>CM059429.1:111728317-112418173 GCA_030390025.1 Squalus acanthias | reverse complement strand
CACCCCACTCCCACCCCACCACAACCTCTCTCCCCCCCACTCCCACCCCAACCTCTCTCTCCCCCCCCCCCCACCACAACCTCTCTCCCCCCCCCAACCTCTCTCTCCCCCCCCCCCCCCACCACAACCTCTCCCCCCACCCCCACCCCCACAACACCCGCATCAAAGCAAAAGGTACGTTAAAAAAATCTAAAAGTCTCTTTAAGATCACAGGAGTGAAAACAGGATTAGTTTGTTAAGGCACTTATATATACTAGATATCTGGGAGTGTTTTTGGAATGTGGGTGACACTGGTAAAGCAGTATTTAATCACCGATCCTGAGCTACCCCGGGGGCATTATGAAGCAACCATGTAGGGTAGAACTGGAGCCATATGTAGGCCAGATCAGGTTCCGGGGGTGGGGGCAGCGCAGATTTTCTTCTCTGAGTATATTAGTGAATCAGTTGGGTTTTTACGACAATCCAGCCGCTTTCAATTGTCCTTTTTTTTTCTGGTACCAGCCCACAGAGAATTAGATTGATTGAATTCAATTCCACCACTAGCCATGGTGGGATATTAACTCATGACCTCTGGACGGCTAGTCCAGTATCACTAGGTTATTGCACCTTTCTACAGTAAAATCAATGTTTAAGGGTTCAGTACTGCATGAAGATTAGACACTCAGTAGAGCTTCAAAGAGGAACAAGGGGTGACATTCGGGCACTCATTCTGGAAAGTGTCACAGTCTGAAATGAAAGGACTGGATCTCTGTGCATCAACCAGTAAATAGTTTTGCCAGCTGGAGACCAGCAGACAATAACATTTTGTGCATCAGGTGGTGTTTTCACAAGTTCAACTCCAAGAAGGATATGAATGTATAGACCTGTCTGCACAATGAAACTTAAAACAGACCATGCATCAGTGATACTTACTGTGTTTATGTTTTCTAACTCATTGAAGTATGAAAGCTTCTGCTGAATACTCTCAGCGAGGTCAACCAGCTCTGACTGTTGAGGAAAAAATATATTACAGCAGAACTCAAACCAGCCATGCTACGACAGTTTATTATTTCCAGTAACACAACTGCTTTTACATTTAGTGCATTGTACCAGAAGCCCAGTCGCCACCTACAAAGCCTTCAATGCTGTACACCAAGCTTCATGGACCACATCAGGTGCATACAGTGGAGCTTCAGGGCCACATACAAAGTTTAAATGCACATTCCCATTAACATGCATATATCTCAAGTTGCTAATACAAAAGATCCTTGGTGCTGAGTAAAGATTTATCCACCCATGAAGTAACAGCACTAAAGAGGAGTCTCTGCAAACCTCCAGCCCCACAAAGTTGAAACAGGATAAAACAAATCCCCCACCATCAACATCCTGGGGGTCACCATTGACCAGACATTTAACTGGACCAGCCACATAAATACTGTGGCAACAAGAGCAGGTCAGAGGCTGGGTATTCTGCGGCGAGTGTCTCATCTCCTGACTCCCCAAAGCCTTTCTACCATCTACAAGGCACAAGTAAGGAGTTTGATGGAATACTCTCCACTTGCCTGGATGAGTGCAGCTCCAACAACACCCAAGAAGCTCGACACCATCCAGGACAAAGCAGCCCACTTGATTGGCACTCCATCCACTACCTTAAACATTCACTCCCTCCACCACCGGCATACCGTGGCTGCAGTGTGTACCATCTACAAGATGTACTGCAGCAACTTGCCAAGGCTTCTTCGGCAGCACCTCCCAAACCCGCGACCTCTTCCACCTAGAAGGACAAGGGCAGCAGGCACATGGGAACACCACCACCTCCATGTTCCCCTCCAAGTCACACACCATCATGACTTAGAAGTATATCGCCGATCCTTCAGCGTCATGAGGTCAAAATCCTGGAACTCCCTCCCTAACAGCACTGTGGGAGTACCTTCACCACACGGACTGCAGTGGTTCAAGAAAGTGGCTCATCACCACCTTCTCAAGGGCAATTAGGGATGGGCAATAAATGCTGGCCTTGCCAGCGACGCCCACATCCCATAAACGAATTAAAAAAATAAAATAAATGCAAATAGGACCACGTTGCCAGGGCTTGGGTCCACTGTAGGATTTATCTGTGTTTTAGTTAGCGTACAACCAAAATCTTATCCTGGGAAAACTAGAACGACTCCCTTCCATAAAGGTTCTGCATTGACAATATCCTCACAGTGAGGGGACATGGGGCATTTTTTCCTTTGTTCACAAATGTTAGAGGAAGAAGTTGTCAGGAAGAGAAAGCATTTTCCCCTCTTTATATACATTGACTTTTTGATGTTAGCAAAGAGAGGGGCATATATCTTCGGGTTAGTAGGAACTAAACTCCTATTGCCCATAGATAGCCCAAGTCATAGTTAAGCAGTGAACAACTTTTGCTGGAACATTTGTACAATAAATTTTCAGAGCTTAACTTCCTTAAATGCTGTGTACTGCGCCCTTTATTCCACACACCCTGTACTCCACACACCAAGCACTTTCATTACTATGCCACAACAAAGCTTTCCTACCTGTTCCCGCAGGAGTTGCTCACAGGCCTCATGTAGTGTGCCTGTCTTGGTGGATACAAACAGGTACTGCTTCTGCAAAGACTCCAAGTGTAGCAAGGCTGTGTTTACATCATTCAGTATCGCATCGCACTGCTCCTGAAAGCCATACAGATAATCCCTCATTGCTCTAAGACAAAGAGCAAAAAGAACAAGTTACAGTCTAACACACACAATCTGCAGTGTGATTAATGTACAAGAGTCCGCAATAACCAACAGACAATACAGGAAAGTGAACCTGTGAAATATTCCACCAGTGAAGGGTCACAGATTAATCGCCCTGCTCACAGGTAACAGACCTTCTAGTTCCTTATTGAGCACACAGCTTTCATGTCTCTGCCATATTTGGACAAGTTTTGTGCTCAAGGTGAAGGACATCAGTGCTGGAAGAAAGAAACATTCCCCCGTAAAGCACTTTCATGTCAGGAAGTGTCTGTGTTAAGATTACGAACATTCTCTCTACTCTCCCAACAATATGACTTACCATAAGCTCACAGTGTATCCCCTAATCAATCAGTCTGACATTTCCATTTCCCGTACCAACTCACTTTTTGCCCATTCAGAGGCTATCAATTTGCACCAAATTACAAACAGTTTTGTGCTATGCACTCGTGAGAACCAGGAACTACTGACGCACTGCCCAATTAGTTTTCCTTAGAAGTCTTACCAGAGAGAGGAGAGACTTTCATCCCAATCCAAGACCCCAGGGTACAAGAACACTGCCCAATCCAATACCCGGAGTAGTTGGTTTATATTGGTCTGTGCTGTAACGGAGTTTCTTCAACCCAGGCACTCTGTTAAAGGAGCTCTCACTTCTAAACCACTGATACAGTATGCAATTAAAACACGCCACTGTTTCAATTTAGTACTGCAGCCAAAAAGCCTTTTCTGCTTTCTAACTTCTGTAGTATATACACAGTATAGTCTATTCCTCTTAACTCAAGTTAGCTGATCAACATTATTTTTGCACTAAATTCCTTCTTTGCTGTGATCTTTACATTGTTTAATTCAAATTAAACCCCCCAAAAACTTTGAATTATCAAATAGACTTGTAAGAAAAAAGCATCATGGATTATACAATATAGTCTACATCAGAACAGAGTGTGGAATCCCAGTACTCTGCACCAGTGAGTTTCCAATCCCAGACTGGCCATAATGAAGCAGCACCAAGCAGACGCCAGTGTTTCCCATGAGGGCAGGGTGCAAGAGAGAGAACCATTCCAAGCCACCCTGTCACCTCTATTGGTAACAGGCTCCTCGTTCCACCCTCTTGTCTTCTTGGCAAAAGAAGGCAAGGGAAGACCCAGAAGGAAATATATTACAACGGGAATTTCTTCTTCAGGAAAAGACAGCAAGAGGAATAACTACATTACCCTGTGATCAACGCGTATACACAGCCGTTGCCTAATTTCACTGTAGGGAACATAGAATCATACGGCACAGAAGGAGGCCATTCAACCCATCGTGTCTGTGCAGACCGAAAAGAGCTATCTAGCCTAATCCCACTTTCCAGCACTTGGTCCTTAGCCTTGTAGGTTACGGCACTTCAAGTGCATATCCAAATACTTTTTAAATGTGATGAGTGTTTCTGCCTCTACCACCCTTTCAGGCAGTGAGTTCCAGACTCCCACCTCCCTCTGAGTGAAAAACGTTCTCAACTCCCCTCTAATCCTTCTACCAATTACTTTAAATCTGTGGCCTCTCTGCTAGGGGAAATAGGTCCTTCCTATCCACTCTATCTAGGCCCCTCAATTTTATACTCCTCACTCAAGTCTCCCCTCAGCCTCCTCTGTTCCAAAGGAAACAACCCTAGCCTATCCAATCTTTCCTCATAGCTAAAATTCTCCAGTCCTGGCAACATCCTCGTAAATCTCCTCTGTACCCTCTCAATGTTGCTCAATGATTTTTTTTCAGACCCCAATGCTTAGCAAGAGGAAATATGTACCTGTATTTTGTTCCTTCATCTTGATCCATTTGTGTCTGTATCTTGGAGAACCAGGAAAAGAACTGCAGGGATGAGGAAAAGCAAGGTGATTTGTGATGCCTTCCACAAAGCCTCTGGTGGGAAGTCATGCTATAAAAGGGTGTGCGAAAAGGAACTAAGTAGACAGCTCTATGAGAGAGCAAGCACAGGTGCAATGGGCCCAATGGCCTCCCCCTGTGCTGTAAAATTCTATGAGTCTATAAAATGGGGTTGACAGAAAGGGAGGTGTGACTTGGACTGATCTTTAATTTTGAATTCATTGCCCACCAGCTCATGTACTACAAAAGGTTTGCTGTTTCCTATCTATCCAGTCATGGCCAGAGATTCTCTTCCCGCTCCCGCAACATTACCTCTGGAGTCCCCCAGGGATCTCTCCTTGGCCCCCCTCCTATTTCTTATTTACACGCTGCCCCTCAGTGACATCATCCAAAAACACATCAGGTTCCACATGTACGCTGACGACACCCAGCTCTACCTCACCACCACCTCTCTCGATCCCGCCACTGCCCTCTGATCGTCAGGCTGCTTGGACGAGCAGAAATTTCCTCCAATTGGGAAGACCAAAACCATTGTCTTCGGCCCCCACCACAAACTCCATTCCCTAGCCACCGATTCCATCCCTCGCCCTCGCATCTGTCTGAGGCTGAACCAGGCTGTTCGCAACCTTGGAGTTCTATCTGACCGAGCTAAACTTCTGACCCCATATCCTCTCCATCAAGACCACCTACCTCCACCTCCGTAATATCGCCTGTCTCTGCCACTCCCTAAGTTCATCTGCTGCTGAAACCCTCATCCATGCCTTTGTCACCTCCAGACTCAACTATTCAAAGGTCTCCTGGCTCGTCTCCCACCTTCCAACCTCCGCAAAATTGAGCGCATGTAAAACTCTGCTGTCCATATCCTAACTCTCACCAAGTCCTGCTCATCCATCACCCCTATGCTTGCTGACCTACATTGCTCGGACCGGGAGCCAATGCCTCGAATTTAAACTTCTCATCCTTGTATTCAAATCCCTCCATGGCCTCGCCCCTCCCTACCTCTAACTTCCTTCAGCCTTACAACCCTCAGAACTCTGCGTTTCTCCACTTCTGGCCTTTTGTGCATCCCGACTTCCTTTGCCCCACCATTGGCGGCCGTGCCTTCAGCTGTCTAGGCTCTAAGCTCTGGAATTCTCTCACTAAACCTTTCTGTCTCTCTACCTCTCTCTCCTCCTTAACACCTACATCTTTGACCAAGCTTTTGGTCACCTGTCCTAACATCTCCTTATGTGGCTTGGTGTCAATTTTTATCCGTTAATGCTCCTGTGAAGCGCCTTGGGACATTTTACTATGTTAAAGGCGCTATATAAGTTCAAGTTGTTGTTGTACAATCAGATCATGTAAGCAATTGCTAGTCCACTCAAGTTCCCATGGACATGTTTTCACAGTGGCCCCTACATAGAAACATAGAAGATAGGAGCAGGAGTAGGCCATTCGGCCCCTCGAGCCTGTTCCGCCATTTAATGAGATCATGGCTGATCATCCAAATTCAGTACCCTGTCCCTGCTGTCTCCCCATATCCCTTGATCCCTTTAGCCTTAAGAAATATATGCTGTGGTGGTGGTACAGGAGGTCAGTACCGCCACCACAGCAGTTACTGGGCATCCATTTCCACATGTAATAGGTTCTAACCAGACTAGAACATATATAAATTTACCTCAACACAAACAAATTTTTGTTAAAGTTTTGCCAAACTGAGTTTAATGGCTACAAACCAGGAAACTTTTTAAACAGCGCTTCATAAAACCTACTTACCGATTTAAATAAATTAGGTTAGACCAACAAGCCAGATTCTCCGATTAGGGTTATTTTAATGCCTGCATTAACCCATTTATTTGAAACAGAAAATCTAGGCCACAGAATCCCAAAAATGTAACCGAAGATATTTATGCAGGAGCACATATAAGAGGAACAATGGGTATCTATGAAACTGAGTACACAGCTATTTGACAACGCTGAACACCTTTTGTTACGCTCGAAATTATCTTTTTGTTTAAAATTATGCTCCTACATTTAATGCACATATTTTAGGCCTTTTCCTTACATTGACAGACTGAAAGAAAAGGCAATTATTCAAAGTTTAACTCTTTCATGTCCTAAATGATGCACCAATTTTGCTAGCAGTGGTCTGTTAAGTACCTGCTGAGCAGTTTCAATTTTCTCATTTTCCATGTCCAAGGCAGTAAAGCCTTTGAGAAGAATATCCTCAGTAGATTCAGGAACTGCAGCAGTAAGAGGAACAGTGATGGATCTCGATGTCAGGCTGCAAAGGTCCTCAATTGGTAACTATAAGTTGAAAGAAACACAACAGTGTTACTGGTGGTTTAATTATACACATAGCAAGATGACTACTAGGGGTACGGTAGCCTAGATCTGATACTGGACTAGCAACCCAGAGGTTGTGAATTCAAATCTCACAGTGGTAAGTTGCTCAACAGAGTTCGATGAAATCTGGATATTTGTGGGATAGCACCATGAATACTGCTAGACTATTGTAAAAACCCAACTAATGCCCTTTAGGGAAAAGCTCCAGTTGCACACTACGTGGCCCCAGGGCAACAAAGAGTGGACAATAAATGCTGCCTTTCCAGCATCTTCCACATCCCAGAAACAAAAGGAGTGCTACAATGATGACAGATATTTTGGAAATTGCTGATTCACTATTAGTAATTTATCAATAAATCTGGTAATAGTTACTTCGAGTTGACTTTAAACTAGAACTTGAAGCCTTGCTGCCAGCATTGCATCCATCAATTGAACAAGTGATTTAGTGTAGATCACTCGGAAAGCGGCATTTTCAACATGGAACTGTCACCAACTATTGTGACGAGTTGAAAATTGTACCTTTAGTTTTATATCAATTAAAATAAAATAAATAGTGTCCATCCCCTTATCCCTAACATGGTGTGAAGTCTTTGGAGGAGTTGGCCCACTCTATATGTGACCAGAGAGAGAACATTTTCCCTCTCCTCCCTGGTGTGTTGTCTGTAAATTGTTTGCTTGTGGGAGACTCGACTATTCCAATGGTTGCCTGGCCGGCCTTCCACTCTGTGTAAACTTTAGCTCATCCAAAACTTTGCTGCCCGTATCCTAGCTCGCACCAAGTCCCATTCACACATCACCCCCTGTGCTTGCTGTCCTACACTGGCTCCCGGTCTGGCAGTGCCTCGATTTTAAAATGATCAATCCTTGTGTTCAAATCCCTCTATGGCCTCGCCCCTCCCTATCTCTGTAACCTCCTCCAGCCCTACAACCCTCCAAGATCTCTGTGCTCATCCAATTCTGGCCTCTTGTGCATCCCCTATTTCCATTGTCCCTCCATTGGTGGCCGTGCTTTCAGCTGCCTAGGGCCAAAGCTCTGGAATTCCCTCCCTAAGCCTCCCCACCTCTCTCTCCTCCTTAAAATCATGATGTGGAGATGCCGGCGTTGGACTGGGGTGGACAAAAATGAGAAGTCGCACAACACCAGGTTATAGTCCAACAGATTTATTTAATTTTACAAGCTTTCGGAGCGGTTCGCTCCTTCCTCAGATAAGTTAGCAGTGAGAGAATCTCCCAGAATTCACAATTTAAACACAGACAAAATCTATTCAAATCTTTCCCTACATCAAAGACACACTAAGAGCACAGCCAAGACAATGAGATGTGTCCCAGGGGGTCCAACGTGTCAAACCACCTGCTGGCTGCATATCCTGTCAATTTGTGTTGGTTCTTGTGTTAGTCTTTTTAAAAAAAAACACCTGGGAAGACCGGCCATGATGTCAAGTCACGTTCTGTATCGTGACATGAACCCGATATCACAATTGAGGCCATCCTCATGAGTGCGGAACTTGGCTATCAGTTTCTGCTCTATGATTTTGCGCTGTCGTGTATCTCCTTAAAATCTACCACTGTGACCAAGCTTTTGGTCACCTGTCCCAATATTTCTTTATGTGTCTCCATTTTTTAATTTTCCTGATGACGCTCCTGTGAAGCACCTTGGGGCGTTTTACTACTTTAAAGATGCTATATAAATGCAAGATATTGTTGGGGGGTGGGGGGGGGTAATGTGACACTAATTATCATATTGTACTCTGGATATTGTAGTTCCACTGGAGCAGAGGAAAGACTACCACCTCCATGATAGATCACACACACACCAAGAACTGGAGATTCCCAGCACTGAAGACCAGGGTGAAATTTCCAACCCTAGCCCGAAACAGAACACAAGCCCCAGAGCCCCAGAAACTGCAGCCCCCGTGCAAAGGAAGCTTCGCAATCATTTCTAACATTAAATGGTAAACTTTAATGGGTTCTTTTCCTGGAATTGTGCACTTTTTCTGGGTTTCATGCTATACTATGTTAGCTGTAGCTGTATTTACTGAAGAGCAAACAGGGTTTTTTACAAATTGAGAAATTTGAACAGTTGATTTGTGAGATGCTGATAATTTGAGCGATTTGATTGGTTTGGGCTTTCTGTCCCCTTCGTTTGTGATTGGCAGTGGTAGATTTTCCTACCTACGCAATATTTGAGCAAATCAGCTTAGTTAACTGAACAGATATACTGCTTATTTAAACCAATCAGAGCAATAGACTTTTCAGGCTATGTATGTGATGCGTGCTACACTTGAGATTTTTAATTGGATTATGTAGATAGAAACAAAGATGGCCCACAAGCTCCAAAAGACAGAAATCTTTTAAGTGTGGCTGTGAATCATAGGGGAACTTCCTGTTTAGCAACTAATAGTTTTGAAATAAAGATTAAATCCATATAATCGATCACGGCAATTTGTGAAGGTTTTGTTTGTGATTTGGCCAATTCCTGGTCTATCAATATTCTGAAGAATAGCCACTGAATTTTTACTCTAATGTTCCAGAACTCAACGCATCACCATATGTTAGAGCTAAAGGGCTGAGATCCAAAAAACTGCTTAATGCTGCCCTTATCACTGCGATCGACTGGTCATTATTGGCAACATTCCTGTACTGATGTACTGCCGCTTGCAAAAGAAAAATAATGTACAAATGCTGACAATCCGATTATTAAAAACAGAAAATGTTGGAAATGCACATCCTGAAACTGAGTTCTGATAAAGGGACCTCACCCAAAATATTAACCTCTCTCTTTGGTAGCTGGTGGACTTCCTGTGTTTTAAGCATTTCCTGTTTTTAATTTATTACTATGGAGTGAGAGGAACATAAGAATTCAATCAACATAACAAAAACAGATTATCTGGTCATCATCACACTGCTGTTTGTGGGACCTCGCTGAGCGCAAATTAGCTGCCGCGTTTCCTACATTACAACAGTGATTCCACTTCAAAAAGTACTTCATTGGCTGCAAAGTGCTTTGGGACGTCCAGTGGTCGTGAAAGGCGCTACATAAACGAAAGTCTTTCTTTCATATTCAGCCACTTGAGCCTGTTCCACCATTCAATCAAATCTATACCTCAACTCCATTTACCCACCCATTTTGTCCCATATCCCTTGATACCCTTACCTAAAAAAAACCTGTCGATCTCAGTCTTGGAAAATTTCAATTGACCCAGCAGGGAAGAGATTTGGGGGAAAGAGAGTTCCACTAACCTTTGTGTGGAAAAGTGCTTCCTGATTTCACTTTTGAATGCCCTAGCTCTAATTTTAGGATTTTGCCCCCTTGTTCTGGATTCCCCCATCAGAGGAAATATCTTCTCTGTGTGGCAAATATCCCACCAGTTCCTCAATGTAGAAAGCAGCATACCAACGATGAAATGATACGTCATTTGGTAAGGGTATGAGATAGTGGCACAGTATAGCTAATTAAGTTTGGTTTTGTACCCAAGGGGAATTAGGAATTTGATTTTTTAATCAATATGCTCTCGGGATGTGACACTGGCAAGGCTGCATTTATTGCCAATCCCTAGAGGCCGGTGAAGGTATTGCCAATCCCTAGGTGAAGGTGGTGAGCCTTCACCTTGAACTGCTGAAGTGCTTGTTGGTGATGGTGCTCTCACAATGGTAGATGATTAAAGTAGTTGATAGGGTAGAGAGAAACTATTTCCTCTGGTGGGGGAGTCCAGAACAAGGGGGCATAACCTTAAAATTAGAGCTGGGCCGCTCAGTATGTCAGGAACCACTTCTTCACACAACAGGTGGTGGAAATCTGAAACTCTCTCCCAAAAAGCTATTGAGGCTGGGGGTCAATTGAAAATTTCAAAACTGAGATTGATAGATTTTTGTTAGGCAAAAGTATTAAGGGATATGGAACCAAGGCGGGTAGATGGAGTTAAAATACAGATCATTCGTGATTTGATTGAATGGTGGAACAGGCTCGAGGGGCTGAATGGCCTACTCCTGTTCCTATGTGGTGGGTAACTCCAGGATTTTGACCCAGCAACGGCGATATATGTCCAAGTCAGGATGGTGTGAGACTTGGAGGGGAATTTAGAGGCGATGGTAATTCCACGACATTGGTGCTCTTGTCCTTCTCAGTGGGAGGGAGGTGCTGTTGAGCTATCCTAGATGAGTCGTTGCAGCCACCGTGTGCCAGTGGTGCAGATGGTGGATACTGAGTCCAGTGGCAGGGGCATCGATCAAGCAAACTGCTCTATCTTGGGCGGGATTAATGTGAGCGGTAAGAACTAGATTTATAAAACTCATCTTTTTGAGCAGTGTGTCAAAGCTACAACCAGCAGCCTGTCAGATCATTTTGTAATAAACTCAACAGAATTTGGTAATATTGTATTTAACTACTAAATAGCAAACAGACCAATTCTGAATCAGAATTTACCAAAGTTGGGTTCGACAGCGATATATATTCTTCTAAATTCTTCACCATGCCCTTGGTGGACTCAGATGAACCCAGTTGAGCCACAGAATCACAGAGCACAGGAGGCGGCCAAATGGCCCATTGTGCCTGTGCCGGCTCTTTGAAAGAGCTGTCCAATTAGCCCCATTCCCCAGCTCTTTCTCTATAGCCCTGCAACTGTTTCCTTTTCAAGTATATATCCAATTCCCTTTAGAAAGTTACTATTGAATCTGCTTCCACCACACTTTCAGCAATACATTCCAGTTCATCACAACTCGGAGTAAATTTTTTCGCTTGGATTGGAGCTCGCAACTATAAACAGAATGTGCAGTAGCACACAAGCTTAAAACAATAATCTGGAACAATGAATTTATTTTCTAAGCATGTAATGATACTATGTTACGGAGTGCCCCATTTAGCACTGCTTAAACTTCGATTACAATTGCCCTCACCCCCCCCCCCCCCCCCCCGGGCAGTTCCACACACCACCACATCCCCATCCAGCGGGGAAGAGAAGGCAGCCTGTGTTGTCACTTTCTCAATCACTCCCTTCAATGCTGCTCCACAGCCGGCCAGCAAGAGCCCAGGAGCTCTCTTTCTGGACAAAGGGGCGTTGGACTGTACTAAAGACTTCAGTGAATTCACCTGTGGCTCTAATCTGTCAGACAGGAAGTGGGGAAAATTGGAAACATATCCATTACATTAAATACAGCAGGGGCTGAGGGACAAAACATTCAGACAAGTGCTTAAGTTGAACCCACATCCTTCTATTTCTCCCACAATGAAGGAATTTCTAAGCTTTTCAAAGTTAGTACCATACAAAACCCAACCCATCGAGTTGGCCAATAAAAGGTATGTTACCCAAAGACTTGGTGTCTGGAGAGGCACTTAGCCCTACAGTCCAGCATGAGGCCCCAGCTTCTATCAGTGTCTGTGCTAATGCACAGTGAAGACCCTGACTATTTGCATGCTGTTAAGGTGGAAAAGACAGAAAAGTTTCCTATTCCTGATTGACACCTAGAGAACTCTGCTTTAATATGCGTACGCAGACGGATCACTTAGCTGCGACACCTGCCCCTGTCCAGGCAGCTAGCCAACACCCAAGCCTGTAATACAGACAGGATCATAAAACAGCTGCAGAACGTGTAATTTATTGTCCATCAGCCCCAAAATAGCTTCTCATCCTTAACCGTTAGCAGGAACTTACTCTTTTGCATTGTTTTCAGCAGGTACAGATACTATGATAAAGAAATGTGCCTGAACTATGCTAAAACTTTATAGAATTGTGTATACAATAAAATTTAAGTTGATTGAGAACCAGTTTAATGAGCATCAACAGTCAGTCCCCAGTCACTTATAACAAGCAGTCGGCTCAATTCAGCATTGCTGCATTCCTGACATTGTTCAAAGGCACATCAAACGCAGGTTCCACAGCACACACCTTCTTTAGGTGCCCAACCTGATCCTAAAATGGACTACATACTGTTAGAAATGTTTTTTCTTTAAAAAAGCAGTTCTAACCTTCAGTGGCAGAACTGTAATGAATCCTTTTAAAAACTGCACCATCTTCATCTACCATCGAGACTCATTCCATTGGCCATTACATGACTCAGTGTTGGATTTGTATTTACCACCATAACAATGCACAGCACTAGTTTGGGGGGAGGGGGAAGAGGTTGGCACTTAATTGAACTAAGAAACATGTTCTTCAATCTAATTACCCGGAGTGGAAGCATCCCAGAGATCGAGGTCCCACCTTGAGCATCTCATCAGTGCCAATGGGCAGCAAATATCTTCCACATGGAGGAAGTCTCACATGCAGGACTGTTACAAACTGCACTGAAAATGGTGAATGATAAAGTAGTGAGCCCGACAGATCAAACTCCTGCAGTATGAAAGTGTAGTGCAGAGCTGCTGAACTTAAAGCATCTCGAGAAAAATCGGGATTTTAATCAGTAATTCGTCACAACAATTAATGCAAATTGTATTGAAAGGAATGCAAGTGCATAAATTGAGCAATGGCTAGGGGATAGTAAGCAAAGAGATTATTGAGCTGCACGTTGGCAGCACAGATTCAAGATCAACAACAGCAGAATGAAGTTAGAAGAATTGTTTCCACAGGAGGTTATTAGAACAGAATGCTTTTACCGCAGGGGGTTATTGAGGGAGAGACTACAACATCGTTTAAAAAGAATTGGATAAGTATTTGAAAAAGAATGCAAAAGGAGGGTAGGGAAATGGGATTAGAGTAAGCAGCTCCATTTGAAGAACTAGCACCAGTACAGGCGCGATGGGCCTATTCTGTGCTGTAATTTCTATTATTCGAATCCACACTGGCACAGAGGATCATACAGAAGGCCTCTCTCTCATGAACCTCAACACTATGAGCAATTGATTTTCCATCGATAAGAGGACACAGAGTTTCAATGGGTACAAAATAAACATGCGTGGAGCAGAGTTTGAGGCTCTGCTCAAATCAAAACTGTAGCCGTAAGCGGACTTTTCTGCTCCCAAACAAATGTCTTCCACTTCCTGCTACGTGTCTTTAAAGGGGTGCAGTTTCTGGATGGCGAGTATCAACCACTGGGTTAAAAAGACCTTCCCCCAAGAGTGCAGCTTCTGGGTGAGTACCCACTGAGGTGAGCGACTTTCCTCTCAGGGTACAGTTGTGTGGAGACAGTTTTGGCTGCACACCAACATACAAATAACAGTACAAGGCCCCAATCGACCAAACACACAAAGCCAAGTGATGCGAGGCTTCCACACACTGTTTGGGCCTGGCACCCTGTGCAGTATAATGCCAGCTTTAAATGGTGCTCAGGGTGCCCCTCGACCTTCTGACCACCAAAGCTCTCAAAATATTTTTATTAAATTACCAACTGGGGTCTTAGTTTAACTGGGGCTCAAGGGTTCCCTGCTAGAGTCAAAACATCTGTGGCAGCATCCGAGGGAAACTGTGGTGGATTTAAATATTAGTCGAGCACAGTAGGTCCAGCACGGAAAGGAAAGGCCAGAAAACCAAGTTCTACCAAATCCGCAAATCCATCCAAGATAAATTGTCTGGTTGTTTTTAAATGCTGGATTTACACTTTCTAAATGAGTCTGGACTTGAACACGATTCAGAGGAAAATAAACTCCAGGATATATGAACATAGAACAATGATGGAAAGGAAAAGACCCTCTGGTCCATCCAGCCTATCCCATACAATTGTGCTACCTTGTGTATCACAATATCTTCACTCTCCACCAATGTTCCCTCTTATTTTTTTTGGTGCGCGATCACTTTAACTGACTGCGCAGCCCATTCAAATTTTTTTCGCATGTGCGGTATCTCCCATATAAAAACCGGTGACCAGCCTGTGCGGGACCTCCAGACCGCTGCGTGGCTCAGCGGGAACATTACTCTCCACTCCATCCAAAACTATGTGATCTCCTGGGAGAGGCAATAAAAATCCTGGCCAATTTGGGGGTGGGGGGGAAATCTGGGAAATTCCTCTCCCCCCCCCGCCCCACCCCACCAACCATGGCGATCAAAACTAGTCCATGGTAGGAGTGGTCAGTAAACTTATCCTGTTTAGGACTTGTATTCATTTACAGTTGAGATATACCCTAGAATCTTGCCAAATTTCCATGTTTTAACACATGGAAATAAAACTGACAATGCCCAAGTCAAGTCTCACAGGTAGACAGACATTGGGATTTGCTGAGAAGGAATCTCAGCATCCACCTTACTGGGTGCTTCAACAGGTTTACAGGGAGCATGCTCAATCGGTGATTGATCCCTCTACACTATCAGCAAGAACTTGCATTTATGTAGCGCCTTTAACATCCCAAGGTGCTTTAGAGGAGGGAAAAAAAAAATCAGACAAAAATTGACACCAAGCCAAAGGAGGAGATATTAGGACAGGTGACTACAAGCTTGGTCAAAGAGGTAGGTTTTAAGGAAGATCTTAAAGGAGGGAGAGGTGGAGACACAGAGGTGTTTAGGGAGCTTACGGATGTACAAGAGGCCAGAGTTAGAGGAACGCAGAGCTCATGGAGGGTTGTAGGAGGTTACAGAACAAACAGTCTGGTTCAGCCTGAGACACTGGTCAGGGAAGGGGATATAAATCAGTGACAAGGGAACGGAGTTTGCGGTAGGGGTGAAGACAATGGTTTCTGTCTTCCCAATATTTAATCGAAGGAAATTGTGGCTCATTTAGGACTGGATGTCGGACAGGCAGTTCGACAACACAGAAGCAGCGGAGGGGGTCTAGAGAGGTGGTGGTGAGGTAGAGCTGAGTAAGAATATAGGCTTATGAGTGGGTATTTAGAGGGATTAGGCATTGCAAGAGTTAAATTACCCTTAGCTTTTTGCTAGAATGGCTGTTCTGCAAAATCCACGGCTTTCGGACTCTCAGGATGACGTACGATCACAAATGGCCTTGTTATTGCAAAAACTGATTGGCTAGAACAGAATGAGATTAAAAGCTGTCTACAGGGATATCTCATCTCTTAAGATGTCTGTAGGAATGTGCTGAGAACGTGTGATATTTATTGAAATATAATCAATTATAACCCCCTTTTACTATTATTCCATAGTAAGCTTTGCTGGATTGCAGTTTAATATTAAGATTGCTAGTCTTTGGTTTTATTTCTCTTCTGCTAGAATTAGGAAAAAGGAAATGTAAGAACTCATTGTCTTCAAGGTTCATGGGTTGCGCCACCAACTGTGAAAATAGAAAAAGCTTGTGCTAAGGCTAAGCAGATAAGGGAGGCCCTTGGTCTGTGCCTGGACACAGAACTTGCTGTGTCTATGACTGAATTTTTCCGCAGTTCCCGTTTTTGGGGTATATCCTAGGGTCATTCGCAGTGTAGAAGGGCCAAGGAGGATACCAGACAGGTGTACAAGTGTATGTGAATAGATGGTATGAGGAATGGGCCACACCTTTTACCCAAGGATCAACGGAGTAATGTCATTCTCAAATGTTCCTTGTAAACTGCTGCTTAAATACTGTAATGTCACTTATGCTTAAATAAAATCATAACTGTTACCAATATGGAATATTGGACAGACAGTCTAAAGGGACTTCAAATTTATTACAGCTGGGTGTCATCATTATACATGTGGAACCAGATGTCATGTCTTTGGATAATGGCACCAAGGAGCAGCATGTAGATGAGAAATAGGAAGGAGCCAAGGATAGATCCTTGGGGGACTTGTGAAGCTAACAGTGCGGGGGTGGGAACATAAGATAAGAACATAAGAAATAGGAGCAGGAGTTGGCCATACGGCCCCTCGAGCCTGCTCCGCCATTCAATAAGATCATGGCTGAACTTCTACATCAACTCCACTTTCCCGCCCGATCCCTCGATTCCCTTAGTGCCCAAGAATCTATTGAACTCAGTCTTGAATATACTCAACGACTGAGCATCCATGGGAAGCGAAGCCATTGCCAAAGATTCTCTGGTTACACGTGGATAGGTAAGAGTGGAACCAGGCATGGTAGTCCCACTCCTCCTGACGCTCCGACTGCAATTATATCGGGCCCTGGCGAGACCACACCTGGAGTATTGGGTACAGTTTTGGTCTCCTTACCTAATAAGGGCCTCCCTTATCTGCTTAGCCTTAGCACAAGCTTTTTCTATTTTCACAGTTGGTGGCGCAATGAAGGTTCACCAGACTGATTTCTGGGGTGGGGGGATTGTCCTATGAGGAGAGATTGAGTAGACTAGGCCTATATTCTCTAGAGTTTAGAAGAATGAGAGGTGGTCTCATTGAAACATACAAAATTCTTACAGGGCTTGACAGGGTAGATGCAGGGAGGATGTTTCCCCTGGCTGAGGAGTCTAGAACCAGGGGTCACAGTCTCAGAATAAGGGGTCGGCCATTTAGGACTGAGTTGAGGTGAAATTTCTTCACTCAGAGGGTGGTGAATCTTTGAAATTCTCTACCCCAGAGGGCTGTGGAGGCTCAGTCGTTGAGTATATTCAAGACAGAGATCGATAGATTTTTGAATATTAAGGGAATCAAGGGATATGGGGATAGTGCAGGAAAGTGGAGATGAGGTAGAAGATCAGCCATGATCTTATTGAATGGCGGAGCAGGCTCGAAGGGCCAAATGGCCTACTCCTATTTCTTATGTTCTTTAAAGTCTCTTTGGACATTTTACTACATTAAAAGCACTAGATAAATGCAAGTTGTTGTTGTTTGCCCCATTTGAATCGGGCTTTTTTTAATTAATCCTGTTGCCTTGTGGTGGATAAATCCCGAATCTGCAACTTGAGATATATGGGAATTAATGGGAATGGGGATTGAAACATTATATGTGGCATCGCAGACTCCGTGATGCGTACTTGTGTGGCCCCTGCCTTAAAGCACATGAATATAGAAAGAACGGTGGAACTTTATCCTGCCACTAATAAATTGTATAGCACCTGCAACATGGAAAAACATCCCACGGCACTTCAGCGAGCCAAATGAGATCATTAGAAGGGGTGAACAAAGGCTTTTTCAGAGAAGTGGATTTGAAGTACAGTCTTCAAGGATGAGAGGGAGGTAGAGAGGCAAAGGGGTTTAGGTGGGGAATTGCAGAACTTGGGGTTGAGGTGACTGATGGCACAGCCACCAATGGTGGGGCGAAGGGAGGGTGGGACCAACAAGAGGCTAGTGTAAGTTCCTACTGCTAGTGATAAAACATTTAAAATCTGAAAGTCCAATTGGTTTGAGATAAAGTGATTCAGACCTTAAATAAGCTTTTTTCCTTGCACTGGGTCAACAGGTTTTTGATCAAATATACGCCAGCTTCACGTTACTGCCACTTGTGCAAGTCACCCATTTAAATGAAATTAAAAATCCGACCCATAATTATCACTTTAACCTGTAGCTGACTGCAGCCAACTGATAAGACAACGCTGTATTACACAGATGGCAGTAAATTCTTCTGTATAGCCTCGCAGAATTGCAGGCAATTAATTAATCAGCCTGAAATATCAAAAGCAGCTGGTGTCAGTGGATAACTGACAAATCGCTCAACTAACAAATCATCCAAGTTTTGCCATTTATCTTCATTTAACACCCACATATAATTCACTGCCACTCCACCCCAAACTAGTGCCTGGTCAAGAGTTGCTTTTTAAAAGTATTTACAGCAAAACTTGAAACAGTAGACTGAACATTGAGTACATACTGACCTCGGGAGAAGAAACATCGAACAAAGCACGGTCAGGGTTTCTGCTCCCAATTCCTATCCAGGGACTGGGTGAGGAGTGAACCTACACATGCCTAGTTCACAGCAATCACCCCAGTGCAGTTGAACTGATCATTAGTACCTCAGCTCAAAATACTCTCTCCCAGCGCAACCCAAATTTGCGTGGATTAAATCGTATTTGTATTGCTGGCTGTTTCGCCGCAGTTCAAGTGGCGTTAGTGCAACAATTTCACTTGCCTTTCTGCTTTACTAAAAAGACTTGCATTTATGTAGTGCCTTTCACGACCTCAGGACATCTCAAAGCACTTTACAGCCAATTAAGTACTTTTGAAATACAGTCATTGTTGTAATGTATGAGAAACAGCAGCCAATTTGCACACAGCAAGCTCCCACAAACAGCAATGTGATAATGACCAGATAATCCATTTTAGTAATGTTGGTTGAGGGATAAATATTGGCCAGGACACCGTGGAGAATTCACCAGCTCTTCTTCAAAATAGTGCTATGGGATCTTTTATGTCCACCAGAGAGGGCAGACGGCACCTCGGTTTAACGTCTCATCCGAAAGATGGCACCTCCAATAGTGCAGCATCTCCTCAGTACTGCACTGGAAGTATTAGCCTGGATTAGTGCTCAAAGCTCTGCAGTGGGACTTGAACCCATAACCTTCTCACTCAGATGCTAGAGTGTTACCAAGAGTCACGGCTAACACCTTGCAATCCTGGTGACAGCTCTGCAAGTATAGAACCACATGAATAGGTAACTTCAGGAAGAGAGACACAATATATCAGATGGGGGGGAAAATCAGATACTTCATGTCCAAATAATGAGAAACTAATCATGTCCAACTCAATACGAGCACGTTTTGCTGATCCTGTATCTGCAATCCCACTGGATTTGCGCAACAAAACTATAAGTTGGTTCTGCACTGGATTCCTGCAGAAAACTACTCCAATCCTCCATTATTCCGCCAGAGACATTTCATCCAGAGCAGTAATGAGGGAGTGCTGCACTGTCCAAGGTGCCATCTTTCGAATGAGACATTAAACCCCGTCTGCCCTTTCAAAAGGCTCCGAAAGCTTGTGATTTCAAATAAAACTGTTGGACTATAACCTGGTGTTGTGCGACCTCTCAATTCTTTCAAAAGAGCCCATGGCATCCTCTCAAAGACGACCGGGGAGTTCTCCTGATGTCCTGGCCAATATTTCTCTCTCAGCCAACATCACCAAAACAGATTACCTGATGATTTATCACACTGCTGTTTGTGGGACCTTGCTGTGAGCAAGTTACCTGCCGCATTTCCTACTTTACAACACTGACTACAGTTCAGAAGTACAAGGGTGGCGCTGTTGTTGTTTGGCGAACTGACTTCTACCTTGCAGAGGCTGAACGCCAACTCTCCGACACCTCCTCCTACCTCCCCTTAATCATGACCCCACTACCGAACATTAAGCCATCGTTTCCAAGATTGCCACTGACCTCATCTCCTCTGGAGATCTTCCCTCTACGGCCTCCAACCTAATAGACTCCCAACCCCACAGCCAACTTTTACCTCCTTCCCAAGATCTACAAACAGGGCTGCCTGGTAGACCCATCATTTCAGCCCATTCTTGCCCCACAGAACTGATTTCTTCCTATCTCGATGCTATTTTTTCTCCTTGTCCAGTCTCTTCCCACTCTTCCAACACCCTCCGCCACTTCAACAGTTTCCTGGCCCTAACCGTCTCCTTTTCACCATGGACATCCAATCCCTCTACACCTCCATCCCCCACCAGGACGGTCTGAGGATGCCAGGATCAGCATTGGGAGCAGGATCAGCCTGGGGAGCATTGGCACCAGCATCACCATTGGGATGATAGTTATGTATTAGTAGACAAAACATAAAAGCTTGCATCATCACTGTAAAAATCCCTCCCACCAGCTTGTATTTCCCAATTTTCTCCCTTCCATCTCTATTGAAGGCGCTGACTCACTGTGTTTCAGGTACCCACTGGTACCTTACTCAAGTACCATGTTTACCATGCCAGCCTAGATATCAAGTGGCAGCAGGCTATTCATCCACCGGAAGGAGAGGAGATTCACAGTTGAATCTGACCTGTCCTAACCCAACAACCACATACATATTTCGAGCAGGACTCACTGGGTAACGATCAGGAGCAGGGACTTTGGCCGGTTTCCCCCTTTCCTAACCCACACATGCCACAGTGGCAGAGATCAGCTAACTCAGCACGGGGGGGGGGGGGGGGGGGGGTGGAGAGAAAGAGAAAGAGAAATCGAGCCTGGGGTCTCCTGCTCTTTCTGCATCAGCTGCTCACTGGGTTAACTGGTTTGGCCAGGGGAGCAGATTACCCGAATGCTACTTTTGGATAGTTTTCAGTTCCTTCCCTACCTATTCTATTCAAAAAAAATCTATAACTAAGCACCATCTTGCACTCAATATGCAGCTTGTTAAAACTTCGCATTTTCTTTTGGAAGGTGTAAACAATGCAGCCAGTTCACTGCAGCAATCGCCCAGTAAAGCAGATCAGCAGTGCCTTTAGTACCAACTACAGGTTTGGCGGATGAGTGGGAGGTGGAGTGTGGCAAGAGGGACAGCAGGGTGAGGGATAGGGCGAGAGAAGGATAAGGGGCGAAGGGCCTGCACTCGGACTCCGGGTCTGCGCTTCCCCTTCCCTCACCTCCCATCCCCCATCCCAGCTCCGGCGACGTGGCAGCCGACTCCGGGAGCCGCTAGAGGCCCGAGTTCCGGCTCCGCGTCCTCGCCAGCGACAAGAGGCGGCCCCGGCCGCCGGCCGGTCGGTCGGAGGGTTCCCGAGCCGCGGGCCGTGGTGCCGGGAGCTCGGTGCTCGGGGCCTGGCGGCGCCTCGCTCGCTCCCCGCCCCGCTGCACTCACCTCAGCCGGTAAGGGCATGTTGTCGGCGGCGGCCCGGAGCTCGGCCACGCTGTGCCGCTGGGTGTCGGTGAGCGGGGCGCTGGGCTCCGGGCCGCGCTCCCACAGCGACAGCTTCTCCCGGGTTCGCTGCTCACTCAGATCCGCAGCCACCTCCGCCATTCTGTTCCGGGGCTCCCCGCCCCCCGGCCTGACCCCGGAAACACTGCGGCGGCTCAGAGCTCCGCCCACACCAGCAACACTGGGAGCAGGATCAGCATCGGGAGCATTGGCACTAGGATCAGCATTGGAAGCAGGATCAGCATTGGGAACATTGGCACCAGGATCAGCATTGGGAGCATTGGCACCAGGATCAGCATTGGAAGCAGGATCAGCATTGGGAACATTGGCACCAGGATCAGCATTAGAAGCAGGATCAGCATTGGGAACATTGGCACCAGGATCAGCATTGGGAGCATTGGCACCAGGATCAACATTGGAAGCAGGATCAGCATTGGGAGCATTGGCACCAGGATCAACATTGGAAGCAGGATCAACATTGGGAGCATTGGCACCAGGATCAACATTGGAAGCAGGATCAACATTGGGAGCATTGGCACCAGGATCAACATTGGGAGCATTGGCACCAGGATCAGCATTGGGAGCATTGGCACCAGGATCAACATTGGGAACATTGGCACCAGGATCAGCATTGGAAGCAGGATCAGCATTGGGAACATTGGCACCAGGATCAGCATTGGGAACATTGGCACCAGGATCAGCATTGGGAACATTGGCACCAGGATCAACATTGGGAACATTGGCACCAGGATCAGCATTGGAAGCAGGATCAGCATTGGGAGCATTGGCACCAGGATCAACATTGGAAGCAGGATCAGCATTGGGAACATTGGCACCAGGATCAGCATTGGAAGCAGGATCAGCATTGGGAGCATTGGCACCAGGATCAACATTGGAAGCAGGATCAGCATTGGGAACATTGGCACCAGGATCAGCATTGGAAGCAGGATCAGCATTGGGAACATTGGCACCAGGATCAGCATTGGGAACATTGGCACCAGGATCAGCATTGGGAACATTGGCACCAGGATCAGCATTGGAAGCAGGATCAGCATTGGGAACATTGGCAGCAGGATCAGCATTGGGAGCATTGGCACCAGGATCAGCATTGGGAGCAGGATCAGCATTGGGAGCAGAATCAGCCAAGGGAAGCAGAGAAACATAGAAGATAGGAGCAGGAGTAGGCCATTCGGCCCCTCGAGCCTGCTCCGCCATTCAATGAGATCATGGCTGATCATCCAAATTCAGTACCCTGTCCCTGCTTTCTCCCCATATTCCTTGATCCCTTTAGCCTTGAGAAATATATCTAACTCCTTCTTGAATATATTTAATGAATTGGCCTCTACTGCCTTCTGTGGTAGAGAATTCCACAGGTTCACCACTCTCTGGGTGAAGAAATTCCTCCTCATCTCAGTCCTAAATTGCTTACCCCTTATCCTTAGACTGTGACCCCTGGTTCTGGACTCCCCCGCCATCGGGAACTTCCTTCCTGCATCTAGTCTGTCCAGTCCTGTTAGAATTTTATAAGTTTCAATGAGATCCAGGATCAGCATTGGGAGTGACGTAAGAAAACTACTAGGCACTTGGTCTAAGCGTTAAACAAAGCTTTAATCAACTGTTTTTCAACATGGAGATCTAGTTGTGTCCTTCACTAGTTCCTGTTGAGGAATGTATTAAGCAAGCTGGGCCCATGCCCGAGTATTTATACTCTCCTTGGACAGCGCCACCAGCAGGCCGCCCAGTATTACTTTATACATGAATGACAAGATTCGTGTCATTCTTCCCGCCTGAAAAATTGGAAGTCCGGCGGCTTCCTTCTACCGAATTAGCCGGACTAAGAATAGACGCAGTTGTTTGGATTTCCGTTGGAGGCCGGAAGGCACGTCTCCTGGACCGTGTTTTGGTCCCTGGGTCGCTTGGTTCGTACCAGCGGGCTGGCAGAGTCCATGTCGCCTTGATCGACCTGAGGGGGACTGGGGAGATCGTGGCTCCGGGTGCGGGTCCCCACCGGCGCAGAGCTGGCTTCATCCTGCTCAGTAGCCGGTGGTTGACCGGCGTCCTGGCTTCGGGTGGCCATCCCGCGGGGAGCGCTCTGTTCCCCGGGTTGATCCAGCGGAGTAGCTGGCAGATCCCTTGATGTCCTGGGTAGGGTGTCATCCTCGGAGGAGCGCGGAGTATCGGCATCGTTAATACGGATCTCTCTATCGATTGGGTCCGTGGGACCGGTTGGGCAGGGAGCCAGATCCCGAAGTGAAACTGTGGACTCCCGGCCATCAGGGTACCGCACGTACGCGTATGTAGGTAGGACTGACATCCGTTAGTTCCACCTCGTCGACGAGGGGATCACTCTTGGAGGATCGGACAAATCTTCGTGGCAGCACGGAGCCAGGAGCTGCCAACCATGATGGTAGGGACGTCCCATGAGTGGAGCGACGCTGAAACCCGAAGAATCGTTTGTGAGGAGTAACATTGGTGGATGTAGAAAGAAGGGACCTGATGGCATGCAACGCGTCAGGGAGCATGGTTTCCCACTGCTGGTCTGTCATAGAGTCATAGAGTTATACAGCACAGAAAGAGGCCCTTCGGCCCATCATGTCCGCACCAGCCATCAAGCCCTGTCTATTCTAATCCCATTTTCCAGCACTTGGTCCGTAGCCTTGTATGCTATGGCGTTTCAAGTGCTCATCTAAATGCTTCTTGAATGTTGTGAGGGTTCCTGCCTCTACCTTCCTTTCAGGCAGTGAGTTCCAGATTCCAACCACCCTCTGGGTGAAAAGTTTTTCCTCAAATCCCCTCTAAACCTCCTGCCCCTTACCTTGAAACTATGTCCCCTGGTTATTGACCCCTCTACTAAGGGGAAAAGTTCCTTTCTATCTACCCTATCTATGCCCCTCATAATTTTGTACACCTCAATCAGGTCCCCTCTCAGCCTTCTCTGCTCTAAGGAAAACAACCCCAGCCTGTCCAGTCTCTCTTCATAGCTGAAGCGCTGCAGCCCAGGTAACATCCTGGTGAATCTCCTCTGCACCCTCTCCAATGCAATCACATCCTTCCTATAGTGTGGCGACCAGAACTGCACACAGTATTCCAGCTGTGGCCTAACTAGCGTTTTGTACAGCTCCATCATAACCTCCCTGCTCTTATATTCGATGCCTCGGCTAATGAAGGCAAGTATCCCATATGCCTTTTTAACCACCTTATCTACCTGTCCTGCTGCCTTCAGGGATCTATGTACATGCACACCAAGGTCCCTCTGGTCCTCTGTCCTTCCTAGGGTCCTACCATTCATTGTGTATTCCCTTGCCTTGTTAGTCCTCCCAAAATGCATCAGTTCACACTTTTCAGGGTTAAATTCCATTTGCTACTGTTCTGCCCATCTGACCAACCCGTCTATATCGTCCTGTAGCCTGAGGCTTCCCTCCTCGCTATTTACCACCCCACCAATTTTCGTGTCATCTGCGAACTTACTGATCATACCTCCTACGTTCATATCTAAATTATTAATGTACACTACAAACAGCAAAGGACCCAGTACCGATCCCTGCGGTACACCACTGGACACAGGCTTCCAGTCACAAAAACAACCTTCGACCATCACCCTCTGCCTCCTGCCACTAAGCCAATTTTGGATCCAATGTGCCAAGTTGCCCTGGATCCCATGGGCTCTTACCTTCTTGACCAGTCTCCCATGCGGGACTTTGTCAAAAGCCTTACTGAAGTCCATGTAGACCACATCAACTGCACTACCCTCATCCACACACCTAGTCACCCCCTCGAAAAATTCAATCAAATTGGTCAGACATGATCTCCCCCTGACAAAGCCATGCTGACTATCCTTGATTAATCCTTGTCTCTCCAAGTGGAGACTAATTCTGTCCCTCAGAATTTTTTCCAATAATTTCCCTACCACTGATGTTAGGCTCACTACCTGTAATTCCCTGGTTTATCCCTACTACCCTTCTTGAATAATGGTACTACATTAGCTGTTCTCCAGTCCTCTGGCACCTCCCCTGTGGCCAGAGAGGTTCTGAAAATTTGTGTCAGAGCCCCTGCGATCTCCTCCCTTGCCTCACACAGCAGCCTGGGACATATCTCGTCTGGGCCTGGGGATTTATCCACTTTTAAGCCCGCTAAAACCGCTAGTACCTCCTCCCTCTCAATACTAATTTGTTCAAGTATATCACAATCCCCCTGCCTGATCACTGTGGAAGTAAGCATATTGGAACAGGGGAAAGCAAAGGGAAAGCGTGAATATTTGTCCACCATAGTAAGCAAGTAGGCGTTTCGCGTTGAGGAAGGCAATGGCCCATTAAAGTCAATGCTGAGTCGCTGCATAGGCTGTGTAGCGTGTATGAGCGAGCCATCCGACGGACGGAAGAATTGCGGTTTTAATTCCGCACAAATTCTACAAGTGGAGCATGTTCTTTTCACGTCTTCCGTAGAAAATGGGAGATTTTTAGGTCGCACAAAGTGCAACATACGGGTAACGCCAGCATGGCATAAGTCAGTATGAAGATCCGCAAGAGTCGAAGTTGACATAGAAGAGCAGAATGCACGCGTGAGGGTATCCAGGGCCACATTCTCCTTGCCGGGTCGATACTGTATGATGTAGCCAAAGGCGGCCAATTCCATCCTCCAGAGCTGTATTTTGTTATTCTTGATTTTAGTGCGTTTCCGGTTATCCAGCATAAAGGCCACCAAGCGCTGATCGGTTATGAGCATGAAATGGCGACGGGCGAGAAAATGACTCCATTTACGTACTGCTTCAATGATAGCCGTAGCTTCCTTCTTGACAGGAGGATAATGGAGCTCGCTACCCTGCAAAGTTCTAGACAGAAATGCAACAGGTCGACCGCCTTGATTCAAGGTCGCCGAGATCGCCACCTCCGATGCATCGCACTCGACCACAAAAGGGAGATTTTCATCAATGGAATGAAGCGCGGCTTTTTCCAGTTGTTGCTTGAGGAGGTCGAAAGCTGAAATAGCCCTCGCCTCCAACGGAAATGACTTTGCGTGAAGCAGGGGCTGGATCTTGTCGGAAAAGTGAGGTATCCACTTCGCATAATAGGCGAACATGCTGAGGGCCCGACGAAGAGAGCTGAGATTTGTAGGAGGAGGGAGCTCCTGAAGCGGACGAAGTCGCTCCAGATCCGGTTTGATGACACCATTGCCCACCCAGTAGCCAAGGATGTTGACTGATGGTACTGATTTCACAGATTTGGACTCATTTAAGGTTAAGTTGTGACGACGGAGAACGTCAAGAAATTTCTGGAGGTTGGCATCATGCTCCTTTTGGTCATGACCAGCAATGGTGATATTATCCAGATATGGAAAAGTGTCTGTTAAGTTCTCCTGTTTGACTAGGCTATCCATTGCCCGTTGAAAGACGGCCACCCCATTGGTGACCCCGAATGGAAGGCGACGAAACTGGTAAAGCCGACCATTGGCCTCAAAAGCCGTATACTTTTTGTCAGAGTCCTTTAACGGTACTTGATGGTATGCGCTCTTTAAGTCAAAAGTTGAAAATACCTTGTAATTAGCAAGGTTATTGACCATGTCATCGATGCGTGGTAGTGGGTAGGCATCCAGGTCGGTATACTGGTTAATAGTTTACGAGTAATCGATGCAAAGACGTTTCTTGTGTTACTTCAGAGGATTTTTAACAACGACGACTTGAGCCCGCCAGGAAGATGAACATGGCTCAATGATACCGTCAGCTAGAAGGCGAGAGATCTCTGCCTCGATAAAGGATAGGTCATCTTGGCTGAAACGTCGTGATTTAGTGGCTATGGGCTTACATCGGGGGGGAAAGATTGGCAAACAAGGAGGGCTCGTCGAGCGAAGCCGCCAAAAGTGCACAAAACGGTACTTTGGAAATAGTAAGCTCCGGCTTTGATCCTCCAAACTCGAAAGTGAGTCTTTCGTGTTGTTTCTGGAAATCCTGTCCCAGGAGCACATCACTGCATAGGTTTTTGAGCACCCCGAGCCGGGTAGAGAAATAAGTGCGGCCATTGAGAATAAGGTCAACAAAACAAAAGCCGGAAGAGTTAGTGGTCAGTGTCGTCAGAGCCATTGCAATTTTCCTGTCCGAGGGGTAAATGCGCAGTTTTAACTTACTGACAGCCTGCTCACTGATGAAGCTGTCAGAACTGGATGAGTCGATTAATGCACTCAAAATGTGTCCATTTACCGAAACCTTCGTAGCTGCATGGGACAGGCTTTGGGGAAAAACAGCTGTGATGGGAGGAGGGGCAGTTTTATCCTTGACAGCTGTAACATTAGTAGTGGCTCTTGGGGGAGGAGCAGTTTTATAGAGAGCAGCTGAAACCCAAGAAGAGGTTCTTGAGTGACATACTTTCGAGAAGTGGCCTTTCTTACTGCAATGATTGCAGATTGCATTACGAGCAGGACAAAACTTCCTATAATGAAATGCACCTCCACAGAAGAAACACTTCCTTTTAGATTGCCAAGATGCCGCTAGGGTAGGGTCGTCATCAGCTAGGATAAAGTCGTCATCAGTGAGGGCTTCCGCCTGAGGCTTATTAGAGGAGTCACTAAAAGTGATAGCAGCAGTCCGTGCACGTGGTAAAAGATAGGCATCTGCATTTTTTTTTGCCAAGTCCAGAGAATATGCCTGGTCATAGGCAGCTTGTAACTCGAGGGTTTTATTCTCCAGCAGATGCTGGCGTATGAAGGGAGACGCAATTCCATTAATAAAAGAATCACGAATTAACTCCTCCTGGTACTGCTCAGCTGAGACAGCCTTGAGATTACAATCTTTGCTGAGCCTGCGAAGCTTTTGAAGGAATTTGTCAAGTGATACCCCGGGTTGTTGTCGAGTTGTGGCCAGTAGATGGCGAGCAAAAATTTTGTTTGGGGCCTTAACATATTGTTGCTGTAGTATTCGGATAGCGGAGTCATAGTCTACATAGTCTTCGATATAGTCAAACACATAAGGGGATACATAATTGGCAAGTACCTCTAACTTATCAGGAACATTCTCACCACATGCCCTGAGGTAGTTGCTGAAGGTATGATACCAGTGTTTCCATACCTTAGCAGTTGTAGGTGAATTCGGGTCCAGGTCAAGACGAGTGGGTCAGAGTAGTTTCTCCATGATGGACTGATTACTATATCTGGTTCCCTTCTACAGTTTGAGTCGTAACCGTCTGTTCCCAAAATCACTCAGGGCGTGGAGCAGGTCCAGTTGATTAAATTGATGTAAGAAAACTACTAGGCACTTGGTCTAAGTGTTAAAGCTTTAATCAGCTGTTTTTCAACATGGAGATCTAGTTGTGTCCTTCACTAGTTCCTGTTGAGGAATGTCCTAAGCAAGCTGGGCCCATGCCTGAGTATTTATACTCTCCCTGGACAGTGCCACCAGCAGCCTCCCAGTATTACTTCATACATGAATGACAAGATTCATGTCAAGGAGCATCGGCACCAGGATCAGCATTGGGAGCATTGGCACCAGGATCAGCATTGGGAACAGAATCAGCATTGGGAACAGAATCAGCATTGGGAACAGAATCAGCATTGGGAACATTGGCACCAGGATCAACATTGGATGCAGGATCAGTAAGGAGAGCATTCACACCAGGATCAGCATTGGGAGCAGGATCAGCAGCAAGAACAGGATCAGCATGGTGCCAGGAACAGGATCAGCATGGTGCCAGGATCAGGAGCAGCAACGGGATCATTGGGACCAGAATCAGCATCGGGAGTATCTGCAGCAGGAGCAGAATTAACATCGCAAACATGGCATCAAGAACAGCATGAGGCGCAATCGCACCAGAATCAGCATTGAGCGCATTGGCACCAGAATCAGCATTGGGAGCATTGGCACCAGAATCAGCACTGGGAGCATTGGCATCAGGATCAGCATTGGGAGCATTGGCACCAGAATCAGCACTGGGAACATTGGCACCAGAATCAGCACTGGGAGCATTGGCATCAGGATCAGCATTGGGAGCATTGGCACCAGAATCAGCACTGGGAGCATTGGCATCAGGATCAGCATTGGGAACATTGGCACCAGAATCAGCACTGGGAACATTGGCACCAGAATCAGCACTGGGAGCATTGGCATCAGGATCACGATCATCTACACCAGGAACTCCATCAATCTCATCTGCATCAGAATCAAAATCAAAATGATTTACAGCAGGAGCACCACCATCAGAATCACCGTTGACAACACCAGAACCAGCATCACCTACACCAACACCAGGATCAGCATCACCCGCACCAACACCAGGAGCAGCATCACCCGCACCAACACCAGGAGCAGCATCACCCGCACCTACACCAGGAGCAGCATCACCCGCACCAACACCAGGAGCAGCATCACCCGCACCTACACCAGGAGCAGCATCACCCGCACCAACACCAGGAGCAGCATCACCCGCACCTACACCAGGAGCAGCATCACCTGCACCAGCACTAGGAGCAGCATCACCGGCACCAACACCAGGAGCAGCATCACCCGCACCAACACCAGGAGCAGCATCACCCGCACCAACACCAGGAGCAGCATCACCCGCACCAACACCAGGAGCAGCATCACCCGCACCAACACCAGGAGCAGCATCACCCGCACCTACACCAGGAGCAGCATCACCCGCACCAACACCAGGAGCAGCATCACCCGCACCTACACCAGGAGCAGCATCACCCGCACCAACACCAGGAGCAGCATCACCCGCACCTACACCAGGAGCAGCATCACACGCACCAGCACTAGGAGCAGCATCACCGGCACCAACACCAGGAGCAGCATCACCCGCACCAACACCAGGAGCAGCATCACCCGCACCAACACCAGGAGCAGCATCACCCGCACCAACACCAGGAGCAGCATCACCCGCACCTACACCAGGAGCAGCATCACCCGCACCAACACCAGGAGCAGCATCACCCGCACCTACACCAGGAGCAGCACTAGGAGCAGCATCACCCGCACCAACACCAGGAGCAGCATCACCCGCACCAACACCAGGATCAGCATCACCCGCACCTACACCAGGAGCAGCATCACCCGCACCAACACCAGGAGCAGCATCACCCGCACCAACACCAGGAGCAGCATCACCCGCACCAACACCAGGATCAGCATCACCCGCACCTACACCAGGAGCAGCATCACCTGCACCAACACCAGGAGCAGCATCACCCGCACCAACACCAGGAGCAGCATCACCCGCACCAACACCAGGATCAGCATCACCCGCACCAACACCAGGAGCAGCATCACCCGCACCAACACCAGGATCAACCGCACCAACACCAGGAGCAGCATCACCCGCACCAACACCAGGATCAACCGCACCAACACCAGGAGCAGCATCACCCGCACCAACACCAGGATCAACCGCACCAACACCAGGAGCAGCATCACCCGCACCAACACCAGCATCACCCCCACCAACACCAGGAGCAGCATCACCCCCACCAACACCAGGATCACCTGCACCAACATCAGGATCACCTCCACCAACATCAGGAGCAGCATAGAAACATAGAAAAATAGGAGCAGGAGTAGGCCATTCAGCCCTTCGAGCCTGCTCCGCCATTCAATATGATCATGGCTGATCCTCTATCTCAATACCATATTCCCGCTCTCCCCATACTCCTTGATGCCTTTTATGTCTAGAAATCTATCTATCCCTTTCTTAAATATATTCAGTGACTTGGCCTCCACAGCTGTCTGTGGTAGAGAATTCCACAGGTTCACCACCCTCTGAGTGAAGAAATTTCTCCTCATCTCAGTCCTAAATGTCCTACCCCGTATCCTGAGACTGTGACCCCTCGTTCTAGACACCCCCAGCCAGGGAAAACATCCTCCCTGCATCCAGTCTGTCCAGCCCTGTCAAACTTTTATACGTTTCAATGAGATCCCCTCTCATTCTTCTAAACTCTAGTGAATACAGGCCTAGTCGACCCAATTTCTCCTCATACAACAGTCCTGCCATCCCAGGAATCAGTCTGGTGAACCTTCGCTGCACTCCCTTTATGGCAAGTATATCCTTTCTTAGGTAAGGAGACCAAAACTGCTCACACTACCCCAGGTGTGGTCTCACCAAGGCCCTGGATAACTGTAGTAAGACATCCTTGCTCTTGTACTCAAATCCTCTTGCAATGAAGGCCAACATACCATTTGCCTTCTTAACTGCTTGCTGCACCTGCATGTTTGCTTTCAGTGACTGGTGTACAAGGACACCCAAGTCCCTCTGTACATCAACATTTCCCAATCTATCACCATTTAAATAATACTCTGCCTTTCTGTTTTTCCTACCGAAGTGGATAACTTCACATTTATCCATGTTATATTGCATCTGCCATGTATTTGCCCACTCACTCAACTTGTCTAAATCGCCTTGAAGCCTCTTTGCATCCTCCTCACAACTCACAGTCCCACCTAGTTTCGTGTCATCAGCAAACTTGGAAATATTACATTTGGTTCCCTCATCCAAATCATTGATATATATTGTGAATAGCTGGGGCCCAAGCACTGATCCCTGCGGTACCCCACTAGTCACCGCCTGCCACCCCGAAAAAGACCCATTTATTTCTACTCTCTGTTTCCTGTCTGTTAACCAATTTTCAATCCATGCAAGTATATTACCCCCAATCCCATGAGCTTTAATTTTGTGCACTAACCTCTTATGTGGGACTTTATCAAAGGCCTTCTGAAAATCCAAATACACCACATCCACTGGTTCTCCCTTATCTATTCTTCCAGTTACATCCTCAAAAAACTCCAGTAGGTTTGTCAAACACGATTTCCCTTTCATAAATCCATGTTGACTTTGTCTAATCCCATTGATATTTTCTAAGTGTCTTGTTATCACATCCTTTATAATAGACTCTAGCATTTTCCCTACTACTGATGTAGTTCCCTGTTTTCTCTCTCCCTCCTTTTTTAAATAGAGGGGTTACATTTGCCACCCTCCAATCTGCAGGAACTGTTCCATAATCTATAGAATTTTGGAAGATGACAACCAATGCATCCACTACTTCCATGGCTACCTCTTTTAGTACTCTGGGATGCAGATTATCAGGACCTGGGGATTTATCGGCTTTCAGTCCCATTAATTTCTCCAGCACTATTTTTTTACTAATACTAATTTCCTTTAATTCCTCCTTCTCACTAGACCCTTAGGGGTAAAAATTCACTTGGTTGCGCCTCCCGTTAGCGCCTTAAGAGGGTGCTAATGGGGCGTTAAGCCGCTAACGCCCGGGCGCAGCGATGTTTGCGCCGCTCGAGAACTTAACTTGACATTGTGCGGTGGCGCTAAAACTTACCGCTGCGACCACCTGCGCGCGCAGATTGTGACGTCATTCCATGGTGCAACGCCCTTGTGGCGCCCCGGAGCGGAAATTGAGTGGCGCCCCTGCCTTACCGCCTGGCGCATCCAACGACCAGAAGACTGGAACGCTATCAATCGCTGTGGGGCTGGGGGGGGCGCTATTTAAAGGGGGCCTCTTCCTGTCTTTTATTGTTGGTGGCATTTTTGAACTACTCATTCTGAGAGAGAGAGGGAGAGACTTCTGGAGAGATTCAACGTTGTGTGAAGGAGTTTTGGGTACTGAGCAGCACTTTGCAGGTTCATTTTGATTTGCCATTCCTTGTATCGATTTAGCAGAGACCGTGGGAGCTGCACTCTGAGCTCTTTGCCTGGTACTCTCCATTGTTCTTTCCAGCACATTTGATGTGCAAGTCTCTCCAGGCCGAGATTCAAGGCTGCAATGAACAGGATGTGGATGGAAAGCAAGATTAACCATCCCCTTTAAGAACTGGCCCGTGCCATTGTGTGTGTGTTCCATTGCTGACTGACATTACATGAGCTTCGCCAGCGCTCTGAGTTAGCGCCTCACTCCTTGGCCTTTGCGCCTTAAGACAGGTGTGCAGCGCCTGCTTTAGCGCTCCACTCACCTCCCGGGGCGGTAAAAGTGAAGTTTCCTGTCAGTGCCGATAATTAGCGCCAGGCGCTAATATTTGCGTCCGGACGATATTTGCGCCCCAAATGGGGCGCGACCTAATTTCTACCCCTTAGTTCCTTAGCATTTCTGGGAAGTTATTTGTGTCCTCTTCTGTGAAGACAGAACAAAAGTATTTGTTTAATTGCTCTGCCATTTCCTTGTTCCTCATTATAAATTCTCCCGTTTCTGACTGTAAGGGACCTACATTTGTCTTCACTAATCTTTTTCTTTTTACATACTTGTAGAAGCTTTTACAATCCGCTTTTATGTTCCTTGCAAGTTTACTCTCATACTCTATTTTTCCCCTCTTAATCAATCACTTGGTCCTTTTTTGCTGAACTCTAAACTGCTCCCAATGCTCAGGATTGCTACTTTTCCTGGCAACTTTATATGACTCCTCTTTGGATCTAATACTATCCTTAATTTCTTTTGTTAGCCATGGTTGGGCCGCTTTTCCTTTTGTGTTTTTGCGCCAGAAAGGAATGTATAACTGTTGCAATTCATGCATTCGTTCCTTAAATGTTAGCCATTGCCTATCCACCGTCATGCCTTTTAATGAAGCTCCCCAATCTATCATAGCCAACTCACTCCTCATACCTTCGTAGTTTCCTTTGTTTAGATTTAGGACCCTAGTTTCGGATTGGACTTCTTCACTTTCCATCTTAATGAAGAAGGAGCAGCATCACCGGCACCAACACCAGGAGCAGCATCACCCACACCAACACCAGGAGCAGCATCACCGGCACCAACACTAGGAGCAGCATCACCGGCACCAACACCAGGAGCAGCATCACCCGCACCAACACCAGGAGCAGCATCACCCGCACCAACACCAGGAGCAGCATCACCCGCACCAACACCAGGAGCAGCATCACCGGCACCAACACCAGGATCAGCATCACCGGCACCAACACCAGGATCACCTGCACCAACATCAGGAGCAGCATCACCAGCACCAACACCAGGAGCAGCATCACCCGCACCGACACCAGGATCAACCGCACCAACACCAGGCGCAGCATCACATGCACCAACACCAGCAGCAGCATCACCCGCACCAACACCAGGAGCAGCATCACCTGCACCAACACTAGGATCATCCGCACCAGTATCACCGTCACCTTCACCAGTATCACCGTCACCTTCACCAGTATCACCTTCACCTTCACCAGTATCACCGTCACCTTTACCAGTATCACCGTCACCTTCACCAGAATCACCTTCACCAGAATCACCTTCTCCAGTATCACCATCACCTGCACCAGTATCACCTTCACCTTCACCAGTATCACCGTTACCAGTATCACCTTCACTAGTATCACCTTCACCTTCACCAGTATAACCGTCACCAGGATCACCTTCACCAGTATCACCTTCACCAGTATCACCTGCACCTTCACCAGTATCACGTCACCAGTATCACCTTCACCAGTATCACCTTAACCAGAGACAGTTGCCAGTATTACCTTCACCTTCACCTTCACCAGTATCACCGAAACCAGTATCACCTGCACCTTCACCAGTATCACCGTCACCAGTATCACCTTCACCAGTATCACTGTCACCAGTATCACCGTCACCAGAATCATCTTCACCAGTATCACCTTCACCTTCACCAGTATCACCTTCACTAGTATCACCTGCACCTTCACCAGTATCACCATCACCAGCATCACCTTCACCAGTATCACCTGCACCAGTATTACCTTCACCTTCACCAGTATCACCTTCACCAGTATCACCTTCACCAGTATCACCGTTACCAGTATCACCTTCACCAGTATCACCTTCACCAGTATTACCTTCACCAGTATCACCGTCACCAGTATCACCTTCACCAGTATCACCTTCACCTTCACCAGTATTACCGTCACCAGTATCACCATCACCAGAATCACCTTCACCAGAATCACCTTCACCAGTATCACATTCACCAGTATCACCTTCACCAGTATCACCTTCACCTTCACCAGTATCACCTTCACCAGTATCACCTTCACCAGTATCACCGTTACCAGTATCACCGTCACCAGAATCACCTTCACCAGAATCACCTTCACCAGTATCACCTTCACCTTCACCAGTATCACCTTCAGCAGAATCACCTGCACCTTCACCAGTATCACCGTCGCCAGTATCACCTTCACCAGTATCACATTCACCTTCACCAGTATCACCTTCACCAGTATTACCTTCACCAGTATCACCGTCACTAGTATCACCTTCACCAGAATTACCTTCACCTTCAACAGTATCACCGTCACCAGTATCACCTTCACCAGTATCACCTTCATCTTCCCCAGGATCACCGTCACCAGTATCACCTTCACCAGTATCACATTCACCTTCACCAGTATCACCTTCACCAGTATCACCTTCATCAGTATCACCGTCACTAGTATCACCTTCACCAGAATCACCTTCACCTTCACCAGTATCACCGTCACCAGTATCACTTTCACCAGTATCACCTTCACCTTCCCCAGTATCACCGTCACCAGTATCAATTCACCAGAATCACCTTCACCAGTATCACCTTCACCAGTATCACCTTCATCATTATCACCGTCACCAGTATCACCGTCACCAGAATCACCTTCTCCAGAATCACCTTCAGCTTCACCAGTATCACCTTTACCAGTATCACCTTCACCAGTATCACCGTTACCAGTATCACCTTCACCAGTATCACCTGCACCTTCACCAGTACCACCTTCACCAGAATCACCTTCACCAGTATCACCTTCACCAGTATCACCTTCACCAGTACCACCGTCACCAGTATCACCGTCACCAGAATCACCTTCACCAGAATCACCTTCACCAGTATCACCTTCACCAGTATCACCGTCACCAGAATCACCTTCACCAGTATCACGTTCACCTTCACCAGCATCACCTTCACCAGTATCACCTGCACCAGTATCACCTTCACCTTCGCCAGTATCACCTTCACCAGAATTACCTTCACCAGTATCACCGTTACCAGTATCACCTTCGCCAGTATCACCTGCACCTTCACCAGTATCACCGTCACCAGTATCACCTTCACCAGTATCACCTTCACCAGTATCACCGTCACTAGTATTACCTTCACCAGAATCACCTTCACCTTCACCAGTATCACCGTCACCAGTATCACCTTCACCAGTATCACCTTCATCTTCCCCAGGATCACCTTCACCAGTATCACATTCACCTTCACCAGTATCACCTTCACCTTCACCAGTATCACCGTCACCTTTACCAGTATCACCGTCACCTTCACCAGAATCACCTTACCAGAATCACCTTCTCCAGTATCACCATCACCTGCACCAGTATCACCTTCATCTTCACCAGTATCACCGTTACCAGTATCACCTTCACTAGTATCACCTTCAACTTCACCAGTATAACCGTCACCAGGATCACCTTCACCAGTATCACCTTCACCAGTATCACCTGCGCCTTCACCAGTATCACGTCACCAGTATCACCTTCACCAGTATTACCTTCACCTTCACCTTCACCAGTATCACCGAAACCAGTATCACCTGCACCTTCACCAGTATCACCGTCACCAGTATCACCTTCACCAGTATCACTGTCACCAGTATCACTGTCACCAGTATCACCATCACCAGAATCATCTTCACCAATATCACCTTCACCTTCACCAGTATCACCTTCACTAGTATCACCTGCACCTTCACCAGTATCACCATCACCAGCATCACCTTCACCAGTATCACCGGCACCAGTATTACCTTCACCTTCACCAGTATCACCTTCACCAGTATCACCTTCACCAGTATCACCTGCACCAGTATTACCTTCACCTTCACCAGTATCACCTTCACCAGTATCACCTTCACCAGTATCACATTCACCAGTATCACCTTCACCAGTATCACCTTCACCTTCACCAGTATCACCTTCACCAGTATCACCTTCACCAGTATCACTGTTACCAGTATCACCGTCACCAGAATCACCTTCACCAGAATCACCTTCACCAGTATCACCTTCACCTTCACCAGTATCACCTTCACCAGAATCACCTTCACCAATATCACCTTCACCAGTATCACCTGCACCTTCACCAGTATCACCGTCACCAGTATCACCTTCACCAGTATCACATTCACCTTCACCAGTATCACCTTCACCAGTATCACCGTCACTAGTATCACCTTCACCAGAATCACCTTCACCTTCACCAGTATCACCGTCACCAGTGTCACCTTCACCAGTATCACCTTCATCTTCCCAGTATCACCGTCACCAGTATCACCTTCACCAGTATCACCTTCATCTTCCCCAGGATCACCGTCACCAGTATCACCTTCACCAGTATCACATTCACCAGTATCACCGTCACCAGTATCACCTTCACCAGTATCACCTTCACCTTCACCAGTATTACCGTCACCAGTATCACCGTCACCAGAATCACCTTCACCAGAATCACCTTCACCAGTATCACATTCACCAGTATCACCTTCACCAGTATCACCGTTACCAGTATCACCTTCACCAGTATCACCTTCACATTCACCAGTATCACCTTCACCAGTATCACCTTCACCAGAATCACCTTCACCAGTATCACCTTCACCAGTATCACCGTCACCAGAATCACCTTCACCAGTATCACGTTCACCTTCACCAGTATAACCTTCACCAGTATCACCTTCACTAGTATCACCTGCACCTTCACCAGTATCACCATCACCAGCATCACCTTCACCAGTATCACCTGCACCAGTATCACCTTCACCTTCGCCAGTATCACCTTCACCAGAATTACCTTCACCAGTATCACCGTTACCAGTATCACCTTCGCCAGTATCACCTGCACCTTCACCAGTATCACTGTCACCAGTATCACCTTCACCAGTATCACCTTCACCAGTATCACCGTCACTAGTATTACCTTCACCAGAATCACCTTCACCTTCACCAGTATCACCGTCACCAGTATCACCTTCACCAGTATCACCTTCATCTTCCCCAGGATCACCTTCACCAGTATCACATTCACCTTCACCAGTATCACCTTCACCTTCACCAGTATCACCGTCACCTTTACCAGTATCACCGTCACCTTCACCAGAATCACCTTACCAGAATCACCTTCTCCAGTATCACCATCACCTGCACCAGTATCACCTTCATCTTCACCAGTATCACCGTTACCAGTATCACCTTCACTAGTATCACCTTCAACTTCACCAGTATAACCGTCACCAGGATCACCTTCACCAGTATCACCTTCACCAGTATCACCTGCGCCTTCACCAGTATCACGTCACCAGTATCACCTTCACCAGTATCACCTTCACCTTCACCTTCACCAGTATCACCGAAACCAGTATCACCTGCACCTTCACCAGTATCACCGTCACCAGTATCACCTTCACCAGTATCACTGTCACCAGTATCACCATCACCAGAATCATCTTCACCAATATCACCTTCACCTTCACCAGTATCACCTTCACTAGTATCACCTGCACCTTCACCAGTATCACCATCACCAGCATCACCTTCACCAGTATCACCGGCACCAGTATTACCTTCACCTTCACCAGTATCACCTTCACCAGTATCACCTGCACCAGTATTACCTTCACCTTCACCAGTATCACCTTCACCAGTATCACCTTCACCAGTATCACATTCACCAGTATCACCTTCACCAGTATCACCTTCACCTTCACCAGTATCACATTCACCAGTATCACCTTCACCATTATCACCTTCACCTTCACCAGTATCACCTTCACCAGTATCACCTTCACCAGTATCACTGTTACCAGTATCACCGTCACCAGAATCACCTTCACCAGAATCACCTTCACCAGTATCACCTTCACCTTCACCAGTATCACCTTCACCAGAATCACCTTCACCAGTATCACCTTCACCAGTATCACCTGCACCTTCACCAGTATCACCGTCACCAGTATCACCTTCACCAGTATCACATTCACCTTCACCAGTATCACCTTCACCAGTATCACCTTCACCAGTATCACCGTCACTAGTATCACCTTCACCAGAATCACCTTCACCTTCACCAGTATCACCGTCACCAGTGTCACCTTCACCAGTATCACCTTCATCTTCCCCAGTATCACCGTCACCAGTATCACCTTCACCAGTATCACCTTCATCTTCCCCAGGATCACCGTCACCAGTATCACCTTCACCAGTATCACATTCACCAGTATCACCGTCACCAGTATCACCTTCACCAGTATCACCTTCACCTTCACCAGTATTACCGTCACCAGTATCACCGTCACCAGAATCACCTTCACCAGAATCACCTTCACCAGTATCACATTCACCAGTATCACCTTCACCAGTATCACCGTTACCAGTATCACCTTCACCAGTATCACCTTCACATTCACCAGTATCACCTTCACCAGTATCACCTTCACCAGAATCACCTTCACCAGTATCACCTTCACCAGTATCACCGTCACCAGAATCACCTTCACCAGTATCACGTTCACCTTCACCAGTATAACCTTCACCAGTATCACCTTCACTAGTATCACCTGCACCTTCACCAGTATCACCATCACCAGCATCACCTTCACCAGTATCACCTGCACCAGTATCACCTTCACCTTCGCCAGTATCACCTTCACCAGAATTACCTTCACCAGTATCACCGTTACCAGTATCACCTTCGCCAGTATCACCTGCACCTTCACCAGTATCACCGTCACCAGTATCACCTTCACCAGTATCACCTTCACCAGTATCACCGTCACTAGTATTACCTTCACCAGAATCACCTTCACCTTCACCAGTATCACCGTCACCAGTATCACCTTCACCAGTATCACCTTCATCTTCCCCAGGATCACCTTCACCAGTATCACATTCACCTTCACCAGTATCACCTTCACCTTCACCAGTATCACCGTCACCTTTACCAGTATCACCGTCACCTTCACCAGAATCACCTTACCAGAATCACCTTCTCCAGTATCACCATCACCTGCACCAGTATCACCTTCATCTTCACCAGTATCACCGTTACCAGTATCACCTTCACTAGTATCACCTTCAACTTCACCAGTATAACCGTCACCAGGATCACCTTCACCAGTATCACCTTCACCAGTATCACCTGCGCCTTCACCAGTATCACGTCACCAGTATCACCTTCACCAGTATTACCTTCACCTTCACCTTCACCAGTATCACCGAAACCAGTATCACCTGCACCTTCACCAGTATCACCGTCACCAGTATCACCTTCACCAGTATCACTGTCACCAGTATCACCATCACCAGAATCATCTTCACCAATATCACCTTCACCTTCACCAGTATCACCTTCACTAGTATCACCTGCACCTTCACCAGTATCACCATCACCAGCATCACCTTCACCAGTATCACCGGCACCAGTATTACCTTCACCTTCACCAGTATCACCTTCACCAGTATCACCTGCACCAGTATTACCTTCACCTTCACCAGTATCACCTTCACCAGTATCACCTTCACCAGTATCACATTCACCAGTATCACCTTCACCAGTATCACCTTCACCTTCACCAGTATCACCTTCACCAGTATCACCTTCACCAGTATCACTGTTACCAGTATCACCGTCACCAGAATCACCTTCACCAGAATCACCTTCACCAGTATCACCTTCACCTTCACCAGAATCACCTTCACCAGAATCACCTTCACCTTCACCAGTATCACCGTCACCAGTATCACCTTCACCAGTATCACCTTCATCTTCCCCAGGATCACCTTCACCAGTATCACATTCACCTTCACCAGTATCACCTTCACCTTCACCAGTATCACCGTCACCTTTACCAGTATCACCGTCACCTTCACCAGAATCACCTTACCAGAATCACCTTCTCCAGTATCACCATCACCTGCACCAGTATCACCTTCATCTTCACCAGTATCACCGTTACCAGTATCACCTTCACTAGTATCACCTTCAACTTCACCAGTATAACCGTCACCAGGATCACCTTCACCAGTATCACCTTCACCAGTATCACCTGCGCCTTCACCAGTATCACGTCACCAGTATCACCTTCACCAGTATTACCTTCACCTTCACCTTCACCAGTATCACCGAAACCAGTATCACCTGCACCTTCACCAGTATCACCGTCACCAGTATCACCTTCACCAGTATCACTGTCACCAGTATCACCATCACCAGAATCATCTTCACCAATATCACCTTCACCTTCACCAGTATCACCTTCACTAGTATCACCTGCACCTTCACCAGTATCACCATCACCAGCATCACCTTCACCAGTATCACCGGCACCAGTATTACCTTCACCTTCACCAGTATCACCTTCACCAGTATCACCTGCACCAGTATTACCTTCACCTTCACCAGTATCACCTTCACCAGTATCACCTTCACCAGTATCACATTCACCAGTATCACCTTCACCAGTATCACCTTCACCTTCACCAGTATCACCTTCACCAGTATCACCTTCACCAGTATCACTGTTACCAGTATCACCGTCACCAGAATCACCTTCACCAGAATCACCTTCACCAGTATCACCTTCACCTTCACCAGTATCACCTTCACCAGAATCACCTTCACCAGTATCACCTTCACCAGTATCACCTGCACCTTCACCAGTATCACCGTCACCAGTATCACCTTCACCAGTATCACATTCACCTTCACCAGTATCACCTTCACCAGTATCACCTTCACCAGTATCACCGTCACTAGTATCACCTTCACCAGAATCACCTTCACCTTCACCAGTATCACCGTCACCAGTGTCACCTTCACCAGTATCACCTTCATCTTCCCCAGTATCACCGTCACCAGTATCACCTTCACCAGTATCACCTTCATCTTCCCCAGGATCACCGTCACCAGTATCACCTTCACCAGTATCACATTCACCAGTATCACCGTCACCAGTATCACCTTCACCAGTATCACCTTCACCTTCACCAGTATTACCGTCACCAGTATCACCGTCACCAGAATCACCTTCACCAGAATCACCTTCACCAGTATCACATTCACCAGTATCACCTTCACCAGTATCACCGTTACCAGTATCACCTTCACCAGTATCACCTTCACATTCACCAGTATCACCTTCACCAGTATCACCTTCACCAGAATCACCGTTACCAGTATCACCGTCACCAGAATCACCTTCACCAGAATCACCTTCACCAGTATCACCTTCACCTTCACCTTCACCAGTATCACCTTCACCAGAATCACCTTCACCAGTATCACCTTCACCAGTATCACCTGCACCAGTATCACCTGCACCTTCACCAGTATTACCGTCACCAGTATCACCGTCACCAGAATCACCTTCACCAGAATCACCTTCACCAGTATCACATTCACCAGTATCACCTTCACCAGTATCACCGTTACCAGTATCACCTTCACCAGTATCACCTTCACATTCACCAGTATCACCTTCACCAGTATCACCTTCACCAGAATCACCTTCACCAGTATCACCTTCACCAGTATCACCGTCACCAGAATCACCTTCACCAGTATCACGTTCACCTTCACCAGTATAACCTTCACCAGTATCACCTTCACTAGTATCACCTGCACCTTCACCAGTATCACCATCACCAGCATCACCTTCACCAGTATCACCTGCACCAGTATCACCTTCACCTTCGCCAGTATCACCTTCACCAGAATTACCTTCACCAGTATCACCGTTACCAGTATCACCTTCGCCAGTATCACCTGCACCTTCACCAGTATCACCGTCACCAGTATCACCTTCACCAGTATCACCTTCACCAGTATCACCGTCACTAGTATTACCTTCACCAGAATCACCTTCACCTTCACCAGTATCACCGTCACCAGTATCACCTTCACCAGTATCACCTTCATCTTCCCCAGGATCACCTTCACCAGTATCACATTCACCTTCACCAGTATCACCTTCACCTTCACCAGTATCACCGTCACCTTTACCAGTATCACCGTCACCTTCACCAGAATCACCTTACCAGAATCACCTTCTCCAGTATCACCATCACCTGCACCAGTATCACCTTGATCTTCACCAGTATCACCGTTACCAGTATCACCTTCACTAGTATCACCTTCAACTTCACCAGTATAACCGTCACCAGGATCACCTTCACCAGTATCACCTTCACCAGTATCACCTGCGCCTTCACCAGTATCACGTCACCAGTATCACCTTCACCAGTATCACCTTCACCTTCACCTTCACCAGTATCACCGAAACCAGTATCACCTGCACCTTCACCAGTATCACCGTCACCAGTATCACCTTCACCAGTATCACTGTCACCAGTATCACCATCACCAGAATCATCTTCACCAATATCACCTTCACCTTCACCAGTATCACCTTCACTAGTATCACCTGCACCTTCACCAGTATCACCATCACCAGCATCACCTTCACCAGTATCACCGGCACCAGTATTACCTTCACCTTCACCAGTATCACCTTCACCAGTATCACCTTCACCAGTATCACATTCACCAGTATCACCTTCACCAGTATCACCTTCACCTTCACCAGTATCACATTCACCAGTATCACCTTCACCATTATCACCTTCACCTTCACCAGTATCACCTTCACCAGTATCACCTTCACCAGTATCACTGTTACCAGTATCACCGTCACCAGAATCACCTTCACCAGAATCACCTTCACCAGTATCACCTTCACCTTCACCAGTATCACCTTCACCAGAATCACCTTCACCAGTATCACCTTCACCAGTATCACCTGCACCTTCACCAGTATCACCGTCACCAGTATCACCTTCACCAGTATCACATTCACCTTCACCAGTATCACCTTCACCAGTATCACCTTCACCAGTATCACCGTCACTAGTATCACCTTCACCAGAATCACCTTCACCTTCACCAGTATCACCGTCACCAGTGTCACCTTCACCAGTATCACCTTCATCTTCCCCAGTATCACCGTCACCAGTATCACCTTCACCAGTATCACCTTCATCTTCCCCAGGATCACCGTCACCAGTATCACCTTCACCAGTATCACATTCACCAGTATCACCGTCACCAGTATCACCTTCACCAGTATCACCTTCACCTTCACCAGTATTACCGTCACCAGTATCACCGTCACCAGAATCACCTTCACCAGAATCACCTTCACCAGTATCACATTCACCAGTATCACCTTCACCAGTATCACCGTTACCAGTATCACCTTCACCAGTATCACCTTCACATTCACCAGTATCACCTTCACCAGTATCACCTTCACCAGAATCACCTTCACCAGTATCACCTTCACCAGTATCACCGTCACCAGAATCACCTTCACCAGTATCACGTTCACCTTCACCAGTATAACCTTCACCAGTATCACCTTCACTAGTATCACCTGCACCTTCACCAGTATCACCAGCATCACCTTCACCAGTATCACCTGCACCAGTATCACCTTCACCTTCGCCAGTATCACCTTCACCAGAATTACCTTCACCAGTATCACCGTTACCAGTATCACCTTCGCCAGTATCACCTGCACCTTCACCAGTATCACCGTCACCAGTATCACCTTCACCAGTATCACCTTCACCAGTATCACCGTCACTAGTATTACCTTCACCAGAATCACCTTCACCTTCACCAGTATCACCGTCACCAGTATCACCTTCACCAGTATCACCTTCATCTTCCCCAGGATCACCTTCACCAGTATCACATTCACCTTCACCAGTATCACCTTCACCTTCACCAGTATCACCGTCACCTTTACCAGTATCACCGTCACCTTCACCAGAATCACCTTACCAGAATCACCTTCTCCAGTATCACCATCACCTGCACCAGTATCACCTTCATCTTCACCAGTATCACCGTTACCAGTATCACCTTCACTAGTATCACCTTCAACTTCACCAGTATAACCGTCACCAGGATCACCTTCACCAGTATCACCTTCACCAGTATCACCTGCGCCTTCACCAGTATCACGTCACCAGTATCACCTTCACCAGTATTACCTTCACCTTCACCTTCACCAGTATCACCGAAACCAGTATCACCTGCACCTTCACCAGTATCACCGTCACCAGTATCACCTTCACCAGTATCACTGTCACCAGTATCACCATCACCAGAATCATCTTCACCAATATCACCTTCACCTTCACCAGTATCACCTTCACTAGTATCACCTGCACCTTCACCAGTATCACCATCACCAGCATCACCTTCACCAGTATCACCGGCACCAGTATTACCTTCACCTTCACCAGTATCACCTTCACCAGTATCACCTGCACCAGTATTACCTTCACCTTCACCAGTATCACCTTCACCAGTATCACCTTCACCAGTATCACATTCACCAGTATCACCTTCACCAGTATCACCTTCACCTTCACCAGTATCACCTTCACCAGTATCACCTTCACCAGTATCACTGTTACCAGTATCACCGTCACCAGAATCACCTTCACCAGAATCACCTTCACCAGTATCACCTTCACCTTCACCAGAATCACCTTCACCAGAATCACCTTCACCTTCACCAGTATCACCGTCACCAGTATCACCTTCACCAGTATCACCTTCATCTTCCCCAGGATCACCTTCACCAGTATCACATTCACCTTCACCAGTATCACCTTCACCTTCACCAGTATCACCGTCACCTTTACCAGTATCACCGTCACCTTCACCAGAATCACCTTACCAGAATCACCTTCTCCAGTATCACCATCACTTGCACCAGTATCACCTTCATCTTCACCAGTATCACCGTTACCAGTATCACCTTCACTAGTATCACCTTCAACTTCACCAGTATAACCGTCACCAGGATCACCTTCACCAGTATCACCTTCACCAGTATCACCTGCGCCTTCACCAGTATCACGTCACCAGTATCACCTTCACCAGTATTACCTTCACCTTCACCTTCACCAGTATCACCGAAACCAGTATCACCTGCACCTTCACCAGTATCACCGTCACCAGTATCACCTTCACCAGTATCACTGTCACCAGTATCACCATCACCAGAATCATCTTCACCAATATCACCTTCACCTTCACCAGTATCACCTTCACTAGTATCACCTGCACCTTCACCAGTATCACCATCACCAGCATCACCTTCACCAGTATCACCGGCACCAGTATTACCTTCACCTTCACCAGTATCACCTTCACCAGTATCACCTGCACCAGTATTACCTTCACCTTCACCAGTATCACCTTCACCAGTATCACCTTCACCAGTATCACATTCACCAGTATCACCTTCACCAGTATCACCTTCACCTTCACCAGTATCACCTTCACCAGTATCACCTTCACCAGTATCACTGTTACCAGTATCACCGTCACCAGAATCACCTTCACCAGAATCACCTTCACCAGTATCACCTTCACCTTCACCAGTATCACCTTCACCAGAATCACCTTCACCAGTATCACCTTCACCAGTATCACCTGCACCTTCACCAGTATCACCGTCACCAGTATCACCTTCACCAGTATCACATTCACCTTCACCAGTATCACCTTCACCAGTATCACCTTCACCAGTATCACCGTCACTAGTATCACCTTCACCAGAATCACCTTCACCTTCACCAGTATCACCGTCACCAGTGTCACCTTCACCAGTATCACCTTCATCTTCCCCAGTATCACCGTCACCAGTATCACCTTCACCAGTATCACCTTCATCTTCCCCAGGATCACCGTCACCAGTATCACCTTCACCAGTATCACATTCACCAGTATCACCGTCACCAGTATCACCTTCACCAGTATCACCTTCACCTTCACCAGTATTACCGTCACCAGTATCACCGTCACCAGAATCACCTTCACCAGAATCACCTTCACCAGTATCACATTCACCAGTATCACCTTCACCAGTATCACCGTTACCAGTATCACCTTCACCAGTATCACCTTCACATTCACCAGTATCACCTTCACCAGTATCACCTTCACCAGAATCACCGTTACCAGTATCACCGTCACCAGAATCACCTTCACCAGAATCACCTTCACCAGTATCACCTTCACCTTCACCAGTATCACCTTCACCAGAATCACCTTCACCAGTATCACCTTCACCAGTATCACCTGCACCAGTATCACCTGCACCTTCACCAGTATCACCGTCACCAGTATCACCTTCACCAGTATCACATTCACCTTCACCAGTATCACCTTCACCAGTATCACCTTCACCAGTATCACCGTCACTAGTATCACCTTCACCAGAATCACCTTCACCTTCACCAGTATCACCGTCACCAGTATCACCTTCACCAGTATCACCTTCATCTTCCCCAGGATCACCGTCACCAGTATCACCTTCACCAGTATCACATTCACCTTCACCAGTATCACCTTCACCAGTATCACCGTCACTAGTATCACCTTCACCAGAATCACCTTCACCTTCACCAGTATCACCGTCACCAGTATCACCTTCACCAGAATCACCTTCACCTTTACCAGTATCACCGTCACCAGTATTACTTTCACCAGCATCACCTTCACCTTCACCAGTATCACCGTCACCAGTATCACTTTCACCAGTATCACCTTCACCTTCACCAGTATCACCGACACCAGTATCAATTCACCAGAATCACCTTCACCAGTATCACCTTCATCATTATCACCGTCACCAGTATCACCGTCACCAGAATCACCTTCTCCAGAATCACCTTCAGCTTCACCAGTATCACCTTTCCCAGTATCACCCTCACCAGTATCACCGTTACCAGTATCACCTTCACCAGTATCACCTGCACCTTCACCAGTATCACCTTCACCAGTATCACCTTCACCAGAATCACTTTCACCAGTATCACCGTCACCAGTATCACCGTCACCAGAATCACCTTCACCAGAATCACCTTCACCAGTATCACCTTCACCAGTATCACTGTCACCAGAATCACCTTCACCAGTATCACGTTCATCTTCACCAGTATAACCTTCACCAGTATCACCTTCACCAGTATCACCTGCACCTTCACCAGTATCACCGTCACCAGTATCACCTTCACCAGTATCGCTGTCACCAGTATCACCGTCACCAGAATCATCTTCACCAGTATCACCTTCACCTTCACCAGTATCACCTTCACTAGTATCACCTGCACCTTCACCAGTATCACCATCACCAGCATCACCTTCACCAGTATCACCTGCACCAGTATTACCTTCACCTCACCAGTATCACCTTCACCAGTATCACCTTCACCAGTATCACCGTTACCAGTATCACCTTCACCAGTATCACCTTCACCAGTATTACCTTCACCAGTATCACCTTCACCAGTATCACCTTCACCTTCACCAGTATTACCATCACCAGTATCACCATCACCAGAATCACCTTCACCAGTATCACCTTCACCAGTATCACATTCACCAGTATCACCTTCACCAGTATCACCTTCACCTTCACCAGTATCACCTTCACCAGTATCACCGTTACCAGTATCACCGTCACCAGAATCACCTTCACCAGAATCACCTTCACCAGTATCACCTTCACCTTCACCAGTATCACCTTCACCAGAATCACCTTCACCAGTATCACCGTTACCAGTATCACCTTCACCAGTATCACCTGCGCCTTCACCAGTATCACCGTCACCAGTATCACCTTCACCAGTATCACATTCACCTTCACCAGTATCACCTTCACCAGTATTACCTTCACCAGTATCACCGTCACCAGTATCACCTTCACCAGAATCACCTTCACCTTCAACAGTATCACCGTCACCAGTATCACCTTCACCAGTATCACCTTCATCTTCCCCAGGATCACCGTCACCAGTATCACCTTCACCAGTATCACATTCACCTTCACCAGTATCACCTTCACCAGTATCACCTTCATCAGTATCACCGTCACTAGTATCACCTTCACCAGAATCACCTTCACCTTCACCAGTATCACCGTCACCAGTATCACTTTCACCAGTATCACCTTCACCTTCCCCAGTATCACCGTCACCAGTATCAATTCACCAGAATCACCTTCACCAGTATCACCTTCACCAGTATCACCTTCATCATTATCACCGTCACCAGTATCACCGTTACCAGTATCACCTTCACCAGTATCACCTGCACCTTCACCAGTACCACCTTCACCAGAATCACCTTCTCCAGAATCACCTTCAGCTTCACCAGTATCACCTTTACCAGTGTCACCTTCACCAGTATCACCGTTACCAGTATCACCTTCACCAGTATCACCTGCACCTTCACCAGTACCACCTTCACCAGAATCACCTTCACCAGAATCACCTTCACCAGTATCACCTTCACCAGTATCACCTTCACCAGTATCACCGTCACCAGTATCACCGTCACCAGAATCACCTTCACCAGTATCACCTTCACCAGTATCACCGTCACCAGAATCACCTTCACCAGTATCACGTTCATCTTCACCAGTATAACCTTCACCAGTATCACCTTCACTAGTATCACCTGCACCTTCACCAGTATCACCATCACCAGCATCACCTTCACCAGTATCACCTGCACCAGTATCATCTTCACCTTCACCAGTATCACCTTCACCAGTATCACCTTCACCTTCGCCAGTATCACCTTCACCAGAATCACCTTCACCAGTATCACCGTTACCAGTATCACCTTCACCAGTATCACCTGCACCTTCACCAGTATCACCGTCACCAGTATCACCTTCACCAGTATCACCTTCACCAGTATCACCGTCACTAGTATTACCTTCACCAGAATCACCTTCACCTTCACCAGTATCACCGTCACCAGTATCACCTTCACCAGTATCACCTTCATCTTCCCCAGGATCACCTTCACCAGTATCACATTCACCTTCACCAGTATCACCTTCACCTTCACCAGTATCACCGTCACCTTTACCAGTATCACCGTCACCTTCACCAGAATCACCTTCACCAGAATCACCTTCTCCAGTATCACCATCACCTGCACCAGTATCACCTTCACCTTCACCAGTATCACCGTTACCAGTATCACCTTCACTAGTATCACCTTCAACTTCACCAGTATAACCGTCACCAGGATCACCTTCACCAGTATCACCTTCACCAGTATCACCTGCGCCTTCACCAGTATCACGTCACCAGTATCACCTTCACCAGTATTACCTTCACCTTCACCTTCACCAGTATCACCGAAACCAGTATCACCTGCACCTTCACCAGTATCACCGTCACCAGTATCACCTTCACCAGTATCACTGTCACCAGTATCACCGTCACCAGAATCATCTTCACCAGTATCACCTTCACCTTCACCAGTATCACCTTCACTAGTATCACCTGCACCTTCACCAGTATCACCATCACCAGCATCACCTTCACCAGTATCACCGGCACCAGTATTACCTTCACCTTCACCAGTATCACCTTCACCAGTATCACCTGCACCAGTATTACCTTCACCTTCACCAGTATCACCTTCACCAGTATCACCTTCACCAGTATCACATTCACCAGTATCACCTTCACCAGTATCACCTTCACCTTCACCAGTATCACCTTCACCAGTATCACTGTTACCAGTATCACCGTCACCAGAATCACCTTCACCAGAATCACCTTCACCAGTATCACCTTCACCTTCACCAGTATCACCTTCACCAGAATCACCTTCACCTTCACCAGTATCACCGTCACCAGTATCACTTTCACCAGTATCACCTTCACCTTCACCAGTATCACCGACACCAGTATCAATTCACCAGAATCACCTTCACCAGTATCACCTTCATCATTATCACCGTCACCAGTATCACCGTCACCAGAATCACCTTCTCCAGAATCACCTTCAGCTTCACCAGTATCACCTTTCCCAGTATCACCCTCACCAGTATCACCGTTACCAGTATCACCTTCACCAGTATCACCTGCACCTTCACCAGTATCACCTTCACCAGTATCACCTTCACCAGAATCACCTTCACCAGTATCACCGTCACCAGTATCACCGTCACCAGAATCACCTTCACCAGAATCACCTTCACCAGTATCACCTTAACCAGTATCACTGTCACCAGAATCACCTTCACCAGTATCACGTTCATCTTCAGCAGTATAACCTTCACCAGTATCACCTTCACCAGTATCACCTGCACCTTCACCAGTATCACCGTCACCAGTATCACCTTCACCAGTATCACTGTCACAAGTATCACCGTCACCAGAATCATCTTCACCAGTATCACCTTCACCTTCACCAGTATCACCTTCACTAGTATCACCTGCACCTTCACCAGTATCACCATCATCAGCATCACCTTCACCAGTATCACCTGCACCAGTATTACCTTCACCTTCACCAGTATCACCTTCACCAGTATCACCTTCACCAGTATCACCGTTACCAGTATCACCTTCACCAGTATCACCTTCACCAGTATTACCTTCACCAGTATCACCGTCACCAGTATCACCTTCACCAGTATCACCTTCACCTTCACCAGTATTACCGTCACCAGTATCACCATCACCAGAATCACCTTCACCAGAATCACCTTCACCAGTATCACATTCACCAGTATCACCTTCACCAGTATCACCTTCACCTTCACCAGTATCACCTTCACCAGTGTCACCTTCACCAGTATCACCGTTACCAGTATCACCGTCACCAGAATCACCTTCACCAGAATCACCTTCACCAGTATCACCTTCACCTTCACCAGTATCACCTTCACCAGAATCACCTTCACCAGTATCACCGTTACCAGTATCACCTTCACCAGTATCACCTGCACCTTCACCAGTATCACCGTCACCAGTATCACCTTCACCAGTATCACCGTCACTAGTATCACCTTCACCAGAATCACCTGCACCTTCACCAGTATCACCTTCACCAGTATCACCTTCACCAGTATCACCGTCACTAGTATCACCTTCACCAGAATCACCTTCACCTTCAACAGTATCACCGTCACCAGTATCACCTTCACCAGTATCACCTTCATCTTCCCCAGGATCACTGTCACCAGTATCACCTTCACCAGTATCACATTCACCTTCACCAGTATCACCTTCTCCAGTATCACCTTCATCAGTATCACCGTCACTAGTATCACCTTCACCAGAATCACCTTCACCAGTATCACCGTCACCAGTATAACTTTCACCAGTATCACCTTCACCTTTCCCAGTATCACCGTCACCAGTATCAATTCACCAGAATCACCTTCACCAGTATCACCTTCACCAGTATCACCTTCATCATTATCACCGTCACCAGTATCACCTTCATCTTCGCCAGTATCACCTTCACCAGAATCACCTTCACCACTATCACCGTTACCAGTATCACCTTCACCAGTATCACCTGCACCTTCACCAGTATCACCGTCACCAGTATCACCTTCACCAGTATCACCTTCACCAGTATCACCGTCACTAGTATTACCTTCACCAGAATCACCTTCACCTTCACCAGTATCACCGTCACCAGTATCACCTTCACCAGTATCACCTTCATCTTCCCCAGGATCACCTTCACCAGTATCACATTCACCTTCACCAGTATCACCTTCACCTTCACCAGTATCACCGTCACCTTTACCAGTATCACCGTCACCTTCACCAGAATCACCTTCACCAGAATCACCTTCTCCAGTATCACCATCACCTGCACCAGTATCACCTTCACCTTCACCAGTATCACCGTTACCAGTATCACCTTCACTAGTATCACCTTCACCTTCACCAGTATTACCTTCACCAGTATCACCGTCACCAGTATCACCTTCACCAGTATCACCTTCACCTTCACCAGTATCACCATCACCAGAATCACCTTCACCAGAATCACCTTCACCAGTATCACATTCACCAGTATCACCTTCACCAGTATCACCTTCACCTTCACCAGTATCACCTTCACCAGTGTCACCTTCACCAGTATCACCGTTACCAGTATCACCGTCACCAGAATCACCTTCACCAGAATCACCTTCACCAGTATCACCTTCACCTTCACCAGTATCACCTTCACCAGAATCACCTTCACCAGTATCACCGTTACCAGTATCACCTTCACCAGTATCACCTGCACCTTCACCAGTATCACCGTCACCAGTATCACCTTCACCAGTATCACCGTCACTAGTATCACCTTCACCAGAATCACCTGCACCTTCACCAGTATCACCTTCACCAGTATCACCTTCACCAGTATCACCGTCACTAGTATCACCTTCACCAGAATCACCTTCACCTTCAACAGTATCACCGTCACCAGTATCACCTTCACCAGTATCACCTTCATCTTCCCCAGGATCACTGTCACCAGTATCACCTTCACCAGTATCACATTCACCTTCACCAGTATCACCTTCTCCAGTATCACCTTCATCAGTATCACCGTCACTAGTATCACCTTCACCAGAATCACCTTCACCTTCACCAGTATCACCGTCACCAGTATCACTTTCACCAGTATCACCTTCACCTTTCCCAGTATCACCGTCACCAGTATCAATTCACCAGAATCACCTTCACCAGTATCACCTTCACCAGTATCACCTTCATCATTATCACCGTCACCAGTATCACCGTCACCAGAATCACCTTCTCCAGAATCACCTTCAGCTTCACCAGTATCACCTTTACCAGTATCACCTTCACCAGTATCACCGTTACCAGTATCACCTTCACCAGTATCACCTGCACCTTCACCAGTACTACCTTCACCAGAATCACCTTCACCAGAATCACCTTCACCAGTATCACCTTCACCAGTATCACCTTCACCAGTATCACCGTCACCAGTATCACCGTCACCAGAATCACCTTCACCAGTATCACCTTCACCAGTATCACCTTCACCAGTATCACCTTCACCAGTATCACGTTCATCTTCACCAGTATAACCTTCACCAGTATCACCTTCACTAGTATCACCTGCACCTTCACCAGTATCACCATCACCAGCATCACCTTCACCAGTATCACCTGCACCAGTATCATCTTCACCTTCACCAGTATCACCTTCACCAGTATCACCTTCACCAGTATCACCTTCACCTTCGCCAGTATCACCTTCACCAGAATCACCTTCACCAGTATCACCGTTACCAGTATCACCTTCACCAGTATCACCTGCACCTTCACCAGTATCACCGTCACCAGTATCACCTTCACCAGTATCACCTTCACCAGTATCACCGTCACTAGTATTACCTTCACCAGAATCACCTTCACCTTCACCAGTATCACCGTCACCAGTATCACCTTCACCAGTATCACCTTCATCTTCCCCAGGATCACCTTCACCAGTATCACATTCACCTTCACCAGTATCACCTTCACCTTCACCAGTATCACCGTCACCTTTACCAGTATCACCGTCACCTTCACCAGAATCACCTTCACCAGAATCACCTTCTCCAGTATCACCATCACCTGCACCAGTATCACCTTCACCTTCACCAGTATCACCGTTACCAGTATCACCTTCACTAGTATCACCTTCAACTTCACCAGTATAACCGTCACCAGGATCACCTTCACCAGTATCACCTTCACCAGTATCACCTGCGCCTTCACCAGTATCACGTCACCAGTATCACCTTCACCAGTATTACCTTCACCTTCACCTTCACCAGTATCACCGAAACCAGTATCACCTGCACCTTCACCAGTATCACCGTCACCAGTATCACCTTCACCAGTATCACTGTCACCAGTATCACCGTCACCAGAATCATCTTCACCAGTATCACCTTCACCTTCACCAGTATCACCTTCACTAGTATCACCTGCACCTTCACCAGTATCACCATCACCAGCATCACCTTCACCAGTATCACCGGCACCAGTATTACCTTCACCTTCACCAGTATCACCTTCACCAGTATCACCTGCACCAGTATTACCTTCACCTTCACCAGTATCACCTTCACCAGTATCACCTTCACCAGTATCACATTCACCAGTATCACCTTCACCAGTATCACCTTCACCTTCACCAGTATCACCTTCACCAGTATCACCTTCACCAGTATCACTGTTACCAGTATCACCGTCACCAGAATCACCTTCACCAGAATCACCTTCACCAGTATCACCTTCACCTTCACCAGTATCACCTTCACCAGAATCACCTTCACCAGTATCACCGTTACCAGTATCACCTTCACCAGTATCACCTGCACCTTCACCAGTATCACCGTCACCAGTATCACCTTCACCAGTATCACATTCACCTTCACCAGTATCACCTTCACCAGTATCACCTTCACCAGTATCACCGTCACTAGTATCACCTTCACCAGAATCACCTTCACCTTCACCAGTATCACCGTCACCAGTATCACCTTCACCAGCATCACCTTCATCTTCCCCAGGATCACCGTAACCAGTATCACCTTCACCAGTATCACATTCACCTTCACCAGTATCACCTTCACCAGTATCACCGTCACCAGTATCACTTTCACCAGTATCACCTTCACCTTCACCAGTATCACCGACACCAGTATCAATTCACCAGAATCACCTTCACCAGTATCACCTTCATCATTATCACCGTCACCAGTATCACCGTCACCAGAATCACCTTCTCCAGAATCACCTTCAGCTTCACCAGTATCACCTTTACCAGTATCACCCTCACCAGTATCACCGTTACCAGTATCACCTTCACCAGTATCACCTGCACCTTCACCAGTATCACCTTCACCAGTATCACCTTCACCAGAATCACCTTCACCAGTATCACCTTCACCAGTATCACCTTCACCAGTATCACCGTCACCAGTATCACCGTCACCAGAATCACCTTCACCAGTATCACCTTCACCAGTATCACCTCACCAGTATCACCTTTACCAGTATCACGTTCCTCTTCACCAGTATCACCGTTACCAGTATCACCTTCACCAGTATCACCTGCACCTTCACCAGTATCACCTTCACCAGAATCACCTTCACCAGTATCACCTTCACCAGTATCACCGTCACCAGTATCACCATCACCAGAATCACCTTCACCAGAATCACCTTCACCGTATCACCTTCACATTCACCAGTTCACCTTCACCAGTATAACCTTCACCAGTATCACCTTCACTAGTATCACCTGCACTTCACCAGTATCACCTTCACCAGTATCACCTTCACCAGTATCACCATCACTAGTATCACTTCACCAGTATCACCTTCACCTTCACCAGTATCACCTTCACCAGTATCACCGTCACCAGTATCACATTCACCAGTATCACCTTCACCTTCACCAGTATTACCGTCGCCAGTATCACCGTCACCAGAATCAGCTTCACCAGAATTACCTTCACCAGTATCACCTTCACCAGTATCACCTTCACCAGTATCACCGTTACCAGTATCACCTTCACCAGTATCACCTTCACCTTCAACAGTGTCACCTTCACCAGTATCACCTTCACCAGTATCACGGTTACCAGTATCACCGTCACCAGAATCACCTTCACCAGAATCACCTTCACCAGTATCACCTTCACCTTCACCAGTATCACCTTCACCAGTATTACCATTACCAGTATCACCGTCACCAGTATCACCTGCACCTTCACCAGTATCAGGGTCACCAGTATCACCTTCACCAGTATCACCTTCACCTTCACCAGTATCACCTTCACCAGTATCACCGTCACCAGTATCACCTTCACCAGAGTCACCTTCACCAGTATCACCTTCACCTTCCCCAGTATCACCTTCACCAGTATCACCGTCACCGGTATCACTTTCACCAGAATCACCTTCACCAGTATCACCTTCACCAGTATCACCTTCATCAGTATCACCGTCACCAGTATCACCATCACCAGAATCACCTTCTCCAGAATCACCTTCACCTTCACCAGTATCACCTTTACCAGTATCACCTTCACCAGTATCACCGTTACCAGTATCACCTTCACCAGTATCACCTGCACCTTCACCAGTATCACCTTTACCAGTATCACCTTCACCAGTATCACCTGCACCTTCACCAGAATCACCTTCACCAGTATCACCTTCACCAGTATCACCTTCATCAGTATCACCTTCACCAGTATTACCATCGCCAGAATCACCTTCACCAGAATCACCTTCACCTTCACCAGTATCACCTTTACCAGTATCACCTTCACCAGTATCACCTGCACCTTCACCAGTATCACCTTCACCAGTATCACCTTCACCAGAATCACCTTCACCAGTATCACCTTCACCAGTATCACCTTCACCAGTATCACTGTCACCAGTATCACCTTCACCTTTACCAGTATCACCTTCACCAGTATCACCTTCACCAGTGTCACCGTCACCAGTATCACCGTCACCAGAATCACCTTCACCAGAATCACCTTCACCAGTATCACCTTCACCTTCCCCAGTATCACCATCACCAGAATCACCTTCACCAGTATCACCTTCACCTTCACCAGTATCACCTTCACCAGTATCAGCTTCACTAGTATCACCTGCACCTTAACCAGTATCAAGTCACCAGCATCACCTTCACTAGTATCACCTGCACCAGTATCACCTTCACCTTCACCAGTCTCACCTTCACCAGTATCACCTTCACCTTCACCAGTATCACCTTTACCAGTATCACCGTTACCAGTATCACCTTCACCAGTATCACCGTTACCAGTATCACCTTCACCAGTATCACCGTCACCAGTATCACCTTCACCAGTATCACCTTCACCTTCACCAGTATTACCGTCACCAGTATCACCATCACCAGAATCACCTTCACCAGAATCACCTTCACCAGTATCACATTCACCAGTATCACCTTCACCAGTATCACCTTCACCTTCACCAGTATCACCTTCACCAGTATCACCTTCACCAGTATCACCGTTACCAGTATCACCGTCACCAGAATCACCTTCACCAGTATCACCGTTACCAGTATCACCGTCACCAGAATCACCTTCACCAGAATCACCTTCACCAGTATCACCTTCACCTTCACCAGTATCACCTTCACCAGAATCACCTTCACCAGTATCACCGTTACCAGTATCACCTTCACCAGTATCACCTGCACCTTCACCAGTATCACCGTCACCAGTATCACCTTCACCAGTATCACATTCACCTTCACCAGTATCACCTTCACCAGTATCACCGTCACTAGTATCACCTTCACCAGAATCACCTTCACCTTCAACAGTATCACCGTCACCAGTATCACCTTCACCAGTATCACCTTCATCTTCCCCAGGATCACCGTCACCAGTATCACCTTCACCAGTATCACATTCACCTTCACCAGTATCACCTTCACCAGTATCACCTTCATCAGTATCACCGTCACTAGTATCACCTTCACCAGAATCACCTTCACCTTCACCAGTATCACCGTCACCAGTATCACTTTCACCAGTATCACCTTCACCTTCCCCAGTATCACCGTCACCAGTATCAATTCACCAGAATCACCTTCACCAGTATCACCTTCACCAGTATCACCTTCATCATTATCACCGTCACCAGTATCACCGTCACCAGAATCACCTTCTCCAGAATCACCTTCAGCTTCACCAGTATCACCTTTACCAGTATCACCTTCACCAGTATCACCGTTACCAGTATCACCTTCACCAGTATCACCTGCACCTTCACCAGTACCACCTTCACCAGAATCACCTTCACCAGAATCACCTTCACCAGTATCACCTTCACCAGTATCACCTTCACCAGTATCACCGTCACCAGTATCACCGTCACCAGAATCACCTTCACCAGTATCACCTTCACCAGTATCACCTTCACCAGTATCACCGTCACCAGAATCACCTTCACCAGTATCACGTTCATCTTCACCAGTATAACCTTCACCAGTATCACCTTCACTAGTATCACCTGCACCTTCACCAGTATCACCATCACCAGCATCACCTTCACCAGTATCACCTGCACCAGTATCATCTTCACCCTCACCAGTATCACCTTCACCAGTATCACCTTCACCAGTATCACCTTCACCTTCGCCAGTGTCACCTTCACCAGAATCACCTTCACCAGTATCACCGTTACCAGTATCACCTTCACCAGTATCACCTGCACCGTCACCAGTATCACCTTCACCAGTATCACCTTCACCAGTATCACCGTCACTAGTATTACCTTCACCAGAATCACCTTCACCTTCACCAGTATCACCGTCACCAGTATCACCTTCACCAGTATCACCTTCATCTTCCCCAGGATCACCTTCACCAGTATCACATTCACCTTCACCAGTATCACCTTCACCTTCACCAGTATCACCGTCACCTTTACCAGTATCACCGTCACCTTCACCAGAATCACCTTCACCAGAATCACCTTCTCCAGTATCACCATCACCTGCACCAGTATCACCTTCACCTTCACCAGTATCACCGTTACCAGTATCACCTTCACTAGTATCACCTTCAACTTCACCAGTATAACCGTCACCAGGATCACCTTCACCAGTATCACCTTCACCAGTATCACCTGCGCCTTCACCAGTATCACGTCACCAGTATCACCTTCACCAGTATTACCTTCACCTTCACCTTCACCAGTATCACCGAAACCAGTATCACCTGCACCTTCACCAGTATCACCGTCACCAGTATCACCTTCACCAGTATCACTGTCACCAGTATCACCGTCACCAGAATCATCTTCACCAGTATCACCTTCACCTTCACCAGTATCACCTTCACTAGTATCACCTGCACCTTCACCAGTATCACCATCACCAGCATCACCTTCACCAGTATCACCGGCACCAGTATTACCTTCACCTTCACCAGTATCACCTTCACCAGTATCACCTGCACCAGTATTACCTTCACCTTCACCAGTATCACCTTCACCAGTATCACCTTCACCAGTATCACATTCACCAGTATCACCTTCACCAGTATCACCTTCACCTTCACCAGTATCACCTTCACCAGTATCACCTTCACCAGTATCACTGTTACCAGTATCACCGTCAGCAGAATCACCTTCACCAGAATCACCTTCACCAGTATCACCTTCACCTTCACCAGTATCACCTTCACCAGAATCACCTTCACCAGTATCACCGTTACCAGTATCACCTTCACCAGTATCACCTGCACCTTCACCAGTATCACCGCCACCAGTATCACCTTCACCAGTATCACATTCACCTTCACCAGTATCACCTTCACCAGTATCACCTTCACCAGTATCATCGTCACTAGTATCACCTTCACCAGAATCACCTTCACCAGTATCACCTTCACCAGTATCACCTTCACCAGTATCACCTTCACCAGTATCACCTTCACCTTCAACAGTATCACCTTCACCAGAATCACCTTCACCAGTATCACGGTTACCAGTATCACCGTCACCTTCACCAGAATCACCTTCACCAGAATCACCTTCTCCAGTATCACCATCACCTGCACCAGTATCACCTTCACCTTCACCAGTATCACCGTTACCAGTATCACCTTCACTAGTATCACCTTCAACTTCACCAGTGTAACCGTCACCAGGATCACCTTCACCAGTATCACCTCACCAGTATCACCTGCGCCTTCACCAGTATCACGTCACCAGTATCACCTCACCAGTATTACCTTCACCTTCACCTTCACCAGTATCACGAAACCAGTATCACCTGCACCTTCACCAGTATCACCGTCACCAGTATCACCTTCACCAGTATCACTGTCACCAGTATCACCGTCCACCAGAATCATCTCACCAGTATCACCTTCACCTTCACCAGTATCACCGTCACTAGTATCACTGCCTTCACCAGAATCACCTTCACCAGCATCACCTTCACCAGTATCACCTTCATCAGTACCTCACCGTCACCAGTATCACCATCACCAGTATCACCTGCACCAGAATCACCTTCACCTTCACCAGTATCACCTTCACCAGTATCACCTTCACCAGTATCACCGTTCACCAGTATCACCTTCACCAGTATCACCTGCACCTTCACCAGTATCACCTTCACCAGAATCACCTTCACCAGTATCACCTTCACCAGTATCACCGTCAGCAGAATCACCATCACCAGAATCACCTTCACCAGAATCACCTCACCTTCACCAGTATCACCTTCACCAGAATCACCTTCACCAGTATAACCGTTCACCAGTATCACCTTCACTAGTATCACCTGCACCTTCACCAGTATCACCATCACTAGTATCACCTTCACCAGTATCACCTTCACCTTCACCAGTATCACCTTCACCAGTATCACCTTCACCAGTATCACCGTCACTAGTATCACCTTCACCAGAATCACCGTCACCAGTATCACCGTCACCAGTATCACCTTCACCAGTATCACCTTCACCAGTATCACCTTCACCTTCAACAGTATCACCTTCACCAGAATCACCTTCACCAGTATCACGGTTACCAGTATCACCTTCACCAGTATCACCTGCACGTTCACCAGTATCACCGTCACCATTATCACCTTCACCAGTATCACATTCACCTTCACCAGTATCACCTTCACCAGCATCACCTTCACCAGTATCACCGTCACTAGTATCACCTTCACCAGAATCACCTTCACCTTCACCAGTACCACCTTCACCAGAATCACCTTCACCAGAATCACCTTCACCAGTATCACCTTCACCAGTATCACCTTCACCAGTATCACCGTCACCAGTATCACCGTCACCAGAATCACCTTCACCAGTATCACCTTCACCAGTATCACCTTCACCAGTATCACCGTCACCAGAATCACCTTCACCAGTATCACGTTCATCTTCACCAGTATAACCTTCACCAGTATCACCTTCACTAGTATCACCTGCACCTTCACCAGTATCACCATCACCAGCATCACCTTCACCAGTATCACCTGCACCAGTATCATCTTCACCCTCACCAGTATCACCTTCACCAGTATCACCTTCACCAGTATCACCTTCACCTTCGCCAGTGTCACCTTCACCAGAATCACCTTCACCAGTATCACCGTTACCAGTATCACCTTCACCAGTATCACCTGCACCGTCACCAGTATCACCTTCACCAGTATCACCTTCACCAGTATCACCGTCACTAGTATTACCTTCACCAGAATCACCTTCACCTTCACCAGTATCACCGTCACCAGTATCACCTTCACCAGTATCACCTTCATCTTCCCCAGGATCACCTTCACCAGTATCACATTCACCTTCACCAGTATCACCTTCACCTTCACCAGTATCACCGTCACCTTTACCAGTATCACCGTCACCTTCACCAGAATCACCTTCACCAGAATCACCTTCTCCAGTATCACCATCACCTGCACCAGTATCACCTTCACCTTCACCAGTATCACCGTTACCAGTATCACCTTCACTAGTATCACCTTCAACTTCACCAGTATAACCGTCACCAGGATCACCTTCACCAGTATCACCTTCACCAGTATCACCTGCGCCTTCACCAGTATCACGTCACCAGTATCACCTTCACCAGTATTACCTTCACCTTCACCTTCACCAGTATCACCGAAACCAGTATCACCTGCACCTTCACCAGTATCACCGTCACCAGTATCACCTTCACCAGTATCACTGTCACCAGTATCACCGTCACCAGAATCATCTTCACCAGTATCACCTTCACCTTCACCAGTATCACCTTCACTAGTATCACCTGCACCTTCACCAGTATCACCATCACCAGCATCACCTTCACCAGTATCACCGGCACCAGTATTACCTTCACCTTCACCAGTATCACCTTCACCAGTATCACCTGCACCAGTATTACCTTCACCTTCACCAGTATCACCTTCACCAGTATCACCTTCACCAGTATCACATTCACCAGTATCACCTTCACCAGTATCACTTTCACCTTCACCAGTATCACCTTCACCAGTATCACCTTCACCAGTATCACTGTTACCAGTATCACCGTCAGCAGAATCACCTTCACCAGAATCACCTTCACCAGTATCACCTTCACCTTCACCAGTATCACCTTCACCAGAATCACCTTCACCAGTATCACCGTTACCAGTATCACCTTCACCAGTATCACCTGCACCTTCACCAGTATCACCGTCACCAGTATCACCTTCACCAGTATCACATTCACCTTCACCAGTATCACCTTCACCAGTATCACCTTCACCAGTATCATCGTCACTAGTATCACCTTCACCAGTATCACCTTCACCAGTATCACCTTCACCAGTATCACCTTCACCAGTATCACCTTCACCAGTATCACCTTCATCTTCCCCAGGATCACCGTCACCAGTATCACCTTCACCAGTATCACATTCACCTTCACCAGTATCACCGTCACCAGTATCACCTTCACCAGTATCACTGTCACCAGTATCACCTTCACCAGAATCACCTTCACCAGTATCACCTTCACCTTCACCAGTATCACCTTCACCAGAATCACCTTCACCAGTATCACCGTTACCAGTATCACCTTCACCAGAATCACCTTCACCTTCACCAGTATCACCGTCACCAGTATCACCTTCACCAGTATCACCTTCATCTTCCCCAGGATCACCGTCACCAGTATCACCTTCACCAGTATCACATTCACCTTCACCAGTATCACCTTCACCAGTATCACCTTCACCAGTATCACCATCACTAGTATCACCTTCACCAGAATCACCTTCACCTTCACCAGTATCACCGTCACCAGTATCACTTTCACCAGAATCACCTTCACCAGTATCACCTTCACCAGTATCACCTTCATCAGTATCACCGTCACCAGTATCACCATCACCAGAATCACCTTCTCCAGAATCACCTTCACCTTCACCAGTATCACCTTTACCAGTATCACCTTCACCAGTATCACCGTTACCAGTATCACCTTACCAGTATCACCTGCACCTTCACCAGTATCACCTTCACCAGAATCACCTTCACCAGTATCACCTTCACCAGTATCACCGTCACCAGTATCACCATCACCAGAATCACCTTCACCAGAATCACCTTCACCAGTATCACCTTCACCAGTATCACCTTCACCTTCACCAGTATAACCTTCACCAGTATCACCTTCACTAGTATCACCTGCACCTTCACCAGTATCACCATCACTAGTATCACTTTCACCAGTATCACCTTCACCTTCACCAGTATCACCTTCACCAGTATCACCGTCACCAGTATCACATTCACCAGTATCACCTTCACCTTCACCAGTATTACCGTCGCCAGTATCACCGTCACCAGAATCAGCTTCACCAGAATTACCTTCACCAGTATCACCTTCACCAGTATCACCTTCACCAGTATCACCGTTACCAGTATCACCTTCACCAGTATCACCTTCACCTTCAACAGTGTCACCTTCACCAGTATCACCTTCACCAGTATCACGGTTACCAGTATCACCGTCACCAGAATCACCTTCACCAGAATCACCTTCACCAGTATCACCTTCACCTTCACCAGTATCACCTTCACCAGTATTACCATTACCAGTATCACCGTCACCAGTATCACCTTCACCAGTATCACCTTCACCTTCACCAGTATCACCTTCACCAGTATCACCGTCACCAGTATCACCTTCAGCAGAGTCACCTTCACCAGTATCACCTTCACCTTCCCCAGTATCACCGTCACCGGTATCACCTTCACCAGAATCACCTTCAGCAGTATCACCTTCACCAGTATCACCTTCATCAGTATCACCTTCACCAGTATTACCATCGCCAGAATCACCTTCACCAGAATCACCTTCACCTTCACCAGTATCACCTTTACCAGTATCACCTTCACCAGTATCACCTGCACCTTCACCAGTATCACCTTCACCAGTATCACCTTCACCAGAATCACCTTCACCAGTATCACCTTCACCAGTATCACCTTCACCAGTATCACTGTCACCAGTATCACCTTCACCTTTACCAGTATCACCTTCACCAGTATCACCTTCACCAGTGTCACCGTCACCAGTATCACCGTCACCAGAATCACCTTCACCAGAATCACCTTCACCAGTATCACCTTCACCTTCCCCAGTATCACCATCACCAGAATCACCTTCACCAGTATCACCTTCACCTTCACCAGTATCACCTTCACCAGTATCAGCTTCACTAGTATCACCTGCACCTTAACCAGTATCAAGTCACCAGCATCACCTTCACTAGTATCACCTGCACCAGTATCACCTTCACCTTCACCAGTCTCACCTTCACCAGTATCACCTTCACCTTCACCAGTATCACCTTCACCAATATCACCGTTACCAGTATCACCTTCACCAGTATCACCGTTACCAGAATCACCTTCACCAGAATCACCTTCACCAGTATCACCTTCACCAGTATCATCTTCACCAGTATCTCCTTCACCAGTATCACCGTTACCAGTAGCACCTTCACCAGTATCACCTGCATCTTCACCAGTATCACCGTCACAAGTATCACCTTCACCAGTATCACCTTCACCTTCACCAGTATCACCTTCACCAGTATCACCTTCACCAGTATCACCTTCACCATCAACAGTATCACCTTCACCAGTATCACCTGCACCAGTATCACCTTCACCAGTATCATCTGCACCAGTATCACCTTCACCAGTATCATCTTTACCAGTATCAGTTTCACCTTCACCAGTATCACCTGTACCAGTATCACCTTCACCAGCATCACCTTCACCAGTATCACTGTCACCAGTATCACCTTCACCTTTACCAGTATCACCTTCACCAGTATCACCGTCACCAGTATCACCGTCACCAGTATCACCGTCACCAGAATCACCTTCACCAGAATCACCTTCACCTTCACCAGTATCACCATCACCAGAATCACCTTCACCAGTATCACCTTCACCTTCACCAGTATCAGCTTCACTAGTATCACCTGCACCTTCACCAGTATCACCGTCACCAGCATCACCTTCACTAGTATCACCTGCACCAGTATCACCTTCACCTTCACCAGTATCACCTTCACCAGTATCGCCTTCACCTTCACCAGTATCACCTTCACCAGTATCATCTTTACCAGTATCAGCTTCACCTTCACCAGTATCACCTGTACCAGTATCACCTTCACCAGTATCACCTTCACCAGTATCACTGTCACCAGTATCACCTTCACCTTTACCAGTATCACCTTCACCAGTATCACCGTCACCAGTATCACCTTCACGAGTATCACCTTCACCAGTATCACCTTCCCCAGTATCACCTTCACCAGTATCACCTGCACCAGTATCACCTTCACCAGTATCATCTGCACCAGTATCACCTGCACCAGTATCACCTTCACCAGTATCACCTGCACCAATATCAGCTTCACCAGTATCACCTTCACCTTCACCAGTATCACCTTCACCAGAATCAGCTTCACCTTCACCAGTATCACCTGTACCAGTATCACCTTCACCAGTATCACTGTTACCAGTATCACCGTCAGCAGAATCACCTTCACCAGAATCACCTTCACCAGTATCACCTTCACCTTCACCAGTATCACCTTCACCAGAATCACCTTCACCAGTATCACCGTTACCAGTATCACCTTCACCAGTATCACCTGCACCTTCACCAGTATCACCGTCACCAGTATCACCTTCACCAGTATCACATTCACCTTCACCAGTATCACCTTCACCAGTATCACCTTCACCAGTATCATCGTCACTAGTATCACCTTCACCAGAATCACCTTCACCAGTATCACCTTCACCAGTATCACCTTCACCAGTATCACCTTCACCAGTATCACCTTCACCAGTATCACCTTCATCTTCCCCAGGATCACCGTCACCAGTATCACCTTCACCAGTATCACATTCACCTTCACCAGTATCACCGTCACCAGTATCACCTTCACCAGTATCACTGTCACCAGTATCACCTTCACCAGAATCACCTTCACCAGTATCACCTTCACCTTCACCAGTATCACCTTCACCAGAATCACCTTCACCAGTATCACCGTTACCAGTATCACCTTCACCAGAATCACCTTCACCTTCACCAGTATCACCGTCACCAGTATCACCTTCACCAGTATCACCTTCATCTTCCCCAGGATCACCGTCACCAGTATCACCTTCACCAGTATCACATTCACCTTCACCAGTATCACCTTCACCAGTATCACCTTCACCAGTATCACCATCACTAGTATCACCTTCACCAGAATCACCTTCACCTTCACCAGTATCACCGTCACCAGTATCACTTTCACCAGAATCACCTTCACCAGTATCACCTTCACCAGTATCACCTTCATCAGTATCACCGTCACCAGTATCACCATCACCAGAATCACCTTCTCCAGAATCACCTTCACCTTCACCAGTATCACCTTTACCAGTATCACCTTCACCAGTATCACCGTTACCAGTATCACCTTTACCAGTATCACCTGCACCTTCACCAGTATCACCTTCACCAGAATCACCTTCACCAGTATCACCTTCACCAGTATCACCGTCACCAGTATCACCATCACCAGAATCACCTTCACCAGAATCACCTTCACCAGTATCACCTTCACCAGTATCACCTTCACCTTCACCAGTATAACCTTCACCAGTATCACCTTCACTAGTATCACCTGCACCTTCACCAGTATCACCATCACTAGTATCACTTTCACCAGTATCACCTTCACCTTCACCAGTATCACCTTCACCAGTATCACCGTCACCAGTATCACATTCACCAGTATCACCTTCACCTTCACCAGTATTACCGTCGCCAGTATCACCGTCACCAGAATCAGCTTCACCAGAATTACCTTCACCAGTATCACCTTCACCAGTATCACCTTCACCAGTATCACCGTTACCAGTATCACCTTCACCAGTATCACCTTCACCTTCAACAGTGTCACCTTCACCAGTATCACCTTCACCAGTATCACGGTTACCAGTATCACCGTCACCAGAATCACCTTCACCAGAATCACCTTCACCAGTATCACCTTCACCTTCACCAGTATCACCTTCACCAGTATTACCATTACCAGTATCACCGTCACCAGTATCACCTTCACCAGTATCACCTTCACCTTCACCAGTATCACCTTCACCAGTATCACCGTCACCAGTATCACCTTCAGCAGAGTCACCTTCACCAGTATCACCTTCACCTTCCCCAGTATCACCGTCACCGGTATCACCTTCACCAGAATCACCTTCAGCAGTATCACCTTCACCAGTATCACCTTCATCAGTATCACCTTCACCAGTATTACCATCGCCAGAATCACCTTCACCAGAATCACCTTCACCTTCACCAGTATCACCTTTACCAGTATCACCTTCACCAGTATCACCTGCACCTTCACCAGTATCACCTTCACCAGTATCACCTTCACCAGAATCACCTTCACCAGTATCACCTTCACCAGTATCACCTTCACCAGTATCACTGTCACCAGTATCACCTTCACCTTTACCAGTATCACCTTCACCAGTATCACCTTCACCAGTGTCACCGTCACCAGTATCACCGTCACCAGAATCACCTTCACCAGAATCACCTTCACCAGTATCACCTTCACCTTCCCCAGTATCACCATCACCAGAATCACCTTCACCAGTATCACCTTCACCTTCACCAGTATCACCTTCACCAGTATCAGCTTCACTAGTATCACCTGCACCTTAACCAGTATCAAGTCACCAGCATCACCTTCACTAGTATCACCTGCACCAGTATCACCTTCACCTTCACCAGTCTCACCTTCACCAGTATCACCTTCACCTTCACCAGTATCACCTTCACCAATATCACCGTTACCAGTATCACCTTCACCAGTATCACCGTTACCAGAATCACCTTCACCAGAATCACCTTCACCAGTATCACCTTCACCAGTATCATCTTCACCAGTATCTCCTTCACCAGTATCACCGTTACCAGTAGCACCTTCACCAGTATCACCTGCATCTTCACCAGTATCACCGTCACAAGTATCACCTTCACCAGTATCACCTTCACCTTCACCAGTATCACCTTCACCAGTATCACCTTCACCAGTATCACCTTCACCATATCACCTTCACCATCCTCACCAGTCACTCACAGTATCACCTTCACCAGTACCTGCACCTTCACCAGTATCACCTTCACCAGTATCACCTTCACCAGTATCACCGTTACCAGTATCACCTTCACCAGTATCACCTTCACCTTCAACAGTGTCACCTTCACCAGTATCACCTTCACCAGTATCACGGTTACCAGTATCACCGTCACCAGAATCACCTTCACCAGAATCACCTTCACCAGTATCACCTTCACCTTCACCAGTATCACCTTCACCAGTATTACCATTACCAGTATCACCGTCACCAGTATCACCTGCACCTTCACCAGTATCACCGTCACCAGTATCACCTTCACCAGTATCACCTTCACCTTCACCAGTATCACCTTCACCAGTATCACCGTCACCAGTATCAGCTTCACCAGAGTCACCTTCACCAGTATCACCTTCACCTTCCCCAGTATCACCGTCACCGGTATCACCTTCACCAGAATCACCTTCAGCAGTATCACCTTCACCAGTATCACCTTCATCAGTATCACCTTCACCAGTATTACCATCGCCAGAATCACCTTCACCAGAATCACCTTCACCTTCACCAGTATCACCTTTACCAGTATCACCTTCACCAGTATCACCTGCACCTTCACCAGTATCACCTTCACCAGTATCACCTTCACCAGAATCACCTTCGCCAGTATCACCTTCACCAGTATCACCTTCACCAGTATCACTGTCACCAGTATCACCTTCACCTTTACCAGTATCACCTTCACCAGTGTCACCGTCACCAGTATCACCGTCACCAGAATCACCTTCACCAGAATCACCTTCACCAGTATCACCTTCACCTTCCCCAGTATCACCATCACCAGAATCACCTTCACCAGTATCACCTTCACCTTCACCAGTATCACCTTCACCAGTATCAGCTTCACTAGTATCACCTGCACCTTAACCAGTATCAAGTCACCAGCATCACCTTCACTAGTATCACCTGCACCAGTATCACCTTCACCTTCACCAGTCTCACCTTCACCAGTATCACCTTCACCTTCACCAGTATCACCTTTACCAGTATCATCGTTACCAGTATCACCTTCACCAGTATCACCGTTACCAGTATCACCTTCACCAGTATCACCGTCACCAGTATCACCTTCACCAGTATCACCTTCACCTTCACCAGTATTACCGTCACCAGTATCACCATCACCAGAATCACCATCACCAGAATCACCTCCACCAGTATCACATTCACCAGTATCACCTTCACCTTCACCAGTATCACCTTCACCAGTATCACCTTCACCAGTATCACCGTTACCAGTATCACCATCACCAGAATCACCTTCACCAGAATCACCTTCACCAGTATCACCTTCACCTTCACCAGTATCACCTTCACCAGAATCACCTTCACCAGTATCACCGTTACCAGTATCACCTTCACCAGTATCACCTGCACCTTCACCAGTATCACCGTCACCAGTATCACCTTCACCTTCACCAGTATCACCTTCACCAGTATCACCTTCACCAGTATCACCGTCACTAGTATCACCTTCACCAGAATCACCTTCACCTTCAACAGTATCACCGTCACCAGTATCACCTTCACCAGTATCACCTTCATCTTCCCCAGGATCACCGTCACCAGTATCACCTTCACCAGTATCACATTCACCTTCACCAGTATCACCTTCACCAGTATCACCTTCATCAGTATCACCGTCACTAGTATCACCTTCACCAGAATCACCTTCACCTTCACCAGTATCACCGTCACCAGTATCACCTTCACCAGTATCACCTTCACCTTCCCAGTATCACCGTCACCAGTATCAATTCACCAGAATCACCTTCACCAGTATCACCTTCACCAGTATCACCTTCATCATTATCACCGTCACCAGTATCACCGTCACCAGTATCACCATCACCAGAATCACCTTCACCAGAATCACCTTCACCAGTATCACCTTCACCAGTATCACCTTCACCTTCACCAGTATAACCTTCACCAGTATCACCTTCACTAGTATCACCTGCACCTTCACCAGTATCACCTTCACCAGTATCACCTTCACCAGTATCACCGTTACCAGTATCACCTTCACCAGTATCACCTGCACCTTCACCAGTATCACCGTCACCAGTATCACCTTCACCAGTATCACATTCACCTTCACCAGTATCACCTTCACCAGTATCACCTTCACCAGTATCACCGTCACTAGTATCACCTTCACCAGTATCACCTTCACCTTCAACAGTATCACCTTCACCAGAATCACCTTCACCAGTATCACCGTTACCAGTATCACCTTCACCAGTATCACCTGCACGTTCACCAGTATCACCGTCACCAGTATCACCTTCGCCAGTATCACATTCACCTTCACCAGTATCACCTTCACCAGCATCACCTTCACCAGTATCACCGTCACTAGTATCACCTTCACCAGAATCACCTTCACCTTCACCAGTATCACCGTCACCAGTATCACCTTCACCAGTATCACCTTCATCTTCCCCAGGATCACCGTCACCAGTATCACCTTCACCAGTATCACATTCACCTTCACCAGTATCACCTTCACCAGCATCACCTTCACCAGTATCACCATCACTAGTATCACCTTCACCAGAATCACCTTCACCTTCACCAGTATCACCGTCACCAGTATCACTTTCACCAGAATCACCTTCACCAGTATGACCTTCACCAGTATCACCTTCATCAGTATCACCGTCACCAGTATCACCATCACCAGAATCACCTTCTCCAGAATCACCTTCACCTTCACCAGTATCACCTTTACCAGTATCACCTTCACCAGTATCACCGTTACCAGTATCACCTTCACCAGTATCACCTGCACCTTCACCAGTATCACCTTCACCAGAATCACCTTCACCAGTATCACCTTCACCAGTATCACCGTCACCAGTATCACCATCACCAGAATCACCTTCACCAGAATCACCTTCACCAGTATCACCTTCACCAGTATCACCTTCACCTTCACCAGTATAACCTTCACCAGTATCACCTTCACTAGTATCACCTGCACCTTCACCAGTATCACCTTCACCAGTATCACCTTCACCAGTATCACCATCACTAGTATCACTTTCACCAGTGTCACCTTCACCTTCACCAGTATCACCTTCACCAGTATCACCGTCACCAGTATCACATTCACCAGTATCACCTTCACCTTCACCAGTATTACCGTCGCCAGTATCACCGTCACCAGAATCAGCTTCACCAGAGTTACCTTCACCAATATCACCTTCACCAGTATCACCTTCACCAGTATCACCGTTACCAGTATCACCTTCACCAGTATCACCTTCACCTTCAACAGTGTCACCTTCACCAGTATCACCTTCACCAGTATCACGGTTACCAGTATCACCGTCACCAGAATCACCTTCACCAGAATCACCTTCACCAGTATCACCTTCACCTTCACCAGTATCACCTTCACCAGTATTACCATTACCAGTATCACCGTCACCAGTATCACCTGCACCTTCACCAGTATCACCGTCACCAGTATCACCTTCACCAGTATCACCTTCACCTTCACCAGTATCACCTTCACCAGTATCACCGTCACCAGTATCACCTTCACCAGAGTCACCTTCACCAGTATCACCTTCACCTTCCCCAGTATCACCTTCACCAGTATCACCGTCACCGGTATCACCTTCACCAGAATCACCTTCAGCAGTATCACCTTCACCAGTATCACCTTCATCAGTATCACCTTCACCAGTATTACCATCGCCAGAATCACCTTCACCAGAATCACCTTCACCTTCACCAGTATCACCTTTACCAGTATCACCTTCACCAGTATCACCTGCACCTTCACCAGTATCACTTTCACCAGTATCACCTTCACCAGTATCACTGTCACCAGTATCACCTTCACCAGTGTCACCGTCACCAGTATCACCGTCACCAGAATCACCTTCACCAGAATCACCTTCACCATTATCACCTTCACCTTCCCCAGTATCACCATCACCAGAATCACCTTCACCAGTATCACCTTCACCTTCACCAGTATCACCTTCACCAGTATCAGCTTCACTAGTATCACCTGCACCTTAACCAGTATCAAGTCACCAGCATCACCTTCACTAGTATCACCTGCACCAGTATCACCTTCACCTTCACCAGTCTCACCTTCACCAGTATCACCTTCACCTTCACCAGTATCACCGTCACCAGTATCACCGTTACCAGTATCACCTTCACCAGTATCACCGTTACCAGTATCACCTTCACCAGTATGACCATCACCAGTATCACCTTCACCAGTATCACCTTCACCTTCACCAGTATTACCGTCACCAGTATCACCATCACCAGAATCACCTTCACCAGTATCACATTCACCAGTATCACCTTCACCAGTATCACCTTCACCTTCACCAGTATCACCTTCACCAGTATCACCTTCACCAGTATCACCGTTACCAGTATCACCGTCACCAGAATCACCTTCACCAGAATCACCTTCACCAGTATCACCTTCACCTTCACCAGTATCACCATCACCAGTATCACCTTCACCAGTATCACCTTCATCTTCCCCAGGATCACCGTCACCAGTATCACCTTCACCAGTATCACATTCACCTTCACCAGTATCACCTTCACCAGTATCACCTTCACCAGTATCACCATCACCAGTATCACCTTCACCAGAATCACCTTCACCTTCACCAGTATCACCGTTACCAGTATCACCGTCACCAGAATCACCTTCACCAGAATCACCTTCACCAGTATCACCTTCACCAGTATCACCTTCACCAGTATCACCTTCATCTTCCCCAGGATCACCGTCACCAGTATCACCTTCACCAGTATCACATTCACCTTCACCAGTATCACCTTCACCAGTATCACCTTCACCAGTATCACCATCACTAGTATCACCTTCACCAGAATCACCTTCACCTTCACCAGTATCACCGTCACCAGTATCACTTTCACCAGAATCACCTTCACCAGTATCACCTTCACCAGTATCACCTTCATCAGTATCACCGTCACCAGTATCACCATCACCAGAATCACTTTCTCCAGAATCACCTTCACCTTCACCAGTATCACCTTTACCAGTATCACCTTCACCAGTATCACCGTTACCAGTATCACCTTCACCAGTATCACCTGCACCTTCACCAGTATCACCTTCACCAGAATCACCTTCACCAGTATCACCTTCACCAGTATCACCGTCACCAGTATCACCATCACCAGAATCACCTTCACCAGAATCACCTTCACCAGTATCACCTTCACCAGTATCACCTTCACCTTCACCAGTATAACCTTCACCAGTATCACCTTCACTAGTATCACCTGCACCTTCACCAGTATCACCTTCACCAGTATCACCTTCACCAGTATCACCATCACTAGTATCACTTTCACCAGTATCACCTTCACCTTCACCAGTATCACCTTCACCAGTATCACCGTCACCAGTATCACATTCACCAGTATCACCTTCACCTTCACCAGTATTACCGTCGCCAGTATCACCGTCACCAGAATCAGCTTCACCAGAATTACCTTCACCAGTATCACCTTCACCAGTATCACCTTCACCAGTATCACCGTTACCAGTATCACCTTCACCAGTATCACCTTCACCTTCAACAGTGTCACCTTCACCAGTATCACCTTCACCAGTATCACGGTTACCAGTATCACCGTCACCAGAATCACCTTCACCAGAATCACCTTCACCAGTATCACCTTCACCTTCACCAGTATCACCTTCACCAGTATTACCATTACCAGTATCACCATCACCAGTATCACCTGCACCTTCACCAGTATCACCGTCACCAGTATCACCTTCACCAGTATCACCTTCACCTTCACCAGTATCACCTTCACCAGTATCACCGTCACCAGTATCACCTTCACCAGAGTCACCTTCACCAGTATCACCTTCACCTTCCCCAGTATCACCGTCACCGGTATCACCTTCACCAGAATCACCTTCAGCAGTATCACCTTCACCAGTATCACCTTCATCAGTATCACCTTCACCAGTATTACCATCGCCAGAATCACCTTCACCAGAATCAGCTTCACCTTCACCAGTATCACCTTTACCAGTATCACCTTCACCAGTATCACCTGCACCTTCACCAGTATCACCTTCACCAGTATCACCTTCACCAGAATCACCTTCGCCAGTATCACCTTCACCAGTATCACCTTCACCAGTATCACTGTCACCAGTATCACCTTAACCTTTACCAGTATCACCTTCACCAGTATCACCTTCACCAGTGTCACCGTCACCAGTATCACCGTCACCAGAATCACCTTCACCAGAATCACCTTCACCAGTATCACCTTCACCTTCCCCAGTATCACCATCACCAGAATCACCTTCACCAGTATCACCTTCACCTTCACCAGTATCACCTTCACCAGTATCAGCTTCACTAGTATCACCTGCACCTTAACCAGTATCAAGTCACCAGCATCACCTTCACTAGTATCACCTGCACCAGTATCACCTTCACCTTCACCAGTCTCACCTTCACCAGTATCACCTTCACCTTCACCAGTATCACCTTTACCAGTATCACCGTTACCAGTATCACCTTCACCAGTATCACCGTTACCAGTATCACCTTCACCAGTATCACCGTCACCAGTATCACCTTCACCAGTATCACCTTCACCTTCACCAGTATTACCGTCACCAGTATCACCATCACCAGAATCACCTTCACCAGAATCACCTTCACCAGTATCACATTCACCAGTATCACCTTCACCAGTATCACCTTCACCTTCACCAGTATCACCTTCACCAGTATCACCTTCACCAGTATCACCGTTACCAGTATCACCGTCACCAGAATCACCTTCACCAGAATCACCTTCACCAGTATCACCTTCACCTTCACCAGTATCACCTTCACCAGAATCACCTTCACCAGTATCACCGTTACCAGTATCACCTTCACCAGTATCACCTGCACCTTCACCAGTATCACCGTCACCAGTATCACCTTCACCAGTATCACATTCACCTTCACCAGTATCACCTTCACCAGTATCACCTTCACCAGTATCACCGTCACTAGTATCACCTTCACCAGAATCACCTTCACCTTCAACAGTATCACCGTCACCAGTATCACCTTCACCAGTATCACCTTCATCTTCCCCAGGATCACTGTCACCAGTATCACATTCACCTTCACCAGTATCACCTTCACCAGTATCACCTTCATCAGTATCACCGTCACTAGTATCACCTTCACCAGAATCACCTTCACCTTCACCAGTATCACCGTCACCAGTATCACTTTCACCAGTATCACCTTCACCTTCCCCAGTATCACCGTCACCAGTATCAATTCACCAGAATCACCTTCACCAGTATCACCTTCATCATTATCACCGTCACCAGTATCACCGTCACCAGAATCACCTTCTCCAGAATCACCTTCAGCTTCACCAGTATCACCTTTACCAGTATCACCTTCACCACTATCACCGTTACCAGTATCACCTGCACCTTCACCAGTACCACCTTCACCAGAATCACCTTCACCAGAATCACCTTCACCAGTATCACCTTCACCAGTATCACCTTCACCAGTATCACCGTCACCAGTATCACCGTCACCAGAATCACCTTCACCAGTATCACCTTCACCAGTATCACCTTCACCAGTATCACCGTCACCAGAATCACCTTCACCAGTATCACCGTCACCAGAATCATCTTCACCAGTGTAACCTTCACCAGTATCACCTTCACTAGTATCACCTGCACCTTCACCAGTATCACCATCACCAGCATCACCTTCACCAGTATCACCTGCACCAGTATCATCTTCACCTTCACCAGGATCACCTTCACCAGTATCACCTTCACCAGTATCACCTTCACCTTCGCCAGTATCACCTTCACCAGAATCACCTTCACCAGTATCACCATTACCAGTATCACCTTCACCAGTATCACCTGCACCTTCACCAGTATCACCGTCACCAGTATCACCTTCACCAGTATCACCTTCACCAGTATCACCGTCACTAGTATTACCTTCACCAGAATCACCTTCACCTTCACCAGTATCACCGTCACCAGTATCACCTTCACCTTCGCCAGTATCACCTGCACCAGTATCACCGTTACCAGTATCACCTTCACCAGTATCACCTGCACCTTCACCAGTATCACCGTCACCAGTATCACCTTCACCAGTATCACCTTCACCAGTATCACCGTCACTAGTATTACCTTCACCAGAATCACCTTCACCTTCACCAGTATCACCGTCACCAGTATCACCTTCACCAGTATCACCTTCATCTTCCCCAGGATCACCTTCACCAGTATCACATTCACCTTCACCAGTATCACCTTCACCTTCACCAGTATCACCGTCACCTTTACCAGTATCACCGTCACCTTCACCAGAATCACCTTCACCAGAATCACCTTCTCCAGTATCACCATCACCTGCACCAGTATCACCTTCACCTTCACCAGTATCACCGTTACCAGTATCACCTTCACTAGTATCACCTTCAACTTCACCAGTATAACCGTCACCAGGATCACCTTCACCAGTATCACCTTCACCAGTATCACCTGCGCCTTCACCAGTATCACGTCACCAGTATCACCTTCACCAGTATTACCTTCACCTTCACCTTCACCAGTATCACCGAAACCAGTATCACCTGCACCTTCACCAGTATCACCGTCACCAGTATCACCTTCACCAGTATCACTGTCACCAGTATCACCATCACCAGAATCATCTTCACCAGTATCACCTTCACCTTCACCAGTATCACCTTCACTAGTATCACCTGCACCTTCACCAGTATCACCATCACCAGCATCACCTTCACCAGTATCACCGGCACCAGTATTACCTTCACCTTCACCAGTATCACCTTCACCAGTATCACCTGCACCAGTATTACCTTCACCTTCACCAGTATCACCTTCACCAGTATCACCTTCACCAGTATCACATTCACCAGTACCACCTTCACCAGTATCACCTTCACCTTCACCAGTATCACCTTCACCAGTATCACTGTCACCAGTATCACCGTCACCAGAATCATCTTCACCAGTATCACCTTCACCTTCACCAGTATCACCTTCACTAGTATCACCTGCACCTTCACCAGTATCACCATCACCAGCATCACCTTCACCAGTATCACCGGCACCAGTATTACCTTCACCTTCACCAGTATCACCTTCACCAGTATCACCTGCACCAGTATTACCTTCACCTTCACCAGTATCACCTTCACCAGTATCACCTTCACCAGTATCACATTCAGCAGTACCACCTTCACCAGTATCACCTTCACCTTCACCAGTATCACCTTCACCAGTATCACCTTCACCAGTATCACTGTTACCAGTATCACCGTCACCAGAATCACCTTCACCAGAATCACCTTCACCAGTATCACCTTCACCTTCACCAGTATCACCTTCACCAGAATCACCTTCACCAGTATCACCGTTACCAGTATCACCTTCACCAGTATCACCTGCACCTTCACCAGTATCACCGTCACCAGTATCACCTTCACCAGTATCACATGCACCTTCACCAGTATCACCTTCACCAGTATCACCTTCACCAGTATCACCGTCACTAGTATCACCTTCACCAGTATCACCTTCACCTTCAACAGTATCACCTTCACCAGTATCACCTGCACGTTCACCAGTATCACCGTCACCAGTATCACCTTCACCAGTATCACATTCACCTTCACCAGTATCACCTTCACCAGCATCACCTTCACCAGTATCACCGTCACTAGTATCACCTTCACCAGAATCACCTTCACCTTCACCAGTGTCACCGTCACCAGTATCACCTTCACCAGTATCACCTTCATCTTCCCCAGGATCACCGTCACCAGTATCACCTTCACCAGTATCACATTCACCTTCACCAGTATCACCTTCACCAGTATCACCTTCACCAGTATCACCATCACTAGTATCACCTTCACCAGAATCACCTTCACCTTCACCAGTATCACCGTCACCAGTATCACTTTCACCAGAATCACCTTCACCAGTATCACCTTCACCAGTATCACCTTCATCAGTATCACCGTCACCAGTATCACCATCACCAGAATCACCTTCTCCAGAATCACCTTCACCTTCACCAGTATCACCTTCACCAGTATCACCGTTACCAGTATCACCTTCACCAGTATCACCTGCACCTTCACCAGTATCACCTTCACCAGAATCACCTTCACCAGTATCATCTTCACCAGTATCACCTTCACCTTCACCAGTATAACCTTCACCAGTATCACCTTCACTAGTATCACCTGCACCTTCACCAGTATCACCTTCACCAGTATCACCTTCACCAGTATCACCATCACTAGTATCACTTTCACCAGTGTCACCTTCACCTTCACCAGTATCACCTTCACCAGTATCACCGTCACCAGTATCACATTCACCAGTATCACCTTCACCTTCACCAGTATTACCGTCGCCAGTATCACCGTCACCAGAATCAGCTTCACCAGAATTACCTTCACCAGTATCACCTTCACCAGTATCACCTTCACCAGTATCACCGTTACCAGTATCACCTTCACCAGTATCACCTTCACCTTCAACAGTGTCACCTTCACCAGTATCACCTTCACCAGTATCACGGTTACCAGTATCACCGTCACCAGAATCACCTTCACCAGAATCACCTTCACCAGTATCACCTTCACCTTCACCAGTATCACCTTCACCAGTATTACCATTACCAGTATCACCGTCACCAGTATCACCTGCACCTTCACCAGTATCACCGTCACCAGTATCACCTTCACCAGTATCACCTTCACCTTCACCATTATCACCTTCACCAGTATCACCGTCACCAGTATCACCTTCACCAGAGTCACCTTCACCAGTATCACCTTCACCTTCCCCAGTATCACCTTCACCAGTATCACCGTCACCGGTATCACCTTCACCAGAATCACCTTCAGCAGTATCACCTTCACCAGTATCACCTTCATCAGTATCACCTTCACCAGTATTACCATCGCCAGAATCACCTTCACCAGAATCACCTTCACCAGTATCACCTTCACCAGTATCACCTTCACCAGTATCACCTTCACCAGAATCACCTTCACCAGTATCACCTTCACCAGTATCACCTTCACCAGTATCACTGTCACCAGTATCACCTTCACCTTTACCAGTATCACCTTCACCAGTATCACCTTCACCAGTGTCACCGTCACCAGTATCACCGTCACCAGAATCACCTTCACCAGAATCACCTTCACCATTATCACCTTCACCTTCCCCAGTATCACCATCACCAGAATCACCTTCACCAGTATCACCTTCACCTTCACCAGTATCACCTTCACCAGTATCAGCTTCACTAGTATCACCTGCACCTTAACCAGTATCAAGTCACCAGCATCACCTTCACTAGTATCACCTGCACCAGTATCACCTTCACCTTCACCAGTCTCACCTTCACCAGTATCACCTTCACCTTCACCAGTATCACCTTCACCAGTATCACCGTTACCAGTATCACCTTCACCAGTATCACCGTTACCAGGATCACCTTCACCAGTATCACCTTCACCTTCACCAGTATTACCGTCACCAGTATCACCATCACCAGAATCACCTTCACCAGAATCACCTTCACCAGTATCACATTCACCAGTATCACCTTCACCAGTATCACCTTCACCAGTATCACCGTTACCAGTATCACCGTCACCAGAATCACCTTCACCAGAATCACCTTCACCAGTATCACCTTCACCTTCACCAGTATCACCGTCACCTTCACCAGTATTACCGTCACCAGTATCACCATCACCAGAATCACCTTCACCAGAATCACCTTCACCAGTATCACATTCACCAGTATCACCTTCACCAGTATCACCTTCACCAGTATCACCTTCACCAGTATCACCGTTACCAGTATCACCGTCACCAGAATCACCTTCACCAGAATCACCTTCACCAGTATCACCTTCACCTTCACCAGTATCACCGTCACCAGTATCACCTTCACCAGTATCACCTTCATCTTCCCCAGGATCACCGTCACCAGTATCACCTTCACCAGTATCACATTCACCTTCACCAGTATCACCTTCACCAGTATCACCTTCACCAGTATCACCATCACTAGTATCACCTTCACCAGAATCACCTTCACCTTCACCAGTATCACCGTCACCAGTATCACTTTCACCAGAATCGCCTTCACCAGTATCACCTTCACCAGTATCACTTTCATCAGTATCACCGTCACCAGTATCACCATCACCAGAATCACCTTCTCCAGAATCACCTTCACCTTCACCAGTATCACCTTTACCAGTATCACCTTCACCAGTATCACCGTTACCAGTATCACCTTCACCAGTATCACCTGCACCTTCACCAGTATCACCTTCACCAGAATCACCTTCACCAGTATCACCTTCACCAGTATCACCATCACCAGTATCACCATCACCAGAATCACCTTCACCAGAATCACCTTCACCAGTATCACCTTCACCAGTATCACCTTCACCTTCACCAGTATAACCTTCACCAGTATCACCTTCACTAGTATCACCTGCACCTTCACCAGTATCACCTTCACCAGTATCACCTTCACCTTCACCAGTATAACCTTCACCAGTATCACCTTCACTAGTATCACCTGCACCTTCACCAGTATCACCTTCACCAGTATCACCTTCACCAGTGTCACCATCACTCGTATCACTTTCACCAGTATCACCTTCACCTTCACCAGTATCACCTTCACCAGTATCACCATCACCAGTATCACATTCACCAGTATCACCTTCACCTTCACCAGTATTACCGTCGCCAGTATCACCTGCACCAGAATCAGCTTCACCAGATTTACCTTCACCAGTATCACCTTCACCAGTATCACCTTCACCAGTATCACCGTTACCAGTATCACCTTCACCAGTATCACCTTCACCTTCAACAGTGTCACCTTCACCATTATCACCTTCACCAGTATCACGGTTACCAGTATCACCGTCACCAGAATCACCTTCACCAGAATCACCTTCACCAGTATCACCTTCACCTTCACCAGTATCACCTTCACCAGTATTACCATTACCAGTATCACCGTCACTGTCGTAAGAATGAGCCTTACGCGTGGTAAACTTAATGTAAGCTTTAATCAACTTAAAACGGTGCTGCATACAAAAGAGGTCTTACCCTATGCCTCTTCCAGAGCTAACTGATCAGTCCAGTATTTATCCTGGACTGATTACAGGAAGTGATGTCATACAGGAAGCTGAAAAGTGTTACCACATTCTCCCCCCCCAAAAGATTAGGAGGCCGGAATGCTCCCTCCATTTCGTAGCCGTTGGATGAGGGAGAGCCGCACCCGTTTGGGTTCTCGTAGCGGTAGAGGGCCCCTAGCCCGTTTACCCGCTGCGGGCCATGGACCAGAGTCCGAGTGCTCCAGCCCGCTCTGTGAGGGGTCAGAACGATCCTGACCGTGTACTGGTACCCGAATGGGTGTCGGGCAGGGCTGTGGCAGATCCGTTTCTGAGCGTACGGTACAGGGTTGATCGTGGCTGCGCGTGCGAGCCCCGACGGGCTCATAGTCAGTCTGCCCCAGGTCGGCACGCTGGAGTGAGGTACCAGCCGGCGTCAGATCCCGATCATGATGAGAGGCACCTGGCAAGCCCAGAGATGTGCCTGGTACAATATCATCCCCTGGTGTCCCTCTATGTTTCGGTGGGCAGGGAGCCAGATCCCGCAATGACACGGTAGATTCCCGACCGTCAGGATACCGAATATAGGCGTAGGTAGGGTTGACGTCAGTGAGCTCAACCTCATCTACCAGGGGGTCATTCTTAGACGCCCGGACATATCTTCGGAGTAGCACTGGTCCCGGTGTAGTCAGCCACGACGGGAGAGATGTCCCATAGGATGAGCGACGCTGAAATCGGAAGAACCGTTCATGAGGCGTCGTATTTGTGGCGGTCGAAAGGAGGGACCGTGTGGAGTGTAATGCGTCTGGAAGTACTGCTTCCCATTGCTGGTTGGGTAGGCCCCGAGATCTCAAAGCCAGACGTACCGCATTCCAGATTATAGCGTTAAAACGCTCGACTTGCCCATTCCCAACCGGATGATAAGGCGTCGTTTTGCTGGCAGCAATACCCCGTTCCGAGAGATAGGCCTTGAGTTCTCCCGACATAAAAGAAGGGCCCCGATCTGAATGAACATAGGATGCCATGCCACAGAAAGCAAATACCTGTTCAAGGCAGCTGATAACCGTGGTTGTCAGCATATTGGGGCAGGGAAAGGCAAACGGAAAACGAGAATACTCATCAACCATTGTTAATAGATAAGTGTTGCGAGTCGAAGAGGGCAACGGCCCCTTAAAATCGATGCTAAGCCTTTGCATTGGCTGGGTCGCATGTATGAGTATACCACCCGAGGGGCGGAAAAACCGAGGTTTCAATTCCGCACAGACTCTGCAGTCCGAGCACATCTTCTTTACATCCCCGGTAGAGAATGGGAGATTTCGGGACCGCACGAAGTGCAGCATGCGAGTAACGCCTGGATGACACAACCCATCATGGATGTCTACGAGCGTAGAGGGTGCCATGGCGGAGCAGAATGCTCGTGTGAGGGTATCCGGAGCCACATTCTCCTTGCCAGGTCGATAGTGGATGGTGTAACCAAAAGAGGCCAATTCCAGCCGCCAAAGCTGGATTTTATTATTTTTAATTTTGGTCCGTTTTCGATTATCGAGCATGAAGGCGACCGATCGCTGGTCCGTGATTAAGGTAAAGTGCTGGCGAGCCAGGAGATGACTCCACTTCCGTACTGCCTCTATGATGGCTGTAGCTTCTTTCTCGACTGGAGGATAATGTAGCTCAGCCCCTTGAAAAGTCCTGGACAAAAATGCCACCGGACGACCTTCCTGATTCAGAGTGGCTGAGATTGCCACCTCCGAGGCATCACACTCAACCACGAAAGGAAGACTCTCATCAATGGAGTGAAGAGCCGCTTTCTCCAACTGCTTTTTCAGGAGGTTAAAGGCTGCAACAGCCGTTGTGTCTAGTGGGAATGTGCTGGCCTTCAGTAGAGGTTGGATTCGGTCCGAGAAGTTAGGAATCCATTTCGCATAGTATGCAAACAGGCCGAGGGCCCGGCGCAAGGAGGCCGGATTCTTAGGTGGCGGGAGTTCTTGGAGTGGGCGAAGCCTTTCAGGGTCAGGTTTAATGATGCCATTGCCCACACAATAGCCAAGGATGTTGATAGTTGGTTGTGACTCAATGGATTTAGCCGCATTCAATGTCAAATTACGGTGCTGGAGTGCATCCCAAAATCGTTGGAGATTGGCGTCATGTTCCTGCTGATTGCGACCTGCGACAGTAATATTGTCCAGATAAGGAAACGTATCCTTCAAGTCTTCCTGTTTGACCAGGTCATCCATTGCTCGCTGGAAGACAGCCACTCCATTAGTGACCCCAAAGGGGAGGCGACGAAATTGATACAGCCGCCCATTGGCTTCAAAGGCTGTATACTGCTTGTCTGAGACCTTCAAGGGTACCTGATGATAGGCGCTTTTCAGATCATAAGTCGAGAACACCGTGTACTCAGCCAATTTATTAACCATATCATCGATGCGCGGCAATGGGTATGCGTCCAAGTCCGTATACTGATTGATGGTCTGTGAATAGTCAATGCACAGCCGTTTCTTGTGAGGTTGTAGAGGGTTCTTAACAATAACGACCTGGGCGCGCCATGGCGACGAACAAGGCTCGATGATATCCTCTGCTAAAAGCCGAGAAATCTCAGCCGCAATAAAAGACTGGTCTTCCTGACTGAAACGGCGTGACTTTGTTATAATCGGTTTGCATCGAGGAGGGATACTGGCAAACAGTGAGGGTTCATCCAGTGAAGCTGCTGACAAGGCACAGAACGGTAATCGAGGTCGTATATTAGAAATAGTGAGTTCAGGTTTGGATCCGCCGAACTCAATGGTAAGCTTCTTATGCTGCTTTTGAAAATCCAGCCCTAAGATAAGATCACTACATAAGTCCTTGAGCACCGAAAGCCGGGTGGAGGGATACCTGTGACCTTTAAGCATTATTTCAACTACACAGAAGCCAGAAATTCTGGTATTAAGTGATGACTGAGCCATCGCAACTGCCTGGTCCGATGGAAAAACATGTAGCTTTAACTGTGCAACAGTCTGTTCCCTAATGAAACTATCAGTGCTACCTGAGTCAATTAAGGCATCTAAAGTATGTCCCTTAATTGATGCTTTTGTAGCTGCATGGAATAGATTCTGAGGACAAGCAGCTGTAATTGGTGTCGTTGCACAAAGAGTGGCTGAAATTCTAGGTGTGTTTCTTCGAGAAAAAACCCGAGAGGAAGCACGATAGTTTTTAGTTGGAACATCCTGATAGGCCCTTACTGGGGCAGTTCGGTAGGACTTAGCTTGATAAGCCCTCGTAGAGGCTCTTGATAGGCAAACCTTTACAAAATGACCCTTTTTGTTGCAATGACTGCAAAACGCATTGCGAGCAGGGCAGAATCTCCGAGGGTGAAACTCATCCCCACAAAAAAAAGCATTTCTTAGATTGCCAAGAGGCTGCCACAGTGGGGTCATCATCCTCTTCATCGGTGAAGTCATCAGATCGATCGTCAGGGATAAAGTCCTCCCTAATAGAGTTCACCTGTGGCCTCTTAAATTGCCTGACTGTAGTTAAGGCAGCAGACCGAGGTCTGGGCACTGTAAAAAGGTCTGCATTTCGTTTTGCTAGATCTAGAGAGCAAGCCAGGTCATAAGCTCTCTGCAGCTCAAGTGTCTTACTTTCCAGTAGACGCTGGCGTATAAATGGGGAGGCAAGCCCGCAGATGAACGCATCACGGATCATTTCTTCGCGGTATAGCTCAGCTGAGGCTGCCCGAAAGTTACAGTCCATACTAAGTCTGCGAAGCTCTTGGAGGAATTTATCAATGGATTCCTCCGGCCCTTGTTGGGCTGTAGCTAGTAGATGTCTAGCATAGACCTCATTCGGTGTCTTAGTATATAGTCTCTTAAGCGTCTGAATTGCCTCCTCATAACTGTCCCAGTCTTCCACATACTGAAATACATTCGGGGTGACACAGTTGATGAGTATCCGCAACTTTGAGTTATCATCCGCTTTGCAATACTCAAGAAAATTCTCAAACGTGCGATACCAGTGTTTCCACACCTTACCGGCTGCTGGGGTGTTTGGGTCCAAGTCAAGACGCGATGGTTTAAGGATGTTTTCCATGATGGGTGATTCCCTGGATCCTTAGCTCCGAGTTCGTCCAAAAAGTTTGAGTGCGAAGTTTTTCAAAAGTTGATTAAATTGTCGTAAGAATGAGCCTTACGCGTGGTAAACTTAATGTAAGCTTTAATCAACTTAAAACGGTGCTGCATACAAAAGAGGTCTTACCCTATGCCTCTTCCAGAGCTAACTGATCAGTCCAGTATTTATCCTGGACTGATTACAGGAAGTGATGTCATACAGGAAGCTGAAAAGTGTTACCACAGTCACCAGTATCACCTGCACCTTCACCAGTATCACCGTCACCAGTATCACCTTCACCAGTATCACCTTCACCTTCACCAGTATCACCTTCACCAGTATCACCGTCACCAGTATCACCTTCACCAGAGTCACCTTCACCAGTATCACCTTCACCTTCCCCAGTATCACCGTCACCGGTATCACCTTCACCAGAATCACCTTCAGCAGTATCACCTTCACCAGTATCACCTTCATCAGTATCACCTTCACCAGTATTACCATCGCCAGAATCACCTTCACCAGAATCACCTTCACCTTCACCAGTATCACCTTTACCAGTATCACCTTCACCAGTATCAGCTGCACCTTCACCAGTATCACCTTCACCAGTATCACCTTCACCAGAATCACCTTCGCCAGTATCACCTTCACCAGTATCACCTTCACCAGTATCACTGTCACCAGTATCACCTTCACCTTTACCAGTATCACCTTCACCAGTATCACCTTCACCAGTGTCACCATCACCAGTGTCACCGTCACCAGAATCACCTTCACCAGAATCACCTTCACCAGTATCACCTTCACCTTCCCCAGTATCACCATCACCAGAATCACCTTCACCAGTATCACCTTCACCTTCACCAGTATCACCTTCACCAGTATCAGCTTCACTAGTATCACCTGCACCTTAACCAGTATCAAGTCACCAGCATCACCTTCACTAGTATCACCTGCACCAGTATCACCTTCACCTTCACCAGTCTCACCTTCACCAGTATCACCTTCACCTTCACCAGTATCACCTTTACCAGTATCACCGTTACCAGTATCACCTTCACCAGTATCACCGTTACCAGTATCACCTTCACCAGTATCACCGTCACCAGTATCACCTTCACCAGTATCACCTTCACCTTCACCAGTATTACCGTCACCAGTATCACCATCACCAGAATCACCTTCACCAGAATCACCTTCACCAGTATCACATTCACCAGTATCACCTTCACCTTCACCAGTATCACCTTCACCAGTATCACCTTCACCAGTATCACCGTTACCAGTATCACCGTCACCAGAATCACCTTCACCAGAATCACCTTCACCAGTATCACCTTCACCTTCACCAGTATCACCTTCACCAGAATCACCTTCACCAGTATCACCGTTACCAGTATCACCTTCACCAGTATCACCTGCACCTTCACCAGTATCACCGTCACCAGTATCACCTTCACCAGTATCACATTCACCTTCACCAGTATCACCTTCACCAGTATCACCTTCACCAGTATCACCGTCACTAGTATCACCTTCACCAGAATCACCTTCACCTTCAACAGTATCACCGTCACCAGTATCACCTTCACCAGTATCACCTTCATCTTCCCCAGGATCACCGTCACTAGTATCACCTTCACCAGAATCACCTTCACCTTCACCAGTATCACCGTCACCAGAATCACCTTCACCAGTATCACCTTCACCAGTATCACCTTCATCATTATCACCGTCACCAGTATCACCGTCACCAGAATCACCTTCTCCAGAATCACCTTCAGCTTCACCAGTATCACCTTTACCAGTATCACCTTCACCAGTACCACCGTTACCAGTATCACCTTCACCAGTATCACCTGCACCTTCACCAGTACCACCTTCACCAGAATCACCTTCACCAGAATCACCTTCATCATTATCACCGTCACCAGTATCACCTTCACCAGTATCACCTTCACCAGTATCACCATCACTAGTATCACCTTCACCAGAATCACCTTCACCTTCACCAGTATCACCATCACCAGTATCACTTTCACCAGAATCACCTTCACCAGTATCACCTTCACCAGTATCACCTTCATCAGTATCACCGTCACCAGTATCACCGTCACCAGAATCACCTTCTCCAGAATCACCTTCACCAGTATCACCTTCACCAGTATCACCGTTACCAGTATCACCTTCACCAGTATCACCTGCACCTTCACCAGTATCACCTTCACCAGAATCACCTTCACCAGTATCACCTTCACCAGTATCACCGTCACCAGTATCACCATCACCAGAATCACCTTCACCAGAATCACCTTCACCAGTATCACCTTCACCAGTATCACCTTCACCTTCACCAGTATAACCTTCACCAGTATCACCTTCACTAGTATCACCTGCACCTTCACCAGTATCACCTTCACCAGTATCACCTTCACCAGTATCACCATCACTAGTATCACTTTCACCAGTATCACCTTCACCTTCACCAGTATCACCTTCACCAGTATCACCGTCACCAGTATCACATTCACCAGTATCACCTTCACCTTCACCAGTATTACCGTCGCCAGTATCACCGTCACCAGAATCAGCTTCACCAGAATTACCTTCACCAGTATCACCTTCACCAGTATCACCTTCACCAGTATCACCGTTACCAGTATCACCTTCACCAGTATCACCTTCACCTTCAACAGTGTCACCTTCACCAGTATCACCTTCACCAGTATCACGGTTACCAGTATCACCGTCACCAGAATCACCTTCACCAGAATCACCTTCACCAGTATCACCTTCACCTTCACCGGTATCGCCTTCACCTTCACCAGTATAACCTTCACCAGTATCACCTTCACCAGTATCACCTGCACCTTCACCAGTATCACCTTCACCAGAATCACCTTCACCAGTATCACCGTTACCAGTATCACCTTCACCAGTATCACCTGCACCTTCACCAGTATCACCGTCACCAGTATCACCTTCACCAGTATCACATGCACCTTCACCAGTATCACCTTCACCAGTATCACCTTCACCAGTATCACCGTCACTAGTATCACCTTCACCAGTATCACCTTCACCTTCAACAGTATCACCTTCACCAGTATCACCTGCACGTTCACCAGTATCACCGTCACCAGTATCACCTTCACCAGTATCACATTCACCTTCACCAGTATCACCTTCACCAGCATCACCTTCACCAGTATCACCGTCACTAGTATCACCTTCACCAGAATCACCTTCACCTTCACCAGTGTCACCGTCACCAGTATCACCTTCACCAGTATCACCTTCATCTTCCCCAGGATCACCGTCACCAGTATCACCTTCACCAGTATCACATTCACCTTCACCAGTATCACCTTCACCAGTATCACCTTCACCAGTATCACCATCACTAGTATCACCTTCACCAGAATCACCTTCACCTTCACCAGTATCACCGTCACCAGTATCACTTTCACCAGAATCACCTTCACCAGTATCACCTTCACCAGTATCACCTTCATCAGTATCACCGTCACCAGTATCACCATCACCAGAATCACCTTCTCCAGAATCACCTTCACCTTCACCAGTATCACCTTCACCAGTATCACCGTTACCAGTATCACCTTCACCAGTATCACCTGCACCTTCACCAGTATCACCTTCACCAGAATCACCTTCACCAGTATCATCTTCACCAGTATCACCTTCACCTTCACCAGTATAACCTTCACCAGTATCACCTTCACTAGTATCACCTGCACCTTCACCAGTATCACCTTCACCAGTATCACCTTCACCAGTATCACCATCACTAGTATCACTTTCACCAGTGTCACCTTCACCTTCACCAGTATCACCTTCACCAGTATCACCGTCACCAGTATCACATTCACCAGTATCACCTTCACCTTCACCAGTATTACCGTCGCCAGTATCACCGTCACCAGAATCAGCTTCACCAGAATTACCTTCACCAGTATCACCTTCACCAGTATCACCTTCACCAGTATCACCGTTACCAGTATCACCTTCACCAGTATCACCTTCACCTTCAACAGTGTCACCTTCACCAGTATCACCTTCACCAGTATCACGGTTACCAGTATCACCGTCACCAGAATCACCTTCACCAGAATCACCTTCACCAGTATCACCTTCACCTTCACCAGTATCACCTTCACCAGTATTACCATTACCAGTATCACCGTCACCAGTATCACCTGCACCTTCACCAGTATCACCGTCACCAGTATCACCTTCACCAGTATCACCTTCACCTTCACCATTATCACCTTCACCAGTATCACCGTCACCAGTATCACCTTCACCAGAGTCACCTTCACCAGTATCACCTTCACCTTCCCCAGTATCACCTTCACCAGTATCACCGTCACCGGTATCACCTTCACCAGAATCACCTTCAGCAGTATCACCTTCACCAGTATCACCTTCATCAGTATCACCTTCACCAGTATTACCATCGCCAGAATCACCTTCACCAGAATCACCTTCACCAGTATCACCTTCACCAGTATCACCTTCACCAGTATCACCTTCACCAGAATCACCTTCACCAGTATCACCTTCACCAGTATCACCTTCACCAGTATCACTGTCACCAGTATCACCTTCACCTTTACCAGTATCACCTTCACCAGTATCACCTTCACCAGTGTCACCGTCACCAGTATCACCGTCACCAGAATCACCTTCACCAGAATCACCTTCACCATTATCACCTTCACCTTCCCCAGTATCACCATCACCAGAATCACCTTCACCAGTATCACCTTCACCTTCACCAGTATCACCTTCACCAGTATCAGCTTCACTAGTATCACCTGCACCTTAACCAGTATCAAGTCACCAGCATCACCTTCACTAGTATCACCTGCACCAGTATCACCTTCACCTTCACCAGTCTCACCTTCACCAGTATCACCTTCACCTTCACCAGTATCACCTTCACCAGTATCACCGTTACCAGTATCACCTTCACCAGTATCACCGTTACCAGGATCACCTTCACCAGTATCACCTTCACCTTCACCAGTATTACCGTCACCAGTATCACCATCACCAGAATCACCTTCACCAGAATCACCTTCACCAGTATCACATTCACCAGTATCACCTTCACCAGTATCACCTTCACCAGTATCACCGTTACCAGTATCACCGTCACCAGAATCACCTTCACCAGAATCACCTTCACCAGTATCACCTTCACCTTCACCAGTATCACCGTCACCTTCACCAGTATTACCGTCACCAGTATCACCATCACCAGAATCACCTTCACCAGAATCACCTTCACCAGTATCACATTCACCAGTATCACCTTCACCAGTATCACCTTCACCAGTATCACCTTCACCAGTATCACCGTTACCAGTATCACCGTCACCAGAATCACCTTCACCAGAATCACCTTCACCAGTATCACCTTCACCTTCACCAGTATCACCGTCACCAGTATCACCTTCACCAGTATCACCTTCATCTTCCCCAGGATCACCGTCACCAGTATCACCTTCACCAGTATCACATTCACCTTCACCAGTATCACCTTCACCAGTATCACCTTCACCAGTATCACCATCACTAGTATCACCTTCACCAGAATCACCTTCACCTTCACCAGTATCACCGTCACCAGTATCACTTTCACCAGAATCGCCTTCACCAGTATCACCTTCACCAGTATCACTTTCATCAGTATCACCGTCACCAGTATCACCATCACCAGAATCACCTTCTCCAGAATCACCTTCACCTTCACCAGTATCACCTTTACCAGTATCACCTTCACCAGTATCACCGTTACCAGTATCACCTTCACCAGTATCACCTGCACCTTCACCAGTATCACCTTCACTAGAATCACCTTCACCAGTATCACCTTCACCAGTATCACCATCACCAGTATCACCATCACCAGAATCACCTTCACCAGAATCACCTTCACCAGTATCACCTTCACCAGTATCACCTTCACCTTCACCAGTATAACCTTCACCAGTATCACCTTCACTAGTATCACCTGCACCTTCACCAGTATCACCTTCACCAGTATCACCTTCACCTTCACCAGTATAACCTTCACCAGTATCACCTTCACTAGTATCACCTGCACCTTCACCAGTATCACCTTCACCAGTATCACCTTCACCAGTGTCACCATCACTCGTATCACTTTCACCAGTATCACCTTCACCTTCACCAGTATCACCTTCACCAGTATCACCATCACCAGTATCACATTCACCAGTATCACCTTCACCTTCACCAGTATTACCGTCGCCAGTATCACCTGCACCAGAATCAGCTTCACCAGATTTACCTTCACCAGTATCACCTTCACCAGTATCACCTTCACCAGTATCACCGTTACCAGTATCACCTTCACCAGTATCACCTTCACCTTCAACAGTGTCACCTTCACCATTATCACCTTCACCAGTATCACGGTTACCAGTATCACCGTCACCAGAATCACCTTCACCAGAATCACCTTCACCAGTATCACCTTCACCTTCACCAGTATCACCTTCACCAGTATTACCATTACCAGTATCACCGTCACTGTCGTAAGAATGAGCCTTACGCGTGGTAAACTTAATGTAAGCTTTAATCAACTTAAAACGGTGCTGCATACAAAAGAGGTCTTACCCTATGCCTCTTCCAGAGCTAACTGATCAGTCCAGTATTTATCCTGGACTGATTACAGGAAGTGATGTCATACAGGAAGCTGAAAAGTGTTACCACATTCTCCCCCCCCAAAAGATTAGGAGGCCGGAATGCTCCCTCCATTTCGTAGCCGTTGGATGAGGGAGAGCCGCACCCGTTTGGGTTCTCGTAGCGGTAGAGGGCCCCTAGCCCGTTTACCCGCTGCGGGCCATGGACCAGAGTCCGAGTGCTCCAGCCCGCTCTGTGAGGGGTCAGAACGATCCTGACCGTGTACTGGTACCCGAATGGGTGTCGGGCAGGGCTGTGGCAGATCCGTTTCTGAGCGTACGGTACAGGGTTGATCGTGGCTGCGCGTGCGAGCCCCGACGGGCTCATAGTCAGTCTGCCCCAGGTCGGCACGCTGGAGTGAGGTACCAGCCGGCGTCAGATCCCGATCATGATGAGAGGCACCTGGCAAGCCCAGAGATGTGCCTGGTACAATATCATCCCCTGGTGTCCCTCTATGTTTCGGTGGGCAGGGAGCCAGATCCCGCAATGACACGGTAGATTCCCGACCGTCAGGATACCGAATATAGGCGTAGGTAGGGTTGACGTCAGTGAGCTCAACCTCATCTACCAGGGGGTCATTCTTAGACGCCCGGACATATCTTCGGAGTAGCACTGGTCCCGGTGTAGTCAGCCACGACGGGAGAGATGTCCCATAGGATGAGCGACGCTGAAATCGGAAGAACCGTTCATGAGGCGTCGTATTTGTGGCGGTCGAAAGGAGGGACCGTGTGGAGTGTAATGCGTCTGGAAGTACTGCTTCCCATTGCTGGTTGGGTAGGCCCCGAGATCTCAAAGCCAGACGTACCGCATTCCAGATTATAGCGTTAAAACGCTCGACTTGCCCATTCCCAACCGGATGATAAGGCGTCGTTTTGCTGGCAGCAATACCCCGTTCCGAGAGATAGGCCTTGAGTTCTCCCGACATAAAAGAAGGGCCCCGATCTGAATGAACATAGGATGCCATGCCACAGAAAGCAAATACCTGTTCAAGGCAGCTGATAACCGTGGTTGTCAGCATATTGGGGCAGGGAAAGGCAAACGGAAAACGAGAATACTCATCAACCATTGTTAATAGATAAGTGTTGCGAGTCGAAGAGGGCAACGGCCCCTTAAAATCGATGCTAAGCCTTTGCATTGGCTGGGTCGCATGTATGAGTATACCACCCGAGGGGCGGAAAAACCGAGGTTTCAATTCCGCACAGACTCTGCAGTCCGAGCACATCTTCTTTACATCCCCGGTAGAGAATGGGAGATTTCGGGACCGCACGAAGTGCAGCATGCGAGTAACGCCTGGATGACACAACCCATCATGGATGTCTACGAGCGTAGAGGGTGCCATGGCGGAGCAGAATGCTCGTGTGAGGGTATCCGGAGCCACATTCTCCTTGCCAGGTCGATAGTGGATGGTGTAACCAAAAGAGGCCAATTCCAGCCGCCAAAGCTGGATTTTATTATTTTTAATTTTGGTCCGTTTTCGATTATCGAGCATGAAGGCGACCGATCGCTGGTCCGTGATTAAGGTAAAGTGCTGGCGAGCCAGGAGATGACTCCACTTCCGTACTGCCTCTATGATGGCTGTAGCTTCTTTCTCGACTGGAGGATAATGTAGCTCAGCCCCTTGAAAAGTCCTGGACAAAAATGCCACCGGACGACCTTCCTGATTCAGAGTGGCTGAGATTGCCACCTCCGAGGCATCACACTCAACCACGAAAGGAAGACTCTCATCAATGGAGTGAAGAGCCGCTTTCTCCAACTGCTTTTTCAGGAGGTTAAAGGCTGCAACAGCCGTTGTGTCTAGTGGGAATGTGCTGGCCTTCAGTAGAGGTTGGATTCGGTCCGAGAAGTTAGGAATCCATTTCGCATAGTATGCAAACAGGCCGAGGGCCCGGCGCAAGGAGGCCGGATTCTTAGGTGGCGGGAGTTCTTGGAGTGGGCGAAGCCTTTCAGGGTCAGGTTTAATGATGCCATTGCCCACACAATAGCCAAGGATGTTGATAGTTGGTTGTGACTCAATGGATTTAGCCGCATTCAATGTCAAATTACGGTGCTGGAGTGCATCCCAAAATCGTTGGAGATTGGCGTCATGTTCCTGCTGATTGCGACCTGCGACAGTAATATTGTCCAGATAAGGAAACGTATCCTTCAAGTCTTCCTGTTTGACCAGGTCATCCATTGCTCGCTGGAAGACAGCCACTCCATTAGTGACCCCAAAGGGGAGGCGACGAAATTGATACAGCCGCCCATTGGCTTCAAAGGCTGTATACTGCTTGTCTGAGACCTTCAAGGGTACCTGATGATAGGCGCTTTTCAGATCATAAGTCGAGAACACCGTGTACTCAGCCAATTTATTAACCATATCATCGATGCGCGGCAATGGGTATGCGTCCAAGTCCGTATACTGATTGATGGTCTGTGAATAGTCAATGCACAGCCGTTTCTTGTGAGGTTGTAGAGGGTTCTTAACAATAACGACCTGGGCGCGCCATGGCGACGAACAAGGCTCGATGATATCCTCTGCTAAAAGCCGAGAAATCTCAGCCGCAATAAAAGACTGGTCTTCCTGACTGAAACGGCGTGACTTTGTTATAATCGGTTTGCATCGAGGAGGGATACTGGCAAACAGTGAGGGTTCATCCAGTGAAGCTGCTGACAAGGCACAGAACGGTAATCGAGGTCGTATATTAGAAATAGTGAGTTCAGGTTTGGATCCGCCGAACTCAATGGTAAGCTTCTTATGCTGCTTTTGAAAATCCAGCCCTAAGATAAGATCACTACATAAGTCCTTGAGCACCGAAAGCCGGGTGGAGGGATACCTGTGACCTTTAAGCATTATTTCAACTACACAGAAGCCAGAAATTCTGGTATTAAGTGATGACTGAGCCATCGCAACTGCCTGGTCCGATGGAAAAACATGTAGCTTTAACTGTGCAACAGTCTGTTCCCTAATGAAACTATCAGTGCTACCTGAGTCAATTAAGGCATCTAAAGTATGTCCCTTAATTGATGCTTTTGTAGCTGCATGGAATAGATTCTGAGGACAAGCAGCTGTAATTGGTGTCGTTGCACAAAGAGTGGCTGAAATTCTAGGTGTGTTTCTTCGAGAAAAAACCCGAGAGGAAGCACGATAGTTTTTAGTTGGAACATCCTGATAGGCCCTTACTGGGGCAGTTCGGTAGGACTTAGCTTGATAAGCCCTCGTAGAGGCTCTTGATAGGCAAACCTTTACAAAATGACCCTTTTTGTTGCAATGACTGCAAAACGCATTGCGAGCAGGGCAGAATCTCCGAGGGTGAAACTCATCCCCACAAAAAAAGCATTTCTTAGATTGCCAAGAGGCTGCCACAGTGGGGTCATCATCCTCTTCATCGGTGAAGTCATCAGATCGATCGTCAGGGATAAAGTCCTCCCTAATAGAGTTCACCTGTGGCCTCTTAAATTGCCTGACTGTAGTTAAGGCAGCAGACCGAGGTCTGGGCACTGTAAAAAGGTCTGCATTTCGTTTTGCTAGATCTAGAGAGCAAGCCAGGTCATAAGCTCTCTGCAGCTCAAGTGTCTTACTTTCCAGTAGACGCTGGCGTATAAATGGGGAGGCAAGCCCGCAGATGAACGCATCACGGATCATTTCTTCGCGGTATAGCTCAGCTGAGGCTGCCCGAAAGTTACAGTCCATACTAAGTCTGCGAAGCTCTTGGAGGAATTTATCAATGGATTCCTCCGGCCCTTGTTGGGCTGTAGCTAGTAGATGTCTAGCATAGACCTCATTCGGTGTCTTAGTATATAGTCTCTTAAGCGTCTGAATTGCCTCCTCATAACTGTCCCAGTCTTCCACATACTGAAATACATTCGGGGTGACACAGTTGATGAGTATCCGCAACTTTGAGTTATCATCCGCTTTGCAATACTCAAGAAAATTCTCAAACGTGCGATACCAGTGTTTCCACACCTTACCGGCTGCTGGGGTGTTTGGGTCCAAGTCAAGACGCGATGGTTTAAGGATGTTTTCCATGATGGGTGATTCCCTGGATCCTTAGCTCCGAGTTCGTCCAAAAAGTTTGAGTGCGAAGTTTTTCAAAAGTTGATTAAATTGTCGTAAGAATGAGCCTTACGCGTGGTAAACTTAATGTAAGCTTTAATCAACTTAAAACGGTGCTGCATACAAAAGAGGTCTTACCCTATGCCTCTTCCAGAGCTAACTGATCAGTCCAGTATTTATCCTGGACTGATTACAGGAAGTGATGTCATACAGGAAGCTGAAAAGTGTTACCACAGTCACCAGTATCACCTGCACCTTCACCAGTATCACCGTCACCAGTATCACCTTCACCAGTATCACCTTCACCTTCACCAGTATCACCTTCACCAGTATCACCGTCACCAGTATCACCTTCACCAGAGTCACCTTCACCAGTATCACCTTCACCTTCCCCAGTATCACCGTCACCGGTATCACCTTCACCAGAATCACCTTCAGCAGTATCACCTTCACCAGTATCACCTTCATCAGTATCACCTTCACCAGTATTACCATCGCCAGAATCACCTTCACCAGAATCACCTTCACCTTCACCAGTATCACCTTTACCAGTATCACCTTCACCAGTATCAGCTGCACCTTCACCAGTATCACCTTCACCAGTATCACCTTCACCAGAATCACCTTCGCCAGTATCACCTTCACCAGTATCACCTTCACCAGTATCACTGTCACCAGTATCACCTTCACCTTTACCAGTATCACCTTCACCAGTATCACCTTCACCAGTGTCACCATCACCAGTGTCACCGTCACCAGAATCACCTTCACCAGAATCACCTTCACCAGTATCACCTTCACCTTCCCCAGTATCACCATCACCAGAATCACCTTCACCAGTATCACCTTCACCTTCACCAGTATCACCTTCACCAGTATCAGCTTCACTAGTATCACCTGCACCTTAACCAGTATCAAGTCACCAGCATCACCTTCACTAGTATCACCTGCACCAGTATCACCTTCACCTTCACCAGTCTCACCTTCACCAGTATCACCTTCACCTTCACCAGTATCACCTTTACCAGTATCACCGTTACCAGTATCACCTTCACCAGTATCACCGTTACCAGTATCACCTTCACCAGTATCACCGTCACCAGTATCACCTTCACCAGTATCACCTTCACCTTCACCAGTATTACCGTCACCAGTATCACCATCACCAGAATCACCTTCACCAGAATCACCTTCACCAGTATCACATTCACCAGTATCACCTTCACCTTCACCAGTATCACCTTCACCAGTATCACCTTCACCAGTATCACCGTTACCAGTATCACCGTCACCAGAATCACCTTCACCAGAATCACCTTCACCAGTATCACCTTCACCTTCACCAGTATCACCTTCACCAGAATCACCTTCACCAGTATCACCGTTACCAGTATCACCTTCACCAGTATCACCTGCACCTTCACCAGTATCACCGTCACCAGTATCACCTTCACCAGTATCACATTCACCTTCACCAGTATCACCTTCACCAGTATCACCTTCACCAGTATCACCGTCACTAGTATCACCTTCACCAGAATCACCTTCACCTTCAACAGTATCACCGTCACCAGTATCACCTTCACCAGTATCACCTTCATCTTCCCCAGGATCACCGTCACTAGTATCACCTTCACCAGAATCACCTTCACCTTCACCAGTATCACCGTCACCAGAATCACCTTCACCAGTATCACCTTCACCAGTATCACCTTCATCATTATCACCGTCACCAGTATCACCGTCACCAGAATCACCTTCTCCAGAATCACCTTCAGCTTCACCAGTATCACCTTTACCAGTATCACCTTCACCAGTACCACCGTTACCAGTATCACCTTCACCAGTATCACCTGCACCTTCACCAGTACCACCTTCACCAGAATCACCTTCACCAGAATCACCTTCATCATTATCACCGTCACCAGTATCACCTTCACCAGTATCACCTTCACCAGTATCACCATCACTAGTATCACCTTCACCAGAATCACCTTCACCTTCACCAGTATCACCATCACCAGTATCACTTTCACCAGAATCACCTTCACCAGTATCACCTTCACCAGTATCACCTTCATCAGTATCACCGTCACCAGTATCACCGTCACCAGAATCACCTTCTCCAGAATCACCTTCACCAGTATCACCTTCACCAGTATCACCGTTACCAGTATCACCTTCACCAGTATCACCTGCACCTTCACCAGTATCACCTTCACCAGAATCACCTTCACCAGTATCACCTTCACCAGTATCACCGTCACCAGTATCACCATCACCAGAATCACCTTCACCAGAATCACCTTCACCAGTATCACCTTCACCAGTATCACCTTCACCTTCACCAGTATAACCTTCACCAGTATCACCTTCACTAGTATCACCTGCACCTTCACCAGTATCACCTTCACCAGTATCACCTTCACCAGTATCACCATCACTAGTATCACTTTCACCAGTATCACCTTCACCTTCACCAGTATCACCTTCACCAGTATCACCGTCACCAGTATCACATTCACCAGTATCACCTTCACCTTCACCAGTATTACCGTCGCCAGTATCACCGTCACCAGAATCAGCTTCACCAGAATTACCTTCACCAGTATCACCTTCACCAGTATCACCTTCACCAGTATCACCGTTACCAGTATCACCTTCACCAGTATCACCTTCACCTTCAACAGTGTCACCTTCACCAGTATCACCTTCACCAGTATCACGGTTACCAGTATCACCGTCACCAGAATCACCTTCACCAGAATCACCTTCACCAGTATCACCTTCACCTTCACCGGTATCGCCTTCACCTTCACCAGTATAACCTTCACCAGTATCACCTTCACCAGTATCACCTGCACCTTCACCAGTATCACCTTCACCAGAATCACCTTCACCAGTATCACCTTCACCAGTATCACCATCACCAGTATCACCATCACCAGAATCACCTTCACCAGAATCACCTTCACCAGTATCACCTTCACCAGTATCACCTTCACCTTCACCAGTATAACCTTCACCAGTATCACCTTCACTAGTATCACCTGCACCTTCACCAGTATCACCTTCACCAGTATCACCTTCACCAGTGTCACCATCACTAGTATCACTTTCACCAGTATCACCTTCACCTTCACCAGTATCACCTTCACCAGTATCACCTTCACCAGTATCACGGTTACCAGTATCACCGTCACCAGAATCACCTTCACCAGAATCACCTTCACCAGTATCACCTTCACCTTCACCAGTATCACCTTCACCAGTATTACCATTACCAGTATCACCGTCACCAGTATCACCTGCACCTTCACCAGTATCACCATCACCAGTATCACCTTCACCAGTATCACCTTCACCAGTATCACCTTCACCAGTATCACCGTCACCAGTATCACCTTCACCAGAGTCACCTTCACCAGTATCACCTTCACCTTCCCCAGTATCACCGTCACCGGTATCACCTTCACCAGAATCACCTTCAGCAGTATCACCTTCACCAGTATCACCTTCATCAGTATCACCTTCACCAGTATTACCATCGCCAGAATCACCTTCACCAGAATCACCTTCACCTTCACCAGTATCACCTTTACCAGTATCACCTTCACCAGTATCACCTGCACCTTCACCAGTATCACCTTCACCAGTATCACCTTCACCAGAATCACCTTCGCCAGTATCACCTTCACCAGTATCACCTTCACCAGTATCACTGTCACCAGTATCACCTTCACCTTTACCAGTATCACCTTCACCAGTGTCACCGTCACCAGTATCACCGTCACCAGAATCACCTTCACCAGAATCACCTTCACCAGTATCACCTTCACCTTCCCCAGTATCACCATCACCAGAATCACCTTCACCAGTATCACCTTCACCTTCACCAGTATCACCTTCACCAGTATCAGCTTCACTAGTATCACCTGCACCTTAACCAGTATCAAGTCACCAGCATCACCTTCACTAGTATCACCTGCACCAGTATCACCTTCACCTTCACCAGTCTCACCTTCACCAGTATCACCTTCACCTTCACCAGTATCACCTTTACCAGTATCATCGTTACCAGTATCACCTTCACCAGTATCACCGTTACCAGTATCACCTTCACCAGTATCACCGTCACCAGTATCACCTTCACCAGTATCACCTTCACCTTCACCAGTATTACCGTCACCAGTATCACCATCACCAGAATCACCATCACCAGAATCACCTCCACCAGTATCACATTCACCAGTATCACCTTCACCTTCACCAGTATCACCTTCACCAGTATCACCTTCACCAGTATCACCGTTACCAGTATCACCATCACCAGAATCACCTTCACCAGAATCACCTTCACCAGTATCACCTTCACCTTCACCAGTATCACCTTCACCAGAATCACCTTCACCAGTATCACCGTTACCAGTATCACCTTCACCAGTATCACCTGCACCTTCACCAGTATCACCGTCACCAGTATCACCTTCACCTTCACCAGTATCACCTTCACCAGTATCACCTTCACCAGTATCACCGTCACTAGTATCACCTTCACCAGAATCACCTTCACCTTCAACAGTATCACCGTCACCAGTATCACCTTCACCAGTATCACCTTCATCTTCCCCAGGATCACCGTCACCAGTATCACCTTCACCAGTATCACATTCACCTTCACCAGTATCACCTTCACCAGTATCACCTTCATCAGTATCACCGTCACTAGTATCACCTTCACCAGAATCACCTTCACCTTCACCAGTATCACCGTCACCAGTATCACTTTCACCAGTATCACCTTCACCTTCCCCAGTATCACCGTCACCAGTATCAATTCACCAGAATCACCTTCACCAGTATCACCTTCACCAGTATCACCTTCATCATTATCACCGTCACCAGTATCACCGTCACCAGTATCACCATCACCAGAATCACCTTCACCAGAATCACCTTCACCAGTATCACCTTCACCAGTATCACCTTCACCTTCACCAGTATAACCTTCACCAGTATCACCTTCACTAGTATCACCTGCACCTTCACCAGTATCACCTTCACCAGTATCACCTTCACCAGTATCACCATCACTAGTATCACTTTCACCAGTATCACCTTCACCTTCACCAGTATCACCTTCACCAGTATCACCGTCACCAGTATCACATTCACCAGTATCACCTTCACCTTCACCAGTATTACCGTCGCCAGTATCACCGTCACCAGAATCAGCTTCACCAGAGTTACCTTCACCAATATCACCTTCACCAGTATCACCTTCACCAGTATCACCGTTACCAGTATCACCTTCACCAGTATCACCTTCACCTTCAACAGTGTCACCTTCACCAGTATCACCTTCACCAGTATCACGGTTACCAGTATCACCGTCACCAGAATCACCTTCACCAGAATCACCTTCACCAGTATCACCTTCACCTTCACCAGTATCACCTTCACCAGTATTACCATTACCAGTATCACCGTCACCAGTATCACCTTCACCAGTATCACCTTCACCTTCACCAGTATCACCTTCACCAGTATCACCGTCACCAGTATCACCTTCACCAGAGTCACCTTCACCAGTATCACCTTCACCTTCCCCAGTATCACCGTCACCGGTATCACCTTCACCAGAATCACCTTCAGCAGTATCACCTTCACCAGTATCACCGTTCACCAGTATCTCCTGCACCTTCACCAGTATCACCTTCACCGGTATCACCTGCACCAGTATCAGCTTCACCAGTATCACCTTCACCAGTATCACCTTCACCAGCATCAAATTCACCTTCACCAGTATCATCTTCACCAGTATCAGCTTCACCAGTATCACCTTCACCAGTATCACCTTCACCATTATCACCTTCCCCAGTATCACCTTCACCAGGATCACCTTCACCATTATCACCTTCATCAGTATCACCTTCACCAGGATCACCTTCACCATTATCACCTGCACCAGTATCACCTTCACCAGTATCATCTGCACCAGTATCACCTGCACCAGTATCACCTTCACCAGTATCACCTGCACCAATATCACCTTCCCCAGTATCACCTTCACCTTCACCAGTATCACCTTCACCTTCAACAGTATCACCTTCACCTTCACCAGTATCACCTTCACCAGTATCACCTTCACCTTCAATAGTATCACCTTCACCAGTATCACCTGCACCAGTATCACCTTCACCAGTATCATCTGCACCAGTATCACCTGCACCAGTATCACCTTCACCAGTATCACCTGCACCAATATCACCTTCACCAGTATCACCTTCACCTTCAACAGTATCACCTTCACCTTCACCAGTATCACCTGCACCAATATCACCTTCACCAGTATCACCTTCACCAGTATCACCTGCACCTTCACCAGTATCACCTTCACCGGTATCACATGCACCAGTATCAGCTTCACCAGTATCACCTTCACCAGTATCACCTTCACCAGCATCAAATTCACCTTCACCAGTATCATCTTCACCAGTATCAGCTTCACCAGTATCACCTTCACCAGTATCACCTTCACCAGTATCACCTTCACCTTCAACAATATCACCTTCACCTTCACCAGTATCACCTGCACCAATATCACCTGCACCAGTATCACCTTCACCAGTATCACCTGCACCTTCACCAGTATCACCTTCACCAGTATTACCATCACCAGAATCACCTGCACCTTCCCCAGTATCACCTTCACCTTCACCAGTATCACCTGTACCCTCACCGGTATCACCTGCACCTTCACCGGTATCACCTGCACCGGTATCTCCTGCACCAGTATCACCTTCACCTTCACCAGTATCACCTTCACCAGTATCACCTTCACCAGTATCATCTTCACCAGTATCACCTTCACCAGTATCACCTTCACCAGTATCATCTTCACCAGTATCAGCTTCACCTTCACCATTATCACCTGTACCAGTAACACCTTCACCTTCACCAGTATCACCTTCACCAGTATCACCTTCACCATTATCACCTTCCCCAGTATCACCTTCACCAGTATCACCTTCACCATTATTACCGTCACCAGAATCACCTGCACCTTCCCAAGTATCGCCTTCACCAGTATCACCTTCCCCAGAATCACCTGCACCTTCCCCAGAATCACCTGCACCTTCCCCAGAATCACCTGCACCTTCACCAGTCTCACCTTCACCACTATTACTGTCACCAGAATCACCTGTACCTTCCCCAGTTTCACCTTCACCTTCATCACCTTCACCAGTATCACCTTCACCAGTATCACCTTCAACAGTATCACCTTCACTGGTATCACCTTCACAAGTATCACCTTCACCAGTATCACCTTCACCAGGATCACCTTCACCATTATCACCTTCATCACTATCACCTTCACCAGGATAACCTTCACCATAATCACTTTCACCAGTATGACCTGCACCAGTATCACCTTCACCTGCACCAGTATCACCTTCACCAGTAGCACCATCACCTTCACCAGTATCACCTTCACCAGGATCACCTTCACCAGTATCAGCTGCACCTTCACCAGTATAACCTTCACCAGTATCACCTTCACTAGTATCACCTGCACCTTCACCAGTATCACCTTCACCAGTATCACCTTCACCAGTGTCACCATCACTAGTATCACTTTCACCAGTATCACCTTCACCTTCACCAGTATCACCTTCACCAGTATCACCATCACCAGTATCACATTCACCAGTATCACCTTCACCTTCACCAGTATTACCGTCGCCAGTATCACCGTTACCAGTATCACCTTCACCAGTATCACCTTCACCTTCAACAGTGTCACCTTCACCAGTATCACCTTCACCAGTATCACGGTTACCAGTATCACCGTCACCAGAATCACCTTCACCAGAATCACCTTCACCAGTATCACCTTCACCTTCACCAGTATCACCTTCACCAGTATTACCATTACCAGTATCACCGTCACCAGTATCACCTGCACCTTCACCAGTATCACCGTCACCAGTATCACCTTCACCAGTATCACCTTCACCTTCACCAGTATCACCTTCACCAGTATCACCGTCACCAGTATCACCTTCACCAGAGTCACCTTCACCAGTATCACCTTCATCAGTATCACCTTCACCAGTATTACCATCGCCAGAATCACCGTCACCAGAATCACCTTCACCTTCACCAGTATCACCTTTACCAGTATCACCTTCACCAGTATCACCTGCACCTTCACCAGTATCACCTTCACCAGTATCACCTTCACCAGAATCACCTTTACCAGTATCACCTTCACCAGTATCACCTTCACCAGTGTCACCGTCACCAGTATCACCGTCACCAGAATCACCTTCACCAGAATCACCTTCACCAGTATCACCTTCACCTTCCCCAGTATCACCATCACCAGAATCACCTTCACCAGTATCACCTTCACCTTCACCAGTATCACCTTCACCAGTATCAGCTTCACTAGTATCACCTGCACCTTAACCAGTATCAAGTCACCAGCATCACCTTCACTAGTATCACCTGCACCAGTATCACCTTCACCAGTCTCACCTTCACCAGTATCACCTTCACCTTCACCAGTATCACCTTCACCAGTATCACCGTTACCAGTATCACCTTCACCAGTATCACCTTCACCAGTATCACATTCACCAGTATCACCTTCACCTTCACCAGTATCACCTTCACCAGTATCACCTTCACCAGTATCACCGTTACCAGTATCACCATCACCAGAATCACCTTCACCAGAATCACCTTCACCAGTATCACCTTCACCTTCACCAGTATCACCTTCACCAGAATCACCTTCACCAGTATCACCGTTACCAGTATCACCTTCACCAGTATCACCTGCACCTTCACCAGTATCACCGTCACCAGTATCACCTTCACCAGTATCACATTCACCTTCACCAGTATCACCTTCACCAGTATCACCTTCACCAGTATCACCGTCACTAGTATCACCTTCACCAGAATCACCTTCACCTTCAACAGTATCACCGTCACCAGTATCACCTTCACCAGTATCACCTTCATCTTCCCCAGGATCACCGTCACCAGTATCACCTTCACCAGTATCACATTCACCTTCACCAGTATCACCTTCACCAGTATCACCTTCATCAGTATCACCGTCACTAGTATCACCTTCACCAGAATCACCTTCACCTTCACCAGTATTACCGTCACCAGTATCACCTTCACCAGTATCACCATCACTAGTATCACTTTCACCAGTATCACCTTCACCTTCACCAGTATCACCTTCACCAGTATCACCGTCACCAGTATCACATTCACCAGTATCACCTTCACCTTCACCAGTATTACCGTCGCCAGTATCACCGTCACCAGAATCAGCTTCACCAGAATTACCTTCACCAGTATCACCTTCACCAGTATCACCTTCACCAGTATCACCGTTACCAGTATCACCTTCACCAGTATCACCTTCACCTTCAACAGTGTCACCTTCACCAGTATCACCTTCACCAGTATCACGGTTACCAGTATCACCGTCACCAGAATCACCTTCACCAGAATCACCTTCACCAGTATCACCTTCACCTTCACCAGTATCACCTTCACCAGTATTACCATTACCAGTATCACCGTCACCAGTATCACCTTCACCAGTATCACCTTCACCTTCACCAGTATCGCCTTCACCAGTATCACCGTCACCAGTATCACCTTCACCAGTATCACCGTCACCAGTATCACCTTCACCAGTATCACCTTCACCTTCACCAGTATTACCGTCACCAGTATCACCATCACCAGAATCACCATCACCAGAATCACCTTCACCAGTATCACATTCACCAGTATCACCTTCACCTTCACCAGTATCACCTTCACCAGTATCACCTTCACCAGTATCACCGTTACCAGTATCACCATCACCAGAATCACCTTCACCAGAATCACCTTCACCAGTATCACCTTCACCTTCACCAGTATCACCTTCACCAGAATCACTTTCACCAGTATCACCGTTACCAGTATCACCTTCACCAGTATCACCTGCACCTTCACCAGTATCACCGTCACCAGTATCACCTTCACCAGTATCACATTCACCTTCACCAGTATCACCTTCACCAGTATCACCTTCACCAGTATCACCGTCACTAGTATCACCTTCACCAGAATCACCTTCACCTTCAACAGTATCACCGTCACCAGTATCACCTTCACCAGTATCACCTTCATCTTCCCCAGGATCACCGTCACCAGTATCACCTTCACCAGTATCACATTCACCTTCACCAGTATCACCTTCACCAGTATCACCTTCATCAGTATCACCGTCACTAGTATCACCATCACCAGAATCACCTTCACCTTCACCAGTATCACCGTCACCAGTATCACCTTCACCAGTATCACCATCACTAGTATCACTTTCACCAGTATCACCTTCACCTTCACCAGTATCACCTTCACCAGTATCACCGTCACCAGTATCACATTCACCAGTATCACCTTCACCTTCACCAGTATTACCGTCGCCAGTATCACCGTCACCAGAATCAGCTTCACCAGAATTACCTTCACCAGTATCACCTTCACCAGTATCACCTTCACCAGTATCACCGTTACCAGTATCACCTTCACCAGTATCACCTTCACCTTCACCAGTATCACCTTCACCAGTATCACGGTTACCAGTATCACCGTCACCAGAATCACCTTCACCAGAATCACCTTCACCAGTATCACCTTCACCTTCACCAGTATCACCTTCACCAGTATTACCATTACCAGTATCACCGTCACCAGTATCACCTTCACCAGTATCACCGTCACCAGTATCACCTTCACCAGAGTCACCTTCACCAGTATCACCTTCACCTTCCCCAGTATCACCGTCACCGGTATCACCTTCACCAGAATCACCTTCAGCAGTATCACCTTCACCAGTATCACCTTCACCAGTATCACCTGCACCTTCACCAGTATCACCTTCACCGGTATCACCTGCACCAGTATCAGCTTCACCAGTATCACCTTCACCAGTATCACCTTCACCAGCATCAAATTCACCTTCACCAGTATCATCTTCACCAGTATCAGCTTCACCAGTATCACCTTCACCAGTATCACCTTCACCATTATCCCCTTCCCCAGTATCACCTTCACCAGGATCACCTTCACCATTATCACCTTCATCAGTATCACCTTCACCAGGATCACCTTCACCATTATCACCTGCACCAGTATCACCTTCACCAGTATCATCTGCACCAGTATCACCTGCACCAGTATCACCTTCACCAGTATCACCTGCACCAATATCACCTTCCCCAGTATCACCTTCACCTTCACCAGTATCACCTTCACCTTCAACAGTATCACCTTCACCTTCACCAGTATCACCTTCACCAGTATCACCTTCACCTTCAACAGTATCACCTTCACCTTCACCAGTATCACCTGCACCAATATCACCTTCACCAGTATCACCTTCACCTTCAACAGTATCACCTTCACCTTCACCAGTATCACCTGCACCAATATCACCTTCACCAGTATCACCTTCACCAGTATCACCTGCACCTTCACCAGTATCACCTTCACCGGTATCACCTGCACCAGTATCAGCTTCACCAGTATCACCTTCACCAGTATCACCTTCACCAGCATCAAATTCACCTTCACCAGTATCACCTTCACCAGTATCACCGTCACCAGTATCACCTTCACCAGTATCACCTTCACCTTCACCAGTATTACCATCACCAGTATCACCATCACCAGAATCACCATCACCAGAATCACCTTCACCAGTATCACATTCACCAGTATCACCTTCACCTTCACCAGTATCACCTTCACCAGTATCACCTTCACCAGTATCACCGTTACCAGTATCACCATCACCAGAATCACCTTCACCAGAATCACCTTCACCAGTATCACCTTCACCTTCACCAGTATCACCTTCACCAGAATCACCTTCACCAGTATCACCGTTACCAGTATCACCTTCACCAGTATCACCTGCACCTTCACCAGTATCACCGTCACCAGTATCACCTTCACCAGTATCACATTCACCTTCACCAGTATCACCTTCACCAGTATCACCTTCACCAGTATCACCGTCACTAGTATCACCTTCACCAGAATCACCTTCACCTTCAACAGTATCACCGTCACCAGTATCACCTTCACCAGTATCACCTTCATCTTCCCCAGGATCACCGTCACCAGTATCACCTTCACCAGTATCACATTCACCTTCACCAGTATCACCTTCACCAGTATCACCTTCATCAGTATCACCGTCACTAGTATCACCTTCACCAGAATCACCTTCACCTTCACCAGTATCACCGTCACCAGTATCACTTTCACCAGTATCACCTTCACCTTCCCCAGTATCACCGTCACCAGTATCAATTCACCAGAATCACCTTCACCAGTATCACCTTCACCAGTATCACCTTCATCATTATCACCGTCACCAGTATCACCGTCACCAGTATCACCATCACCAGAATCACCTTCACCAGAATCACCTTCACCAGTATCACCTTCACCAGTATCACCTTCACCTTCACCAGTATAACCTTCACCAGTATCACCTTCACTAGTATCACCTGCACCTTCACCAGTATCACCTTCACCAGTATCACCTTCACCAGTATCACCATCACTAGTATCACTTTCACCAGTATCACCTTCACCTTCACCAGTATCACCTTCACCAGTATCACCGTCACCAGTATCACATTCACCAGTATCACCTTCACCTTCACCAGTATTACCGTCGCCAGTATCACCGTCACCAGAATCAGCTTCACCAGAATTACCTTCACCAGTATCACCTTCACCAGTATCACCTTCACCAGTATCACCGTTACCAGTATCACCTTCACCAGTATCACCTTCACCTTCAACAGTGTCACCTTCACCAGTATCACCTTCACCAGTATCACGGTTACCAGTATCACCGTCACCAGAATCACCTTCACCAGAATCACCTTCACCAGTATCACCTTCACCTTCACCAGTATCACCTTCACCAGTATTACCATTACCAGTATCACCGTCACCAGTATCACCTTCACCAGTATCACCTTCACCTTCACCAGTATCACCTTCACCAGTATCACCGTCACCAGTATCACCTTCACCAGAGTCAACTTCACCAGTATCACCTTCACCTTCCCCAGTATCACCGTCACCGGTATCACCTTCACCAGAATCACCTTCAGCAGTATCACCTTCACCAGTATCACCTTCACCAGCATCAAATTCACCTTCACCAGTATCATCTTCACCAGTATCAGCTTCACCAGTATCACCTTCACCAGTATCACCTTCACCATTATCACCTTCCCCAGTATCACCTTCACCAGGATCACCTTCACCATTATCACCTTCATCAGTATCACCTTCACCAGGATCACCTTCACCATTATCACCTGCACCAGTATCACCTTCACCAGTATCATCTGCACCAGTATCACCTTCACCAGTATCACCTGCACCAATATCACCTTCCCCAGTATCACCTTCACCTTCACCAGTATCACCTTCACCTTCAACAGTATCACCTTCACCTTCACCAATATCACCTTCACCAGTATCACCTTCACCTTCAATAGTATCACCTTCACCAGTATCACCTGCACCAGTATCACCTTCACCAGTATCATCTGCACCAGTATCACCTGCACCAGTATCACCTTCACCAGTATCACCTGCACCAATATCACCTTCACCAGTATCACCTTCACCTTCAACAGTATCACCTTCACCTTCACCAGTATCACCTGCACCAATATCACATTCACCAGTATCACCTTCACCAGTATCACCTGCACCTTCACCAGTATCACCTTCACCGGTATCACCTGCACCAGTATCAGCTTCACCAGTATCACCTTCACCAGTATCACCTTCACCAGCATCAAATTCACCTTCACCAGTATCACCTTCACCAGTATCACCGTCACCAGTATCACCTTCACCAGTATCACCTTCACCTTCACCAGAATCACCATCACCAGAATCACCTTCACCAGTATCACATTCACCAGTATCACCTTCACCTTCACCAGTATCACCTTCACCAGTATCACCTTCACCAGTATCACCGTTACCAGTATCACCATCACCAGAATCACCTTCACCAGAATCACCTTCACCAGTATCACCTTCACCTTCACCAGTATCACCTTCACCAGAATCACCTTCACCAGTATCACCGTTACCAGTATCACCTTCACCAGTATCACCTGCACCTTCACCAGTATCACCGTCACCAGTATCACCTTCACCAGTATCACATTCACCTTCACCAGTATCACCTTCACCAGTATCACCTTCACCAGTATCACCGTCACTAGTATCACCTTCACCAGAATCACCTTCACCTTCAACAGTATCACCGTCACCAGTATCACCTTCACCAGTATCACCTTCATCTTCCCCAGGATCACCGTCACCAGTATCACCTTCACCAGTATCACATTCACCTTCACCAGTATCACCTTCACCAGTATCACCTTCATCAGTATCACCGTCACTAGTATCACCTTCACCAGAATCACCTTCACCTTCACCAGTATCACCGTCACCAGTATCACCTTCACCAGTATCACCATCACTAGTATCACTTTCACCAGTATCACCTTCACCTTCACCAGTATCACCTTCACCAGTATCACCGTCACCAGTATCACATTCACCAGTATCACCTTCACCTTCACCAGTATTACCGTCGCCAGTATCACCGTCACCAGAATCAGCTTCACCAGAATTACCTTCACCAGTATCACCTTCACCAGTATCACCTTCACCAGTATCACCGTTACCAGTATCACCTTCACCAGTATCACCTTCACCTTCAACAGTGTCACCTTCACCAGTATCACCTTCACCAGTATCACGGTTACCAGTATCACCGTCACCAGAATCACCTTCACCAGAATCACCTTCACCAGTATCACCTTCACCTTCACCAGTATCACCTTCACCAGTATTACCATTACCAGTATCACCGTCACCAGTATCACCTTCACCAGTATCACCTTCACCTTCACCAGTATCACCTTCACCAGTATCACCGTCACCAGTATCACCTTCACCAGAGTCACCTTCACCAGTATCACCTTCACCTTCCCCAGTATCACCGTCACCGGTATCACCTTCACCAGAATCACCTTCAGCAGTATCACCTTCACCAGTATCACCTTCACCAGTATCACCTGCACCTTCACCAGTATCACCTTCACCGGTATCACCTGCACCAGTATCAGCTTCACCAGTATCACCTTCACCAGTATCACCTTCACCAGCATCAAATTCACCTTCACCAGTATCATCTTCACCAGTATCAGCTTCACCAGTATCACCTTCACCAGTATCACCTTCACCATTATCACCTTCAACAGTATCACCTTCACCAGGATCACCTTCACCATTATCACCTTCATCAGTATCACCTTCACCAGGATCACCTTCACCATTATCACCTGCACCAGTATCACCTTCACCAGTATCATCTGCACCAGTATCACCTGCACCAGTATCACCTTCACCAGTATCACCTGCACCAATATCACCTTCCCCAGTATCACCTTCACCTTCACCAGTATCACCTTCACCTTCAACAGTATCACCTTCACCTTCACCAGTATCACCTTCACCAGTATCACCTTCACCTTCAATAGTATCACCTTCACCAGTATCACCTGCACCAGTATCACCTTCACCAGTATCATCTGCACCAGTATCACCTGCACCAGTATCACCTTCACCAGTATCACCTGCACCAATATCACCTTCACCAGTATCACCTTCACCTTCAACAGTATCACCTTCACCTTCACCAGTATCACCTGCACCAATATCACCTTCACCAGTATCACCTTCACCAGTATCACCTGCACCTTCACCAGTATCACCTTCACCGGTATCACCTGCACCAGTATCAGCTTCACCAGTATCACCTTCACCAGTATCACCTTCACCAGCATCAAATTCACCTTCACCAGTATCATCTTCACCAGTATCAGCTTCACCAGTATCACCTTCACCAGTATCACCTTCACCAGTATCACCTTCACCTTCAACAATATCACCTTCACCTTCACCAGTATCACCTGCACCAATATCACCGTTACCAGTATCACCTTCACCAGTATCACCTGCACCTTCACCAGTATCACCTTCACCAGTATCACGGTTCCCAGTATCACCGTCACCAGAATCACCTTCACCAGAATCACCTTCACCAGTATCACCTTCACCTTCACCAGTATCACCTTCACCAGTATTACCATTACCAGTATCACCGTCACCAGTATCACCTTCACCAGTATCACCGTCACCAGTATCACCTTCACCAGAGTCACCTTCACCAGTATCACCTTCACCTTCCCCAGTATCACCGTCACCGGTATCACCTTCACCAGAATCACCTTCAGCAGTATCACCTTCACCAGTATCACCTTCACCAGTATCACCTGCACCTTCACCAGTATCACCTTCACCGGTATCACCTGCACCAGTATCAGCTTCACCAGTATCACCTTCACCAGTATCACCTTCACCAGCATCAAATTCACCTTCACCAGTATCATCTTCACCAGTATCAGCTTCACCAGTATCACCTTCACCAGTATCACCTTCACCATTATCCGCTTCCCCAGTATCACCTTCACCAGGATCACCTTCACCATTATCACCTTCATCAGTATCACCTTCACCAGGATCACCTTCACCATTATCACCTGCACCAGTATCACCTTCACCAGTATCATCTGCACCAGTATCACCTGCACCAGTATCACCTTCACCAGTATCACCTGCACCAATATCACCTTCCCCAGTATCACCTTCACCTTCACCAGTATCACCTTCACCTTCAACAGTATCACCTTCACCTTCACCAGTATCACCTTCACCAGTATCACCTTCACCTTCAATAGTATCACCTTCACCAGTATCACCTGCACCAGTATCACCTTCACCAGTATCATCTGCACCAGTATCACCTGCACCAGTATCACCTTCACCAGTATCACCTGCACCAATATCACCTTCACCAGTATCACCTTCACCTTCAACAGTATCACCTTCACCTTCACCAGTATCACCTGCACCAATATCACCTTCACCAGTATCACCTTCACCAGTATCACCTGCACCTTCACCAGTATCACCTTCACCGGTATCACCTGCACCAGTATCAGCTTCACCAGTATCACCTTCACCAGTATCACCTTCACCAGCATCAAATTCACCTTCACCAGTATCACCTTCACCAGTATCACCGTCACCAGTATCACCTTCACCAGTATCAACCAGAATCACCATCACCAGAATCACCTTCACCAGTATCACATTCACCAGTATCACCTCACCTTCACCAGTATCACCTTCACCAGTATCACCTTCACCAGTATCACCGTTACCAGTATCACCATCACCAGAATCACCTTCACCAGAATCACCTTCACCAGTATCACCTTCACCTTCACCAGTATCACCTTCACCAGAATCACCTTCACCAGTATCACCGTTACCAGTATCACCTTCACCAGTATCACCTTCACCAGTATCACCATCACTAGTATCACTTTCACCAGTATCACCCTTCACCTTCACCGTTCACCTTCACCAGTATCACCTTCACCAGTATCACATTCACCAGTATCACCTTCACCTTCACCAGTATTACCGTCACCAGTATCACCGTCACCAGAATCAGCTTCACCAGAATTACCTTCGCCAGTATCACCTTCACCAGTATCACCGTTACCAGTATCACCTTCACCAGTATCACATTCACCTTCAACAGTGTCACCTTCACCAGTATCACGGTTACCAGTATAACCGTCACCAGAATCACCTTCACCAGAATCACCTTCACCAGTATCACCTTCACCTTCACCAGTATCACCTTCACCAGTATTACCATTACCAGTATCACCTTCACCAGTATCACCTGCACCTTCACCAGTATCACCGTCACCAGTATCACCTTCACCAGTATCACCTTCACCTTCACCAGTATCACCTTCACCAGTATCACCGTCACCAGTATCAGCTTCACCAGAGTCACCTTCACCAGTATCACCTTCACCTTCCCCAGTATCACCGTCACCGGTATCACCTTCACCAGAATCACCTTCACCAGTATCACCTTCACCAGTATCACCTTCACCAGTATCACCATCCACCTATCACATGCACCAGTTCAGCCTTCACCAAAGGTATCCCCTTCACCATATCACCTTCCAACCAGCATCAAAATTTCACCTTCACCATATCATCTTCACCATACAGCGCACCAGTATCACCTTCACCATATCACCTTCACCAGTACACCATCACCTTCAACAATATCCCTTCACCTTCCACCAGTATCACCTGCACCAATATCACCGTTACCCAGGATCACCTTCAGCATATCACCTGCACCTTTCACCAGTTATCACCTTCAACCAGTATCACGTTACCAGTATCACCGTCACCATAATCACTTCACCAAATCACCTTTCACCATATCACCTTCACTCTTCACCAGTATCACCTTCACCAGTATCACCTTCACCAGTATCACCTTCAACCAGTATCAACTTGCACCAGTATCACCGTCACCAGTATCACCTTGCACCAAATCACCTTCACCAGAATCACCTTCACCAGTATCATGTTCACCTTCACCTTCACCAGTATAACCTTCACCAGTATCACCTTCACCAGTATCACGTTCACCTTCACCTTCACCAGTATAACCTTCACCAGTATCACCTTCACTAGTATCACCTGCACCTTCTCCAGTATCACCATCACCAGCATCACCTTCACCAGTATCACCTGCACCAGTATCACCTTCACCTTCAGCAGTATCATCTTCACCAGTATCACCTTCACCAGTATCATCTTCACCAGTATCAGCTTCACCTTCACCAGTATCACCTGTACCAGTATCACCTTCACCAGTATCACCTTCACCTTCACCAGTATCACCTTCACCATTATCACCTTCCCCAGTATCACCTTCACCAGGATCACCTTCACCATTATCACCTTCATCAGTATCACCTTCACCAGGATCACCTTCACCATTATCACCTGCACCAGTATCACCTTCACCAGTATCATCTGCACCAGTATCACCTGCACCAGTATCACCTTCACCAGTATCACCTGCACCAATATCACCTTCCCCAGTATCACCTTCACCTTCACCAGTATCACCTTCACCTTCAACAGTATCACCTTCACCTTCACCAGTATCACCTTCACCAGTATCACCTGCACCAGTATCACCTTCACCAGTATCATCTGCACCAGTATCACCTGCACCAGTATCACCTTCACCAGTATCACCTGCACCAGTATCACCTTCACCAGTATCACCTGCACCAATATCAGCTTCACCAGTATCACCTTCACCTTCACCAGTATCACCTGTACCAGTATCACCTTCACCTTCACCAGTATCACCTTCACCAGTATTACAGTCAGCAGAATCACCTGCACCTTCCCAAGTATCACCTTCACCAGTATCACCTTCACCAGTATTTCCATCACCAGAATCACCTGCACCTTCCCAAGTATCACCTTCACCAGTATCACCTTCACCAGTATCACCTTCACCAGAATCACCTGCACCTTCCCCAGAATCACCTGCACCTTCCCCAGAATCACCTGCAACTTCACCAGTCTCACCTTCACCAGTATTAATGTCACCAGAATCACCTGCACCTTCCCCAGTATCACCTTCACCTTCACCAGTATCACCTTCACCAGAATCACCTTCACCAGGATCACATTCACCATAATCACTTTCACCAGTATGACCTTCACCAGTATCACCTGCACCTTCACCAGTATCACCTTCACCAGTATCACCTTCACCAGGATCACCTTCACCAGTATCACCTGCACCTTCACCAGTATCACCTTCACCGGTATCACCTGCACCAGTATCAGCTTCACCAGTATCACCTGCACCAGTATCACCTTCACCTTCACCAGTATCACCTGCACTTTCACCGGTATCACCTGCACCGGTATCACCTGCACCAGTATCACCTTCACCTTCACCATTATCACCTTCACCAGTATCACCTTCACCAGTATCACCTGCACCTTCACCAGTATCACCTTCACCTTCACCAGTATCACCGTCACCAGTATCACTTTCACCAGTATCACCTTCACCTTCCCCAGTATCACCGTCACCAGTATTACCTTCACCAGAATCACCTTCACCAGTATCACCTTCACCAGTATCACCTTCATCAGTATCACCGTCACCAGTATCACCGTCACCATAATCACCTTCTCCAGAATCACCTTCACCTTCACCAGTATCACCTTTACCAGTATCACCTTCACCTGTATCACCGTTACCAGTATCACCTTCACCAGTATCACCTGCACCTTCACCAGTATCACCTTCACCAGTATAACCTTCACCAGAATCACCTTCACCAGTATCAACTTCACCAGTATCACCGTCACCAGTATCACCATCACCAGAATCACCTTCACCAGAATCACCTTCACCAGTATCACGTTCACCTTCACCTTCACCAGTATAACCTTCACCAGTATCACCTTCACTAGTATCACCTGCACCTTCTCCAGTATCACCATCACCAGCATCACCTTCACCAGTATCACCTGCACCAGTATCACCTTCACCTTCACCAGTATCACCTTCACCAGTATCACCTTCACCAGTATCACCGTTACCAGTATCACCTTCACCAGTATCACCTTCACCTTCACCAGTATCACCTTCAGCAGTATCACCGTCACCAGTATCACATTCACCAGTATCACCTTCACCTTCACCAGTATTACCGTCACCAGTATCACCGTCACCAGAATCAGCTTCACCAGAATTACCTTCACCAGTATCACCTTCACCAGTATCACCTTCACCAGTATCACTGTCACCAGTATCACCTTCACCTTTACCAGTATCACCTTCACCAGTATCACCTTCACCAGTGTCACCGTCACCAGTATCACCGTCACCAGAATCACCTTCACCAGAATCACCATCACCAGCATCACCTTCACCAGTATCACCTGCACCAGTATCACCTTCACCTTCACCAGTATCACCTTCACCAGTATCACCGTTACCAGTATCACCTTCACGAGTATCACCTTCACCTTCACCAGTATCACCTTCACCAGTATCACCTGCACCAGTATCACCTTCACCTTCACCAGTATCACCTTCACCAGTATCACCTTCACCAGTATCACCTTCACCTTCACCAGTATCACCTTCACCAGTATCACCGTCACCAGTATCACCTTCACCAGAGTCACCTTCACCAGTATCACCTTCACCTTCCCCAGTATCACCGTCACCGGTATCACCTTCACCAGAATCACCTTCAGCAGTATCACCTTCACCAGTATCACCTTCATCAGTATCACCTTCACCAGTATTACCATCGCCAGAATCACCTTCACCAGAATCACCTTCATCTTCACCAGTATCACCTTCACCAGTATCACCTTCACCAGAATCACCTTCACCAGTATCACCTTCACCAGTATCACCGTCACCAGTATCACCATCACCAGAATCACCTTCACCAGAATCACCTTCACCAGTATCACGTTCACCTTCACCTTCACCAGTATAACCTTCACCAGTATCACCTTCACTAGTATCACCTGCACCTTCTCCAGTATCACCATCACCAGCATCACCTTCACCAGTATCACCTGCACCAGTATCACCTTCACCTTCACCAGTATCACCTTCACCAGTATCACCTTCACCAGTATCACCGTTACCAGTATCACCTTCACCAGAATCACCTGTACCTTCCCCAGTATCACCTTCACCTTCACCAGTATCACCTTCACCAGTATCACATTCACCAGTATCACCTTCACCTTCACCAGTATTACCGTCACCAGTATCACCGTCACCAGAATCAGCTTCACCAGAATTACCTTCGCCAGTATCACCTTCACCAGTATCACCGTTACCAGTATCACCTTCACCAGTATCACATTCACCTTCAACAGTGTCACCTTCACCAGTATCACGGTTACCAGTATAACCGTCACCAGAATCACCTTCACCAGAATCACCTTCACCAGTATCACCTTCACCTTCACCAGTATCACCTTCACCAGTATTACCATTACCAGTATCACCTTCACCAGTATCACCTGCACCTTCACCAGTATCACCGTCACCAGTATCACCTTCACCAGTATCACCTTCACCTTCACCAGTATCACCTTCACCAGTATCACCGTCACCAGTATCAGCTTCACCAGAGTCACCTTCACCAGTATCACCTTCACCTTCCCCAGTATCACCGTCACCGGTATCACCTTCACCAGAATCACCTTCAGCAGTATCACCTTCACCAGTATCACCTTCATCAGTATCACCTTCACCAGTATTACCATCGCCAGAATCACCTTCACCAGAATCACCTTCACCTTCACCAGTATCACCTTTACCAGAATCACCTTCACCAGTATCAGCTTCACCTTCACCAGTATCACCTTCACCAGTATTACTGTCACCAGAATCACCTGCACCTTCCCCAGTATCACCTTCACCTTCACCAGAGTCACCTTCACCAGTATCACCTTCACCTTCACCAGTATCACCTTCATCAGTATCACCGTCACCAGTATCACCTTCAGCAGTCTCACCTTCACCAGTATCACCTTCATCAGTATCACCTTCACCAGTATTACCATCGCCAGAATCACCTTCACCAGAATCACCTTCATCTTCACCAGTATCAGCTTCACCAGTATCACCTTCACCAGAATCACCTTCACCAGTATCAACTTCACCAGTATCACCGTCACCAGTATCACCATCACCAGAATCACCTTCACCAGAATCACCTTCACCAGTATCATGTTCACCTTCACCTTCACCAGTATAACCTTCACCAGTATCACCTTCACTAGTATCACCTGCACCTTCTCCAGTATCACCTTCACCAGTATCACCATTACCAGTATCACCTTCACCAGTATCACCTTCACCTTCAACAGTGTCACCTTCACCAGTATCACCTTCACCAGTATCACGGTTACCAGTATCACCGTCACCAGAATCACCTTCACCAGAATCACCTTCACCAGTATCACCTTCACCTTCACCAGTATCACCTTCACCAGTATCACCTTCACCAGTATTACCATTACCAGTATCACCTTCACCAGTATCACCTGCACCTTCACCAGTATCACCGTCACCAGTATCACCTTCACCAGTATCACCTTCACCTTCACCAGTATCACCTTCACCAGTATCACCGTCACCAGTATCACCTTCACCAGAGTCACCTTCACCAGTATCACCTTCACCTTCCCCAGTATCACCGTCACCGGTATCACCTTCACCAGAATCACCTTCAGCAGTATCACCTTCACCAGTATCACCTTCATCAGTATCACCTTCACCAGTATTACCATCGCCAGAATCACCTTCACCAGAATCACCTTCATCTTCACCAGTATCACCTTCACCAGTATCACCTTCACCAGAATCACCTTCACCAGTATCACCTTCACCAGTATCACCGTCACCAGTATCACCATCACCAGAATCACCTTCACCAGAATCACCTTCACCAGTATCACGTTCACCTTCACCTTCACCAGTATAACCTTCACCATTATCACCTTCACTAGTATCACCTGCACCTTCTCCAGTATCACCATCACCAGCATCACCTTCACCAGTATCACCTGCACCAGTATCACCTTCACCTTCACCAGTATCACCTTCACCAGTATCACCTTCACCAGTATCACCGTTACCAGTATCACCTTCACCAGAATCACCTGTACCTTCCCCAGTATCACCTTCACCTTCACCAGTATCACCTTCACCAGTATCACATTCACCAGTATCACCTTCACCTTCACCAGTATTACCGTCACCAGTATCACCGTCACCAGAATCAGCTTCACCAGAATTACCTTCGCCAGTATCACCTTCACCAGTATCACCGTTACCAGTATCACCTTCACCAGTATCACATTCACCTTCAACAGTGTCACCTTCACCAGTATCACGGTTACCAGTATAACCGTCACCAGAATCACCTTCACCAGAATCACCTTCACCAGTATCACCTTCACCTTCACCAGTATCACCTTCACCAGTATTACCATTACCAGTATCACCTTCACCAGTATCACCTGCACCTTCACCAGTATCACCGTCACCAGTATCACCTTCACCAGTATCACCTTCACCTTCACCAGTATCACCTTCACCAGTATCACCGTCACCAGTATCAGCTTCACCAGAGTCACCTTCACCAGTATCACCTTCACCTTCCCCAGTATCACCGTCACCGGTATCACCTTCACCAGAATCACCTTCAGCAGTATCACCTTCACCAGTATCACCTTCATCAGTATCACCTTCACCAGTATTACCATCGCCAGAATCACCTTCACCAGAATCACCTTCACCTTCACCAGTATCACCTTTACCAGAATCACCTTCACCAGTATCAGCTTCACCTTCACCAGTATCACCTTCACCAGTATTACTGTCACCAGAATCACCTGCACCTTCCCCAGTATCACCTTCACCTTCACCAGAGTCACCTTCACCAGTATCACCTTCACCTTCCCCAGTATCACCGTCACCGGTATCACCTTCACCAGAATCACCTTCAGCAGTCTCACCTTCACCAGTATCACCTTCATCAGTATCACCTTCACCAGTATTACCATCGCCAGAATCACCTTCACCAGAATCACCTTCATCTTCACCAGTATCACCTTCACCTGTATCACCTTCACCAGAATCACCTTCACCAGTATCACCTTCACCAGTATCACCGTCACCAGTATCACCATCACCAGAATCACCTTCACCAGAATCACCTTCACCAGTATCACGTTCACCTTCACCTTCACCAGTATAACCTTCACCAGTATCACCTTCACTAGTATCACCTGCACCTTCTCCAGTATCACCATCACCAGCATCACCTTCACCAGTATCACCTGCACCAGTATCACCTTCACCTTCACCAGTATCACCTTCACCAGTATCACCTTCACCAGTATCACCGTTACCAGTATCACCTTCACCAGTATCACCTTCACCTTCACCAGTATCACCTTCAGCAGTATCACCGTCACCAGTATCACATTCACCAGTATCACCTTCACCTTCACCAGTATTACCGTCACCAGTATCACCGTCACCAGAATCAGCTTCACCAGAATTACCTTCACCAGTATCACCTTCACCAGTATCACCTTCACCAGTATCACTGTCACCAGTATCACCTTCACCTTTACCAGTATCACCTTCACCAGTATCACCTTCACCAGTGTCACCGTCACCAGTATCACCGTCACCAGAATCACCTTCACCAGAATCACCATCACCAGCATCACCTTCACCAGTATCACCTGCACCAGTATCACCTTCACCTTCACCAGTATCACCTTCACCAGTATCACCGTTACCAGTATCACCTTCACGAGTATCACCTTCACCTTCACCAGTATCACCTTCACCAGTATCACCTGCACCAGTATCACCTTCACCTTCACCAGTATCACCTTCACCAGTATCACCTTCACCAGTATCACCTTCACCTTCACCAGTATCACCTTCACCAGTATCACCGTCACCAGTATCACCTTCACCAGAGTCACCTTCACCAGTATCACCTTCACCTTCCCCAGTATCACCGTCACCGGTATCACCTTCACCAGAATCACCTTCAGCAGTATCACCTTCACCAGTATCACCTTCATCAGTATCACCTTCACCAGTATTACCATCGCCAGAATCACCTTCACCAGAATCACCTTCATCTTCACCAGTATCACCTTCACCAGTATCACCTTCACCAGAATCACCTTCACCAGTATCACCTTCACCAGTATCACCGTCACCAGTATCACCATCACCAGAATCACCTTCACCAGAATCACCTTCACCAGTATCACGTTCACCTTCACCTTCACCAGTATAACCTTCACCAGTATCACCTTCACTAGTATCACCTGCACCTTCTCCAGTATCACCATCACCAGCATCACCTTCACCAGTATCACCTGCACCAGTATCACCTTCACCTTCACCAGTATCACCTTCACCAGTATCACCTTCACCATTATCACCGTTACCAGTATCACCTTCACCAGAATCACCTATACCTTCCCCAGTATCACCTTCACCTTCACCAGTATCACCTTCACCAGTATCACATTCACCAGTATCACCTTCACCTTCACCAGTATTACCGTCACCAGTATCACCGTCACCAGAATCAGCTTCACCAGAATTACCTTCGCCAGTATCACCTTCACCAGTATCACCGTTACCAGTATCACCTTCACCAGTATCACATTCACCTTCAACAGTGTCACCTTCACCAGTATCACGGTTACCAGTATAACCGTCACCAGAATCACCTTCACCAGAATCACCTTCACCAGTATCACCTTCACCTTCACCAGTATCACCTTCACCAGTATTACCATTACCAGTATCACCTTCACCAGTATCACCTGCACCTTCACCAGTATCACCGTCACCAGTATCACCTTCACCAGTATCACCTTCACCTTCACCAGTATCACCTTCACCAGTATCACCGTCACCAGTATCAGCTTCACCAGAGTCACCTTCACCAGTATCACCTTCACCTTCCCCAGTATCACCGTCACCGGTATCACCTTCACCAGAATCACCTTCAGCAGTATCACCTTCACCAGTATCACCTTCATCAGTATCACCTTCACCAGTATTACCATCGCCAGAATCACCTTCACCAGAATCACCTTCACCTTCACCAGTATCACCTTTACCAGAATCACCTTCACCAGTATCAGCTTCACCTTCACCAGTATCACCTTCACCAGTATTACTGTCACCAGAATCACCTGCACCTTCCCCAGTATCACCTTCACCTTCACCAGAGTCACCTTCACCAGTATCACCTTCACCTTCCCCAGTATCACCGTCACCGGTATCACCTTCACCAGAATCACCTTCAGCAGTCTCACCTTCACCAGTATCACCTTCATCAGTATCACCTTCACCAGTATTACCATCGCCAGAATCACCTTCACCAGAATCACCTTCATCTTCACCAGTATCACCTTCACCAGTATCACCTTCACCAGAATCACCTTCACCAGTATCAACTTCACCAGTATCACCGTCACCAGTATCACCATCACCAGAATCACCTTCACCAGAATCACCTTCACCAGTATCATGTTCACCTTCACCTTCACCAGTATAACCTTCACCAGTATCACCTTCACTAGTATCACCTGCACCTTCTCCAGTATCACCTTCACCAGTATCACCGTTACCAGTATCACCTTCACCAGTATCACCTTCACCTTCAACAGTGTCACCTTCACCAGTATCACCTTCACCAGTATCACGGTTACCAGTATCACCGTCACCAGAATCACCTTCACCAGAATCACCTTCACCAGTATCACCTTCACCTTCACCAGTATCACCTTCACCAGTATCACCTTCACCAGTATTACCATTACCAGTATCACCTTCACCAGTATCACCTGCACCTTCACCAGTATCACCGTCACCAGTATCACCTTCACCAGTATCATCTTCACCTTCATCAGTATCACCTTCACCAGTATCACCGTCACCAGTATCACCTTCACCAGAGTCACCTTCACCAGTATCACCTTCACCTTCCCCAGTATCACCGTCACCGGTATCACCTTCACCAGAATCACCTTCAGCAGTATCACCTTCACCAGTATCACCTTCATCAGTATCACCTTCACCAGTATTACCATCGCCAGAATCACCTTCACCAGAATCACCTTCATCTTCACCAGTATCACCTTCACCAGTATCACCTTCACCAGAATCACCTTCACCAGTATCACCTTCACCAGTATCACCGTCACCAGTATCACCATCACCAGAATCACCTTCACCAGAATCACCTTCACCAGTATCACGTTCACCTTCACCTTCACCAGTATAACCTTCACCAGTATCACCTTCACTAGTATCACCTGCACCTTCTCCAGTATCACCATCACCAGCATCACCTTCACCAGTATCACCTGCACCAGTATCACCTTCACCTTCACCAGTATCCACTTCACCAGTATCACCTTCACCAGTATCACCGTTACCAGTATCACCTTCACCAGTATCACCTTCACCTTCACCAGTATCACATTCACCAGTATCACCGTCACCAGTATCACATTCACCAGTATCACCTTCACCTTCACCAGTATTACTGTCACCACTATCACCGTCACCAGAATCAGCTTCACCAGAATTACCTTCACCAGTATCACCTTCACCAGTATCACCGTTACCAGTATCACCTTCACCAGTATCACATTCACCTTCAACAGTGTCACCTTCACCAGTGTCACGGTTACCTGTATGACCGTCACCAGAATCACCTTCACCAGAATCACCTTCACCAGTATCACCTTCACCTTCACCAGTATCACCTTCACCAGTATTACCATTACCAGTATCACCTTCACCAGTATCACCTGCACCTTCACCAGTATCACCGTCACCAGTATCACCTTCACCAGTATCACCTTCACCTTCACCAGTATCACCATCACCAGTATCACCGTCACCAGTATCAGCTTCACCAGAGTCACCTTCACCAGTATCACCTTCACCTTCCCCAGTATCACCGTCACCGGTATCACCTTCACCAGAATCACCTTCAGCAGTATCACCTTCACCAGTATCACCTTCATCAGTATTACCTTCACCAGTATTACCATCGCCAGAATCACCTTCACCTTCACCAGTATCACCTTTACCAGAATCACCTTCACCAGTATCAGCTTCACCTTCACCAGTATTACTGTCACCAGAATCACCTGCACCTTCCCCAGTATCACCTTCACCTTCACCAGAGTCACCTTCACCAGTATCACCTTCACCTTCCCCAGTATCACCGTCACCGGTATCACCTTCACCAGAATCACCTTCAGCAGTCTCACCTTCACCAGTATCACCTTCATCAGTATCACCTTCACCAGTATTACCATCGCCAGAATCACCTTCACCAGAATCACCTTCATCTTCACCAGTATCACCTTCACCTGTATCACCTTCACCAGAATCACCTTCACCAGTATCACCTTCACCAGTATCACCGTCACCAGTATCACCATCACCAGAATCACCTTCACCAGAATCACCTTCACCAGTATCACGTTCACCTTCACCTTCACCAGTATAACCTTCACCAGTATCACCTTCACTAGTATCACCTGCACCTTCTCCAGTATCACCATCACCAGCATCACCTTCACCAGTATCACCTGCACCAGTATCACCTTCACCTTCACCAGTATCACCTTCACCAGTATCACCTTCACCAGTATCACCGTTACCAGTATCACCTTCACCAGTATCACCTTCACCTTCACCAGTATCACATTCACCAGTATCACCGTCACCAGTATCACATTCACCAGTATCACCTTCACCTTCACCAGTATTACCGTCACCAGTATCACCGTCACCAGAATCAGCTTCACCAGAATTACCTTCACCAGTATCACCGTTACCAGTATCACCTTCACCAGTATCACATTCACCTTCAACAGTGTCACCTTCACCAGTATCACGGTTACCAGTATGACCGTCACCAGAATCACCTTCACCAGAATCACCTTCACCAGTATCACCTTCACCTTCGCTAGTATCACCTTCACCAGTATTACCATTACCAGTATCACCTTCACCAGTATCACCTGCACCTTCACCAGTATCACCGTCACCAGTATCACCTTCACCAGTATCACCTTCACCTTCACCAGTATCACCTTCACCAGCATCACCGTCACCAGTATCAGCTTCACCAGAGTCACCTTCACCAGTATCACCTTCACCTTCCCCAGTATCACCGTCACCGGTATCACCTTCACCAGAATCACCTTCAGCAGTATCACCTTCACCAGTATCACCTTCATCAGTATCACCTTCACCAGTATTACCATCGCCAGAATCACCTTCACCAGAATCACCTTCACCTTCACCAGTATCACCTTTACCAGTATCACCTTCACCAGTATCACCTGCACCTTCACCAGTATCACCTTCACCAGTATCACCTTCACCAGAATCCCCTTCACCAGTATCACCTTCACCAGTATCTCCTTCACCACTATCACTGTCACCAGTATCACCTTCACCTTTACCAGTATCACCTTCACCAGTATCACCTTCACCAGTGTCACCGTCACCAGTATCACCGTCACCAGAATCACCTTCACCAGAATCACCTTCACCAGTATCACCTTCACCTTCACCAGTATCACCATCACCAGAATCACCTTCACCAGTATCACCTTCACCTTCACCAGTATCACCTTCACCAGTATCAGCTTCACTAGTATCACCTGCACCTTAACCAGTATCACCATCACCAGCATCACCTTCACTAGTATCACCTGCACCAGTATCACCTTCACCTTCACCAGTATCACCTTCACCAGTATCACCTTCACCTTCACCAGTATCACCTTCACCAGTATCACCGTTACCAGTATCACCTTCACCAGTATCACCGTCACCAGAATCACCTTCACCAGAATCACCTTCACCTTTACCAGTATCACCTTCACCAGTATCACCTTCACCAGTATCACCGTCACCAGTATCACCGTCACCAGAATCACCTTCACCAGAATCACCTTCACCAGTATCACCTTCACCAGAATCACCTTCACCAGTATCACCTTCACCTTCACCAGTATCACCATCACCAGAATCACCTTCACCAGTATCACCTTCACCTTCACCAGTATCACCTTCACCAGTATCAGCTTCACTAGTATCACCTGCACCTTAACCAGTATCACCCTCACCAGCATCACCTTCACTAGTATCACCTGCACCAGTATCACCTTCACCTTCACCAGTATCACCTTCACCAGTATCACATTCACCTTCACCAGTATCACCTTCACCAGTATCACCTTCACCAGTATCACCATCACTAGTATCACCTTCACCAGAATCACCTTCACCTTCACCAGTATCACCGTCACCAGTATCACTTTCACCAGAATCACCTTCACCAGAATCACCTTCACCAGTATCACCTTCACCAGTATCACCTTCATCAGTATCACCGTCACCAGTATCACCATCACCAGAATCACCTTCTCCAGAATCACCTTCACCTTCACCAGTATCACCTTTACCAGTATCACCTTCAACAGTATCACCGTTACCAGTATCACCTTCACCAGTATCACCTGCACCTTCACCAGTATCACCTTCACCAGTATCACCTTCACCAGAATCACCTTCACCAGTATCACCTTCACCAGTATCACCGTCACCAGTATCACCATCACCAGAATCACCTTCACCAGAATCACCTTCACCAGTATCACCTTCACCAGTATCACCTTCACCTTCACCAGTATAACCTTCACCGGTATCACCTTCACGAGTATCACCTGCACCTTCACCAGTATCACCTTCACCAGTATCACCTTCACCAGTATCACCATCACTAGTATCACTTTCACCAGTATCACCTTCACCTTCACCAGTATCACGTTCACCAGTATCACCGTCACCAGTATCACATTCACCAGTATCACCTTCACCTTCACCAGTATTACCATCGCCAGTATCACCGTCACCAGAATCAGCTTCACCAGAATTACCTTCACCAGTATCACCTTCACCAGTATCACCTTCACCAGTATCACCATTACCAGTATCACCTTCACCAGTATCACCTTCACCTTCAACAGTGTCACCTTCACCAGTATCACCTTCACCAGTATCACGGTTACCAGTATCACCGTCACCAGAATCACCTTCACCAGAATCACCTTCACCAGTATCAGCTGCACCTTCACCAGTATCACCTTCACCAGTATTACCATTACCAGTATCACCGTCACCAGTATCACCTGCACCTTCACCAGTATCACCGTCACCAGTATCACCTTCACCAGTATCACCTTCACCTTCACCAGTATCACCTTCACCAGTATCACCGTCACCAGTATCACCTTCACCAGAGTCACCTTCACCAGTATCACCTTCACCTTCCCAGTATCACCGTCACCGGTATCACCTTCACCAGAATCACCTTCAGCAGTATCACCTTCACCAGTATCACCTTCATCAGTATCACCTTCACCAGTATTACCATCGCCAGAATCACCTTCACCAGAATCACCTTCACCTTCACCAGTATCACCTTTACCAGTATCACCATCACCAGTATCACCTGCACCTTCACCAGTATCACCTTCACCAGTATCACCTTCACCAGAATCACCTTCACCAGTATCACCTTCACCAGTATCACCTTCACCAGTATCACTGTCACCAGTATCACCTTCACCTTCCCCAGTATCACCTTCACCAGTATTACTGTCACCAGAATCACCTGCACCTTCCCCAGTATCACCTTCACCTTCACCAGAGTCACCTTCACCAGTATCACCTTCACCTTCCCCAGTATCACCGTCACCGGTATCACCTTCACCAGAATCACCTTCAGCAGTCTCACCTTCACCAGTATCACCTTCATCAGTATCACCTTCACCAGTATTACCATCGCCAGAATCACCTTCACCAGAATCACCTTCATCTTCACCAGTATCACCTTCACCAGTATCACCTTCACCAGAATCACCTTCACCAGTATCACCTTCACCAGTATCACCGTCACCAGTATCACCATCACCAGAATCACCTTCACCAGAATCACCTTCACCAGTATCACGTTCACCTTCACCTTCACCAGTATAACCTTCACCAGTATCACCTTCACTAGTATCACCTGCACCTTCTCCAGTATCACCATCACCAGCATCACCTTCACCAGTATCACATGCACCAGTATCACCTTCACCTTCACCAGTATCACCTTCACCAGTATCACCTTCACCAGTATCACCGTTACCAGTATCACCTTCACCAGTATCACCTTCACCTTCACCAGTATCACATTCACCAGTATCACCGTCACCAGTATCACATTCACCAGTATCACCTTCACCTTCACCAGTATTACCGTCACCGGTATCACCGTCACCAGAATCAGCTTCACCAGAATTACCTTCACCAGTATGACCATTACCAGTATCACCTTCACCAGTATCACATTCACCTTCAACAGTGTCACCTTCACCAGTATCACGGTTACCAGTATGACCGTCACCAGAATCACCTTCACCAGAATCACCTTCACCAGTATCACCTTCACCTTCGCTAGTATCACCTTCACCAGTATTACCATTACCAGTATCACCTTCACCAGTATCACCTGCACCTTCACCAGTATCACCGTCACCAGTATCACCTTCACCAGTATCACCTTCACCTTCACCAGTATCACCTTCACCAGTATCACCGTCACCAGTATCAGCTTCACCAGAGTCACCTTCACCAGTATCACCTTCACCTTCCCCAGTATCACCGTCACCGGTATCACCTTCACCAGAATCACCTTCAGCAGTATCACCTTCACCAGTATCACCTTCATCAGTATCACCTTCACCAGTATTACCATCGCCAGAATCACCTTCACCAGAATCACCTTCACCTTCACCAGTATCACCTTTACCAGTATCACCTTCACCAGTATCACCTGCACCTTCACCAGTATCACCTTCACCAGTATCACCTTCACCAGAATCCCCTTCACCAGTATCACCTTCACCAGTATCTCCTTCACCACTATCACTGTCACCAGTATCACCTTCACCTTTACCAGTATCACCTTCACCAGTATCACCTTCACCAGTGTCACCGTCACCAGTATCACCGTCACCAGAATCACCTTCACCAGAATCACCTTCACCAGTATCACCTTCACCTTCACCAGTATCACCATCACCAGAATCACCTTCACCAGTATCACCTTCACCTTCACCAGTATCACCTTCACCAGTATCAGCTTCACTAGTATCACCTGCACCTTAACCAGTATCACCATCACCAGCATCACCTTCACTAGTATCACCTGCACCAGTATCACCTTCACCTTCACCAGTATCACCTTCACCAGTATCACCTTCACCTTCACCAGTATCACCTTCACCAGTATCACCGTTACCAGTATCACCTTCACCAGTATCACCGTCACCAGAATCACCTTCACCAGAATCACCTTCACCTTTACCAGTATCACCTTCACCAGTATCACCTTCACCAGTATCACCGTCACCAGAATCACCTTCACCAGAATCACCTTCACCAGTATCACCTTCACCAGAATCACCTTCACCAGTATCACCTTCACCTTCACCAGTATCACCATCACCAGAATCACCTTCACCAGTATCACCTTCACCTTCACCAGTATCACCTTCACCAGTATCAGCTTCACTAGTATCACCTGCACCTTAACCAGTATCACCGTCACCAGCATCACCTTCACTAGTATCACCTGCACCAGTATCACCTTCACCTTCACCAGTATCACCTTCACCAGTATCACATTCACCTTCACCAGTATCACCTTCACCAGTATCACGTTCACCAGTATCACCATCACTAGTATCACCTTCACCAGAATCACCTTCACCTTCACCAGTATCACCGTCACCAGTATCACTTTCACCAGAATCACCTTCACCAGAATCACCTTCACCAGTATCACCTTCACCAGTATCACCTTCATCAGTATCACCGTCACCAGTATCACCATCACCAGAATCACCTTCTCCAGAATCACCTTCACCTTCACCAGTATCACCTTTACCAGTATCACCTTCACCAGTATCACCGTTACCAGTATCACCTTCACCAGTATCACCTGCACCTTCACCAGTATCACCTTCACCAGTATCACCTTCACCAGAATCACCTTCACCAGTATCACCTTCACCAGTATCACCGTCACCAGTATCACCATCACCAGAATCACCTTCACCAGAATCACCTTCACCAGTATCACCTTCACCAGTATCACCTTCACCTTCACCAGTATAACCTTCACCGGTATCACCTTCACTAGTATCACCTGCACCTTCACCAGTATCACCTTCACCAGTATCACCTTCACCAGTATCACCATCACTAGTATCACTTTCACCAGTATCACCTTCACCTTCACCAGTATCACCTTCACCAGTATCACCATCACCAGTATCACATTCACCAGTATCACCTTCACCTTCACCAGTATTACCATCGCCAGTATCACCGTCACCAGAATCAGCTTCACCAGAATTACCTTCACCAGTATCACCTTCACCAGTATCACCATTACCAGTATCACCTTCACCAGTATCACCTTCACCTTCAACAGTGTCACCTTCACCAGTATCACCTTCACCAGTATCACGGTTACCAGTATCACCGTCACCAGAATCACCTTCACCAGAATCACCTTCACCAGTATCACCTGCACCTTCACCAGTATCACCTTCACCAGTATTACCATTACCAGTATCACCGTCACCAGTATCACCTGCACCTTCACCAGTATCACCGTCACCAGTATCACCTTCACCAGTATCACCTTCACCTTCACCAGTATCACCTTCACCAGTATCACCGTCACCAGTATCACCTTCACCAGAGTCACCTTCACCAGTATCACCTTCACCTTCACCAGTATCACCGTCACCGGTATCACCTTCACCAGAATCACCTTCACCAGTGTCACCGTCACCAGTATCACCGTCACCAGAATCACCTTCACCAGAATCACCTTCACCAGTATCATCTTCACCTTCACCAGTATCACCTTCACCTTTACCAGTATCACCTTCACCAGTATCACCTTCACCAGTGTCACCGTCACCAGTATCACCGTCACCAGAATCACCTTCACCAGAATCACCTTCACCAGTATCACCTTCACCTTCACCAGTATCACCATCACCAGAATCACCTTCACCAGTATCACCTTCACCTTCACCAGTATCACCTTCACCAGTATCAGCTTCACTAGTATCACCTGCACCTTAACCAGTATCACCATCACCAGCATCACCTTCACTAGTATCACCTGCACCAGTATCACCTTCACCTTCACCAGTATCACCTTCACCAGTATCACCTTCACCTTCACCAGTATCACCTTCACCAGTATCACCGTTACCAGTATCACCTTCACCAGTATCACCGTCACCAGAATCACCTTCACCAGAATCACCTTCACCTTTACCAGTATCACCTTCACCAGTATCACCTTCACCAGTATCACCGTCACCAGAATCACCTTCACCAGAATCACCTTCACCAGTATCACCTTCACCAGAATCACCTTCACCAGTATCACCTTCACCTTCACCAGTATCACCATCACCAGAATCACCTTCACCAGTATCACCTTCACCTTCACCAGTATCACCTTCACCAGTATCAGCTTCACTAGTATCACCTGCACCTTAACCAGTATCACCGTCACCAGCATCACCTTCACTAGTATCACCTGCACCAGTATCACCTTCACCTTCACCAGTATCACCTTCACCAGTATCACATTCACCTTCACCAGTATCACCTTCACCAGTATCACGTTCACCAGTATCACCATCACTAGTATCACCTTCACCAGAATCACCTTCACCTTCACCAGTATCACCGTCACCAGTATCACTTTCACCAGAATCACCTTCACCAGAATCACCTTCACCAGTATCACCTTCACCAGTATCACCTTCATCAGTATCACCGTCACCAGTATCACCATCACCAGAATCACCTTCTCCAGAATCACCTTCACCTTCACCAGTATCACCTTTACCAGTATCACCTTCACCAGTATCACCGTTACCAGTATCACCTTCACCAGTATCACCTGCACCTTCACCAGTATCACCTTCACCAGTATCACCTTCACCAGAATCACCTTCACCAGTATCACCTTCACCAGTATCACCGTCACCAGTATCACCATCACCAGAATCACCTTCACCAGAATCACCTTCACCAGTATCACCTTCACCAGTATCACCTTCACCTTCACCAGTATAACCTTCACCGGTATCACCTTCACTAGTATCACCTGCACCTTCACCAGTATCACCTTCACCAGTATCACCTTCACCAGTATCACCATCACTAGTATCACTTTCACCAGTATCACCTTCACCTTCACCAGTATCACCTTCACCAGTATCACCATCACCAGTATCACATTCACCAGTATCACCTTCACCTTCACCAGTATTACCATCGCCAGTATCACCGTCACCAGAATCAGCTTCACCAGAATTACCTTCACCAGTATCACCTTCACCAGTATCACCATTACCAGTATCACCTTCACCAGTATCACCTTCACCTTCAACAGTGTCACCTTCACCAGTATCACCTTCACCAGTATCACGGTTACCAGTATCACCGTCACCAGAATCACCTTCACCAGAATCACCTTCACCAGTATCACCTGCACCTTCACCAGTATCACCTTCACCAGTATTACCATTACCAGTATCACCGTCACCAGTATCACCTGCACCTTCACCAGTATCACCGTCACCAGTATCACCTTCACCAGTATCACCTTCACCTTCACCAGTATCACCTTCACCAGTATCACCGTCACCAGTATCACCTTCACCAGAGTCACCTTCACCAGTATCACCTTCACCTTCACCAGTATCACCGTCACCGGTATCACCTTCACCAGAATCACCTTCAGCAGTATCACCTTCACCAGTATCACCTTCATCAGTATCACCTTCACCAGTATTACCATCGCCAGAATCACCTTCACCAGAATCACCTTCACCAGTATCACCTTTACCAGTATCACCATCACCAGTATCACCTGCACCTTCACCAGTATCACCTTCACCAGTATCACCTTCACCAGAATCACCTTCACCAGTATCACCTTAACCAGTATCACCTTCACCAGTATCACTGTCACCAGTATCACCTTCACCTTTACCAGTATCACCTTCACCAGTATCACCTTCACCAGTGTCACCGTCACCAGTATCACCGTCACCAGAATCACCTTCACCAGAATCACCTTCACCAGTATCACCTTCACCTTCCCCAGTATCACCATCACCAGAATCACCTTCACCAGTATCACCTTCACCTTCACCAGTATCACCTTCACCAGTATCAGCTTCACTAGTATCACCTGCACCTTAACCAGTATCAAGTCACCAGCATCACCTTCACTAGTATCACCTGCACCAGTATCACCTTCACCTTCACCAGTATCACCTTCACCAGTATCACCTTCACCTTCACCAGTATCACCTTCACCAGTATCACCGTTACCAGTATCACCTTCACCAGTATCACCGTCACCAGAATCACCTTCACCAGAATCACCTTCACCAGTATCACCTTCACCAGTATCATCTTCACCAGTATCTCCTTCACCAGTATCACCGTTACCAGTATCACCTTCACCAGTATCACCTGCATCTTCACCAGTATCACCGTCACAAGTATCACCTTCACCAGTATCACCTTCACCTTCACCAGTATCACCTTCACCAGTATCACCTTCACCATCAACAGTATCACCTTCACCTTCACCAGTATCACCTGCACCAGTATCACCTTCACCAGTATCATCTGCACCAGTATCACCTGCAGCACTTTCACCTTCACCAGTATGACCTGCACCAATATCACCTTCACCAGTATCACCTTCACCTTCACCAGTATCACCTTCACCAGTATCATCTGTACCAGTATCAGCTTCACCTTCACCAGTATCACCTGTACCAGTATCACCTTCACCAGTATCACCTTCACCAGTATCACTGTCACCAGTATCACCTTCACCTTTACCAGTATCACCTTCACCAGTATCACCTTCACCAGTATCACCGTCACCAGTATCACCGTCATCAGAATCACCTTCACCAGAATCACCTTCAGCTTCACCAGTATCACCATCACCAGAATCACCTTCACCAGTATCACCTTCACCTTCACCAGTATCACCTTCACCAGTATCAGCTTCACTAGTATCACCTGCACCTTCACCAGTATCACCGTCACCAGCATCACCTTCACTAGTATCACCTGCACCAGTATCACCTTCACCTTCACCAGTATCACCTTCACCAGTATCACCTTCACCTTCACCAGTATCACCTTCACCAGTATCACCTTCACCAGTATCACCGTTACCAGTATCACCTTCACCAGTATCACGTTCACCTTCACCAGTATCACCTTCACCAGTATCACCATTACCAGTATCACCGTCACCAGAATCACCTTCACCAGAATCACCTTCACCAGTATCACCTTCACCAGTATCATCTTCACCAGTATCTCCTTCACCAGTATCACTGTTACCAGTATCACCTTCACCAGTATCACCTGCACCTTCACCAGTATCACCGTCACAAGTATCACCTTCACCAGTATCACCTTCACCTTCACCAGTATCACCTTCACCATCAACAGTATCACCTTCACCTTCACCAGTATCACCTGCACCAGTATCACCTTCACCAGTATCATCTGCACCAGTATCACCTGCACCAGTATCATCTGTACAAGTTTCAGCTTCACCTTCACCAGTATCACCTGTACCAGTATCACCTTCACCAGTATCACTGTCACCAGTATCATCTTCACCAGTATCTCCTTCACCAGTATCACCGTTACCAGTATCACCTTCACCAGTATCACCTGCATCTTCACCAGTATCACCGTCACAAGTATCACCTTCACCAGTATCACCTTCACCTTCACCTGTATCACCTTCACCAGTATCACCTTCACCATCAACAGTATCACCTTCACCTTCACCAGTATCACCTGCACCAGTATCACCTTCACCAGTATCATCTGCACCAGTATCACCTGCAGCAGTATCACCTTCACCAGTATGACCTGCACCAATATCACCTTCACCAGTATCACCTTCACCTTCACCCGTATCACCTTCACCAGTATCATCTGTACCAGTATCAGCTTCACCTTCACCAGTATCACCTGTACCAGTATCACCTTCACCAGTATCACCTTCACCAGTATCACTGTCACCAGTATCACCTTCACCTTTACCAGTATCACCTTCACCAGTATCACCTTCACCAGTATCACCGTCACCAGTATCACCGTCATCAGAATCACCTTCACCAGAATCACCTTCACCTTCACCAGTATCACCATCACCAGAATCACCTTCACCAGTATCACCTTCACCTTCACCAGTATCACCTTCACCAGTATCAGCTTCACTAGTATCACCTGCACCTTCACCAGTATCACCGTCACCAGCATCACCGTCACTAGTATCACCTGCACCAGTCTCACCTTCACCTTCACCAGTATCACCTTCACCAGTATCACCTTCACCTTCACCAGTATCACCTTCACCAGTATCACCTTCCCCAGTATCACCGTTACCAGTATCACCTTCACCAGTATCACGTTCACCTTCACCAGTATCACCTTCACCAGTATCACCATTACCAGTATCACCGTCACCAGAATCACCTTCACCAGAATCACCTTCACCAGTATCACCTTCACCAGAATCACCTTCACCAGTATCACCTTCACCAGTATCATCTTCACCAGTATCTCCTTCACCAGTATCACTGTTACCAGTATCACCTTCACCAGTATCACCTGCACCTTCACCAGTATCACCGTCACAAGTATCACCTTCACCAGTATCACCTTCACCTTCACCAGTATCACCTTCACCATCAACAGTATCACCTTCACCTTCACCAGTATCACCTGCACCAGTATCACCTTCACCAGTATCATCTGCACCAGTATCACCTGCACCAGTATCACCTTCACCAGTATCACCTGCACCAATATCACCTTCACCAGTATCACCTTCACCTTTACCAGTATCACCTTCACCAGTATCATCTTCACGAGTATCACCTTCACCAGTATCACCTTCACCAGTATCATCTTCACCAGTATCAGCTTCACCTTCACCAGTATCACCTGTACCAGTATCACCTTCACCTTCACCAGTATCACCTTCACCTTCACCAGTATCACCTTCACCATTATCACCTTCCCCAGTATCACCTTCACCAGTATCACCTTCACCATTATTACCGTCACCAGAATCACCTGCACCTTCCCAAGTATCGCCTTCACCAGTATCACCTTCACCAGAATCACCTGCTCCTTCCCCAGAATCACCTGCACCTTCCCCAGAATCACCTGCACCTTCACCAGTCTCACCTTCACCACTATTACTGTCACCAGAATCACCTGTACCTTCCCCAGTATCACCTTCACCTTCACCAGTATCACCTTCACCAGAATCACCTTCACCAGGATCACATTCACCATAATCACTTTCACCAGTATGACCTTCACCAGTATCACCTGCACCTTCACCAGTATCACCTTCACCAGTATCACCTTCACCAGGATCACCTTCACCAGTATCACCTGCACCTTCACCAGTATCACCTTCACCTTCAACAGTATCACCTTCACCTTCACCGGTATCACCTGCACCAGTATCACCTTCACCTTCACCAGTATCATCTTCACCAGTATCACCTTCACCAGTATCACCTTCACCAGTATCACCGTCACCAGTATCACCTTCACCAGGATCACCGTCACCAGTATCACCTGCACCTTCACCAGTATCACCTGCACCTTCACAAGTATCACCTACACCACTATCACCTGCACCAGTATCACTTTCACCAGTATCACCTTCACCAGGATCACCGTCACCAGTATCAACTGCACCTTCCCCAGTATCACCATCACCTTCATCAGTATCACCTTCACCATTATCACCTTTACCATTATCACCTTCCCCAGTATCACCTTCACCTTTACCAGTATCACCTTCACCAGTATCATCTTCACCAGTATCACCTTCACCAGTATCACCTTCACCAGTATCATCTTCACCAGTATCAGCTTCACCTTCACCAGTATCACCTGTACCAGTATCACCTTCACCTTCACCAGTATCACCTTCACCTTCACCAGTATCACCTTCACCATTATCACCTTCCCCAGTATCACCTTCACCAGTATCACCTTCACCATTATTACCGTCACCAGAATCACCTGCACCTTCCCAAGTATCGCCTTCACCAGTATCACCTTCACCAGAATCACCTGCATCTTCCCCAGAATCACCTGCACCTTCCCCAGAATCACCTGCACCTTCACCAGTCTCACCTTCACCACTATTACTGTCACCAGAATCACCTGTACCTTCCCCAGTATCACCTTCACCTTCACCAGTATCACCTTCACCAGTATCACCTTCACCAGTATCACCTTCAACAGTATCACCTTCACTGGTATCACCTTCACCAGTATCACCTTCACCAGGATCACCTTCACCATTATCACCTTCATCACTATCACCTTCACCAGGATAACCTTCACCATAATCACTTTCACCAGTATGACCTGCACCAGTATCACGTTCACCTGCACCAGTATCACCTTCACCAGTAGCACCATCACCTTCACCAGTATCACCTTCACCAGGATCACCTTCACCAGTATCAGCTGCACCTTCACCAGTATCACCATCACCAGTATCACCTGCACCTTCACCAGTATCACCTTCACCTTCAGCAGTATCATCTTCACCAGTATCACCTTCACCAGTATCACCTTCACCAGTCTCACCTTCACCAGTCTCATCTTCACCAGTATCAGCTTCACCTTCACCAGTATCACCTGTACCAGTATCACCTTCACCAGTATCACCTTCACCTTCACCAGTATCACCTTCACCATTATCACCTTCCCCAGTATCACCTTCACCAGGATCACCTTCACCATTATCACCTTCATCAGTATCACCTTCACCAGGATAACCTTCACCATAATCACTTTCACCAGTATGACCTGCACCAGTATCACCTTCACCTGCACCAGTATCACCTTCACCAGTATCACCATCACCTTCACCAGTATCACCTTCACCAGGATCACCTTCACCAGTATCACTTGCACCTTCACCAGTATCACCGTCACCAGTATCACCTTCACCAAGATCACCGTCACCAGTATCACCTGCACCTTCACCAGTATCACCTGCACCAGTATCACTTTCACCAGTATCACCTTCACCAGGATCACCGTCACCAGTATCACCTGCACCTTCACCAGTATCACCATCACCTTCACCAGTAACACCTTCACCATTATCACCTTCACCAGTATCACCTTCACCAGGATCACCTTCACCATAATCACTTTCACCAGTATGACCTTCACCAGTATCACCTGCACCTTCACCAGTATCACCTGCACCAGTATCACCTTCACCTGCACCAGTATCACCTTCACCATAATCACTTTCACCAGTATGACCTTCACCAGTATCACCTGCACCTTCACCAGTATCACGTGCACGAATATCACCTTCACCAGTATCACCTTCACCAGTATCACCTGCACCTTCACCAGTATCACCTTCACCAGTATTACCATCACCAGAATCACCTGCACCTTCCCCAGTATCACCTTCACCAGTATCACCTTCACCTTCAACAGTATCACCTTCACCTTCACCAGTATCACCTGCACCAGTATCACCTTCACCAGTATCATCTGCACCAGTATCACCTGCACCAGTATCACCTTCACCAGTATCACCTGCACCAATATCACCTTCCCCAGTATCACCTTCACCTTCACCAGTATCACCTTCACCTTCAACAGTATCACCTTCACCTTCACCAGTATCACCTTCACCAGTATCACCTTCACCTTCAACAGTATCACCTTCACCTTCACCAGTATCACCTGCACCAGTATCACCTTCACCAGTATCATCTGCACCAGTATCACCTGCACCAGTATCACCTTCACCAGTATCACCTGCACCAATATCACCTTCACCAGTATCACCTTCACCAGTATCACCTGCACCTTCACCAGTATCACCTTCACCGGTATCACCTGCACCAGTATCAGCTTCACCAGTATCACCTTCACCAGTATCACCTTCACCTTCACCAGCATCAAATTCACCTTCACCAGTATCATCTTCACCAGTATCAGCTTCACCAGTATCACCTTCACCAGTATCACCTTCACCAGTATCACCTTCACCTTCAACAGTATCACCTTCACCTTCACCAGTATCACCTGCACCAATATCACCTTCACCAGTATCACCTTCACCAGTATCACCTGCACCTTCACCAGTATCACCTTCACCAGTATTACCATCACCAGAATCACCTGCACCTTCCCCAGTATCACCTTCACCTTCACCAGTATCACCTGTACCCTCACCGGTATCACCTGCACCTTCACCGGTATCACCTGCACCGGTATCTCCTTCACCAGTATCACCTTCACCTTCACCAGTGTCATCTTCACCAGTATCACCTTCACGAGTATCACCTTCACCAGTATCACCTTCCCCAGTATCACCTTCACCAGTATCACCTTCACCAGTATCACCTTCACCAGTATCACCTGCACCAGTATCACCTTCACCAGTATCATCTGCACCAGTATCACCTGCACCAGTATCACCTTCACCAGTATCACCTGCACCAATATCACCTTCACCAGTATCACCTTCACCTTCACCAGTATCACCTTCACCAGAATCAGCTTCACCTTCACCAGTATCACCTGTACCAGTATCACCTTCACCTTCACCAGTATCACCTTCACCAGTATTACCGTCACCAGAATCACCTGCACCTTCCCAAGTATCACCTTCACCAGTATCACCTTCACCAGTATTTCCATCACCAGAATCACCTGCACCTTCCCAAGTATCACCTTCACCAGTATCACCTTCACCAGTATCACCTTCACCAGAATCACCTGCACCTTCCCCAGAATCACCTGCACCTTCCCCAGAATCACCTGCAACTTCACCAGTCTCACCTTCACCAGTATTACTGTCACCAGAATCACCTGCACCTTCCCCAGTATCACCTTCACCTTCACCAGTATCACCTTCACCAGAATCACCTTCACCAGGATCACATTCACCATAATCACTTTCACCAATATGACCTTCACCAGTATCACCTGCACCTTCACCAGTATCACCTTCACCAGTATCACCTTCAGCAGGATCACCTTCACCAGTATCACCTGCACCTTCACCAGTATCACCTTCACCGGTATCACCTGCACCAGTATCAGCTTCACCAGTATCACCTGCACCAGTATCACCTTCACCTTCACCAGTATCACCTGCACTTTCACCGGTATCACCTGCACCGGTATCACCTGCACCAGTATCACCTTCACCTTCACCATTATCACCTTCACCAGTATCACCTTCACCAGTATCACCTGCACCTTCACCAGTATCACCTTCACCTTCACCAGTATCACCGTCACCAGTATCACTTTCACCAGTATCACCTTCACCTTCCCCAGTATCACCGTCACCAGTATCACCTTCACCAGAATCACCTTCACCAGTATCACCTTCACCAGTATCACCTTCATCAGTATCACCGTCACCAGTATCACCGTCACCAGAATCACCTTCTCCAGAATCACCTTCACCTTCACCAGTATCACCTTTACCAGTATCACCTTCACCAGTATCACCATTACCAGTATCACCTTCACCAGTATCACCTGCACCTTCACCAGTATCACCTTCACCAGTATCACCTTCACCAGAATCACCTTCACCAGTATCAACTTCACCAGTATCACCGTCACCAGTATCACCATCACCAGAATCACCTTCACCAGAATCACCTTCACCAGTATCACGTTCACCTTCACCTTCACCAGTATAACCTTCACCAGTATCACCTTCACTTGTATCACCTGCACCAGTATCACCTTCACCTTCACCAGTATCACCTTCACCAGTATCACCTTCACCAGTATCACCGTTACCAGTATCACCTTCACCAGTATCACCTTCACCTTCACCAGTATCACCTTCACCAGTATCACCGTCACCAGTATCATATTCACCAGTATCACCTTCACCTTCACCAGTATTACCGTCACCAGTATCACCGTCACCAGAATCAGCTTCACCAGAATTACCTTCACCAGTATCACCTTCACCAGTATCACCTTCACCAGTATCACCGTTACCAGTATCACCTTCACCAGTATCACCTTCACCTTCAACAGTGTCACCTTCACCAGTATCACCTTCACCAGTATCACGGTTACCAGTATCACTGTCACCAGAATCACCTTCACCAGAATCACCTTCACCAGTATCACCTTCACCTTCACCAGTATCACCTTCACCAGTATCACCGTCACCAGTATCACCTTCACCAGTATCACCTTCACCTTCACCAGTATCACCTTCACCAGTCTCACCGTCACCAGTATCACCTTCACCAGAGTCACCTTCACCAGTATCACCTTCACCTTCCCCAGTATCACCGTCACCGGTATCACCTTCACCAGAATCACCTTCAGCAGTATCACCTTCACCAGTATCACCTTCATCAGTATCACCTTCACCAGTATTACCATCGCCAGAATCACCTTCACCAGAATCACCTTCACCTTCACCAGTATCACCTTCACCAGTATCACCTTCACCAGAATCACCTTCACCAGTATCACCTTCACCAGTATCACCGTCACCAGTATCACCATCACCAGAATCACCTTCACCAGAATCACCTTCACCAGTATCACGTTCACCTTCACCTTCACCAGTATAACCTTCACCAGTATCACCTTTACTAGTATCACCTGCACCTTCTCCAGTATCACCATCACTAGCATCACCTTCACCAGTATCACCTGCACCAGTATCACCTTCACCTTCACCAGTATCACCTTCACCAGTATCACCTTCACCAGTATCACCGTTACCAGTATCACCTTCACCAGTATCACCTTCACCTTCACCAGTATCACCTTCACCAGTATCACCGTCACCAGTATCATATTCACCAGTATCACCTTCACCTTCACCAGTATTACCGTCACCAGTATCACCGTCACCAGAATCAGCTTCACCAGAATTACCTTCACCAGTATCACCTTCACCAGTATCACCGTTACCAGTATCACCTTCACCAGTATCACCTTCACCAGTATCACCTTCACCAGGATCACCTTCACCATTATCACCTTCATCAGTATCACCTTCACCAGGATCACCTTCACCATAATCACTTTCACCAGTATGACCTGCACCAGTATCACCTTCACCTGCACCAGTATCACCTTCACCAGTATCACCTTCACCAGGATCACCTTCACCAGTATCACCTGCACCTTCACCAGTATCACCATCACCAGTATCACCTGCACCTTCACCAGTATCACCTTCACCTTCGCCAGTATCATCTTCACCAGTATCACCTTCACCAGTATCACCTTCACCAGTATCACCGTCACCAGTATCACCTTCACCAGGATCACCGTCACCAGTATCACCTGCACCTTCACCAGTATCACCATCACCTTCACCAGTATCACCTTCACCATTATCACCTTCACCTGTATCACCTTCACCAGGATCACCTTCACCATAATCACTTTCACCAGTATGACCTGCACCAGTATCACCTTCACCTGCACCAGTATCACCTTCACCAGTATCACCTTCACCAGGATCACCTTCACCAGTATCACCTGCACCTTCACCAGTATCACCATCACCTTCACCAGTATCACCTTCACCATTATCACCTTCACCTGTATCACCTTCACCAGGATCACCTTCACCATAATCACTTTCACTAGTATGACCTTCACCAGTATCACCTGCACCTTCACCAGTATCACCTGCACCAGTATCACCTTCACCTGCACCAGTATCACCTTCACCAGTATCACCGTCACCAGTATCACCTGCACCTTCATCAGTATCACCTTCACCAGTATCACCTTCACCTTCACCAGTATCACTGTCACCAGTATCACCTGCACCTTCACCAGTATCACCTTCACCAGTATCACCTTCACCTTCACCAGGATCACCGTCACCAGTATCACCTGCACCAGTATCACCTGCACCTTCAGCAGTATCACCTTCACCAGTATCACCTTCACCAGTATCACCTTCAATAGGATCACCTTCACCAGTATCACCCGCACCTTTACCCCCAGGGACTACCATCACCCAGAATATTCCTGAAAACGTGTTACAAAATATACATTTTAATATGTCAACAGTGTGTATTCAACCACTAATCTGAGAACTCTGGGGCTACTCTCACTTCCATTGTTGTAGAAAATTATGTATTCATAGAATCAATATATTTGGAATAAAAATCAGAAAATGCTGAAAATACACAGGTCCATGAGCTTCATGGTCTTTTATTTGCCTTTCTAAGATGATATCCGTACATCATCTTCATCTATATGGAGCTTTGCAACAAACAAAAAGAGTTTCGGACGTTCAACCCTGTCAAGATTCTATATTTTCTGACCATTTTTCACAGGTATGATCTCGATATGAGTTATTTTAAAATGTGCTTTAAGTTAAGCTTTCTTTGAGAGGCTAGTTTCTCAGGATAGCCACATTACAGGTGCGGATCGAAGTCAGATAAAAAGTAGTTAGTATGCTATTCGGATGTTGTTTTTCCCAGAGGTTAAGCAATGAGCGATTCGTTAACTTGTCTGGGTAAAAGGAAGACACTGCTCACCCATTGTATTAGAAACCAATCACTAGGATCTCTGTCTGAGAGAGGGGTGGTTGAAGAGAGGCATAATTACATAGAAGTTACAACACAGAAACAGGCCATTCAGCCCTGACCAGTCCGTGTTGGTGTTTACCCTCCACAGGAGCAAACAGTTCTCATCACGTTTACCTGCCCCATTCCCATGTCCCTTCATCCCCTTTTTCTTCATCCACCTATCCAATCTAACCTTGAATGTTGACATAGTTTCTACCTCAACCACTAACCCGGGAAGTGAACTCCACAGCCCCACAATTCTCTGTCTAAAGAAGTTTCTCCTGCCCTCTGTTCTACATCACTTACATTTAATCTTGTATATATGGTCCCTTTTTTCTAGATCCCTCAACTACAGGAAACAGTCTGCTTTTATCTGTCCTGTCCCATCTGTTCATAATTTTAAACACTTCTATCATATCGCCCCATAATCTGTGTTATTCTAATGAAAAAAGCCCCAAGTTTTGAAGTGTTCGTATTTGTAATTCCTCATGCCAGGCAGCATCCTAGTGATTCTGCCTCTATAAAGCCTAAATATCATTCCTATAGTGTGGAGCTCAACACTGCAAACCAAACACAAACTGAGGTCTTATGGTTTTACATAGAGTCATCATTATCTCTTAGCTTTTATATTCTATACCTCGTGATAAAACCTACAATTCTATTAGCTTTTTTAATATCCTGTGAGCCTGTGCCCGCAAATCCCTCTGCTCTTCTACAGCACCGAGCCTACTTTTGTTCGGAGTATCATCATTGCTGTTCTATTTTGTTACCAAAATGTATCGTCTCACACTGACGTTGAATTCCATCTACCATTTTATAGCCCATTCTCCCATCTTATCATTATCCTTTTGCAGCTTCCTTTGGTCTTCTAAAGAATTAACTATAGCTCCTGTTTTGTTATCATCTGCAAATTTCAACACCAGCTCTAAGCTTATGTTGTGTCAGTGAGGTGATCAGTCCCTTCCTTGTAACCAGGCACAGTCTGTCCCCTCTTGCCGCTCACTGCTCTCCTGTTCACACGTGGCTCACTGCCACTCATTGTGGTTTCAGAGCTCGTGCTCTGTATTCCACCTGCTCCGAGCTCCTTTCACTGCTGCGTCTCTCGTTACAGTCTTCATTCCCGGATAATAAGAGTGAGTGCAAATGCCCCTCATGCACTACTTTCAAAACATTTGCCTATTGTACAGATGTGTGGCACTATATGTGTACATGCCATCTAGAAAACTAACAATAAGTGGAGAACAGCTTCAAAAAGTCTGAAAACTCAAATAAAAAATGTACAATTCAAAAGCAGCCCTGAATATAGGCCTCTGATCAGGGCCAATGCTTCATAGTATGTTTATGCATCACACTGATCATACCCATTACTCTGTATATTTCACCTTAGTGTGGAATAAAGCAGGTTAACAATTCGAACCAAGTTTCGCTCACCTCATTTAAGTGGTTTGCCATTTGGGAAATTGGAGAAGCACATGCAAAATATGTGGCTATCCAGCTCAGGTTATAAGGGGGTATTACTGTTCGCCCCCTAACAGCATCTATGAAAACAAAAGGAAAGATCACATCTCGGGTGTGGACCCGTTCCATATTATTAGCATGTCAATACCCTAGAAAGAAAGATTTACACGTCCTCAGGACGTTCCAAAGCACTTTACAGCCAATGAAGTACTTTTGAAGTGTAGTCATTGTTGTAATGTGAGAAACACAGCAGTCAATTAGCACACAGTAAGCTCCCACAAACAGCAGTGATAATAACCAGATAATCCGTTTTAGTGATGTTGGTTGAGGGATAAATGTTGGCCAGGACACAGAACTCCCCATCTCTTCTTCAAATAGTGCCATGGGATCTTTCACGTTCATCTGAGAGACGTCACCTCCGACAGTGCAGCGCTCCTCAGTACTGCATTGAAATGTCTGTCTAGATTATGTGCTCAAGTCTCTGGAATGGGACTTGAACCCATGCCCTTATGACTCAGAGGCGAGAGTGCTACTGACTGAGCCAAGGCTGACACTATATATCTTGTATCCTGACACCCTGAAACTAACCAGTCTAAAAATAAATAAAGAGGAAAGAAAACTCCAAATGCTGGAAATACACAGCAAGTCCATCAGCACCTGTGAAAAGATACAGGGTCATGTTTTAGGCATAGACCCTTCATCAAATTGGAGACTGGATGATAAGTGAGGCCTTCATTGGAAATGAACAAAACAACAAAGAGGGAGGAAGAGAGTTAGGCGATTGTAAGTGGGTTTTAGAAAAACTGTAAGGAGAAGGAAACTGGTGGATAATACAACAACAACAACGTGTATGTATAGTGCTTTTAACGTAGTAAAATGTCCCAAGGCGCTGCACAGGAGTATTTTAAGACAACAAATTTGACACCGATCCACATAAGGATAAATTAGGCCAGGTAAGAGGTAGGATTTAAGGAGCGTCTTAAAGGAGGAAAGAGAGGTAGAGAGGCGGAGAGGTTTAGGGAGGGAATTCCAGAGCTTAGGGCCTAGGCAACAGAAGGCACAGCCACCAATGGTTGAGCGATTATAATCAGGGATGATCAAAAGGGCAGAATTAGAGGAGCGCAGATATCTCAGGTGGGGTTGTGGGGCTGAAGGAGATTACAGAGATAGGGAGGGGCGAGGCCATGGAGGGATTTGAAAACAAGGATGAGAATTTTGAAATCGAGACGCTGCTTAACCGGGAGCCAATGTAGGTCAGCGAGCACAGGGGAGATGGACGAACGGGACTTGGTGCGAGTTAGGACATGGGCAGCCGAGTTTTGGATCACCTCAAGTTTACGTAGGGTGGAATGTGGGAGGCCAGCCAGGAGTGCATAGGAATAGTCAAGTCTAGAGGTAACAAAGGCACGGATGAGGGTTTCAGCAGCGGATGAGCTGAGGCAAGGGTGGAGATGGGCGATGTTACGGAGGTGGAAGTAGGCGGTCTTTGTTATGCTGCGGATATGTGGTCGGAAGCTCATTTCAGGGTCAAATATGACACCAAGGTTGCGAACAGTGTGGTTCAGCCTCAGACAGATATTAGGGAGAGGGATGGAGTCAGTGGCTAGGGAACAGAGTTTATGGCGGGGACCGTAAACAATGGCTTCGGTCTTCCCAATATTTAATTGGAGAAAATTTTTGCTCATCCAGAACCGTATGTCGGACAAGCAGTCTGACAATTTAGACACCGTGGAGGGGTCGAGAGACGAGGTAGTGAGGTAGAGCTGGGTGTCGTCAGCGTACATGTGGAAACTGATGCTGTGTTTTCGGATGATGTCACCAAGGGGCAACATCATGAGAAATAGGAGGGGGCCAAGGATAGATCCTTGGGGGACACCAGAGGTAACGATGCGGGAGCGGGAAGAGAAGCCATTGCAGGCAATTCTCTGGTTACGATTAGATAGATAAGAATGGAACCAGGCGAATGCAGTCCCATCCAGCTGGACGACGGTGGAGAGGTGTTCGAGAAGGATGGAGTGGTCAACCGTGTCAAAGGCTGCAGACAAGTCAAGAAAGACGAGGAGGGATAGTTTACCTTTGTCACAGTCACAAAGGATGTCATTTGTGACTTTGATGAGAGCCGTTTCGGTACTGTGGCAAGGGCGGAAACCTGATTGGAGGGATTCAAACATGGAATTGCGGGAAAGATGGGCACGGATTTGGGAGGCGACAACACGTTCAAGGACTTTGGAGAGGAAAGGGAGTTTGGAGATGAAGCGGTAGTTTGCAAGGACGGAGGGATCAAGGTTTGTTTTTTTGAGGAGAGGGGTGAATGACGGCAGATTTAAGGGAGAGTGAAGTCCAGAAGCTATTTGAAGGGTAGAGAGTTCGAGGATGGAGGTTGTTGCTGTAGGAATAAGAGTCATTAGCGATGCAGAAAGATGATGGCTAAATTGAAGCAAGTTGGAGGTCACCGTAGATCAAAGTGGTGGAGAAAAATTAAAACCATAAACCAGTGACCAGCAAAGCTGAAAACCGGTAGAACGAGTCACTGGACAGCAAGTGGAGCTGCTACCTACAAGCCAGCAGAGATGAAAAACCAGTAGAACCAGTTCATCAGACACACAGCTGGAAGTTACCTTTTCAGAGACAGAGACAAAGCAGTTAAGTCTTAGGGTGAGAAATTCAGTATCGCCCCATTTGGGGCGCAATTATTGGCCGGGTGCAAAGATTAGCGCCTGGCACTAATTATCGCCTCCAACTGCAAACTTGACTTTTATCGCTCCTGGAGGTGATTGGAGCGCTAAATCAGGCGCTTCACACCTGTCTTAAGGCGCAAAGGCTGAGGAGCGAGGCGCTACCTCAGAGCGCTGGCGAAGCCCACGTGATGTCAGTCAGCAATGGAACACAGACACAATGGCCCCAGCCAGTTCTTAAAGGGGAGGGTCGATCTTGCTTTCCATCCACATCCTGCTCATTGCAGCCTTGAATCTCGGCCTGGAGAGACCTGTACATCAAATCTGCTGGAAAGAACAACAGAGAGGCCCAGGGAAAGAGCTCAGAGTGCAGCCCCCACAATCTCTTCTAAATCGATACAAGGAAGGGCAAATCAAAATGAACCTGCAAAGTGCTGCTCAGTACCCAAAACTCCTTCACACAGCGTTGAATCTCTCCAGAAGTCTCTCTCTCTCTCAGAATGCGTGGTTCAAAAATGTCACCAACAATAAAAGGCAGGAAGCGGTCGCCTTTAAATAGCGCTCCCCCAGTCCCTTCCTGACTGCAAAACGCTCCCCTCAACCTGTCGTTGCTAGCGGCAGGCGGTAAGGCAGGGGGCGCCACTCAATATCCGCTCCGGGGCGCTACCGGGGCATTGCGCACTCGACTGACGTCACGATCTGCCGGCGCAGGAGATCGTGGCGATAGTGTTTAGCGCCGCCGCAAAATGTCTAGTTAATTTTGCGAGTGGCGCAAACATCGTCACGCCCGGGCGCTAGTTGCTTTGCACCCCATTAGCGCCCTCTTAAGGCGCTAACGGGAGGCGCAACCAACTGAATTTTTCCCCCTTACAGTGTAATCCAGTGCAGAAACATAGTGTAATCCAATGTAGTTCAAAGCAGAAACGTAGTGTGATCCAATGTAGTTCAAAGCAGAAACGTAGTGTGATCCAATGTAGTTCAAAGCAGAAACGTAGTGTGATCCAATGTAGTTCAAAGCAGAAACGTAGTGTGATCCAATGTAGTTCAAAGCAGAAACGTAGTGTGATCCAATGTAGTTCAAAGCAGAAACGTAGTGTGATCCAATGTAGTTCAAAGCAGAAACGTAGTGTGATCCAATGGAGTTCAAAGCAGAAACGTAGTGTGATCCAATGGAGTTCAAAGCAGAAACGTAGTGTGATCCAATGTAGTTCAAAGCAGAAACGTAGTGTGATCCAATGGAGTTCAAAGCAGAAACGTAGTGTGATCCAATGGAGTTCAAAGCAGAAACGTAGTCTAGCTGTCCAGCGGAGTCCAGGAGATTGGAAATGAATTTGACAAAAGAATTCCGCAACAATACGCGACAATCATCCCAGAAAGGCAATGAAAAAGAACTAATAGAACCAAAGAGTGAAACAGCCAAATGAAGCAATGAAAAACATGAAAGGAAAAAAAGAGAATTGTAAATGCAGCAAATATGAAATCAAAGCAGAAAATATTGGAAAACACGGCAGGTTCGTCCCCATTTAAAACAAAGACAGGTCAACACACCCCTGGTGCAGATCACCTACCAGAACTCTGTACAATAAAAGGGTCCAAAGCCACAATGGCACCCACAACTGCCCCCCCCCCCAGATTCTGACATATACTTTCACGACCTCCCGCACACCACCCCCCCCTCCCTCGCCCTGTGTACCTCCTGCCTTTAAGAAAACAGAAGAGATAGCTAAGGCCTAAAGATGCTAAAGTCGGGAGGAAGATGAACTTCTGTTCCCAAAGCTTGTATTGAGCTTGGTTGGAATAGTGTTGGAAGCCAAATGTGGATAGTTCAGAGTTAGATTGGGAGGGGAGATCTTCAGACACAACCCACCAGTTCTGACCTCTTCCAGCTTCTCAACAGAAAAGCATTTGAGCATTCAACCTCTCAGCTCCCTTTCTCTTTTTTATATTTTGTTTAATTCCACTTCTGATGACGGGTCTACACCCGAAACATTAAGCCGCCTCTTTTCTTCACACATGCTGAGAAACCTGCTGCATAGTTCCAGTTTTTATTTCAGTCTGAGTAGTAGGCTGTGTCCATTCCCAGTCTGGGCCGAGGGTTTCCACCACTCTGGATTTGGCAAGAAACTGCACAAACACCAAAACTGGGCATCAAAACTCGTGGTTTGAAAATAACACTAAATTTGCGACTTCTCTGGCTCATTAATTACTGAGAGGTCGCACAACACCAGGTTATAGTCCAACAGTTTTATTTTAAATCACAAATCATTAATTACTGGCATCAAGTAAATGAGATTGGGAGTAATTTTTGTCTAAGATACTCCCCATTTTATCGAATAGAACAGCACACTCATAAGAATCTGATCTGATTTATAAAAACTGCAGTTTTATTACCACATGGTGGAAAGGCTAAGCTCAGATCTCCCTCCCTTTAGACTGTTGGCCATAAAGTGTAACCATTTAAACAACAGAGATTGTGACTCCGACCCAATCTGGAGCTGCAGTTCCTCAAGAAAACATTTATACAAGCTGGAAAAGTCTGAAACCTCAGACAGCAGCATGGTATCCTGGGGTCCAGTGCATCGTCAAGGCCAGCATTGTTTCCAGAGGAGCACTGGTGAGGTCACCAGAGGAGGCTGGGAGGAAAGGGGGCCAGATTCAAACGTCTCCATGCAGAAAATCAATTGAGTTTCTCCAAAAGCATCAATTCAGATTCTCATGAGGAGAATTACTTTTCTATCTAGTTGGGGGAAGTACTGACAATAAAAAGTAGTGTCTCAGTTTCACCTCTGGTCTTTCATCTTTGTAAGCAGCAATCACAGGCCACGTTTGGGGGGAGGGTGCAGGTGGGTGGGTGGTGGTGGTGGGACAGCGGGGGCGGGGGTGGTGGCTGCCTGAAAGGACTTAATACAGTTGAAGTGCCGCCTTTATAATTGATGCCTGTGGCAAATGACCAGCACCATTTGCCCGATGTAGGCGGCTGTCTGGGGTCAACGGGGAAGGTGTAAGTGGTGGGGATTGTGCTACTATTAGTTATCAGTGCAATTTCAATGATTACTATTAGTTACTGGTGAAATCAAAGTTTCTCCCATCTCTGGTTTCCCCTCTGCGAATCGCTCCCCCACCTTTGGTTTCCCCTCTTCGCCTGTTCACAGGTGACCTCCTGGTTCTTGAAACTTCTCGCACAACAGCTGCTGGTGCAAAACCATGAGCAAAACTACTCAACTGGGGGTGGGGGCAACCTATACAAGGTAAATACAATAATGTCACGTCATTAGATGCCACATGGTCAGAACGTCATGTGTCAAACCTCCAGCAATGCCTCCAACCAGAGTTGTCAATCCTCGGCTAGATTGGTGAGAGACGTCATCTGAGCATGTGTGTATCTATATATACACAAGTGTGTGTGTATGGTTTCCTTTCAGTTTAAAACATTGAACATCCCTGTACCAATGCAAAATAAACTACTGCAAAACAATGGGATTTATTCTATATAAATGTTTTTTTTCAGGACATTCTTCCCATCCCATACTTTCTGAGTTTAACAACCTTCATACCAGGGTAGAGCAGAATGACTGACTGGGACGTGCTGGTGTCTCCTACGTCACGGGAACGTGCGTAGTCCCCTACGCACAATTGCGTTGACGTCACGGCGACGGCGCCTATATAAGCCTGGGGAGCGGGGGGACTCGCCCTTTTCCGTTTCTGTTCCGCAGGGCTGCAGTTTTGGTGTGGTCACCACCCGCTCAAAATGAAGATTTACAAGTGCATCATCTCCGGTAGGCACCGCCGCGGCCGGTCCGTCGCGGCCTACTCTCCGGCATCGTGTTGTTACGTTAAATTGTGAGCGACGGAGCCCCTGGGTCGGTTGTTTGAGGCCGAGTTGTCGATGGTTCTGGAAAGCCTGTGCGGGCTAGGCCCCGGCCGCTGCCCGGAGCAGCGTCAGTCAGTGAGTCAGCCGGCAGTGCGGCCGGCAGGGGGGGTTGTGGGGACGCCCGGTGGTGCGGGGCTTTTGATGCAGTTGTTTTTTTCCCTTTCCCCCCCCCCCCCTCTCGTTGACGCCGATCTCCCTTTTTACTCCCCGCAGGGGACGAGATGTTCTCCGACATCTACAAGATCAAGGAAGGCGCGAAGGGCATCACCTACGAGGTGGAGGGGAAGGTAAGACTGGGGGTTCACAGGGCTGCTCGCCATTGCCGGCGGCGGTTCGGGATGGAGGGTGGGCGGGGGATGGGACAGAGGTTTCCATGGCGACCGCTGGTGTGGGGTGGGGGGGTGTCCGGCGCGCGGTCCCGGGCCAGCTTGCTCGCGAGCCGGCTGCACCGAGCTGTGTCAGCCTGTGGAGACATTGCAGCTCATCTTCGTTTCACCCTTCGCTTTCACCAGTGCCATTGGTGCGGCTTAGGGTCTGCTGTGCTCGTTATCGACAGTGAGATCCCAGACACAGTTGCTGCAGGCCAGCCAGATCTCGGAGCTCTCTTAACTGCAGCAGCCTATCGAAATCATAACGCCTCTTCCAGAGGAGGTGGGGGGGGGTTTCTTGCAATTCAACAGCGATACAATATTTCAACTCGGCTTTGATACAATACAGTTGCCAGTTGGGATAGAAACAGTAATTTTTGAGAATTTGATTTGCCTTTTACTTGGGCTTTTAGCTTCTCGAGACTTTTGCATCAAATGACTTGTTTAAGATTTTTTTGATTTTTCTCTCCACCTCTTGCAGAGTAAGTTCTGATCCTCCAGGTAGATGGGACTGTTGACCAATCCTCCCTTCCCCCTGTGTTGACTGCCTAATTCCTTCATTTGGTCGATGGGAGGCATCAGTGATATGTGCCCAATCCTGACTTTGCCCACAGTCTATATTTTCAGCAGGGATTGTTGGATTGGAACTGGGAATCTTGTCCCTTTCTTTTCTCCACCCTCATCTCCTATCAGGAGCACTAAGGCCAGTGGTAGTGATTCCACTGACTTGACTGAGATCTGCTAACTCAGACCATAGAATTCAGCACCCCCCCACCCCGTCTATATAATGGTCATGATACGGAGATGCCGGTGTTGGACTGGGGTGGACAAAAATGAGAAGTCGCACAACACCAGGTTATAGTCCAACAGATTTATTTAAAATTACAAGCTTTCGGAGCTGTTGCCCCTTCGTCAGGTAAAGGTACAATGAGGGAATCTACAGTATTACACAGTATATAAACACAGAAAGCAATTTGTCTGCAGAGATACAATCTTTCAGGGCGGCATCCATCAAAGACACACCAGAGCACAGCCAAGACAATGAGATGGGTCACAGGGGGTCCAACGTGTCAAATCCTGCCTGTTTTTTTTGGGGGGGGGGGGTTAAAAACTGGAAAGACAGACGGCGATGTCGAGTCACGTTCTGTAGCGTGACATGAACCCGATATCCCATCGTTCGCAGCAAATTACCCAGCTGTCAGGAGAACAGCGACCACGACACCACACAACCCTGCCAGGGCAACCTCTGCAAGACATGCCAGATCATCAACACAGACACCATCATCACACGTGAGGACACTACCTACCAGGTACATGGTGCATACTCATGTGACTCGGCCAACGTTGTCTACCTGATACGTTGCAGGAAAGGATGCCCCGGAGCATGGTACATCGGCGAGACCATGCAGACACTGAGACAACGTATGAACGGACACCGCGCAACAATCGCCAGGCAGGATTGTTACCTCCCAGTCGGGGAACACTTCAGCAGTCAAGGACATTCAGCCTCGGATCTGCGGATTAGCGTTCTCCAAGGCGGCCTTCGAGACACACGACAACGCAAAATCATCGAGCAGAAACTGATAGCCAAGTTCCGCACCCATGAGGACGGCCTCAATAGGGATATCGGGTTCATGTCACGCTACGGAACGTGACGACATCGTTGTCTGTCTTTCCAGTTTTTAAACCCCCCCCCCAAAAAAAACCTGGCAGGATTTGACACGTTGGACCCCCTGTGAGACCCATCTCATTGTCTTGGCTGTGCTCTGGTGTGTCTTTGATGTAATGCCTCCCTGAAAGATTGTATCTCTGCAGATAAATTGCATTCTGTGTTTATATACTGTGTAATACTGTAGATTCCCTCATTGTACCTTTACCTGACGAAGGGGCAACAGCTCCGAAAGCTTGTAATTTTAAATAAATCTGTTGGACTATAACCTGGTGTTGTGCGACTTCTCATTTCTGTCTATATAAAGCAGCTACTTCTCAAAATTACTGTTTCAAGTTGTGACCAAGCTGGATGCAGTGATGTGTAATTAAGTGAGCTGGAGTTATGTAGTATTAGAACTCCTGGACATCTGTAATTAATGCTGTACTCTGTGCTAATGGCTTCCTATACTTCTTTTGCAAGGCTATTTGCAGAACTGAAGGATCGATTGATGAATGTTTAATCGGTGGCAATGCTTCCCAAGAATGTGTGGCGGAACAGGCTGAGTCTTCAACTGTCGCTGGTGTTGACATTATATTGAATCACCATCTCCAGGAAGTTAGCTTTGCAAAATCTGACTACAGAACTTATATTAAGGAATATATGAAATAGTGAGTAACAAGGCTGGCTTTAGTTATCAAATGTGTTATACCCCTGTTACTTTTTTGATTGTCTGTTACTTTGTTGCCTCCTGAGTACATCAAATTGGGAATGTGGCCATTCCAGGGCAGCTGGAGGTTATGCTGTAATTGCTTGACTAGCTGCCCAGAATATACATAGAAACATAGAAGATAGGAGCAGGAGTAGGCCATTCGGCCCCTCGAGCCTGCTCCGCCATTCGATGAGATCATGGCTGATCATCTAAACTCAGTACCCTGTACCTGCCTTCTCCCCATATCCCTTGATACCTTTAGCTTTAAGAAATATATCTAACTCATCCTTGAATATATTTAATGACTTCGCCTCAACTACCTTCTGTGGTAGAGAATTCCACAGGTTCACCACTCTCTGGGTGAAGAAATTCTTCCTCATTTCTGTCCTAAATGGTTTACCCGTTATCCGTAGATTATGACCCCTGGTTCTGGACTCTCCGACCATCGGGAACATTCTTCCTGCATCTAGTTTGTCCAGACCTGTCAGAATTTTATATGTTTCGATGAGATCCCCTCTCATTCTTCTATACTCCAGTGAGTATAAGCCCAATCGACCCAATCTCTCCTCATATGTCATTCCTGCCATCCCAGGTATCAGCCTTGTGAATCTTCGCTGAACTCCTTTCATGGCAAGAACATCCTTCCTCAGATAAGGCGACCAAAACTGCACACAGTACTCAAGGTGTGGTCTCACCAAGGCCCTGTACAACTGCAGCAGGACATCCCTGTTCCTATACTCAAACCCTTTCGCTATGAAGGCCAACATACCATTTGCCTGCTTCACCGCCTGCTGCACCTGCATGCTTACTTTCAGCGACTGGTGCACAAGGACACCCAGGTCTCGTTGCACTTCCCCTTGGTTGGTTCTGCTTGCATCTCTTCTCCATAAATCTCCTGAGATTGAAATTTGTGATGCTGAGCATTTATCTCAATCTGAGATCTGAAAAACTTCCATTAAAGTATATGTAGTGACACAAGGATTTGTGTTTTGGGAAGGAGAATTGGTCTGAGTTACCTACCTGAGGTAAAATGGATTATATACAAGTGTTGGTGCACATAACGCCTTCAGATGCTATGAGTTGCAGAAAGAAAATGTTGTGCTTATCGCGCACGCAATCTGCTAGATTGGAGCTATCTGCTTTGCTACATTTTCTTCCTTTAACATTTGTTCGGAGTCCCTATCCTGTGCTTAGACTTATTGTGGGTACTGGTTTGGAGCAGTAAGTTCTCAGTTACAGCTCAACCAAGATTTCATCACTAGGAATGTTCCAAGATGTGGGTGAGGGGTTTCGAGGCTGAGATTGGGCAATGTTCTGGGGACTGTTGACTCACTTTGAAACTGGTGAGGAGGATTCTGTTTGAGGCATACCTACCCTCAAGAGTTCAGTGTGACTTTTGAGGACTTTGACCTTGGTTTTTAATCCCCAAAGCAACAACTTGTGTTTTTATGGCAACTTTAACATAGGAATTGTCCCATGGTGCTTCATATGAGCATGGTAGTAATTCAGGAATTGCATGTTATTTTAGCTAGGTAAATTAATCTACAATCTTGGTTTAATGGGTCTTGAGATGGGTTAATATTGACACAAGGCAAGTTTTAACATGTATTTTTATCTTCAACTATAGCTTGAAAACCAAGATCGAAGAGCGGAATCCGGATGGAGTGAAAGAATTTACAGTCAGTGCCCAGGCAGTTATTTCAGAGATTCTAGCCAATTTTGCAAACTATCAGGTAATTAGCATTTTTATAACTAATCTTTGAAGGTACTATGAAGCAAATAATTAAAAATATTGACCAATCCCCTGGTCTGTGCTGAGCTAACTGATTTTAGCAGGGTGGTATTCATTGGTTTATGGCTAGGGATTGGTTATGGTCCCCTCAATGGTTGAATAAGACAGCATATCTCTCTATTGAAACTTGCACATAAAGAATGGATGAGAAACTAGTGTTTTGCTGCATCCTGACATGTTGCATGACGTATTACTGGGAGGGAGAGGATAAGGGGTGAAACTGAAGGATTGGCCGATCAATAAAATCTACGGTAATTTTTTTTATGTTGGAGTGTCCCTGTATTAAATTCTGGAAATTTGTCTAGTTTTTCATAGGAGAGAGTATGAACCACGAAGGCATGGTTGGATTGTTAAATTATCGTGAAGATGGTGTTACTCCATACATGGTTTTCTTCAAGGACGGTTTGGAAATTGAAAAATGCGTAAGTACCTAGAATGCCTAGAAGCTTTTTTAAAAAGGTGTTTTGAATTGGTCACTTGCAGTTCTTGCTTGCATAAGGCAAGTGGAATGAGGTTGACTGGTCTAAAGTTAGGCAAGAGGTAGGACTGGAGATCCCAGGATTGATCCCTGTCTGTTGGAATTGTATGGACATTGGCTGAGAATGTGGCATGGCTTCATTATCCCGCTGCTGTTGATTTGTTTTCCCACATTCAGCAATGCTCAGTGCTAGAGGGTGATCGTGCTGTGACCGAACAAAATGGGATGGGCAGGGGAGAAAAATTATGTGGCACATTTGAGCCTGAAGGCTGTGGGTTCCAGCCCCACTGCAGGACCTGAATGCACAACCTAGGCTGCTACTTCAATGCATGCTGAAGGAGTGCTGATTGTTGGTACTGCCTTTCAGGTGAGAGGTTAAAACAAGGTGTTTTCAGGTGGACTCAAAATCCCATGGCAAGGGTATCTTGGCCAACATTCCTCCCTTAACCAACACCATTAAAATTGGTTAACTCGATCTATTTCATTGTTGTTTGTGGGATCCGGTTGTGTGCAGATTGGCTACCATTTTTGCTTAGCAACCATTCCAAAAGTAATTAATTGGATGTGAAACAATGCTCCCTTTCATTTTTTTTGGTGCACGGCCCCTTTAAGGGGCTGCGCTGACCATTCAAAATATGGCGCACGCGTGGTTTTTCCTGTTTAAAAGCTGGTGCGGGAGCTGCAGGGTGCCACACGGCCACGCAGCTTAAAAGGAACATTGCTGCGACGTGATATGAAAGTTGCTATATAGATGCAAGCTCTTTCTGAAATGATTTGATCCATGTGCTGCCAGACTTAGTAAATTGACTTATTACCGCCAGGTTGTGCTCTGCTCCAGCCTCATGTTGGGAATTTAAAAAAAAAAACTGCTCTGCATCTAGTTTAGCTCTTTACGTTGGATTTAAATCTAGGTGTGTTCCTGTTTCACCATGTACTCTGCCTCCACTTGGTGTTCTTCTGGCTATATGATCCTAACTCCGAGCTCTGCTACACCCAGCCATGCTCATTTACAGTCTTTGCTTCTTTCCTCTGGCATTGCAGCTATGTGCTGCTCCAGCCTTCTCACTGACCACTAGCACTCCAAGTTATTCACACTGCCAATGTGTGGTCTGGCTGTGATTTGAGCAGGCTGTCCTGTGCAGAAAATAACTTGTAGGTGGAGCAACAAGGATACTATGAAATATAATGGAGGAGCTCAAGATCTGATCTGCCAGTATCAGTACACCACTGTTCATTTGTAGTCGTTAATTGAGTGATAGTCTTGCCATCAGTAAATAATGTGAGAATACTTTGAATTCTCATCTGTAAAAGTGACTGGGAAGGGGTGCTGAATCCAAGATGGATAGATCCAACTATTGCCCCTGTGATTTGATCCATGTAATACAGCAGAGTTGCCCATCAGTTAACCAGTGTCAAAACGTGCCATTCTTAGAAGTGAAATTACTTGTTATTCCTATACCACAATCCTGGCTACAAATTAACATTTAATATATTGCCTGTAGTTTGTTTCAACAAATGTATATCTCGACTTGATGGCTGCTCCATAAACTAATCTGGAATGAAGTACAAAGTCACTTTTGGACTCCTACAAATGCCCTTAACTTGGCTTGCATTGAAATGGCACACTGCTTACTGGGCTTACTTTGTCTTAAGTAAAGTGTTACCCCTCCCTGCCCTCGATAATGTAGCTACTTCATTGATCTGTGAAACCATCCAGTCCAGATTGGAGTTCCAGCTATTGTGGTTCACCCAAACGCTTGAGGGAGGTCTCAGCATTGTTATACCCTTGGAATCAATTCCATATTGGCTAAGTGCATCTACTGATAGACCTGAAGTAAAATTCTGACTTCCAGGTTTGCACTTAGATGCAAGATAAAATTCCCAATACTTTCTGTCTGCTTTCTCTGTGGCAATTCAGATTGAATAAGGGTGGACACTGTGTTTATAGACTGAAGAATCCTGAATTTGAGTTATCTTGGCCTGTGCCTGTGTTATCAATGGCAGACACAGGCCATAAATCTTTCAGAAATATCTGTTGTATACTCCTGAAATTGGAGTACATAGTAACATTGGGTTTCTGATTTCTTACAGTAAATCTGCTGCCTGCAGTTCATCATGTTGAATTCATCGATCATAAAGGCCTGCTGCTCATCATTTTACCTGCAATAAAATTGGACTGGTATCATTGAGCTGATTCGTTGTTGGAAATGGAAGTATTGTTTTAACATTTAAGTTGTAATAAAGTGCATTAATCCCCTAAATGCCTGTCTGATTTGCATTGATATGCGAGGCAACAAAGAGGCAGCTGATGGAAGTATGAGGCTGGAGAGTTCAAAGTGTGGCATAAAATGGGTCCTCTGCACCTCTTCTGAAAATGTTGATCTTTTGCATCTGACCCATAGCAAGTGTTGCTTAATCACTTGGACTAAATCACCAGACCAATACGTCTCATCACAGCTGCAACAGTGGAAATGTCAAAAGAAACTGCAGCATAAGAGAATCCTCCGAACTTGCAGAGGATTCAGACAGTACAAGTGCTCGGTGAGGAGGTGGGGAGCAGGCAGGCAGGCAGAGAGCAAGTATATAACACCTGGACAAATGCTAAGTTTTCCTAAATAACTCGAATATAAATGTTGGGTTTGCTTGATTGCTGTCATAAACATCTGTCATTACATGCTATTGTCCAAATTGCAGGTGGGTTTTGCATTAATAAAGACATTTTATCTATAGACCCCATGGAAAGTCAGTCTTTAATAAAGGTTACGGTGTAAGAGAACTTTTGTTGTGATACGTGCAGGTTGGGTGCTCGAGGGAATGGTCCCTAGCATGATGTTTGGAGCAAGGACTCCTCGCCCATAAGGGTTCCACAGAAAAGTAAAAATTAAACTATGTAACCTGGCCTCTTGCTACTTTGCTGACTCACCATGATAGCTGTTAAAATGGCTTTGCAGTGCCAATTCCACCAGGCGAATTTTTGACTAGGTGGATGGCCCTCCTGTGCCTGATCTGAGGTCAGCCAAGATGATGTGACTTCTTACCATCTTAACCCCTTGCCTGCACTATTCTTGCCAGGTGTGAGGTTAAATCTGCCATCAAAAGTTCAAATCTCACCAAGGCAAGTTGCATAATGGAATGCAATAAATCTGGTAAGACACCCTTGTCTTTTTGAATGTTAAGTATGATAAAATAACCTTTTTCACCTATTTCATAAGAGCCTGCCTTTGCTTAAAGTCATTCCTGGCTGAGAAGGTACAAGTTTCAAACCCTATTGCAGACAGTCCTGGAGAGTGGAGACCAGAGATCTGGCTCTGGTTGACTTCCAGTGGGTGTGGCTCAGTAGTGGTAGACCTCTCACCTCAGAAGGTTGTGGGTTCAGGTCCTACTCCAGAGATTTGAGCACAAATCTAGGCTGACACTCATGCAGTGCTGAGGGAGTGCTATACTGTTGGAGGTGCTGTCTTTTAAATAGGCAGCTATGGTGGCCAAGTGGTAAATGCGTTGGACTCAAATTTAATTCACTGCCAAGGTTCAAGCCCTGCTCCTGGCGGATCAGCTTAGTGTTTCACAGTTAAATTTGGAGATCCTTGGCCCTGAAACTGCTCAATGCGCTCCAGTGCATTTTTATTTTCACAGAGGGTGATTGGGGGGATGTCTGGAACTCTCTGCCTGAAGAGGCAGAAAGCCTCATTGCATTTAAAAAGCGCTTGGATGTGCTCTTGAAGTGTCAACCTACAGGGCTACGGACCAAGAGCTGGAAAGTGGGACGAAGATGGCTAGCTATTTTTTGGCCGGCACAGACACAATGGGTCAAATGGCCTCCTTCTGTGCCAGAAGTCCATTAACCCCTCTTGCTGTCTAGGCCAAACAATACTATCGGCTGGTATAAAGATGGTTACAGCCATGGTGTTCTCCTATTCGCGTGCAAATCCTTCCAATACTTAACACGATTCTCCGTGGGAAGTGCGAAGATAAGAAAACCAGTTTTTGGCATATGGTATAAGTAGAATGTTATTTATATGCTACCAGGTGTCACAAAGTTGGATGATGAAGGTGTTTATTATGGCAGTCATGTCCTACCATGCAATGCATAATCTCATTCTGCCATTAAGGTGGAGCAGTGTGTGTAAATTCCAAGCTCCTCGGTCAAAAGAAACCAGATGGAGATAGGTACATGTGAACATTTAAATATTACATCCATTACTTTTTATACATAAAATATAATGGCTGATCGTGTGTGGTATTGCTTAGCGTCTTGAGCAGCACAATTGTGATTCAAGATAAGAGCCTTTAAGGCCACTGCTTAGTGATATAATTAGGCACCAAGTCAAAGGCTAAATGTCAAAACCGTCCATACTCTACTTTTCTACATTACAACAATGACTACACTTAAAGCACTTAATTAGCTGTAAATCACTGCGAAGGCTGGAAAGGCACTATATAAATGCAAGGCTCTATTTATCTGATAAATCAAGCTTTCACATGGCAATCAAACCTGAGCACAAACAAGCTTTACAGCCCACTAAAGTTCATTTAGTAGCTACTCTTGCTTGCTTTAGCTTTCTTGTTAAATGGGCAATGCTCCTGCCTACTGTTAGAAAACTGCATCCATTTCTCAAATGAATTCCATGCCAGATATTTACTACATTACAGTAACAAATGGTGCAACAAGGTTGCATTTGGTATTGTCAGCCCGTTGAAAGATAAATGCCACAACCCAATATTGAATACAAGTTCACTACTTACCAATCAGCTACAAAGTCAACTGATGAGCACCATGATGTCTCAATTACCTTATTTGTGGTATGGCCACAATAAGGTTGAGATTCTTTGAAAGAACTATCCAATTAGTCCCACTCCCCTGCTCTTTCCCCATAGCCCTGCCAATTTTTCTTTTTCAAGTGTATATCCAATTCCCTTTTGAAAGTTACTATCCACCACCATTTCAAGCAGTTCATTCCAGATCATAACTTTCTGCATAAAAAGTTGACATCAATGATTTTACAGTTAAAAAGAAATTACAATGAAGATTTTTGCTTACATAGAGTTAAAGATTTATTATCTAGCAAAAGATTTATGCAACAGCAGGAAATCTTAAGGTTTATAATATAAAATCTTGTGCATGCATGCACTTCCTGTCCCAAAAACTTCCTGTTGTCTTGATTTATAATGGGATTTACTGAACTACAATGGGCTGCCATAATGCAGGTTCCATCTGGCAAGTGGTGTTGTGGCAGCTCCTCTCCACTCCCAGTTTTAGGACCATTTTTGAACTTTGTGACTGATTTTTGATATTGTATCTGTCCTTTCCCCCTTTCATTTTTATCTGGAACTCCGATCTCCACCCAAGCCCTAGTCTTCAAGTGCCTTGGGCAACGCCACGGGAGATTGGCGAGTAGGTCAACATTTGGTCGTCATTGCTACATCTTTATTTCCTGAGGAAAGTAAATGCTTTTATAACAATGTGATACCTGGGGCGAATTGTATAATTCTAAGTGATTTCACTGATGCTAAAAGGCTATTGGTTTCAGATTGAGACACTTTATGGGAGGGGAGAACTCCCAAGCTAAATCAGACCAAGTTATCATGAGGTAAAACCAGTGGAGGCAAACTGATTTACATAGAATTACAGAGGATATACAGCTCAGAAATGAGTAATTCGGCCCAATCAGTTCATGTCAGCATTTATGCTCCACTCAAGCCTCCTGTCTTTCCTCATCTAACTCTTGTCAGCATAACCCTCTATTCCCTTCTCCCTCATGCTTATCCAGCCTCCCCTTAAATGACTCTTATATTGATGGCCTCTAGTTATGCTCTTCCTCCTCTTCTTAGGCAGTCCCTCAGAACCGAGGATGACTTGCTTCCACATTAAAAATGAGTTCTCAGGTGACTGACGAGTCCAATGTGGAAACACTCTGTATCTACTCTCAAAACCTTTCATAATTTTAAAGATCTCCATTGGGTCACACCACAGCCTTTTTTCAAGCGAAGAGATACAGCCTGTTCATCCTTTCCTGATAGGAAATTTAGGCCCTAAGCTCTGAAATTTATTCTCTAAACCTCTCCACCTCTCTAGTGCTCTCTTCTCCTTTAAGACGTTCCTTAAAACCTACCTCTTTCACCAAGCTTTTGGTCATCTGAGAACGCTCCTGTGAAGTGCTTTGGGATGTTTCACTATGTTAATGGTGCTATATAAATGCAAGTTGTTGTACAAAGCCTACTTCCAATTCTAGAATTGAGTAAACGTTAAAACAATCCTTGGTTTAAGACTGCTGAGGCAGTTTGAATCATTGAGAAAAGACAGCACACATCGGAAATACAAAGCCTTGAGAGGGTCTGCACTCAGATAAAGGAGGGTGCCTACACATTACAATTGCATAGAAAAATAAGTAAGATAATGGCACTTGGATTAGCTTTAAAGAAGTTGAGTGACACGCAACATACAACCGTCCATCATTAAGGCCTAGCAACATGAGGGTGATTGGACAAAATGGGACTTCATTAACTCTTTCTTAGACTAGCAAGAACCATATAAGAATGGGATATAGTGGCAGGTCCAACCCGACACTGCAGTCGACAAGAGCCTAACGAAGCTTCGCTTAGAGGAGGATGTCCCACCAGAAGAAGAGTCAAGTGCCCCATGAGAGGTGATCACTCTGCTGCCTTGATGTTGATTCCTTGGTTTAAAAGTCATTTTTATTGCTTGATGCTGTCTTTATGCTTGTGTAAACTGTTTTTAATGCTGTGTGCAATGTTGTCGTCATTAAAGATAACTTGATTAATTACCATACAGAGTAGTCTGACTTTCTTTGGCTGGCTATTATCCAGGTCCACAAATCACTGGAACATCTGTATCCCTACAATGTTTTAGAATGTGGGCATCCAGTCTGGTGCGCTGCAAGTCAGCCACAGATTAAAAAAGAAAAAGAAAGATTTGTATTTATATAGCACCAATCACAACCGCAAGGCGTCCCAATTGCAGTCATTGTAATTAATGTTCCCTGTAAGCTGCGCTTTATTCTGCTCAACCTGTTTCTTTTAATGCGCGGTCTCTTTAAATTTCTGCGCATGCACGGTATTTACAATGTAAAAGCTGGTGAACGGCCTGCGCGGGACCTTTGAGATTACTATGTGGCCGCGTACCTTAGCAAGAACATTGGTTGTACTGCAGGAAAGAGGTTACAAACAATCCAGAACTGAGCAACAAGGTTAGCAAAATTTGTTCTATGTTTATGTCTCAACCTATCTGCACAAAATCTGTGGATTCCTTACAGTGGAAGAATGGCTCCTCAGACTCTGGCACAAGGCAAAGGACTAACTCACCATTGTTACTGCTGACAGTGGGAGGAGAACCAAACCCACTCTAGTACATTTGCAACATTGCAGTAGGCAGCTACAACATTACATACTTAGTCCACGGCACCACGGGTGGCTCAGCTGCACAGGGGGAGGAAGAACAGTGGAAGAGCAATAGTGATAGGGGATTCATTGGTTAGGGGAACAGATAGGCGTTTCTGTGGTCGCACACGTGATTCCAAGATGGTATGTTGCCTTCCTGGTGCCAGGGTCAAGGATGTCACTGAGCGGCTGCAGAACATTCTGAGGGGGAAGGGTGAACAGCCAGAGATCATGGTCCATATCGGTACCAACGACATAGGTAGAAAAAGGGATGAGGTCCTGCAGGCAAATTTTAGGGAGCTAGGAAAGAGATTAAAAAGCAGGACCTCAAAGGTAGTAATCTCTGGATTACTCCCTGTGCCACAAGCTAGTGAGTATAGAAATAGGAGGAAGGAACAGATGCATGTGTGGCTGGAGAGATGGTGCAGGAGGGACGGCTTCAGATTCCTGGGACATTCGGACCGGTTCTGGGGGAGGTGGGACCTGTACAGGCCGGACGGGTTGCACCTCAACAGAGCCGGAAACAATGGCCTCGTGGTGGGGGTTGCTGGTGCTGTTGGGGACGGTTTAAGCTAATTTCGCTGGGGAATGGGCACCAGGATGTAGCATTAGAAAGGAGAAACAAAGTGCAAAAAGGATGGGGAGAGACAGATAGCACTAGAGTAAGAAATAGTAAGGTATTAGGTGGGGTCAGACTAAGAGCAAATACAAGGGGAAGGGCGAACAGTCAGAGATCGTGGTTCACATTGGTACCAACGACATAGGTAGAAAGAGGGATGAGGTCCTGCAACAAGAATTTAGGGAGCTAGGTAGCAGATTAAAAAGCAGGACCTCAAAGGTTGTAATCTCTGGATTACTCCCGGTGCCACGTACTAGTGAGTATAGGAATAGGAGGATAGAGCAGATGAATGCGTGGCTAAAGAGTTGGTGCAGGAGGGAGGGCTTTAGTTTCCTGGATCACTGGGTCTGCTTCTGGGGAAGGTGGGACCTGTACAAGTCGGACGGGTTGCACCTGAACCGGAACGGGACCAACATCCTTGCGGGGAGGTTTGCTAGTACTGTTGGGGGGGGGGGGGGGTTAAACTAACTTGGCAGGGAGATGGGATACGAAGTGGAGCTATAGTAGGGGGTGATGCACAGCCAAATATAGAGGAAAAAACAAGTCAGCCTGGAAGGCAGAGCAAATATGTAACGGCACAAGGGAGTATGGCAAGGCTGGATGGCATTTATTTTAATGCAAGGAGTCTTGCGAGTAAGGCAGATGAATTGAAGGTGTTGATGAACACATGGGAGTATGATATTGTTGCTATCACAGAGACATGGTTGAGGGAGGGGCAGGACTGGCAGCTCAATATTCCGGGGTATAGAATCTTCAGGCGAGACAGAGGGGGGTGTAAAAGAGGTGGGGGTGTCGCAATATTAATCGAGGAGTCAATTACTGCTGTAAGGAGGGATGATATCTTAGCAGGTTCCTCTAATGAGGCCATATGGGTAGAACTTAAAAACAAAAAGGGGGCAAGCACGTTGCTGGGAGTGTATTATAGGCCCCCAAACAATCAGGGGGAGATAGAGGAACAGATATGTAGGCAAATCTCAGAGAAGTGTAGAAAGAATAGGGTAATAATAGTAGGGGATTTCAACTTCCCCAATATTAACTGGGATAGTCAGAGTGTGAAAGGCTTAGAGGGTGCGGAATTCTTAAAGTGCATCCAGGAGAGCTTTTTGAGCCAGCATGTAGAAAGTCCTACAAGAGAGGGGGTGGTACTGGACCTAATTCTAGGGAATGTAGCTGGGCAAGTGGTAGAAGTGTCAGTAGGAAAGCATTTTGGTGACAGTGACCATAATTCGGTGAGATTTAAGGTAGTGATGGTAAAGGACAAAGATGGACCGGAAATAAAGGTTCTAAATTGGGGGGAGGCCGATTTTAATATGATAAGGCAGGATCTGGCCAAAGTGGACTGGGATCAGCTACTTGTAGAAAAATCCACATCAGAGCAGTGGGAGTCTTTCAGAAAGGAAATAGAGAGAGTACAACGCCAACATGTTCCCATAAAGGTCAAGGGTGGGACCAACAAGCCCAGGGAACCCTGGATGTCAAGGGATATACAAGAATGGATTAGGAAAAAAAGGGAGGCTTTTGGCAGATACAAAGGGCTAAAAACAGTGGAAGCCCTAGAGGAGTATAGAAAGTGCAGGGGGTACTTAAAAAAGAAATTAGGAGAGCGAAGAGGGGGCATGAAAAAACACTGGTGGGCAAAATAAAGGAAAATCCCAAGGTGTTTTATAAGTATATTAAGGGCAAGAGGATAACCAGGGAAAGAGTAGGGCCCATTAGGGACGAAAGTGGCAATCTGTGTGTAGAGCCAGAAGATGTGGGTGAGCTTTTAAATGAATATTTTTGCATCTGTGTTCACTATGGAGAAGGACGATGTCGGCATCGAAACATAGAAACATAGAAGATAGGGGCAGGCCATTCAGCCCCTCGAGCCTGCTCCGCCATTCAATGAGATCATGGCTGATCATCCAAATTCAGTACCCTGTCCCTGCCTTCTCCCCATATCCCTTGATCCCTTTAGCTTTAAGAAATATATCTAACTCCTTCTTGAATATATTTAATGAATTGGCCTCTACTGCCTTCTGTGGTAGAGAATTCCACAGGTTCACCACTCTCTGGGTGAAGAAATTCCTCCTCATCTCAGTCCTAAATGGCTTACCCCTTATCCTTAGACTGTGACCCCTGGTTCTGGACTCCCCGGCCATCGGGAACATCCTTCCTGCATCTAGTCTGTCTAGTCCTGTTAGAATTTTATAAGTTTCAATGAGATCCCCTCTCATTCTTCTAAACTCCAGCGAGTATAAGCCCAATCGACCCAATCTCTCCTCATACGTCATTCCTGCCATCCCAGGTATCAGGCAGGGGGATTGTAATATACTTGAACAAATTAGTATTGAGAGGGAGGAGTTACTAGCGGTTTTAGCGGGCTTAAAAGTGGATAAATCCCCAGGCCCAGACGATATGTATCCCAGGCTGCTGTGTGAGGCAAGGGAGGAGATTTTCAGAACCTCTCTGGCCACAGGGGAGGTGCCAGAGGACAGCTAACATAGTACCATTATTCAAGAAGGGTAGTAGGGATAAATCAGGGAATTACAGGCCAGTGAGCCTAACATCAGTGGTAGTGAAATTATTGGAAAAAATTCTGAGGGACAGAATTAGTCTCCACTTGGAGAGGCAAGGATTAATCAAGGATAGTCAGCATGGCTTTGTCAGGGGGAGATCATGTCTAACCAATTTGATTGAATTTTTCGAGGGGGTGACTAGGTGTGTGGATGAGGGTAGTGCAGTTGATGTGGTCTACATGGACTTCAGTAAGGCTTTTGACAAAGTTCCGCATGGGAGACTGGTCAAGAAGGTAAGAGCCCATGGGATCCAGGGCAATTTGGCACATTGGATCCAAAATTGGCTTAGTGGCAGGAGGCAGAGGGTGATGGTCGAAAGTTGTTTTTGTGACTGGAAGCCTGTGTCCAGTGGTGTACCGCAGGGATTGGTGCTGGGTCCTTTGCTGTTTGTAGTGTACATTAATGATTTAGATATGAATGTAGGAGGTATTATCAGTAAGTTCGCGAAAATTGGTGGAGTGGTAAATAGCGAGGAGGGAAGCCTCAGGCTACAGGACAATATAGGCGGGTTGGTCAGATGGGCAGAATAGTGGCAAATGGAATTTAACCCTGAAAAGTGTGAGGTGATGCATTTTGGGAGGCTAACAAGGCAAGGGAATACACAATCAATGGTAGGACCCTAGGAAGGACAGAGGATCAGAGGGACCTTGGTGTGCATGCACATAGATCCCTGAAGGCACCAGGACAGGTAGATAAGGTGGTTAAAAAGGCATATGGGATACTTGCCTTCATTAGCCGAGGCATCGAATATAAGAGCAGGGAGGTTATGATGGAGCTGTACAAAACGCTAGTTAGGCCACAGCTGGAATACTGTGTCGCCACACTATAGGAAGGATGTGATTGCATTGGAGAGGCTGCAGAGGAGATTCACCAGGATGTTACCTGGGCTGCAGCGCTTCAGCTATGAAGAGAGACTGGACAGGCTGGGGTTGTTTTCCTTAGAGCAGAGAAGGCTGAGGGGGGACCTGATTGAGGTGTACAAAATTATGAGGGGCATAGATAGGGTAGATAGAAAGGAACTTTTCCCCTTAGTAGAGGTGTCAATAACTAGGGGGCATAGTTTCAATGTAAGGGGCAGGAGGTTTAGAGGGGATTTGAGGAAAAACCTTTTCACCCAGAGGGTGGTTGGAATCTGGAACTCACTGCCTGAAAGGATGGTAGAGGCAGGAACCCTCACAACATTCAAGAAGCATTTAGATGAGCACTTGAAACGCCATAGCATACAAGGCTACGGACCAAGTGCTGGAAAATGGGATTAGAATAGATAGGGCTTGATGGCCGGCACGGACATGATGGGCCGAAGGGCATCTTTCTGTGCTCTTTGACTCTAAGAAGATTTACAGTGCATGTGTGTAAACGCACGAAGCATGATAAATAAGGTTGGTGAGCTGCAGGCGCAAATAGCCACATGGGAATATGATGTCATGGTGATAACGGAGACCTAGCTCAAAAAAGGGCAGGATTGAGTTTTAAATATTCCTGGATATAAGGTGTTCAGGAAAGATAGGGAAGGAAGGAAAGAAAGGAGGTAGGGTGGCAGTATTGTCTAAGGAGCATGTTACAGTGCTGGAGAGAGAGGATGTCCTGAAGGGGTCAAGGACAGAATCTATTTGGTTAGAGTTAAGAAATAATAGAGGTGTCATTACACTATGAGGTGTATTTTACAGGCCACCAACTAGTGGGAAAGATATAGAGGAGCAAATTTGCAAGGAAATTGCAGAGAGTTGCAAGAACTATAGAGTAGTAATAATGGGGGACTTCAATTATCCCAATATAGACTGGGATAGTAATAGTGTAAAGGGCAGAGAGAAGGAAGAATTTCTGAAGTGTGTTCAGGAGAACTTTCTTGATCAGTACGTTTCCGGTCCAACGAGGAAGGAGGCATTGCTGGATCTGGTTCTGGGGAATGAGGTACGTCAAGTGAAGCAAGTTTCAGTAGGGGAACATTTAGGGAACAGTGATCATAGTATCAGAAGGTTTAGATTAGCTATGGAAAAGGACTGGGAGCAATCTAGAGTAAAAATACTTAATTGGAGAAAGACCAATTTCAGTGGATTGAAAACGGATCTGGCCCGGGTAAATTGGAATCAAAGATTGACAGGCAAAACAGTAATCGAACAATGGACTGCCTTTAAAGAGGAGATGGTTCGGGTACAGTCGAGGTACCTTCCCACGAGGGGGAAAGGTCGGGCAACAAAAGCCAGAACTCCCTGGATGACGAAAGAGATAGAAAGATGAAACAGAAGAGTGCATATGACAGATGACAGGTTGAGAATACAAGTGAGAACCAGGCTGAATATAGAAAGTTCAGAAGGGAAGTGAGAAAGGAAATAAGAGGGGCAAAGAGAGTATGAGAATAGATTGGCAGCTAACATAAAAGGGAATTCAAAAGTCTTCTATAGGCACATAACTAATAAATGATAAGAGGAGGGATGGGGCCGATTAGGGACCAAAAGGAGACCTACGCATGAAGGCAGAGGGCATGGCTAAGGTACTAAATAAGTACTTTGCATCTGTCTTCACCAAGGAAGAAGATGCTGCCACAGTCATAGTGAAAGAGGTGATAGTGGAGATACTGGATGGGATAAAAATTAATAAAGAGGAGGTACTAGAAAGGCTGTCTGAACTTACAGTTGATAGGTCACCAGGACTGGATGGGATGCATCCTAGGATGCTGAGGGAGGTTAAGGAGGAAATTGCAGAGGTACTGGCCACAATCTTCCAATCCTCTTTAGATACGGGGGTGGTGCCAGAGGACTGGAGAATTGCAAATTTTACACCCTTGTTCAAGAAAGGGTGTAAGGATAAACCCAGCAACTACAAGCCAGTCAGTTTAACCTCGGTAGTGGGGAAGCTTTTAGAAATGATAATCAGGGACAAAGTTAACAGTCACTTGGACAAGTGTGGATTAATTAAGGAAAGCCAACACAGATTTGTTAAAGGCAAATCATGTTTAACTAACTTGATTGAGTTTTTTTGATGAGGTAACAGAGGGTTGATGAGGGCAATGCGGTTGACGTGGGATTTCCAAAAGGCGTTTGATAAAGTACCACATAATAGGCTTGCCAGCAAAGTTGAAACCCATGGAATAAAAGGGACAGTGGCAGCATGGATATGAAATTGGCTAAGTGACAGGAAACAGAGAGTAGTGGTGAACGGTTGTTTTTTGGACTGGAGGAAGGTATACAGTGGTGTTCCCCAGGGGTCGGTACTAGGACCACTGCTTTTCTTGATATATATTAATGACTTGAACTCGGGTGTACAGGGCACAATTTCAAAATTTGCAGATGACACAAAACTTGGAAGTATAGTGAACAGTGAGGAGGATAGTGATAGACTTCAAGGGGACATAGACAGGCTGGTGAAATGGGCGGACACATGGCAGATGAAATTTAATGCAGAAAAGTGCGAAGTGATACATTTTGGTAGGAAGAACGAGGAGAGGCAATATAAACTAAAGGGTACAATCTAAAGGGGGTGCATGAACAGAGAGACCTGGGGGTATATGTGCACAAATCATTGAAGGTGGCAGAGCAGGCTGAGAAAGAGGTTAAAAAAGCATACGGGATCCTGGGCTTCATAAATAGAATTGAGCGGTCGCACAACACCAGGTTATAGTCCAACAGTTTTATTTGAAATCACAAGCTTTCGGAGCTTACTACTCCTTCGTCGGGTGAAGTAAAAAGATACAGAATCGCCAAAGCATATATAGATAGAGAACAATGCATGTGTACCTTACAATTGCAGACAACTAAATTAAATCATCCTGACTATCTGCCGAGGTGTGATAAAGTTAATCAGGTCAGCCAGGAAGGTACCACATCAAAGACATAGCAAGATACAACTGAGACAATGAGGTGGAGTCGCAGGGGGTCTAACGTGTCAAAAGCTGCCGTCTGTATGTAAAACGATAAGCTTTCAAATTTTTACTTTTTTACTGGGAACATTTTTACTTTTTTACTGGGAATCACATCTGTGAACAAGCCAACGACGACTCGAGTCCGGATCACGTCATGTATCGTGACATAAACCCAAGATCCCGGTTGAGACCGTCTTCATGAGTGCGGAACTTGGCTATCAGTTTCTGCTCGATGATTTTGCGTTGTCGTGTGTTCCTAAGGTTGCCTTGGAGAACGCTTACCCACAGATCCGAGGCTGAATGTCCTTGACTGCTGAAGTGTTCCCCGACTGGGAGGTAACAATCCTGCCTGGTGATTGTTGCACGGTGCTCGTTCATACGTTGTCTCGCCACGATGGACGTATCGGCACTCTACACCAGTATCCCCCACGATGACGGCATCGCTGCGACAGCCTCAGTACTCAACACCAACAACAGCCAATCTCCAGACGCCATCCTACAACTCATCAGCTTCATCCTTGACCACAATGTCTTCACCTTCGACAACCATTTTTTTACCCAAACACACCGAACAGCCATGGGGACCAAATTCGCACCCCAATACGCCAACATCTTCATGCACAAGTTCGAGCAAGACTTCTTCGCTGCACAGGACCTCCAGCCAACGCTGTACACCAGATACATCGACGACATTTTCTTCCTTTGGACCCATGGCGAAGGATCACTGAAAAGACTACACGATAGCATCAACAGGTTCCATCCCACCATCAAACTCACCATGGACTACTCCTCAGAATCGGTTTCATTCCTGGACACACGAATCTCCATCAAAGACGGACACCTCAGCACTTCACTCTACCGCAAGCCCACGGACAACCTCACGATGCTCCACTTCTCCAGCTTCCACCCTAACCACGTTAAAGAAGCCATCCCCTATGGACAAGCCCTGCGAATACACAGGATCTGCTCAGACGAGGAGGAACGCGATGGACACCTACGGACGCTGAAAAACGCCCTTGTAAGAACGGGATATGACGCTCGACTCATCGATCGACAGTTCCGACGGGCCACAGCGAAAAATCGCATAGACCTCCTCAGAAGGCAAACACGGGACACAACCAACAGGGTACCCTACGTCGTCCAGTACTTCCCCGGAGCGGAGAAACTACGCCATGTTCTTCGCAGCCTTCAACATGTCATCGATGACGACAAACACCTCGCTAAGGCCATCCCCACGCCTCCACTACTTGCCTTCAAACAGCCGCCTAACCTCAGAAGTACCATCGTTCGCAGCAAATTACCCAGCTTTCAGGATAACAGCGACCACGACACCACACAACCCTGCCACGGCAAACTCTGCAAGACATGCCAGATCATCAACACAGATACCACCATCACACGTGAGGACACTACCCACCAGGTACATGGTACATACTCATGTGACTCGGCCAACGTTGTCTACCTCATACGTTGCAGGAAAGAATGCACCGCGGCATGGTACATCGGCGAGACCATGCAGACACTGAGACAACGTATGAACGAGCACCGTGCAACAATCACCAGGCAGGATTGTTACCTCCCAGTTGGGGAACACTTCAGCAGTCAAGGACATTCAGCCTCGGATCTGCGGGTAAGCGTTCTCCAAGGCAACCTTAGGAACACACGACAACGCAAAATCATCGAGCAGAAACTGATAGCCAAGTTCCGCACTCATGAAGACGGTCTCAACCGGGATCTTGGGTTTATGTCACGATACATGACGTGATCCGGACTCGAGTCGTCGTTGGCTTGTTCACAGATGTGATTCCCAGTAAAAAAGTAAAAATGTTCCCAGTAAAAAAGTAAAAATTTGAAAGCTTATCGTTTTACATACAGACGGCAGCTTTTGACACGTTAGACCCCCTGCGACTCCACCTCATTGTCTCAGTTGTATCTTGCTATGTCTTTGATGTGGTACCTTCCTGGCTGACCTGATTAACTTTATCACACCTCGGCAGATAGTCAGGATGATTTAATTTAGTTGTCTGCAATTGTAAGGTACACATGCATTGTTCTCTATCTATATATGCTTTGGCGATTCTGTATCTTTTTACTTCACCCGACGAAGGAGTAGTAAGCTCCGAAAGCTTGTGATTTCAAATAAAACTGTTGGACTATAACCTGGTGTTGTGCGACCGCTCAATTTTGTCCACCCCAGTCCAACACCGGCATCTCCGCATCATTCATAAATAGAGGCATAGAGTACAAAAGCAAGGAAGTTATGATGAACCTTTGGTTCGGCCTCAACTGGAGTATTGTGTCCAATTCTGGGCACCGCACTTTAGGAAGGATGTGAAGGCCTTAGAGAGGGTGCAGAAAAGATTTACGAGAATAGTTCCAGGGATGAGGGACTTCAGTTACGTGGATAGACTGGAGAAACTGGGGTTGTTCTTGTTAGAGCAGAGAAGGTTTTGAGGAGATTTGATAGAGGTATTCAAAATCATGAGGGGTCTAGACAGAGTAGATAGAGAGAAACTTTTCCTGTTGGCGGAAGGGTCGAGAACTAGAGGACACAGATTTAAGGTGATTGGCAAAAGAACCAAAGGCGACATGAGGAAAAACTTTTTTAAGCAGCGAGTGGTTAGGAATCTGGAATTCACTGCCTGAAAGGGTGGTGGAGGCAAACTCAATCATGGCTTTCAAAAGGGAATTGGTTAAGTACCGGAAGGAAAAAATTTGCAGGGCTACAGGGAAAGGGCAGTGGAGTGGGACTAGCTGAAGTGCTCTTGCAGAGAGCTGGCACGGGCTCGACGGGCCGAATGCCCTCCTTCTGTGCTGTAACCATTCTATGATCCAGAGCAATCCTGGATACTAATTTAGTTGGGAAAGTGTAAAAATATTTTGAGCTGTTAAAGGACAGTTTAATGACTAGAAAGGGTTAACATTTTGTATGTAGAGACATAGGAAATAGGAGCAGGAGTAGGCCATACAGCCCCTTGAGCCTGCTCCGCCACTCAATAAGATCATGGCTGATCTTCGGCCTCAACGCCACTTTCCCTGTCCGATCCCCACATCCCTTGATTCCCCATGAGTCCAAAAATCTATCTATCTCAGTCTTGAATATACTCAATGACTCAGCATCCACAGCCCTTTGGGGTGAAGAATTCCAAAGATTCACAACCCCGAGTGAAGAAATTCCTCCTCATCTTAGTCTTAAATGGCCAACCCCTTATCCTGAGACTATGCCCCCTTGTTCTCGACTCTCCAGCCAGGGAAAGCAACCTCTCAGCATCTACCCTGTCAATCCCCCTCAGAATCTTGTATGTTTCAATGAGATCACCTCTCATTCTTCTAAACTCCAGAGAGTATAGGCCCAATCTACTCAATCTCTCCTCATAGGACAACCCTCTCATAGAAACATAGAAGATAGGAGCAGGAGTAGGCCATTCGGCCCCTTGAGCCTGTTCTGCCATTTAATGAGATCATGGCTGATCATCCAAATTCAGTACCCTGTCCCTGCTTTCTCCCCATATCCCTGGATCCCTTTAGCCTTAAGAAATATATCTAACTCCTTCTTGAATATATTTAATGTATTGGCCTCAACTGCCTTCTGTGGTAGAGAATTCCACAGGTTCACCACTCTCTGGGTGAAGAAATTCCTCATCTCAGTCCGAAATGGCTTACCCCTTATCCTTAGACTGTGACCCCTGGTTCTGGACTCCCCCGCCATCGGAACATCCTTCCTGCATCTAGTCTGTCTAGTCCTGTTAGAATTTTATAAGTTTCAATGAGATCCCCTCTCATTCTTCTGAACTCCAGCGGATATAAGCCCAATCGACCCAATCTCTCCTCATACGTCATTCCTGCCATCCCAGGTATCAGTCTGGTGAATCTTCGCTGCACTCCCTCCATGACAAGAACATCCTTCCTCAGATAAGGCGACCAAAACTGCACACAATATTCAAGGTGTGGTCTCACCAAGGCCCTGCACAACATCAGATTGATCCCTGGGCAACACGGTGGCATAGTGGTTAGCACTGTTGCCTCACAGCGCCAGGGACCCGGGTTCGAATCCGGCCTCGGTTGACTGTCTGTGTGGAGTTTGCACATTCTCCCCGTGTCTGCGTGGGTTTCCTCCGGGTGCTTCGGTTTCCTCCCACAGTCCAAAGATGTGCGGGTTAGGATGATTTGGCTATGATAAATTGACCCTTAGTGTTAGGGGGATTAAATACGTGGGGATAGGGTGGGATATGTGTCTGTGCAGGCTCGATGTGCCGAAATGGCCTCTATCTGCACTGTGGGGATTCTGTGACCCTCATCCCAGGGATCAATCTAGTGAACCTTCGTTGCACCGCCTCTAAGGCATGTATGTCCTTTCTCAGATACGGAGACCAAAACTGTGCACAGTACTCCAGGTGTGGTCGCACCAAAGCCGTGTACAATTGTAATAAGACTTCCTTACTCTTGTACTCCAATCCCCTTGCAATAAAGGCCAACATGCCATTTGCCTTCCTAATTGATTGCTTACTTTTGCTACTCGCTTCCTTTTCACATACTTGTAGAAGCTCTTACAATGTTTCCTGGTTGGCTCTTTGATGTATTGTTCTAGGAAACTGTCTTGAATACATTCCATGAACTCGTCCTCCAGAGTTTGCCAATTCTTCTATTAATGGCCTCTAGTTTTGGTCTCCCCCATAAGTGGAAACATCATCTCTATGTCTACCCTATCGAATCCCTCTATCAGGTCACTTCTCAATCTTTTCTTTTCTAGAGAAAAGAGCCCCAGCCTGTCCAGTCTTTCCTGATAGTTATAACCTCTCATTTCTGGTATCATCCTTGTAAATCTTTTTGCTACTTTTAGTGATTTGTATATCTATACCTCAGATCCCTTTGCTCCTCTACCCCATTTAAACTCTTATTATCTGAGCAGTATGTGGCCTCCTTACTCTGCCTACCAAAAATGCACCACCTCACACTTATCCATATTGAAATTAATTTGCCAATTACATGCCCATTCTGCAAGTTTATTAATACCACCTTCTTGTATTTTGTCGTAGTCTTCCTCAGTTTTAACCACAGGTCCCAATTTGGGATCATCTGCATATTTTGAAATTGTACATCCAATTCCCGAGTCCAAATTCTTTATGTTAACGGTGAACAACAGCGGTCCCCAGTGGGACACCACTTCCACCTTTTGCCAGTCTGAGTAACTACCCTTAACCCCTACTCTCTGTTTTCTGTTTTGTACCCAGCTTGTTATCCATTCTGCTATTTGTCCCGATTCCATATGCTGTGACCGTAATCATAAGCCTACCACACCTTATCGAAGGCCTTTTGAATATCCAAATATATTACATCTACTACATTACTCTTATCTACTCTTCCTGTTACTTCTTCAAAAAATTCAAAAAGGTTGGTCAAGTATGACCTTCCCTTTTGAAAACCATGCTGACTACTCTTTATATTTTCCATTTATAGATGTTATTCTATTATATGTAAAGATTTTATTATCTTTCCTACCACAGACATTAAGCTAACTGGTCTATAGTTCCCTGGGCTTGTTCTATCCCTTTTTAAATATAGGAATCACATTAGCTGTCCACCAGTCCTCTGGCACGATTCCCTTTGCTAATGAATGTTTATATATATGTAATAGTGCCTCTGCTATCTCTTCCCTAACTTCTTTTAATATGTGCGGATGCAATTAATCTCGACCAGGGGTTTTTAATCCTCTCTAAGTTTAATTAGTTTAGCAATTATCTTCCCCCCCTCCCCCCCCCTTATAAATGTCGTCGTATCTTTTTTAATTGCTTCTTCTAATGTCATGTCCACCATGTTAGTTTCCCTGGTAAATACTGAGGCAAAGTAACTATTCAATATCTCTGCCATTTCGCTGTCATTACCTGTGAGTTTGTCTTGTGTTTCCCTTAGTGGACCTATCGCTATCCTGATATTTCTTTTGTTATTTATGTGTCTGTAGAATACGTTACTATTTATTTTTATATTCCTTGATAATTTAATTTTGTAGTTTCTCTTTGCCTTCCTAATTGTTTTTTTGACTTTTATCCTAACCTCTTCATATTCCCTTTTGTCATCCTCCTTTATTGTCTATGTACTTAGTGTATGCCTTTTTCTTTAGTTTCAATTTTACCTATGTCTCTATTCATCCTTGGCTTGCTTGATCTTGTTTTTTTAGTGGGATATATTTCTCCTGAACTCTATTGATCACCTTTTTAAATATTTCCCACTGCTGTTCTATCTCTTTGTCTGTCAATTTTTTTCCCTAGTTCCATTGTCAGCTGTGGCTCACTGGATAGCACTCTCGCCTCTGAATCAGAAGGTTGTGGGTTCAATTCCCATTCCAGAGACTTGAGCACAAAAATCTAGGCTGGCACTCCAGTGCGGTACTGAGGGAATGCTGCACTGTCGGAAGTGCCAGCTATCGGATGAGATCTTAAACCCAGGCCCCATCTGCTCTCTCAGGTGGCTGTAAAAGATCCCATGGCACTATTTCGTAGAAGAGCAGGGGGTTTATCCCTGGTGCCTTGGCCAATATTAATTCCTCAATCAACATCACTAAAACAGATTATCTGGTCATAATCACAATGCTATTTGTGGGATCTTGCTGTGCGTAAAATTGGCTGCCACGTTTCCTACATTACAACAGTGACTACACTTCAAAAGTAATTCATTGGCTGTAAATTGCTTTGGGACGTCTGGTGGTCGTGAAAGGCACAATATAAATGCAAGTCTTTCTCATCCGTATAAAATTAGCTTTTTCCAATCTATTACTTTAGCCTTTGTCTTATGTCTTTCTCAGTCATTATTTTAAACCTTATGTTGTGATCGCTATTGCTTAGATATTGCCCTACGCTTACTTCTCTTATCTGCTCTGGTTTATTTGCCATTACTAGATCCAGCAGTAATTCCTCTCTTGTTGGACTTGTTATGTACTGGGTTAGAAAGGAGTCCTGAACACACTGTAAAAACTCCATTCTCTTACCCTACCTCTTCTTGCCAGTTTATTTGGGGGTAGTTGAAATCTCCCATAATTATTATTCTATGTCTTTTACTCATCTTATAGATTTGCTTATACATTTCTTCCTCCACCTCCCTTCCACTGTTAGGTGATCTATAGAATACCTCCATTAGCATGATTGATCCCTTGTCTTTCATCTTGATCCATATAGTTTCTGTTTTATCTTAATGTTAGTTCTGTCCCTTTTTTCTACTGCCATTATTTATCTCTAATCAGTACATGTACCCCACCCCCTTCTTCCTTCCCTATCCTTTCTAAATACGTTATATCCTTCAATATTTAACTACCTTAACATTCAATCATACAGGATTATGGTGCAGGGGCCCACTGAATGACACTGAAATACACACACCTGTCAGAATTGTCTGTCACAAATTCCAGAATATCTGATATAAAAAGGACAATAAATCCTGTGTCAGCCTTAGCTCACCAGTAGTATTCTTTCCTCTAAGTCAGAAAGTTTTACATAAAATTACATAGAAATTACAGCACAGAAACAGACCATTCGACCCAACTGGTCTATGCTGGTATTTACTTATACATTTCTTCCTTCACTTCCCTTCCACTATTAGGTGATCTATAGAATATCCCCATTAGTGGGATTGATCCCTTCTTATCCTTCACTGAGCACATGAGCCTCCTCTCACCCTACTTCATTTCATCCTATCAGCATATCTTTCTATTTCTTTCTCCCTCATGTACATATCTAGCTTCCACTTAATTGCATCTATGCTATTTGCCTCAATTACTCCTTGTGGTAGCGAGTTCCACATTCTAAGCACTCGCTAAGTAAAGAAGTTTCTCCTGAATTCCCTATTGGATTTATTAGCGACTATCTTATATTTATGACCCCTAGTTTTGGACTCCCCCACAAGTGGAAACATCTTCTCTACGGCTACCCTATCGAAACCCTTCATAATTTTAAAGACCTCTATCAGGTCACCCTTCAGTCTTCTCTTTTCTAGAGAAAAGAGCCCCAGCCTGTTCAGTCTTTCCTGATAGTTGGTCATAGGTTCACTCTGGAAACTTGAGCACATGATCTAGGTTGACTATTAAGTACCATACAGAGGGAGTGCTGTACTGTCAGAGGTGCCGTCTTTTGGACAAGATGTTAAACTGAGGTTGTGTCTTCTACTGAGAAGGATGTAAAAGATCCTGTGGCACGATTCTAGGACGAGCATCCCCTGGGGTTGTCCATCATTTATCCCTCAACCAAAAACAGATGAACTGGTCACTTATCTCATTGCTGATTGTGGGACCTTGCTGTGCACAAATCCGCTGCCGCGTTACCCTACAAGAGTGACTACACTTAAAGTAATCCATTGGCTGTGAAGTGCTTTGGGATGCCCCGAGCAGGAGGCAAGAACTTTTTTTCATTATTCATTCATGGAATGTGGGCATCACTGGCAAGGCCAGTATTTATTGCCCATCTCCAATTACCGTTGACAAGGTGGTGGTGAGCCGCCTTCTTGAACTGCTGCAGTCCCTGTGGTGAAGGTACTCCCACAGTGCTGTTCGGGAGGGAGTTCCAGGATTTTGACCCAGCGACAATGAAGGAACGGCGATATATTTCCAAGTCAGGATGGTGTGTGACTTGGAGGAGAACTTGGAGGTGGTGGTGTTCCCATGCGCCTGCTGCCCTTGTCCTTTTAGGTGGTAGAGGTCACGGGTTTGGGAGGTACTGCCGAAGAAGCCTTGGCGAGTTGCTGCAGTGCATCTTGTAGATGGTACTCACTGCTGACACAGTGCGCCCGTGGTGGAGGGAGAGAATGTTTAAGGTGGTGGATGGGGTGCCAATCAAGCGGGCTGCTTTGTCCTGGATGGTGTCGAGCTTCTTGAGTTTTGTTGGAGCTGCACTCATCCAGGCAAGTGGAGAGTGTTCCATCACACTCCTGACCTGTGCCTTGTAGATGGTGGAAAGGCTTTGGGGAGTCAGGAGATGAGTCACTCACTGCAGAATACCCAGCCTCTGACCCGCTCTTGTAGCCACAGATGGTAACCCCAGGATGATGATGGTGGGAGATTCGACGATGGTAATGCCACTGAATGTCAAGGGGAGGTGGTTAGACTCTCACCTGTTGGAGATGGTCATTGCCTGGCACTTGTGTGGCGCGAATGTTATTTGCTCATCAGCCCAAGCCTGAATGTTGTCCAGTTCTTGCTGCATGTGGGCACGGACTGCTTCATTATCCGAGGGGTTGCAAATGGAACTGAACACTCTGCAATCATCAGCGAACATCCCCATTTCTGACCTTATGATGGAGGGAAGGTCATTGATGAAGCAGCTGAAGATGGTTGGGCCCAGGACACTGCCCTGAGGAACTCCTGCAGCGATGTTCTGGGGCTGAGATGATTGGCCTCCAACAACCACCTTCCTTTGTGTTAGGTATGACTCCAGCCAACGGAGAGTTTGCCCTCTGATTCCCATTGACTTCAATTGTACTAGGGCTCCTTCATGCCACACTCGGTCAAATGCTGCCTTGATGTCAAGGGCAGTCACTCTCACCTCACCAATTCAGCTCTTTTGTCCATGTTTGGACCAAGACTGTAATGAGGTCTGAAGCAGAGTGGTCCTGGCGGAACCCAAACTGAGCAGGTTATTGGTGAGTAAGTGCCGCTTGATAGCACTGTCGATGACACCTTCCATCACTTTGATGATGATTGAGAGTAGACTGATGGGGCGGTAATTGGCCGGATTGAAATTGTCCTGCTTTTTGTGGACAGGATATACCTGGGCAATTTTCCATTTTGTTTAGCCAAGCTGTTCCAGTACAGCTACAAGGCACGGCTAGTTCTGGAGCACAAGTCTTCAACCAGGATGCTGTCAAGGCCCATAGCCTTTGCTGTATCCAGTGCACGCAGCTGTTTCTTGATATCACGTGGAGTGAATCGAATTGACTGAAGACTGGCTTCTGTGATGGTGGGGACCTCAGGAGGAGGCCGAGATGGATCATCCACTCAGCACTTCTGGCTGAAGATGGTTGCAAATGCTTCAGCTTTGTCTTTTGCATTCACATGCTGGGCTCCACCGTCATTGAAGATGGGGATATTCATGGAGCCTCCTCCTCCCGTTAGTTGTCTAACTGTCCACCACCATTCATGATTGGATGCGTCAAGACTGCAGAGCTTTGATCCTGTCCGTTGGTTGTGGTATCGCTTAGCTCTGTCTATAGCATGCTGCTTCTGCTGTTTAACATGCATGTAATCCTGTGTTGCAGCTTGCCCAGGTTGGCACCTCATTTTTAGGTACGCCTGGTGCTGCTCCTGGCATGCTTTTCTATACTCCTCATTAAACCAGGGTTGGTCCCCTGGCTTGATGATAATGGTAGAGTGAGGAATATGTCAGGCCATGAGGTTACAGATTGTGGTGGAATACAATTCTGCTGCTGCTGAAAGCCCACAGTGCCTCATGGATGCCCAGTTTTGAGCTGCTAGATTTGTTCTGAATCTATCCCATTTAGCACAGTGGTAGCGCCACACAGCACGATGGATGGTGTCCTCAGTGTGAAGACGGGTAGATTGGTGAGGATGAGGTCAAGTAGGTTTTTCCCTCGTGTTAGTTCTCTCACCACCTACCGCAGGTCCAGTCTGGCAGATGTCCTTCAGGACTCAGCCAGCTCGGTCAGTAGTGGTGCTACCGAGCCACTCTTGGTGATGGACATTGAAGTCCACCACCCAGAATACATTGTATGCCCTTGCTACCCTCAGTGCTTCTTCCAAGTGGTGTTCAACATGGAGGAGTACTGATTCATCAGCTGAGGGAGTGTGGTAGGTGGTAATCAGCAGGAGTTGTTAATCTACAGAAACTTCCTTGAACAATTATTCTCTAACTGATCTCATAAATTACACAAAAGACCACTTCCCCACTGAAAGTATTTGAGCAGCGGCTTTAAAACGTCAGCTAGTTAAAAATGGCTCAATTTTAGCAGCTAAAACGTCTTTAAACATCTGACTACCCTTGGGCAATGCCACAGGAGAGCTGCCAGTTAAAATAAAATTCCTTTACCATGGCCTCGTAGAAAAGCTTCCAGATGCTAGTCAGGAATAATTGACCTGTGATCATTTGAATGCAATAGAATTATTTGTATTACTCAAATATTACTACATATGAACAAATTCAAGTACACTGAGAAACAGCAATTCCATTTAAAATACATACATGTGTATGTATATTAAAAGTCTTGCACTTCCTGTCCACATTAACCTTACTTCCTGGTCAAGATTTTTGAGTCACTTTGTACATCAGCATTTTATAATGGGAAAAGCCATGCCTGTCACTTTGAGTGGTGATATGATGGTACCAGTAAAGATGATGGATCACAACAAATTGAGAGGCAATATGCCAATGATGGGTGCAGCACTGAGAAGTTGCTCATCACTGTCGTCTGTTGCTGAGGGAAGCGATGGACTGCATTCCCACAAGAGGCCAATGTTGGCAACTTGGATGCTGCACTAACAACAGGGGAAATAGAGGCTGCCATGAGGTCTATGAAGAATGGCAAAGCCATTGGTGATGGACTTGATGGCATTCCTGGAGATTTACAAGATTGGATATAAAGCTCTGAGTGCCTGCAAAAGCTTCTTGGTGAGAAACTCAGGGTAGGGCTTGGGAGGGTCAATAGAGAAAGAGGATTTTAAATGAGGAATGGAACAAGATGAGGAGCTGAAGCTACTGGAGGAGTTGGGGGGGGAGGGGGGGGAGAGAAAGAGAACAAGGTGAGAATTGGTGATATGGGCAACATTGCCACGGCGGGGGAAGGGGGGTAGGGACACGCAATAGAGGGTGGACATGGCAGATAGGAGAGGAAGTCATAGGAGTGACGAGGAGAATTTGTGGTCAGGGGGTGATGGTGTGCACAATGGGGTAGAGGAGAATGGATACTACTGGGTTGCCAATATGGAGGGATAGGGAAATTTAGGAATCTGAGGGCAATGGTGGAGTACAATAGTGCAGTAGCCATGCATACAATGGGGGAAGGGGCACAGAAGGTACATGTGTGGGGGAGTGAGAGGGGTGATGGGGATGATGGTAGGTGATAGTGGGTCAGGGTGAGAATGCCCCTGGATGCCTGTAGCTGGGGGCGGGGGATGGAGGAGTAAGGCGGACCAGAAACAAAAGCAATTGGGGAAAAGGAGATACAGGGGTTTACCAGATAGATCAAAAGGGATGGAGAAACAACAGGAGCGGACAGTGGGAAAAGGTAATAGACAAGATGGTATTGAGGGAGGGGGAGAGCATTGAAAGTGAACTGCAGGCCTCATTTCCCTTCCTCTGCCACTGGAAAATGCAGCCTGCAATGAATCCCCTTCAAACCACAGAGGGGCACAGAGACTGCACTTAATAATAGTCACAAAGAAAAACAGAAAAGTAAGAGACAGAGATACAAAAGAACAAGATAGAGACACACAAACAGTGATGTGCCACATTTTGCTGTTTGTAAGCTTAACCCCCTCTTTGGAACTGATTAAACATTGCTAAGAGGATTAAAGGCAAAAATATTTCTTTTGTGTTGAAAATTTTGGAAACTGCGTAAACGAGCCTTTGAGCATATTCTGAGGTAATTTTTTGTTTGTTTGTGGAAATGTATGTTTATTGAAAACTGTATAGTCCACTAATCATTTTGAAAAGTAGGAACCCCTTGCTTGCTGGGACAGTGGTTGGGGACACCTAATAGTTCGAAAGGGCCGAGGGCACAATCTGCTGGGTTTCCACCCTGTCTAAGCTCCCGTACCTTTGTATCCACCCTCCAATGCTGCCAGACCATACCCGCCACCTTCCCCCCTCCCAGTAATCCTGCATTCAAGGACGATCCCATTACGCCGAGATCTCCCCTCCAGCGTTCCCATGACCTGTCCCAGGCCCCAGGATCCCCTCCCAGATCTCAGGATCTCCTGTCAAGTACTGCCACACCACCCCGCATCCCCCAACAGTGATACATCAGTGGCCCTCGCACTACTTGGCATAACTGCCCCTGTTATAACACTGTATCCTCTGCCTGTGCCCAATACCATGTATACATTTACTGATTTTCTGTAACTCAAAACATGAATTGGTTTAATTCCTGATTAACCACAGGGAAGTGGGTCTTGGGCAAGGAGAAAAATCCCTGAAAGGGGCCTTTTGTCATTTTTACCATCTCATGTAAAATAGATGAGAAGCAACTGATTTACATACTGAACAGCACCGCCCACAGAAACAAATCTCAACTGTTTCAACACAATCCTTTATTGACAGTACAAATGTGCCCCCACTTTAATCGACTTTCTACATCAAAATATTTGAAAGATACAAAGCGTTTTCTTGATTCAAATAAAAACATACATTACTTATGGATGCTTTCCCCTTCAACTTTAAAAGTAGGCTGCCATATAAAATATTTTGGCCTTTGAAAGGGTAAATAATCAAACCACTACGGCCTAGCTCAGTTCCTAATGACTGATGGCCAAGTCTACACCTTGGAACGTCTCACTTGCTTGGAATCTCGCCAGTAGCTAGCTTACTTAGCGTTATCCACGGCCTTGTTACTCTATTCACTCTTGTCTTCACTCTGGTAATGTCGATACTCCGGCTTTAGCTCCCATGTATTCTTATGGGTCCCTTTTACATTGTAGATGCCAATCTCTCTCAAAATCTCCTTTAGATAGGTCTGTGGGGAAGGAAGGAAAACAGAAAACAATTAACTCCCGCACCTAAAGTTGCGTATTTTACAATGTAATGGTTTAATATCAACAAATCTCACCCCCCACCCCCAAGCCAGCTCAATATTTGACGCGTAAGAAAAGCTATCACCCTTTTTAGGGCTTCAAACCAAGAACACGTCCTCTCTTAGGGACGCACCCACTCATCCAAGTCCAAAGAGCTTAGGAGCGGCTTGGCAGGGTAGGTTTAGGGACCCCCAAGTGGTGCAGTGGTATTGCTGGAACTGAACCTGCTAAAACTACATAACACTACCAACATCGGAGTAAGCTTCCGACCCTCCCTGCTACAGTGTTAGCTTGTAGGGTTATCTGGAGCTGAATGGGAAGCATCCCTGCCCCCATTGACCGGTCTACACCTCCAGGGTCCATCAGTGGTTGGTCAGTCATTAGCAGTGTCCTGGCTTACGGAGTCTATTGGAGAGTTGATTTGGTTCTGAGGTTCCATCAGCAAGCCTGACATCTTCAAAATACCTCAACTTCAAAGGGACCTCCACTCACCTCCCTTCTCTGCCACACAAGGAGAATAGTCACTAGTAGATCATCGTGCAATTGACATGTGACGGGCAGGTTTTGTACCCTCGTTGAGTGGATAGCACGTACCGGGAATGTTTGGGAGTGGCAAGATGAGCAGCACAGCTCAGTATAAAATGTGTGAGCGCATTGCCACCATTCCCCAGGCCACATCATGGATATAGGAGCTGGTTACCAGACTTATTCATCACTAACTCCTTAATCCAGGTCAAGTGAAAGGCTTCAGTTAGGAGATGTGACCACCATGATACTGATTCCTCTCCAAGCCACAAATCCATATTACAGCTTGTTCTCCGTTATATAAAAATCCCCAAAAAGCTAAAAATTCCTGTTGCTTACATGAATTGATATTAAGCTAAGAGAAGATGGTGGATCAGTGAAGCCATTTTATGTTTTGCTCTATAAGAGTTCTGGATACTGGTGAGGGCAATAGTTCCTCTGGGGAGTGCAGCCAGAGCCAAGTTCATGGCACCATGGGAGGCTCAGCTGCACAGGCGGGGAGGAAGAAGAGTGGAAGAGCAATAGTGGTAGGGGATTCGATAGTTCGGGAAATAGACAGGCGTTTCTGCGGCCGCAGATGTAACTCCAGGATGGTATGTTGCCTCCCTGGTGCCAGGGTCAAGGATGTCACTGAATGGCTGCAGGACATTCTGAGGGGGGAGGGTGAACAGCCAGAGGTCGTGGTCCACATCGGTACCAACAAAATAGGTAGAAAGAGGGATGAGATCCTGCAGGCAGATTTTAGGGAGCTAGGAAAGAGATTAAAAAGCAGGACCTCAAAGGTAGTAATCTCCGGATTACTCCTAGTGCCACGTGCTAGTGAGTACAGAAACAGGAGGATACAGCAGATGAATGCGTGGCTGAAGAGATGGTGCAGGTGGGAGGGCTTTAGATTCCTGAGGCATTGGGACCGTTTCTGGGGGAGGTGGAACCTGTACAAGCCGGACGGGTTGCACCTCAACAGGACCGGAACCAATATCCTCACGGCGGGGTTTGCTAGTGCTGGTGGGGAGGGTTTAAACTAGCTTGGCAGGGGGATAGGAACCCGAGAGTGGATTCAGAAGGGAGAGAAGCAAAGTTGGAAATGGAAGGCAGAAAATTAGTAAGCGAGTTTGGAAGGCAGAGGAAACAAAGGCTAGAAAATAGACAAGAAGGGAGTTTGGCAGTGCTAAATGGTATATACTTCAACGCAAGGAGTCTAGGGAATAAAGCAGATGAGCAGAGGGCACAGATAGACACGTGGGAGTGTGATATTGGCCCAAAAATTAGTGCCTCTACGCGAGAGTACGCACTGTGTACTCTCGCGTATTCTGTCTCCAATTGCCGGTTTTCTGCATGCACTGCGCATGCGCTGAAAACCGGCACTTGGTGATTTCAAAAGGGGGCGGTTCCTAAGTGAACCGCGTGCGCGCTACAGGCTGCGCGCACGCAGTGCACTTAGTGCTTTGAACGTGCAGGTAAGCATGGAAGATTTTGCACATAAAGAAAGGAGGCGTAAGACCCTCTTTTAACAAGGTAAGTAGTTAATTAAGTATTATTTTGAATTTTTTTCAACAGGTATATCTTTTTTAGAGACTTTAAAGAAAGGTAAGTTTATTTTTATAACTTTTTAAAAGATTTTAAATTTTTTCAAAAATTTAATTTTTTGTTTAAAGTGGTTAATTTATTTAACTATACTTATTTTATTAATGTGATGGTTTTTTTTTAATTTAATTGAGGTTTAGCTGTTCTTTTGGGGGGGTATAGATTCATAGTTTTCACAGCACTTGGTGAAAACTATGAATGAAAGATGGTGTGCTGCCATTGGCTCCAACTGAATCACGTGATCCCACAGCTCGCACGAATTAACTGCGCCTGTGGGATACGCAAGCACTGCCCAGCTGCTGTCTAGAAAATCAAGTGCGAGCTGGGAATGAAAAAGCCGGCGCGCAGTGAGATATCGCGGGGAAGCCTTACCCCCGCACGAAGGCTCCCTCACTAATTTTTGGGCCATTATAGCTATTACTTAGACATGGCTGAAAGGAGGGCAGGAATGGCAGCTCAACATTCCTGGTTACAGGGTTTTCAGATGAGATAGAGAGGGGGATAAAAAAGGAGGGGGGTCACAATATTGATTAAAGAATCAATTACAGCTGTGAAGAGGGAGGATATCTTAGAAGGATCATCAAATGAGGCCATATGGGTTGAACTGTAAAACAAAAAAGGGGCAATCACAATGCTGGGAGTGTACTATAGAGCTCCGAACAGTCAGAGAGAGATAGAAGAGCAAATATGTAGGCAAATTTCTGATGTGCAAAAATAGGGCAGTAATAGTAGGACATTTCAACTTCCCTAATATTAACTGGGATAAAATTTGTATGAAAGGTATAGAGGGAGCAGAATTCTTAAAATGCATCCAGGAGAACTTTTTTAGCCAGTACGTAGCAAGCCCAACAAGAGAGGGGGCGGTTCTGGACCTAGTTTTAGGGGATGAAGCTGGGCAGGTGGAAAGGGTATCAGTGGGAGAGCATATTGGTGGTAGTGATCATAATTCAGTTAGATTTAGGGTAGTTATGGAAAAGGACAAGGACAGACCAGGAATAAAAGTTCTCAATTGGGGAAAAGCTAATTTTACTAAGCTGAGGGGTGATTTAGCCAAAGTGGACTGGAGACAAAAACTTGAAGGTAAATCAGTGTCAGAGCAGTGGGAGGCATTCAAGGAGGAGATAGTGAGGGTTCAGAGCAAGTATGTTCCCTTAAAGAAAAAGGGTGGGACTCACAAATCTAGAGCTCCCTGGATGTCAAGGGGCATACAAAAAGGGAAGCTTATGACAGATACCGAGGACTCAATACTGCAGAAAGCCTAGAGGAGTATAGAAAGTGCAGGGGAGAAATTAAAAAGGAAATTAGGAAAGCAAAGAGAGGGCATGAAAAAATATTGGCAAGTAAAATCAAGGAAAACCCAAAGATGTTTTAGAAATACATTAAGAGCAAGAGAATAACTAAAGTAAGAGTAGGGCCTATTAGGGACCAAAAGGTAGCCTGTGTGTGGAAGCGGAAGACATGGGTATGGTTCTTAATGAATACTTTGCGCCTGTTTTCACAAAAGAGAGGGACAATGCAGACATTGCAATCAGGGAGGAGGAGTGTGAAATATTAAATGAAATAAACCTGGTGAAAGAGGAAGTATTAAGGGGTTTAGCATTTTTGAAAGTGGATAAACCCCCAGGCCTGGATGAAATGTATTCCAGACTGTTAAGAAAAGTAAGAGAGGAAATAGCAGAGGCTCTGACCATCATTTTCCAATCCTCTCTGGCTACATGTGTGGTCATGATGCGGAGATGCCGGTGTTGGACTGGGGTGGACAAAATTGAGAGGTCGCACAACACCAGGTTATAGTCCAACAGTTTTATTTGAAATCACAAGCTTTCGGAGCTATCACTCACTATCACTTCACCTGAGGAAGGAGTGATAGCTCCGAAAGCTTGTGATTTCAAATAAAACTGTTGGACTATAACCTGGTGTTGTGCGACCTCTCAATTACATGTGTGGTGCCAGAGGACTGGAGGACTGCTAATGTGGTACCTTTGTTCAAAAAGGGAGAAAGGGACAGACCGAGTAATTACAGGCTAGTCAGCCTAACCTCGGTGGTGGGAAAATTATTGGAAAAAATTCTGAGCGACAGGATAAATCTTCATTTAGAAAGACACGGATTAATCAGGGACAGTCAGCATGGATTGTGTCTGACTAACTTGATTGAATTTTTTGAGGAGGTAACAAGGAGGGTCGATGAGGGTAGTAAGTCTGATGTAGTCTATATGGATTTTAGGAAGGCTTTTGATAAGATCCCGCATGGCAGACTGGTCACGAAAGTAAAAGCCCATGGGATCCAAGGCAAAGTGGCAAGTTGGATCCAAAATTGGCTCAGAGGCAGGAAACAAAGGGTAATGGGAGAAGGTTGTTTCTGTGACTGGAAGGCTGTTTCCAGTGGAGTTCCGCAGGGCTCAGTACTGGGTCCTTTGCTTTTTGTGGTATACATCAATGATTTTGACTTGAATGTAGGAAGTATGATTAAGAAGTTTGCAGATGATACAAAAATTGGCCGTGTGGTTGATAATGAAGAAGAAAGCTACAGACTGCAGGAAGATATCAATGGACTGGCCAGGTGGGCAGAACAGTGTCAAATGGAATTCAATCTGGAGAAGTGTGAGGTAATGCATTTGGGGAGGGCTAACAAGGCAAGGGAATACACTATAAATGGTAGTACATTGAGAAGTGCAGAAGATCAGAGGGACCTTGGAGTGCATGTCCACAGATCCCTGAAGGTAGCAGGACAGGTAGATAATGTGGTTAAGAAGGCATACGGTACCACCCTCGCCTCGGAGTCAGAAGGTTGTGGGTTCAAGTCCCACTCCAGAGACTTGAGCACAAAAATATAGGCTGATACTCCAGTGCAGTACTGAGGGAGTGCTGCACTGTCGGAGGTACTGACTTTCAGATGAGATGTTAAACCGAGGCCCCGTCTGCTCTCAGGTGGACATTAAAGATCCCATGGCGCTATTTTGAAGAAGAGCAAAGGAGTTCTCCCTGCTATCCTGGCCAATATTTATCCCTCAATCAACATAACAAAAACAGATTATCTGGTCATTATCATCCTTCACTGGCTCAAATGTAAAATTATTATGACTGTGTTAAATCCTTCAATGTTCTCGCCCCTCCCCATCTCTTTATCCTCCTACTACCCTCCTCAGAACTCTCTGTTCCTCTGACTGCAGTTTCTTGTGCACTCTACTCCTTTGCCGACTGTACTTTCAGCCACCTAAGCCCCACACTGTGGAATTCTCTCCCTAAACCACACCATCTTCAAGACCCTCCTCTGTGACCAAGCTTATGGTCATCCCTCCTAATCTTTCCTTCCTTAGATCAATGTTTTTTTTACACCTCTGTGAAGCATCTTAGTATGTTCATCTACATTGAAGGCACAACATATATACAAGTTGTTGCTATTTTCATCTCAAACACTTGGTTCCTGCAGTACTGACTGTCCGCCACTGAGTGGTGCAATCAGCTTATACAATCACTGGCAAAATTACAATTCAGTTAGTTACTGCTGGAGTCTAACCCTTAATATGAAACACGTGGCACACAAAATGATTCGGTTTTGGATAATCTTTGGTCCCAATTGGTGAAAGTGATGGATACCACTTCAAATATACAAATCTGGACTGTTTTGCATTGAAGGAACAAGCTAGGAAGTTTTAGAAAATAAATTCAAACCCTGATCTTGGGTGACAAATTCAGTTCCATTAGTATGTTGTCATTTGATTGGATTTCTCCCCACCCCAACCATATAAATTAAACGCTGTTAGCATTTATTTCTTCTCATAACAGATTAGTGGGGAAAATATATAAAACCAATTATATGTATATTGTTTTAAATCTCCAAACAGGGAGACAGCAGACCAGATTTGGCCAGGCCAAGCCAATTGGAGAGGTCAGGTAGGCAGAGAGCTGGGCAGCAAGCGGTCATGAATCATTGTAAAAGTAACCAAGATGGGAGAAAGGCCGTCTCCCTGTGTTTGTGCTGTTAAGTCATGCAAGAGAGATGATAGCTGCATTGTGGAGCGCTGGCAACGTGCCTAAAAAAAATTAAATTCTTCATCTCACTTGGTAGCTTCAACTCAGTTATTGGGACATATGCTGATTAGGAAATGTAACTGTAAGAAAGTTTGATAGTGCTTGCTGCCAGAGCCAGAACAATCTAACAATGCACATGTTCCTCTCCAAGAAAACAGGGAACAGGAAAGGCATGCTGTGGACTCCCAGAAGTTTTAGTGTTAAATCTGAGGACATTTCCAAATCACAGGGCTTTGAGATTGCAATGGGCAAGCACCGTCAACAGCCAAAATGTGATTCTCACAAATGAAAACCTCAATTTTCAGGTTAAGGTGATTAAAATACTGTACAAAGCGTGGTATTTTTGACACATTTGCAAAGACAACAAATTGCACTATAATGAAAGCCTAACATATTTGCAATTATATCACCCGAGGCTGCTACTGAAGAAGCTCCATAAGAACTGTGCGCTTTAAACCCAGCAGGTGGCACTAGTAGATTTTGAGCTGCATGTCATTCCCTTTTACTTACAACTGGCTGCTTGGTGATGTCCACCAGGTCCTTGATGTTGTAGTACTGGTGCTTCTCAAATGCTGAAAACAGCATATCCAGCACTTGCTGCCTATCAGCACGGGCACGCTTCCCGTCTTCCTTCTTCTTCCTCTCGTATTCAATCTAACGAAAAGTACATTATTAGTAAACGACTGCTCGTACTGTGCACGCATTAAACACCACAGCAGTAACCTGGTCAGGGAAACCAACAGCGACTTCTTTCTTAGTTGTGTTTTAACAATGGAATGAATGAGACAACGATGGGGAGCTGCCCAGTGTTTGTAGCGCAACAACATATTCTTACTCTCTCTTGTCCCCTTTCGAGATCCGCTCATTCTCCAATGTTCTATGCGTGGATAGGTTGGCCAGTGGCCCATTACCAGATCTCTACCGATGCTGCTCTGCAACTACACTGCCAGTATGCAAGAGGATCCCAGGGAGACTCCTCCTCCAATCTTCCCCTCCCGACCTGTGTTTAGAAGCAGGCTCCTTGCCTTCCGGGCTGCAGGAGATGCACGGACCATGGAGATAGGATTCACACCCATACAAATAAATATTCTGCACAAATAGGTGAAGGGTCCCAAAAGCAACTTTCCATCCAGGCTTAACAAAATGATGCGACGACGACAAACAACCCCTGGAAAGATTACTTTGAGCAAAGTCTAAGCTCTTCCAGTTTCAACAAATCAACAAAGTTCTTAAACCTCCTTTTCCTCCATTAGTTTTCTCCCTAAGATTTTGACTTCTTAATGGGGTACTGTCCACGGTTGCTGGTCACTCTCTGGTACCTTGCTCAAGTGGCCACTTCTCACATGACCTCCTGCCAGTGAGTGGGAAGCACGGCAGCCAACATCCGTAGACATGCACACCTCCAGCCGTGGTGATGGGATAGCAATCAGACACGGGAGACCTGGCCTACATCTTCCCTAAGCTGGGGTCAGTGAGGTCAAATATAGTGCCCCTACTGCCACTGCAGCCAAGATCAGCTAACTCAGCAAAGATTGGGGAGTAAATCTTGGACCTTCCTGCCTGCATGACTAGTTGACTCACTGCCTTAACTAGCTCAGCCCCAACCATAGAATCAACTGATAGTTTAAAATCAAGGCAGCTGTATAGGCAAGCACCCCACAGCAGCACAAGCACCAAGGAAGGAGGCCTGGTCTCTTTGAAGATACCCAACCACATGTAAGTCCGTTTTCCAATTTGCCACAAATACAAGCACCCCAAAATAATCAATTCTGAATTGTCACGAGAAAGGCAATACAAAATGGACAACTGGACAGAATTCCACAAAGGTTAAATCAGACATGCTTGACCATCCACGCTTCACATGGACAGTCAGCATTTTCGGCTTAGTGTCTACTTGTCCACATCTGTGGTTTAAAATCAGCACCTCTCCATCCATCACTGCTGCTCCAGGCTCGGTTTCTCAATCCGACTTGATGCTGCTGCTCTGTGGTCAAATTCTGCTGCACACTGCCTTCATGGCATTGTGACAACCATATAAACAGTTTGAAAACAATCAGATTTACAATATATTTCTATAGCATTCCTCCAGCCCTTTAAAGAGGGAAGAGAGAAGTTTGGAGGGAGCAAAAAATGTCTTTTGGAGGCAGGAAGGGAAGTGACAAGAGGCAGATGCTGAGGGAGCGAGTTTCAGAGGGTGGGGACACAGAGGCCTAAGGATTGGCCACTGATATGGAGCAGGAAATGAGAAGTCGGCATTGGAGGAATGGAGGGTCAACACCAGGACATACGACTGGGGAAGACTGCAGAGGCAGGGAGTGAGGACATGCCAGGAGTTGAAGGTAAGGAGTAAGGGCAACAAGTGAAGGTGAGAACACAGGCTGTGGTATTCTATATCATTTGTAGCTGTGGAAGAAAAGAATCCGGAGAGCAATGGGGAAATCGAATCCCAAGGTGACAGAGGCATGGATGAGGGATTGCTACCTGGTTACCCCTGTTGAAATGTCGACGTGTGGGGTTAACGGATGAGACAGGATCATGCTCAGTTGTAATGTCTCCATATTTGAATCCCTGCTGATTCTCCTCGTTAACACGAATAAAGGAGGGCTGGACCACCTGTTACTACAGGAGGGAGAGTGTGTGATCTGGAAGTTGACTCTCGACCTACATATGCAGCAGAGAATCAGCGGGCTAAATCAAACACACATATCTAAAACACCTCATCCCATGCACACATTCCAGATGTACCCCTAGACCTAAGCGCATTTGACAGCGGTCCTGGAAATCAGAGACAGTAACTGAACTAGCTGGCTCTCACAGGCCTAACATGGAGTCTGCAGCCTAGAGAAGGACAGCCCCTGCTTTCATCATATGAGCCTTTGCTGTCATTCTCCCACCAGAAACATGTGGGATTATCTACCAATCTGATGTATGAGCTTTGCCTGGAAGCAGAAAAATATCAGAAAGCCTGCGTCCCATATCTGTCAGTCCACCAAACCCACCATCATCCTTCCCTTGAGGGTCCCAACACCCCTCCTTGCTCAACAAGGAGCAGCAAGATGTCAGTAATATCCAACTGTACATCAAAACATTTCTCTGTAAGTGTAGACAAAATGTACTGAGCCTTTATCAGACATGTAAACCAAACAAGTTAAAAAAGACACTTTAACAGAACTTCCCTTTCTTTTATACATTCAGTCTCATTCTTTGCTCAAAGGCATGGACTCGTGGTGTGCTACCATTCCTCGGGAGATCACTGCTCTACAGTACCTCACCCGTGCAGACATTTTAACGTGTGAGCCTGGAGAACATGCTCCAACAAGCGAGAGTCTAACCACCGCCCCCTGACATTCAACAGCATTACCATCGCCGAATCCCCCATCATCAACATCCTGGGGGTCACCATTGACCAGAAACTTAACTGGACCAGCCACATAAATACTGTGGCAACAAGAGCAGGTCAGAGGCTAGGTATTCTGCAGCGAGTGTCTCACCTCCTGACTCCCCAAAGCCTTTCCACCATCTACAAGGCACAAGTAAGGAGTGTGATGGAATACTCTCCACTTGCCTGGATGAGTGCGGCTCCAACAACACTCAAGAAGCTCGACACCATCCATCCCCAATCCTAACATCCACTGTAAAGCAATGCACTTTTGGCCTCCTTCCTTCCACAATGTAAAATAATTCATGCCTTAACTACCACAGCTTTTTATTTCAATTCAGGTAAAATGGTGATTATTTATAATAAAACAGATTAACATTAAGACAGAGGTAATCTTAACTGCCTGGGAGATTGAAAATAGCAGTGTGTGCTTTGGTAAGCCCCCTCCCTTGTACAATGTGGAAACCACCTCACACACACATATATACCCTTTATCGGCATACATTATTTCTTGCTCGCCCCTCTGCTAATACAGACTCATGCTTGGAAATCCTGGTAAATTTGTATTTCGTTGGTGTTGATGGGCTGATAACATGTTTCAATATGGTGAGTAAACAAATCAGACTTACGTTGTACTGATGGTTTGCTACAGGCTTATAATTTGTTGTTACAGCCTTTTCCAGTTGTAGGGAGAGACGGAATGGTTTGGATGATTCTTCAATTTGCTGTCTGGGGGGGCGGGGGGAAGAGAAGTAAAATCAGTGTGTTAGAATACATTGGTTATCAACAAAAACAACTTATATTTATAGAGCGCCTTTAACATAGTGAAACGTCCCAAGGCGCTTCACAGGAACGTTATTAGACAACATTTGACACCGAGCCACGTAAGGAGATATGAGGGCAGATGACCAAAAGGTTGGTCAAAATAGGTAGGTCTTAAAGGAGGAGAGAGGTGTAGTGGTTTAGGGAGGGAATTCCGGAGCTCAGGCAGCTGAAGACATGGTCACCAATGGTGGAGCTATAAAAATCAGGGATGTGCAAGAGGTTAGAATTGGAGGTGCACAGAGATCTGGGAGGTTTGTGGGGTTGGAGGAGGTTAGAGGTAGGGAGGGGCGAGGTCATGGTGGGATTTGAAAACATGAATGAAAATTTTAAAATCCAAGGAAACTGGAGTATAAAACGGTGCGACAGTGCTTTGAACACCATGTTTTTAAATTTCAGCATACTATACATTTTGGTAAAAAGAAATCAGATGTATTGAATTATAAATGAGAAAGTAAATAAAGAGCATGACTGACAGGGCATTCCAACAGTCCGAGTTAATTTTTTGAATCGTTCTCGTCTCCCTTGTATACCCTTCGTGGCTCACACTATTTGGAGGGTGCACGCTGGTGTTCCAGACCTCTGCCAATGCCACTGTCGAATTTGGATGTGCCTAAAACAGGCCGGATTGATTAACCCTCTACATTTCTCTCCCTTCATATTAATTCCTCCTGGAATGGCTGAGACCAGGAAGCTGCAACAGTGAAGGGGGAAACCTATAAACCCACTCCCTGGTGCCACCACCAATCGGAAGCAATCTTTTACAAAATTAGATTTGTGAAGTGTTCACACAAGCAATGATGATGGTGCTCATCAGTTAAAAACAAGATTGGCTGTGATGCCCTTCATATTCAAACAGCCTTTGGACACCCACTTCTAGACTTGTGCAATGTATTGGAGGATTGCCACAACCAAGGAACCATAAGTGAAGCATGAGTCACCTCCATCAGGAAGGGAGGGGAGAAGATGGGGTAAGAAATAATAAAAAAACCCCAATGGATTACATTACAGATGTGCAGAAGAGGGGAGAAAGAGCTGAGCAAGAGTCCTATTTCACATTTAATCTGCTCAATCTTGTAGTTAGAGCCCTAGCACTTAAGAGTTAAATTGAATGAGCTGATAACAGAACAGTCCCCTAATACCACCTCTAGTCGCTCACTTTTTGTTTTTGAATGAGTAATATATAATGTGTTTAGTTTGCCCCAGACATGGTCCATTGTAGGTGCTCAGCAGCTTGGGTTCATGGTTGTAATTTACAATTACCCAACTCCTGGATACTGAGTCACAGTGCCGCCACACTTCTGCAACAATCTGCAGCTCCTCAGCCTTCATTTCCTTTTCTTCACTGTACAGCCGTGTCTTGGCAAGGCATAACCACTTAAACTACAAACCACCATCGGTTGTAAACAGAAGTGGCCTCTGCTTCCGAAAGGTAAGAACGTTTTTAATGTATTTTGCCTCTTTTACCAGTCATTAACGTAAGCGTAAAAAACACAAGTATTCTGTTGGCTCTTTCATCACGTTAACACCAGGAATCCTTACACCAACCACAGTCAGAGAAGTGGAAATCAAATAATTCGCGAGCCTCTGAAGATTGTCATTGCATTAACAGTAACTATGTACTGTACTAAATATTTTACTGAAGTTTATCAAAGAAAATTCACAATGTATTGTATCTCAGTAAAATTCTACTTCCTTTGTTAAAATGCTAACATGGAGACATTTTGAACACTGAGCTCCAAATCTAATGCACAATGAGACAAGTGAGTTATCGTAACAGTTGGGCTGATTTTATAGCCTTTTTATTTCTCTCAGAGCTATGCAGGCCAGTTATGGAAACTATTTCAAAATGCTGGGCAACTTGCAGATTGAAGTTGGCACAGTAACATTTTTCATGATTCAAGAATTCTGATGACTGATTTTTTCCAAATTGCAGTGTTCCATTTTACAAAAAAAATTAGCCCACTGAATATAGAAGATTGGTGAGAAAAGCCCGGTATCTTGTGTGAACGAAAGCTACAGATACAGAGGTAGGTAGATTCTGGAAAGACTGTAACGTTCAGCTCCTGAATTTCACAACTAATTGCTGCTTACTGGATACTGGAGAAGTGAGGACTTGCAGATTAGTAACCTGTGTTGGCCCTTTCTCGGGTATTAAGTGCTGAGCATAACTGGGATCCAATCCTTAGGCCAGTTTGATTTTGAAATATTTACGAAGCCTCCAAAATGATCAATTTCTGTACAATCTGTTTGCAGTGGTTTTTGGACTGGCAGATTCTGTTCTATAAATGTGGCTCTACGGTGCATGATCACATCTTTATTTTTATTGCTTGCTCAAAGAGAGTTACTGCCACCACCGGTATCACTTCTTTAAAAAATGAGTTATTAATGTCAGCGTCTTTTATTTCTTGCCTTGCGCTTGTTTTCTTTTGATGGTGCAGTGTATACTCGCTTGGAGGAGTTACAGAGCTCAACCATGGCAGGGAACTCAATTCATATCAGCACAGATGGAATCACTAACCAGCAGTTAATGCAGCTCAATAGCACTGTCTTGGTCACTAACTTCTCTCAGCCAGTGAAGTCATTCAAACAAAACTATATGTGTGGACATTTTTAAATCAACAGAAAGTCAGCACTGAATAAGAGGTTGTTAAAGTCAAATGATAATTCCTTGTATTTGTCTCAAGGGGCATGGATGTTGACAGCAGCTCTTTCAACTTCAGCCATTTTAAGCATTCGGCATCTCTGCCTCATTTCTACTGTAAATGTCAGGGTCAAATTACTAAATGATTATCTGTTAGATACTTGTCTGACGCATGTGGTTCTGCTTACTTTTAGAATAGTACAGAAAGAAAAAAAAAGTTATTCACCAAACCACAACATTCAAAACAAACCAGTTAGCATCAGACTTCAGAACAACAATTCCAGTTAAATTTTACAAGGCAATTTAGATCAGAAATAGAAAATAAAATCAATAAGCTGCTAACCAGCCCTGACTGCTATTACATTCTATGCAAGGGTGTAAAGCCTTAATACAAAGATCATTTTCACCATCTAATATGCTATTTCTAATTCAGAATTACAAACCAGTCAGTCAGAACTGTCTCAATTCCTTACATAAGTTGGAATCGCATTCACAGTGCTTATTAAATAGGAGAGTACCCAACACTGTTTATTAAAGCTACTTATCATTGACAGTAATGATGAAATTCAATTTTGTTTGAGCATTTGGCAGTTATAGGGTGCATTTAAAAACATGAAATAATTAGCATTAATAACGTTGAATAATTAACATTCAGGAACCTTTGCCTGCAAAGGTCAGCACTCTGGGGAGTTTGTTGATTGTGGATAAGGTTATCTTTTGTGAAGAGACTATGCTCTTAAATGCTTTATCAGGGTAAATTCATCTAGCAAGCTTGTTCATGCCAGTCATATTTCACGATTTTCACAATAAAAAAACCAAGAACACGCAACTACACAACACAGACATGTATGTTAGCTGCGAACAGACAGTCCCCATATTCAAATATGCACAAGCCTTAAATGCAATATTATATTCTTTCTTTGGCAATAAGGTTATTTCTTCCAGTCTTCTCCCCATCTCTGTGAAAGCGCTTATTTCTACCGACGCATAGTACCTCACTTGAGTGGCTGTTCTTCCTGTGCAATACTGTTCTGAGTATCGGCAGACTGTCTGATCGTAAAGGACCTCACAGCTGAATCCGACCCTGCGTCCTTACATGCACGCTTTCCAGCAAAGGTCACTGAATAGCAATCGGGTCCAGGAACTATGGCTGATTTTTTTCACCCCCCTCCTTAGCTCAGCACAAAGGTCAATTGAAACCTTGGTTGTAGTCAGCTAACTCAACAAAGATCGGCTGTTAAAGTGGAATCTCTTAAGAAGCGGTGCTGAGTGGAGTTGCCATCAGGATTTCAGTAAAGCATAATGGTGGGTGTTGCTGCACGATATTTTACTGTTCTGGCTGTGTAGTTTGCTGCTCTGCATTGGCTGGACAGGTTCAGTGCCGAGTTTAGTCCTTTTAGCTTCATCTTTAGCTATTTCGACACCAATCATGGAATACGTGTGCCATCTATTTTTCTTTCCTATGTGCAATACTTTTCATTTACTGGCATAACTGATTTTGACGAGTTAATGCTCATAATGAGCAATTTAACCCACTGTACCAACAGTGGCCCTAGAGAGCTGGACCCAGGAGTGAGTTAGTAGTGACCCTAGCGGAAAAGACTCAGGGGGTGGTAAGAATCGTACAATGCTGAAACAAAGGCTGGGCATTAACACACACAGAGACTCAGGCTGCATGCCTGAGTCTTTAATCAAGTACCACGAGAAAGCAAAGAGTTAATGAATAAAAGGGTGAATTTGTGAGTCTCCTGTTAACATGGTGAACTCATTCACCTGAAATCTCTTAAGAGAGTGTTCCAGTCCACTTTAACCACTGCTACCACATTCATATGGCTCAGTGCCACACCAGGTGGTATTTTTGGTTTAAAATACTGACAGAAGGATTTTGTTCAGCAGATTTTTGACATTTTCACAAATAGTAAATGCCTATGTATTGAAGGACAAAATCCATCTGCTAATGCCCAGTAGTAGCCTGTGGAGTCACAAATTTTGAAAATGCATTCCAAGATCTTCCGCTTAGTTTATTTTCTTCATACTTTTAAATCCCAGTGGCATCAAGACAACAAATTTTCTCCTAGGATTCCAGTGTGGCAGCTGAAAGGTACAGGAGTCCAGCCTGTGCAGTTCTGCATTTCTTTTCTTATCTCAATGTGCCTGGCCTCTGCTCAGCACCCTCTTCTCTTCCCTCACCTTCCTCCCTCCCCAGCCAGTATTATTACAGGAACAAACTTGCACTTTAACACTATGTAGTGAAACATCGCTAGCTCTTATGCTTTCTAATTTTTTAAAACGCCAACCCCCTTAAAAATATTGTGATTTGAATCCACTCAGTTTGAAGGCAGGAATATCTTAACAGACATACACAACTGTACACTGTTGCCACACCAGGTGGTATTTTCGACCTTCCCCTTTCTGACCCCGAACGATCAGTCCTCAGCAAAGGCCTGAGCTTCATCCCCTTACGATGCTGAGCTCTTTTTCCGCCGCCTTCGTCTCCATGCCCACTTCTTTGGCCAGGAGTTTCCCCCCCGCACTGCTGACCCTTTCTCCCGCTTTCAGAATTCCCGTTCTACCTGGACCCCTCCCTCTGGCCTCTTACCCTCTAGATCTTTTCATTGCTAACTGCCGGCGTGACATCGGCCGTCTCAATTTCTCTGCTCCCCTCTCTCACTCCAACCTACCTCCCTCTGAACTTGCAGCACCCTATTCCCTCAGATCCAACCCCGACATTGTCATTAAACCTGCTGACAAGGGTGGTGCTGTTGTTGTTTGGCGTACCGACCTCTACCTAGCGGAAGCTGAACGCCAACTCTCCGACACCTCCTCCTACCTCCACCTGGACCATGACCCCACTACCGAACATCAAGCCACCATTTCCAAGACTGTCACTGACCTCATCTCCTCTGGAGATCTTATCTCCACGGCCGCCAACCTCATAGTTCCCCAACCCCGCACAGCCTGCTTCTACCTCCTTCCCAAGATCCACAAACAGGACTGCCCCGGTAGACCCATCGTTTCAGCCTGTTCTTGCCCCACGGAACTTATCTCTTCCTATCTCGACTCTATTTTTTCTCCCCTTGTCCAATCTCTTCCCACCTACATCCGCGACTCTTCCTCCGCCCTCCGCCACTTTAACAGTTTCCAGTTTCCCGGCCCCAACTGCCTCCTTTTCACTATGGACGTAAAATCCCTCGACACCTCCATTCCCCACCAGGATGGCCTGAGGACGCTCCGCTTCTTCCTTGAACAGAGGCCCAACCAGTCCCCATCCACCACCACCCTCCTCCGCCTGGCTGAACTTGTTCTCACATTGAACAACTTCTCCTTTGACTCCACCCATTTCCTCCAAATCAAAGGTGTTGCTATGGGTACCCGCATGGGTCCTAGCTATGCCTGCCTTTTCGTGGGATATGTGGAACACTCTTTGTTCCAGTCCTACTCGGGTCCCCTCCCTCACCTCTTTTTCCAGTACATTGATGACTGTATCGGTGCCGTCTCCTGCTCTCGCCCTGAACTAGAACATTTCATTCACTATGCTTCCAATTTTCACCCTTCCCTCACCTTCACATGGTCCATCTCCGACTCTTCCCTTCCCTTTCTCGACTTCTCCGTCTCCATCTCTGGGGATAGGTTATTGACTAACATTCACTACAAGCCCACTGACTCCCACAGCTACCTGATCTACACTTCCTCCCACCCCGCCTCCTGTAAGGACTCTATTCCATTCTCCCAGTTTCTCCGTCTCCGCCGCATCTGCTCTGACAATGCCACCTTCCATACCAGTGCTTCCGACATGTCTTCCTTTTTCCTCAACCGAGGATTCCCCTCTACTGTGGTTGACATGGCCCTCGACTGTGTCCGTTCTATCTCCCGCACTTCTGCCCTCACCCCTGCCCCTCCCTCCCGCAACCACGATAGAGTTCCCCTTGTCCTCACCTTTCACCCCACCAGCCTCCACATTCAACGGATCATCCTCCGCCATTTCCGCCACCTCCAGCGTGATCCCACCACCAAACACATCTTCCCCTCACCTCCCCTTTCAGCATTCCGCAGGGACCGCTCCCTCCGCGACACCCAAGTCCACTCCTCTACCACCCCCAGCACCCCTTCCCCTGGCACCTTCCCGTGCAAGCGCAGGAGATGCAACACATGCCCTTATACCTCCCCTCTTCCCACTGTCCAGGGCCCCAAACACCCCTTCCACTTGTACTTCCTGCAATTTAGTATACTGTATTCGCTGCTCACGATGTGGTCTCCTCTACATTGGGGAGACCAAACGCAGATTGGGTGACCGCTTTGCGGAACACCTCCGTTCAGTCCGTAAGGGGGACCACGAGCTTCCGGTGGCCTGTCACTTTAATTCTCCGCTCCACTCCCACTCTGACCTCACCGTCCTCGGCCTATTACACTGTTCCACGGAAGCGCAGCGTAAGCTCGAGGAACAGCACCGCATCTTTCGTTTAGGCACCCTACAGCCTTCTGGACTCAACATCGAGTTCAACAATTTTAGATCATAACCTCGGCCCCTATCACATTTATATTTTAGTTTTTCATCCACCCTTGTTTGCCCCCCCCCTTTTTTTATTCCTCCCAGAGCTGGCAGCTGTCCTTCATTCTGCCAGTGCATTTCACACTTCATTTAGCCTCAACCTGTCACATCAACACCTCCTCTTGCCTTGATTATCTCTTAATGTCTCTCAATGTCTCTTCATCTCTCCTTTTGTTCTTTCATCCCCTCCCCCTTTTCCCAGCTTTATACTTGCTTTAAATCTATTTCATTTCCTGCTTTTTTCCAGTTCTGACGAAAGGTCTTCGACCTGAAACGTTAACTCTGTTTCTCTCTCCACGGATGCTGCCTGGCCTGCTGAGTTTTTCCAGCGTTTTCTGTTGTTATTTCGGATTTCCAGCATCCGCAGTATTTTGCTATTGTACACTGTTGCTACTTTCCTTAGAATACTAAGCCATCAACAACATCCTGAGCAAAGAAGGGACAACTCTGAGCGCAGTTTTACCTTCCTCCAAACAAGACTATCAAATTCCACCCCTCATCCTTTACAAGGAGAAACTGGAGTACAAATGTCACCCAGTGGAAGGTTTAACACTGTAGCAAAATAAAATCTTGCGCTTTCTGTCTTCCTCTTTTCCCTGATGCTCACCTGGTTCCCATTCTCCCCTTTCAACGAATTTTTCTGCATTTCTTTTGTTTGAAAGTTAGAACACTCAACCTACCAGTCATAAACAAGCCATTCTGGAGCTAGGACCCACATAATCAAAAACTCCTGTCCGATCAGCTGAAAACTGGCCCCAGAAAGTTAGTTTTTCAGCCCAATCAATGCTAAGGATGTTGCCATGTTACTCAGGTGGGTCAATGGAGCGACCAGACCATCTCCATGATGTTTTTATCAAGCCCTTTCGCGATTTGGCGAGTTATCTTGTGAGCAGTCCATAAGAAAGGGTATCAGTGGGCAGCTTGGATATGGTTAACATTGACCTCTTAAGAGTCACACGATGCCTTCTGGAAAACTCTCAGGGAGAGAATCATTTACGATTTTTTCTATAAAAATAGGGAGCCACGAGTAGCACATCGCAGTATTTGTGACCGGCTAATACAGTTACACATAAGGTAAATGAGTTTCGAATTTCACGACACAAGCAATACTACGACTAGGTTTGCATCAAGAACCACTTTATGCACTGGAGACCACAGGATGTCAAACAGTGAATGTAAACAAAATGTTACTTTGTTACCAAAGTGACTACTGACCTTTTTAATCTCATGTAAGATTCGTTGACAGCTGGTCTACATTCTGCACGCTGAACCACAACTCCTTCAAAGGTTAGTTTTTCTTAGGGTGAGAAAAAGGAAAATCAAAATGAGCGTTTGGGAATTATACACAGCATTGAAGAACATTGCTAAAATTTAGAACACCAAAATTTGTCAGATGTAAAATTACAATCAGGATGTGTCAAAAGCCGTTGCTTCGTTTACCCAAACCCCACTTTTGAAAACCGAGTGCAGCAAGATGATGGGGCACAATTACCCACCATTCATTTAATCCTGTGTCATGGTAAAACTATGGGTTGGGTGACTTACATCTAACTTTGTGCTGTGTTATAAGGGCGCAACCACTGCTGTTTGCCTGCCTGGTTCAAGGCGAACTGGAGAACTGCTGAGCAATCAGGACACAGTGTGGCTAGGGACTTTAGTGTAAATGGAGGAACAGCATGCTTCCATTTCCTTTGCATTGGAGTGGAATGTTTATCAAATGGCAATTTCAGCCAGATTCTGAATACAGTGAAATGAGTAACAATTGGTAGAATGGAGGCTGGGGGAATGTGGGGAAAGAAAAGAAAGCTTCCAACAACATTCCCTCTCTCCCAAAATGTTTTTTTATTTTTACAGATTTATTATAGCTGAAAGGCTACAAAGAGCAGCAAGACCTTCCTTTTCCTATCTTCAAATTAAATACCAGAGTAATTAAAAACCCTGTATCTAGGCACTAAACATCACAAAATTAATTCAGAATAAATATTAAATAAACATGAGCAGCTGTGACCCAATGAGCCTTTGAATACTGATTTTCATTGACAGAACAGTCTATAAAAATGCAACACCCTGGAGCTGAAAAAAATATAGACTTTAATCCTTAATACAAATTTAACCAAATTCTTTTAGTTTTCTTCAGAAAAACCCACACATAATGAATGTGCTTTCACGTCAGCCTGAGACCCAATTACAATTCGGCAAAGGCTGAAGGCAAAAATAATCAATGGCAATATGGAAAAAATGGGCATGGTGTGCCCATCTGCCGAGGTGTGATAAAGTTAGTCAGGATGATTGAATTCAGTTGTCTGCAATTGTAAGTTACACATGCATTGTTCTCGATCTATACATGCTTTGACGATTCTGTATCTCCTCACTTCACCTGACGAAGGAGTTGTAACTCCGAAAGCTTGTGATTTAAAATAAAACTGTTGGACTATAACCTGGTGTTGTGCGACCTCTCAATATGGAAAAAAGCCAGGGTAAAAAGCTCCTCTGTCTCCTGCTAATGCATTGACGTATCTTTAAGCAGCACTGTAAAAAATATTAGCACTGTATTTAAAAAGTAGACTGCTTCACTAATCCTTTTTATTTAATCCAACAACCCCTTTCTCCATCCCATCTCCAAATATTCCCCCTTCTTCTCCGTTGAAGGCTCAACTCCTTGCTGGTGTACACTTGCACAGGCACTCCTTGGTACCGCAAACCAATGGCCATTACTTATATGAACACTGACGGCAAGTGTGGGCAGTCTATTCAACTACGGGAGCATCGCAACCATGCCCATTTTGTCCTAGCCAGACATCCCCACAGGCACCCCAGCAGATATCACTAGACAATGACCAAGAGCTGGCAGCCTCGCCATGTTTTCTCCTCCTTCCCCTGCACTGGCAGAAATTGGCTAATCCAGCACTGAAAAGGGCATGGATCCTGGCACCTTCCTGGTATGAGTGGCTCAACTAATCATCTTTACCAGCTAAGCAACTGGGGTAAACCCACCCCACCCTTACCAGAAAATAAATTATAAGCCCCCTACATAAGACAAAACCACAATCTGCTTCATTGAAGAAACTGAAAACAGCCTGCCACCGTAAGGGGATTGACCAGAACTGTCCTGAACCAGTAATCTTTGCAAAACAAAACTGAACTGGTTAACTCTCTATTGTGACTTTTCTAAGCATCACATAGGATTTGTAGAAGACAATGTCACATTATTTTGCACTGAGCTTTCAGAATTAATGCGTTTATTTGGTCCAAGCTCTCTAGTCTTATGACAGACTTTGAGTTCATCGTCAGCAGCAACACTAGACTCCATCTTAAGTCATCTTCGGTTCCGAGGGACTGCCTAAGAAGAAGAGACTCCATAGATCATTGTCCTGATACCACTGGATCCACAGTGAAGGTGCACTAGTACGAGTACTGACATACAGGTTGAGCGCCCAAAATCCGGAGTTCCGGAATCCGGGACGATTGATGGCAGGGTCGTCCGGAATCTGTAAAATGTTCCGGAATCCGGACACCCTGTTTCCGCCGCCAGCTGGGCCCAGGCATTTCCGGACTCGGAACGTGTTTCTGATGTCCGAAGTCCGGAAATGCCTGAGCCCAGGTTGCGATATTTCCGGACTTCGGACATCAGAAACATGTTCCGAAGTCCGGAAAAACACGAAAACCAGCTCGGCCTCGGTCCCGAGGTTGCCGGATTTGGGACGCTCAACCTGTATTAGCAAGAATCTTTAGTATTGACTATACTGCTAATGCTTGTAATAGCCCATGTTTAAAGAATAGTGATCATAATATGATAGAATTTCACATTGAGTTTGAAAGTGACATACTTATGTCCGAAACGAGAGTCTTAAACTTAAATAAAGCCAATTACACAGGTATGAGGGACGAGGTGGCTAAGGTAGATTGGGAAATTAGATTAAAAGGTACGATGGTAGAAAAGCAGTTGCAAACATTTAAAGAAATATTCCAAAATTCTCAACCAATATACATTCCATTGAAAAATAAAAACACCACGGGAAATTGATCCATCCATGGCTAACTAAAGAAGTTAAGGATAGTATTAGATTAAAAGAGACTTCTAATTTTGTGAAGAATAGCAGTAAGCCTGAGGAGTGGGAGAGCTTTAGAAACTAGCAAAGGATGACTAAAAATTGATAAAAAGGGAGGAAATAGAATGAGAGTAAACTAGCAAGAAATATAAAAACAGATTGTAAGCGCTTCTACAAGTATGTAAAAAGGAAGAGAATAGCAAAAGTAAGCGTTGGTCCCTTAGAGGCCAAGACAGAGAAATTATAATGGGGAATAAAGAAATGGTAGAGACTTGAAACAAATATTTTGTATCTGTCTTCACAGTAGAAGACACAAAAAGCATACCAAAAATAGTGGGGAACCAAGGGGCTAATAAGAGTGAGGAACTTAAAGTAATTAAAATCAGTAGAGAAAAAGTACTTGAGAAACTAATGGGTCTAAAAGCTGACAAATCTCCTGGACCTGACGGCTTACATCCTAGGGTTCTAAAAGAGGTGGCTGCAGAGATAGTGGATGCATTGGTTTTGATCTTCCAAAATTCCCTAGATTCTAGAACGGTCCCAGTGGTTTGGAAGGTAGCAAATGCACCCCTGCTATTCAAGAAAGGAGGGAGAGAGAAAGCAGGGAACTACAGGCCAGTTAGCCTGACATCAGTCGTTGGGAAAATGCTGGAATCCATTATTAAGGAAGTGGTAACAGGACACTTAGAAAATCATAATATGATTAGGCAGAGTCAACATGGTTTTATGAAAGGGAAATCGTGTTTAACAAATTTATTAGAGTTTTTTGAGAATGTAACTAGCAGGGTAAATAAAGGGGAACCAGTGGATGTAGTATATTTGGATTTCCAAAAGGCATTCGATAAGGTGCCACATAAAAGGTTGCTATGCAAGATATGTGCTCATGAAGTTGGTGGTAATACATTAGCATGGATACAGGATTGGTTAACAGACAGAAAACGGAGAGTAGGGATAAACGGGTCATTTTCAGGTTGGCAGGCTGTAACTAGTGGGTGCCGCAAGAATCAGTGCTTTTGCCTCAGCTATTTACTACTCCTGCTCCTATTTCCTATGTTTTTACATACAAAATGTTAACCCTTTCTAGTCCATTAAACTGTCCTTTAACAGCTCAAAATATCTTTACACTTTCCCAACTAAATTAGTATCCAGGATTGCTCTGGATGTTAAGAGTTATCTTGACTGATGTCTAAATGGAACAACATATTCATGAGGAGAGCTGGCCTTCAGAATTAGATGGTCAGCGAAGGGCTGAAAATGGTTGCCCGCCCGCTCTTCCAGGAAAATTACGGGTTGCTACAAGTCAAGGGTAAAGCCAACACAGAAATAAGTATACATACAGCGGCATCCGTTCTTAACTAGATCAAGTAAGGTGACTGGAGAATCTGGATGTTCATTCGTCGCCTGTTCTTGGGTATTTTATTGTAGTGTAGGAAGAATAATTGTGATATAGGTTCATTTGACACTTTTTTTAAATTTGTGATGCCTAATTTGGTGCAAGGCATTCTGCATAAACCCAACCAATTACAAAGACCCAGCTTGGCCACTAGCAGGAGCCAAGTAGAGCACCAATTAAAAATGAGTCCATTTTCAGCTCATCCCAAAGATACAAAAAGAGACAAATAAAGAACATGCACTTGTATGTTTCACATCCTCAGGATGTCTCAAAGTGATTTACAGCCAAAGGAGTGTTTTTGAGGTGTAGTCACTGTTATGTAGGCAAACGTAGCAGGCAATGACGATCTCCAACAAGAGAGTCTAAGCACCCCCCTTGACATTCAATGGCATTACCATCACCGAGTCCCCCACCATAAACATCCTGGGGGATAGCCATTGACCAGAAATTCAACTGGATGAGCCACATAAATGCCACGGCTACTAGAGCAGGTTAGAGGCTGGGTATTCTGCAGCGAGTGGCTCACCTCCTGACTCCCCAAAGCCTCTCCACCACGTACAAGGCACAAGTCAGAAGTATGATGGAATACTCTCAACTTGCCTGGATGGATGCAGCTGAAATAACACTCAAGAAGCTTGACACCATCCAAGTCAAAGCAATCCGCTTGATCAGCACACCACCCACCACCTTAAATATCCATTCCCTCCACCACTGGCGTACCGTGGCTGCAGTGTATACTATCTACAGGATGCACTGCAGAGACTTGCCAAGGTTTCTTCGACAGCACCTCCCAAACCAACGACCTCCACCACCTAGAAGGACAAGAGCAGAAGGTGCATAGGAACACCATCACCTCCAAGTTTCCCTTCAAGTCACACACTGTTCCGACTTGGATATATAGAATTCCATAGAATATACAGCACAGAAACAGGCTATTCGGTCCAATTAGTCTGTGCTGGTGTTTATACTTCACGTGAGTCTCCTCCCATTCTAGCTACCTCATCTCAGCCTTTCAGCATATTTTTCAATTCCTTTCCTCTCATATCTTGTTTCCTTTTGAAAGCATCTAAGCTATTTGTCTCAACCACTTCCTGTGGTAGTGAGTTCCACATTCTAAGCACTTGCTGAGTGAAGAAATTTCTTCTTATTTCCCTATTGGATTTATTAGTAACTATCTTGTATCCTAGTTTTGGATTCTACCACACGTGAAAACATTCTCTCCACATCTACCCTGTCCAACCCATTCATAATTTTAAAGACTTCTGTCAGGTCACCTCTAAGTCTTCTCTTTTCTAAAGAAAAAAGCCCCAACCTGTTCAATCTGTGTGAAAGAAATCCTCTCAATTCCACTAACAATATCAATCAACATTTTAAATGCATAAAGTAAATTCTGCCAATTAGTTTCATATTCCATTTGTGCATGTAAAAACAGTTGCCAGGAACAATTTTATGGAGTTTTTTTTATCTTTCAAAAATGTCAAGAAACAAGAGACCACCCATTCTCTAGATCTAGCATTTACATATTAATATCATTCCTTCATGGTCACTGGGTCAAAATCCTGGAACTCCCGAACTAACGCCATTGTGGGAGTACCTTCACCACACAGACTCAGCAGTTCAAGAAGGCAGATCAGCACCACCTTCTCAAGGGCAACTAGGTATGGGCAATAAATGCTGGTGTTGCTAGTGACGCCCACATCCCTAGAATGGAAAAAAAGCAGGCAGTTTATCTGCTACATGAAAACAATTCCATTTTCCTCTAATACAAAAGCAAAATACTGCGAATGCTGGAAATCTGGAATAAACAGAAAATGCTGGAAATACTCAGCAGGTCAGGCAGCATCTGTGGAGAGAGAAACAGAGTTAACGTTTCAGGTCGATGACCTGACAAAGTTCTGACGAAGGGTCATCGACCTGAAACGTTAACTCTGTTTCTCTCTCCACAGATGCTGCCTGACCTGCTGAGTATTTCCAGCATTTTCTGTTTTTATTCCATTTTCCTCTGTAGTGTGCTGGTTCTGGCTTATGGGTCACATCTTTGAGTGATCTTCTTTCTACTTTTTCAGCAACCATTTTCTAACTTCCTGCATGTTACTCCAAACCATCTTTCCCCAACTTATATTATTGAGCCAATGGTTGGATTCCGCTATTCCGCAAACTACTACAAACCATTAAAACTTGCTGGACTACAATACAAACTATAATTGAACTTTAAACACACTCCTGTTTTTCCAAGCATTTCTCCTGAAATCTAATGCAAAAACCGCACATTAAATACTTGAGATTATCAAGACGAAAGCATTCCTTCTGGAAATCTGATTAAAAGTGAATTTCCACAAAAACTGCTCAAGAACACCGGTACAAATAACTATCTCTAATCTCCTCCAGCCCCACAACCCTCCCGAGATATCTGCGCTCCTCTGCCTCGAGCGCCCCCAATTTTAATCGCTCCACCATTGGTGGACGTGCCTTCAGCTGCCAAGGCCCTAAGTTCTGGAACTCCCTCCCTAAACCTCTCTGCCTCACTTTCCTCCTTTAAGATGCTTCTTAAAACCTACCTCTTTAACCAAATTAACTCGGACTGTTGGAATGTCCTGTCAGTCATGCTCTTTATTTACTTTCTCATTTATAATTCAGTACATCTGATTTCTTTTTACTAAAATGTATAGTATGCTGAAATTTAAAAACATGGTGTTCAAAGCACTGTTAAACCATTTTATACACCGGTTTCCTTGGATTTTAAAATTCTCATTCATGTTTTCAAATCCCACCATGACCTCGCCCCTCCCTACCTCTAACCTCCTCCAGCCCCACAAACCTCTCAGATCTCTGTGCACCTCCAATTCTAACCTCTTGCACATCCCTGATTTTTATAGCTCCACCATTGGTGACCATGTCTTCAGCTGCCTGAGCTCCAGAATGCCCTCCCTAAACCTCTCCGCCTCACTACACCTCTCTCCTCCTTTAAGACCTACCTATTTTGACCAACCTTTTGGTCATCTGCCCTAATATCTCATGTGGCTCGGTGTCAAATTTTGTTTGATAACGCTCCTGTGAAACGCCACGGGACGTTTTACTATGTTAAAGGCGCTCTATAAATACAAGTTGTTTTTGTTGTTATCTGGACAAAGTTCTTCCTGTTTGCATGAAAGTACAGTGTGGTTTGGATATTTAAGTCTCGACGTTGTATGACAGATTTAACCAGACATTTGCCACCTTTGTTCACCGTTTCAGCATAAATAGTCACTTCATAACTAGTCAGCCTTCTCCAGCTGACTTGTGGACTGACATTTTCTGCTTGTGCATTCGCCAGCCTGTGATTTCCTGTCCATTAAAAACCCTGGCTGTATGCTCCATACCCGTGCTGAGACACAAACCATATAGCATTGTGTTTCCTACATCAGCTCATTACTACACAACAGAGGCCATCACTAGGCCTCTGTTGTGTGCCCCTTGTGAGCTGGCCAGAGAGGGTCCTAGTATCAGGTTAACTGACCTCTTGGATACTGTTGGTTCATAACCTGTACTCTCATTTAAAAAAAAATAAGGAAATAAGTGATGAGCTCCATAAGTTCTGGGGTTATTGGAAAGTGGTGTTTGTAACAGCCCAGTGAAAAAGCAACAAGACACAAGTTAAAGAATTATACACCAGTTAGCAGAAAAAAATTCTCAAGCACTTAGTGGCAGCAAGATGTCAGCATCAGTTTAGAACGAATTAAGTGACCTCTCACAAACTGATTGGAATTCTTTGAAGAAATAACTAAATTCGTCAATAATCCAGTTCTCAGGCATTGTATAAAATTCTGCAAATGAAGCTTTTAAAGTAGAGTAAGGTTCTAGGAATAGATCAGAAGAATGTAATTTAAGTTATACAAACACCTCTGAAATCTTGACTTTGAATCAAAATAATTCATCCCATCTACAACTTTGTGCACTGAGAGGGTAGTGAGCTGTCGCCATCCATTTCAGAACAAACAATACCACTTATAATGTATGCTAAAGGAAATTTCCCAATTGAGTAGCAGTTTCTTTCTTTATTAAAGCTTCAGGATCATCTGAAATTGACAGTCTAACATGTCAGTGCTAAATAAATGAAACTTGCAGTTACAGCAATCCAAAAAACAGACTAAGCTCTTTCAATTCAATTAAATATTTAAATCTTTTTCACTTAATGTCGGCCGAAGAAATAAAATGGAATGACTGCTACAAAATGTCTATTTTCTCATTTGAAAACCAGATGGATGATTAGTTTTCGACTTATGCACATGAATTCCAAATAGACTCTTCCCACAGCTTGTGGAAGCTTATTGACAAATGAATCATGTTAAAGCTGCAGTGTCTAATAATTTAATTTTCCAGAAACAAGTAGGAGCTATGGAGGCCTTCCTTAAAAACAAAATTGTCGCTTCATAGCTGAATAGTTTTAAAACCATTTGTGTACATCAGCAAGTGAGATAAGCTCCGTTCTTTAGCCCTAGCTCCTGGGAAATCACATAGCCAGCAACCAATGCATGTGAAAAGCACAGGTCAGTGGCTTGAGCACACAAAGAACAGCTATATCAACATTAACTCTCTCCCAGCGGAGAACAAAACTCATGACAGGCTGCATGCGGAGCATCTTTTACACGGGTGCAATTTTGGTAATACCTCATGTCTATGTTAGGAAAAAATGAAGCCAGACAGCTTTAATTCACCGAGAGATGGCAGCTCCACTTCTGCCTTTAGAGAGTTAAGGGCAAATTTCAGTATCAAATTATATTGCTGCAAATTCACTGCATGCAAAGATGAAATGCCACCTACAGTGAAATGGTGCTGACATCTTATGAAACCCTGCCAACACTTCCATTTCATTATTCCTACTATACTGCATACAGGTGACCTTCTTTACAACCAGCAAATGCAACACAGCACAGCCTAATTAACATCAAGGTTTGTGGAATGGAAGGGAAGATCAATAAAAAGGAAACTAACTGTGAAGGAAAATGCAACATTACAGAAGGCTTGCAAAAGGGCAAGAACTGCAAAGCGGCTGTGATCACCATTAATGTTGGTGGGCATCTCTATACAACGCAGAGACGTACTTTAACCAAGTACGTTGATTCCTTACTGGAAGCTTTGGTAAATGGCAAAATTCAGAGTACTGTTGATGCAGATGGGAATTGCTTCATAGATCGTGATGGCTCGCTGTTCAGGCATGTCCTTAACTTCCTACGAAATGGCGAACTTCTCTTACCAGAAGGCTTTCGAGAGATTCAACTTTTGGCACAGGAGGCAGAATTCTACCAAATAAAAGCTCTGACAGATGCCCTGAAAGCCAAGACTGTGCGGCAGGCGCCAGAGGCCACATTCCTGGAAATAACCGACAGCCATGACCGCTCACACGGCCTCAGAATCTACTGCAACTCTTCAGATTTCATAACAAGGATCAAGTCACGCATTATTCAAGTGTCAAAAAGCCGTCTAGATGGGTTTCCCGAGGAATTTGTGGCATCATCGCATGCCATTCAGTTTAAATACTTCATTAAATCAGAAAGTGGCGCGCGGCTCGTTCTGAAGGAAGACAACACCTTTGTATGCACGCTGGACACCCTAAAGTTCGAGACCGTCATGATGGCTTTAAAGAGTGACTTTAAGTTGCTGACCAGCTTGGACAGCTCGAAGGGGTCGATTGTTCAGAGTGATTCACTTCATTTTCTTAAGTAAATCCTGCTTTACAAGTAATGCAGAAGCGTGCTGCACATCACTGTAATAAACACTGAGGTACAAAGGACTCTTTTGCAACTACTGTGCCACTATAGTGAGACTATAAAATAGACTGCTCAGTCAGTAGATTATTGTAATGATGTAGTGTGTTATGCACCATTAAATTGTAAAACAGAATTCAAATCACCTGATTACATAATAAGCTCTTCAATTTGCACACAAGCATCTTGCTCCACCACATCATTTCCATTTGAAATTTATTTGCTTTGCTGATTAAGAATCTACAATGAATAAATTATTTAGATCAAGTATTACCATAATATTCTGTACAGGAAAGATAAACTTAATTTCAAAATTGTTTCATCATCTCATACGCTTTGAAATGTGTGCTCATTTTCTTTCCCCGGAAATTAAATTCTTAGGGAAAATATATTCTTATAATTTTTTTTAAAGACGTGATGCAAGCTAATACCATAGTAATTTAAGTCTCAAAACTATTTCAGCTCTATCCCATAGGGTTCCAAGTAATGATGTTCAGATAAGTACCTGAAAAAGCATCACAGTTTCACTAGTTGCGGACTATAGACTGCGACAGTGAGATTAGTTCTGGATTGCTCCAGCAAAGAGCTGGCACAGCCACAGCGGGCCGAATTGCCTCCGTCTGTGTTGTAAACCTCTATAGAAAAATATCCACTCTGAATTTAAAACAAAAAAGCAAGCAAATTTAAATTTGTGCATCAGGATGTTCTTATTTAATTGCCATGATCCATTCAATATTCATACATTCAAATTCCTCATTACACCATGAAGTTGAATTCACTCCAAGTTGCCAATTTCTGTTCTATTAACACTGCAGATACTCGGGAGCTATTAAACAATCATGACATTATTTCAGCATGCACATGCTCTTCTTCAAATGGGCTGCATCAGGTTAACTGATATAAGTTTACACGGTGCATCCCTGAATTCAAATGACTACCAAACCACCTTTTGTTACTCTGGAATGAACTCTCAATTTTTCACAAAAAAAAATTACATATTGATTGCATTTTACAAATGGTGCCACAGAATGATGGGAGACATCAATCATCATCAATTATCAATAGTGAGTGCCAAATCTCGATAATGTCACTGTGGGGAAGTACCCGGCACAGTCCAGGTCATGCATCACAGGGAAGAAAAAAATATCAGAAGAGTCACAACAAGCCACCCGTACATATTTGCTAACAGCTTCTTACAGGACAGCACCGGTAATGAGTCAGCCGTGAGTCTCCCATCTGTCCTCTTACTGGGGCTAAGATGGAGGGGAGGGAATAGCTTAGATATAAACAATACTAAAGGGAGAAAAGAGAACTTGCATTTTACTCATCAAAGTATCTTTTGTTCTCTTGGGCCTGGTAATGAGACTTTCTGGTAAGAAATATGATAAATGATGATCCACAATTATGAATTATATATTAATAATTGCAAATATCAGACAATATTGTTAACTACGATTAAAATAAGTATTTAAAGCAGTTATGTTAAGCATGGCATGTGTTTCACTAATATCCGGCTATAAATAAAGATTTTAAAATCAAAACAAGTGTTTTCCTGTTTTTAAATTGTTTTCAACATTAATAAAAAAAGATACGAAAATATCAGACAATGAGAAAAATAAAACATTAAATCAATTAGAAAAATGTTTTGTTTAAACAGCTTGATTCGGTGATTTTCCTTAATGCATCATTTGGTCACTAATTCTATTAAATATTTCTTTGAAACAAAGGCTACTGTTGTCTCAATTTACAGAAATACAACTTATGAAGTACCGAGTGCCTTGGCTGGTTTCTTTCTCACATTACCCTTGCTTTTATTTTTAATTTCTGCCAATGTTCTATATCAGTGCTGTGTTTGTTTACTCTTTACTTTACAGGTTTTGGATTTCTTTTATTATTCTCGATTCCCTTGAAATATGTATCACACAATCTGTGCCATGGGAGAATGTCTGTAAAATTATACCCAATTCCAACAGGTGACATTTAAAGATGTCCTAATTTTAAGATTACCCCATCAGAGTAAATAGTTTCCCTGTATCTACCCATCTGAATCCCTTAATGGTTTTAAATATCTCATTTAGATCACCGCTCAATTTTATGGCGTCAGCCTTAGCTCAGTGATAGCACTCTCAACTCAGAATCAGTAGATTGTGGGTTCAAGTCCCACTCCAGAGACTTGAGTACATAATCTAGCTTGACACTCCACTGCAGTACTGAGCAGTGCTGCACTGTCAGAGGTGCTGTCTTTTGGATGAGATGTGAAACCAATGCCTCACCTGCCCTCTCAGGTGGACTTAAAAGATCCCATGGCACTATTTCGAAGAAGAGAAAGGGAGTGTTCTCCAGTGTCCTGGCCAATATTTATCCCTCAACCCACACCACTAAAACAGATTATCTGAGCATTATCTCATTGCTGATTATGGGACCTTGTTGTGTACGTATTGGCTGCTGGATTTCCTACATTACAACAATGACTACACTTCAAAAGTACTTCATTGGCTGTAAAGCGCTTTGGGACATCCTGAGATCGTGAAAAGTGCTATATAAATGCAAGTTATTTCTTTCTAAACTGAAGAGAATGCAAGCCATGTTTATGCAATCTGTCTTCATAATTTAGTCCTTTAAGCCCTGGAATCATTCTGGTGAATCTGCACTGTACCTCTTCCAAGGCCAATATATTCTTCCTGAGGTTCAATGCCCAAAAACTAAATGGAATACTGCAAGTAGGGTCTGACCAAAGCTCTATACAACTGAAGCATCACTTCCTCACTTTTGAATTCTAACCCCTTAAGATAAAGGCCAACATTCCATTAGCTTTTTTGATTACTTTTTGTACCTGTGTACTAGCTTTTAGTGATGTGTACATGGATACCTAAATCCCTTTGCTCCTCCACAGTTCCTAGTCTCAAACCATTAAGAAAATATTTCTGATTTATCTTTCTCAGATCCAAAGTGGATGACTTCACACTTTCCCACATTGAACTCCGTCTGCTATAGTTTTGCCCACTCACTTAATCTGTCTATGTCCCTTTGAAACTTCTTCCTCCTAGCCACACAATTTACTGTGCCTCTTAACTTAGTGTCAGACTAAGAAAGAATACAAGAAGGTCGAAGATAGGTTTACAGTGCATGTGTATAAATGCACGAAGCGTGGTAAATAAGGTTGGTGAGCTGCAGGTGCAAATAGCCACATGGGAAAATGATGTCGTAGTGATAACGGAGACCTGCCTCAAAAAAGGACAGGATTGGGTACTAAATATTCCTGGACATAAGGTGTTCAGGAAAGATGGGGAAGGAAGGAAAGGAGGTGGGCTGGCAGTATTAAGGAGAATATTACAGTGCTGGAGAGAGAGGAAGTCCTGGAGGGGGGTCAAAGACAGAATCTATTTGGTTAGAGTTAAGAAACAATAGAGGTGCCATTACACTACTAAGTGTATTCTATAGGCCACCAACTAGTGGGAAGGATATAAAGGAGCAAATTTGCAGGGAAACTACAGAGGTGTGCAAGAACTATAGAGTAGTATTAATGGAGGACTTCAGTTATCCTAATACAGACTGGGATAGTAATAGTGTAAAGGGCAGAGAGGGGGAAGAATTTCTGAACTGTGTTCAGGAGAACTTTCTTGATCAGTACGTTTCCAGCCCAACGAGGAAGGAGGCATTGCTGGATCTGGGGTTGAGGTGGGTCAAGTGGAGCAAGTGTCAGTAGGGGAACATTTAGGGAACAGTGATCATAGTATCATAAGGTTTAGATTAGCTATGGAAAAGGACAGAGAGCAATCTAGAGTAAAAATACTTAATTGGAGGAAGGTCAATTTCAGTAGGTTGAGAATAGATCTGGCCTGGGTGAATTGGAATCAAAGATTGGCAGGCAAAACTGTAATCGAACAATGGGCTGCCTTTAAAGAGGAGATGGTTCAGGTACAGTCGAGGTACATTCCCATGAGGGGGAAAGGTAGGGCAACCAAAGTCAGAGCTCCCTGGATGACGAAAGAAATAGAGAGTAAGATGAAGCAGAAAAAGGGGGCATATGACAGATGTCAGGTTGAGAATACAAGTGAGAACCAGGCTGACTATAGAAAGTTCAGAGGGGAAGTGAAAAAGGAAATAAGAGGGGTAAAGAGAGAGTATGAGAATAGGTTGGCAGCTAACATAAAAGGGAATCCAAAAGTCTTCTATAGGCATATAAATAATAAACAAGCAACAAGAGGGGTGGGGCCAATTAGGGACCAAAATGGCGACCTGGGCATGGCTGCGGTACTAAATGAGTACTAACTTGTATCTGTCTTTACCAAAGTAACAGTGAAAGGAGGTAGTTGAGATACTGGATGGGATAAAAATTGATAGAGAAGAGGTACTAGAAAGGCTGGCTGTACTTAAAGTAGATAAGTCACCAGGACCGGATGGGATGCATCCTAGGATGCTGAGGGAAGCAAAAATGGAAATTGCGGAGGTACTGGCCATAATCTTCCAATCCTCCTTAGATACTGGGGTGGCGCCAGAGGACTGGAGAATTGCAAATGTTACATCCTTGTTCAAAAAAGGATAAACCCAGCAACTACAGGCCAGTCAGTTTAACCTCGGTAGTGGGGAAGCTTTTAGAAACAATAATCCGGGACAAAATTAACAGTCACTTGGACAAGTGTAGATTAATTAAGGAAAGCCAGCACGGATTTGTTAAAGGCAAATTGTGTTTAACTAACTTGATTGAGTTTTTTGATGAGGTAACAGAGAGGGTTGATGAGGGAACTGTGGTTGATGTGGTGTACATGGACTTCCAAAACGCGTTTGATAAAGTACCACATAATAGGCTTGCCAGCAAAGTTGAAACCCATGGAATAAAAGGGACGGTGGCAGCATGGATACAAAATTAGCTAAGTGACAGGAAACAGAGAGTAGTGGTGAACGATTGTTTATCGGACTGGAGGGAGGTACACAGTGGTGTTCCCCAGGGCTCGGTAGTAGGATCACTGCTTTTCTTGATATATATTAATGACTTGAACTTGGGTGTACAGGGCACAATTTCAAAATTTGCAGATGACACAAAACCTGGAAGTATAGTGAACAGTGAGGAGGATAGTGATAGACTTCAAGAGGACACAGACAGGCTGGTGGAATGGGCGGACATGTGGCAGATAAAAATTAACGCAGAAAAGTGCAGTGATACATTTTGGTAGGAAGAACGAGGAGAGGCAATATAAACTAATGGGTACAATTCTAAAGGGGGTGTATGAACAGAGAGGCCTGGGGGTATACGTACACAAATCATTGAAGGTGGCAGGGCAGGTTGAGAAAGTGGTTAAAAAAGCATATGGGATCCTAGGCTTCATGAATAGAGGTGTAGAGTACAAAACAAGGAAGTTATGATGAACCTTTATAAAACACTGGTTCGGCCTCAACTGAAGTATTGTGTCCAATTCTGGGCACCTCACTTTAAGAAGGATGTGAAGGCCTTAGAGAGGGTGCATAAAAGATTTACAAGAATGGTTCCCGGGATGAGGGACTTCAGTTACGTGGAAAGACTGGAGAAGTTGGGGTTGTTCTCCTTAGAGAGGAGATTTGATAGAGGTGTTCAAAATCATGAGGGGTCTGGACAGAGTAGAGAGAAGCTGTTCCCATTGGCAGAAGGATCGAGAACCTGAGGACACAGATTTAAGGTGATTGGCAGAAGAACCAAAGGCGACATGAGGAAAAACTTTTTTACGCAGCGAGTGGTAAGGATCTGGAATGCACTGCCTGAAAAAGTGGTGGAGGCAGATTCAATCGTGGCTTTCAAAGGGAATTCGATAAGTACCTGAAGGAAACAAATTTGCAGGGCTATGGGGAAAGGGCGGGGGACTGGGACTAGCTGAAGTGCTCTTGCAGAGAGCCGGCACGGGCTCGACGGGCCGAATGGCCTCCTTCTGTACTGTAACCATTCTATGATCTACAAACCTGGATGTACAACACTCTATTCCTTCATCCGTCATTGATAAATATGGTGAAAAGCTGAAGCCCCAGTACAGATCGCTGGGGAACAATACTCGTCACATCCCACCAATCAGAGAATGAACCCTTTATCCCTATTCTGTCTCCTACCTCCCAACCAATCAGCAACAGCTAGGGGGAATAACTTCTCTCAATCCCCCCCAAAAAATGTTGCAACTCTGATCCACAGCCTCCCCACATTTTATTCATTGCTGGAATCTCCTATCGGATCAAGGTTGTCCTGGTACTTGTCCCCTCCAGCAATGAAATTGTAAAACTACATTTTCTAAAACCCCTAAATTCCTAAACAGGAGACTGGACAAACCTCTGAGACGCACTATCTGCCGCTGCAGCATTTTTCAAAATGAAACAATTTCATTTCTTTTGCCCAGGAGTGCAGTGAGCAGTGTGGCTGGGTTCAAGAACTCAAAAGATGAGGTAAATTTCAACCTTCATTCTGAGACATTCCAACATTGACTGCGACCAATCTTTCCAATACTTCAAAAAGGTTTCAATCAGTTTTTGCATTTCTTTTTGTAGTATTTCATAACAATAGAAGATAGGAGCAGGAGTAGGCCATTCGGCCCCTCAAGCCTACTCCGCCATTCGATGAGATCATGGCTGATCATCCAAACTCAGTACCCTGTACCTGCCTTCTCCCCATATCCCTTGATACCTTTAGCTTTAAGAAATATATCTAACTCATTCTTGAATATATTTAATGACTTGGCCTCAACTACCTTCTGTGGTAGAGAATTCCACAGGTTCACCACTCTCTGGGTGAAGAAATTCTTCCTCATTTCTGTCCTAAATGGCTTACCCCTTATCCTTAGATTATGACCCCTGGTTCTGGACTCTTCGACCATCGGGAACATTCTTCCTGCATCTAGTTTGTCCAGACCTGTCAGAATTTTATATGTTTCGATGAGATCCCCTCTCATTCTTCTATACTCCAGCGAGTATAAGCCCAATCGACCCAATCTCTCCTCATATGTCATTCCTGCTATCCCAGGTATCAGCCTTGTGAATCTTCGCTGAACTCCTTCCATGGCAAGAACATCCTTCCTCAGATAAGGCGACCAAAACTGCATACACTACTCAAGGTGTGGTCTCACCAAGGCCCTGTACAACTGCAGCAGGGCATCCCTGTTCCTATACTCAAACCCTTTCGCTATGAAGGCCAACATACCATTTGCCTTCTTCACCGCCTGCTGCACCTGCATGCTTACCTTCAGCGACTGGTGCACAAGGACACCCAGGTCTCATAAGAACATAAGAAATAGATCGCCTCTCATTCTTCTGAACTCCAATGAGTAGAGTCCCAATCTACTCAACCTCTCCTCATATGTCCACCCCCTCATCCCCGGGATTAACCGAGTGAACCTTCTTTGTACTGCCTCGAGAGCAAGTATGTCTTTTCTTAAGTATGGACACCAAAACTGTATGTAGTATTCCAGGTGTGGTCTCACCAATACCTTATATAACTGCAGCAATACCTCCCTGTTTTTATAATCTATCCCCCTAGCAATAAAAGCCAACATTCCGTTGGCCTTCTTGATCACCTGCTGCACCTGCATACTAACTTTTTGATTTTCTTGCACTAGGACCCCCAGATCCCTTGGTACTGCAGTACTTTCCAGTTTCTCGCCATTAAGATAATAACTTGCTCTCTGATTTTTCCTGCCAAAGTGCATAACCTCACATTTTCCAATATTGTATTGCATCTGCCAAATCTCCGCCCGCTCACCCAGCCTGTCTATATGCCCTTGTAGGTTTTTTATGTCCTCCTCACTTTCTACTTTCCCTCCCATCTTTGTATCATCTGCAAACTTTGATATGTTACACTCGGTCCCCTCCTCCAAATCGTTAATATAGATTGTAAAGAGTTGGGGACCCAGCACCGACCCCTGCGGAACACCACTGGCTACTGGTTGCCAGTCCGAGAATGAACCATTTATCCCAACTCTCTGCTTCCTGTTAGATAACCAATCCTCCACCCATGCCAGAATATTCCCCCCAATCCAGTGATTTTTTATCTTGAGCAATAATCTTTTATGTGGCACCTTGTCAAATGCCTTCTGGAAGTCTAAATACACTACGTCCACTGGTTCCCCTTTATCCACCCTGTACGTTATGTCCTCAAAGAACTCAAGCAAATTTGTCAGACATGACTTCCCCTTCATAAAGCCATGCTGACTTTGTCCTATTAAATTATGTTTATCTAAATGTTCCATTACTGTCTCCTTAATAATAGACTCCAAAATTTTACCCACCACAGATGTTAGGCTAACTGGTCTATAATTTCCAGCCTTCTGCCTACTACCCTTTTTAAATAAGGGTGTTACATTAGCAGTTTTCCAATCTGCCGGGACCTTTGCTGAGTCCAGGGAATTTTGGAAAATTATTACCAAAGCATCCACAATCCCTACTGCCACTTCCCTCAAGACCCTAGGATGTAAGCCATCAGGTCCAGGGGATTTATCCGCCTTGAGTCCCATTATTTTACTGAGTACCAATTCCTTAGTGATTTTAATCGTATTTAGCTCCTCCCCCCCCTAGAGCCCCCTGTTTGTCCAGTGTTGGGATATTCTTAGTGTCCTCTACCGTAAAGACTGAAACAAAATATTTGTTCAGCATTTTTGCCATCTCCATGTTTCCCACCATTAATTTCCCGGACTCATCCTCCAAAGGACCTACGTTTGTCTTAGCCACCCTTTTTCTTTTTATATAACTATAGAAACTCTTGCTATCTGTTTTTATATTTTTTGCTAATTTATTTTCATAATCTATCTTCCCTTTCTTAATCAATCCTTTAGTTACTTTTTGCTGTCTTTTGAAGACTTCCCAATCTTCTATCCTCCCACTAAGTTTGGCTACCTTATATGTCCTTGTTTTTAGTCGGATACTATCCTTAATTTCTTTACTTAGCCACGGATGGCTGTCATTTCTTTTACACCCTTTTTTCCTCAGTGGAATATATATTTTTTGAAAGTTGTAAAATAACTCCTTAAATGAACACCACTGCTCATGTACCGTCTTACCCTTTAATCTATTTCCCTAGTCCACTTTAATCAATTCTGCTCTCATACCATCATAGTCTCCTTTATTCAAGCTCAGTACGCTTGTTTGAGAACCAACCTTCTCACCCTCTAATTGGATATGGAATTCAACCATGTTATGGTCACTCATTCCAAGGGGATCCTTAACTAGGACATTATTAATTAATCCTGACTCATTACACAGGACCAGGTCCAAGGTTGCTTGCCCCTTTGTAGGATCAGTTACATACCGCTCAAGAAATCCATCCCCAATACACTCAATAAACTCTTCCTCAAGGCTGCCCTGCCCAATTTGATTTGTCCAGTTAATATGATAGTTAAAATCCCCCATAATTATAGCTGTTCCCTTATTACATGCCCCAACTATTTCCTGATTAATACTTCTTCCAGCAGAGCTGCAACTATTAGGAGGCCTATATACTACTCCCACTAGTGTTTTTTTCCCTTTATTATTCCTTATCTCCACCCAAACTGTTTCATTATCCTGATCCTTTGACCCAATATCATTTCTCTGTAATACAGTGATTCCTTCCTTTATTAACATAACCACCCCACCTCCTCTTCCTTCCTGCCTGTCCTTCCTGATTGTTAAATACCCTGGCATATTTAATTCCCAGTCGTTGTCACCCTGCAGCCCTGTTTCTGTAATGGCCACAAGATCATACCCATACGTAGTTATTTGTACCGTCAACTCGTCTATTTTGTTACGAATGCTGCGTGCATTCAGATAAAGAACTTTTAAATATGTTTTGTGACAATTTATTCCTGCTTTTACCCCCTTTACTACTTTACCTTTATATATTCTGTCCCTTCCTGACACGCTCTGGTTTTTAATTACCCCACTGCTACTTTGCTCTATTGCCTTCTCCGCTGATATTTTTATTTTTTGCTCTCTTGAAACCTCCCCCCCACTAATTAGTTTAAAGCCCTCTCTACAGCCCTAGTTATTCGATTCACCAGGACTCTAGTCCCAGCACTGGCCAAGTGAAGTCCGTCCCAACGGAACAGCTCTCTCCTGTCCCAGTACTGGTGCCAGTGTCCCAGGAAGCAAAACCCATTTCTCCCACACCAGTCTTTGAGCCACGCATTTAACTCTCTGATTTTATTTACCCTAGCCAAATTTGCTCGTGGCTCAGGTAGTAATCCAGAGATTACTACCCTAGAGGTTCTGTTTTTTAATTTGGCCCCTAGCTGCTCATAGTCCCTCAGCAGAACCTCATTCCTTGTCCTATCTATGTCGTTGGTACCAACATGGACCACGACAACTGGATCTTCCCCCTCCCACTCCAAGTTTCTCTCCAGCCCAGAGGAGATGTCCTTAACCCTGGCACCGGGCAGGCAACACAGCCTTCGGGACTCTCGCTCTCGGCTGCAAAGAACACTATCTATCCCCTTAATGATACTATCCCCTACCACTACAACATTTCTTTTTACTCCCCCCACTTGAATGACTCCCCGTACCACGGTGCTGTGGCCAGGTTGCTCATCCTCCCTGCAGTCCCTGCTCCCGTCCTCACAGGGAGTAAGAGCCTCGAACCTGTTGGACAAGAGCAAGGGCTGCGGCTCCTCCAACACTACCTCCTGGATCCCCGTACCTGCCTCATTCGTAGTCACACCCTCCTGTCCCTGACCACGGGTTACATCTGAATTAGTTAATCTAATACCTCCTGGAACACAGAGTCCCTTGGTACTGCAGTACTTTCCAGTTTCTCGCCATTAAGATAATAACTTGCTCTCTGATTTTTCCTGCCAAAGTGCATAACCTCACATTTTCCAATATTGTATTGCATCTGCCAAATCTCCGCCCGCCCACCCACCCAGCCTGTCTATATCCCCTTGTAGGTTTTTTATGTCCTGCTCACTTTCTACTTTCCCTCCCATCTTTGTATCATCTGCAAACTTTGATATGTTACACTCGGTCCCCTCCTCCAAATCGTTAATATAGATTGTAAAGAGTTGGGGACCCAGCACCGACCCCTGCGGAACACCACTGGCTACTGGTTGCCAGTCCGAGAATGAACCATTTATCCCAACTCTCTGCTTCCTGTTAGATAACCAATCCTCCACACATGCCAGAATATTCCCCCCAATCCAGTGATTTTTTATCTTGAGCAATAATCTTTTATGTGGCACCTTGTCGAATGCCTTCTGGAAGTCTAAATACACTACGTCCACTGGTTCCCCTTTATCCACCCTGTACGTTATGTCTCAAAGAACTAAAGCAAATTTGTCAGACATGACTTCCCCTTCATAAAGCCATGCTGACTTTGTCCTATTAAATTATGTTTATCTAAATGTTCCATTACTGTCTCCTTAATAATAGACTCCAAAATTTTACCCACCACAGATGTTAGGCTAACTGGTCTATAATTTCCAGCCTTCTGCCTACTACCCTTTTTAAATAAGGGTGTTACATTAGCAGTTTTCCAATCTGCCGGGACCTTTGCTGAGTCCAGGGAATTTTGGAAAATTATTACCAAAGCATCCACAATCCCTACTGCCACTTCCCTCAAGACCCTAGGATGTAAGCCATCAGGTCCAGGGGATTTATCCGCCTTGAGTCCCATTATTTTACTGAGTACCAATTCCTTAGTGATTTTAATCGTATTTAGCTCCTCCCCCCCTAGAGCCCCCTGTTTGTCCAGTGTTGGGATATTCTTAGTGTCCTCTACCGTAAAGACTGAAACAAAATATTTGTTCAGCATTTTTGCCATCTCCATGTTTCCCACCATTAATTTCCCGGTCTCATCCTCTAAGGGACCTACGTTTGCCTTAGCCACCCTTTTTCTTTTTATATAACTATAGAAAGTCTTGCTATCTGTTTTTATATTTTTTGCTAATTTATTTTCATAATCTATCTTCCCTTTCTTAATCAATCCTTTAGTTACTTTTTGCTGTCTTTTGAAGACTTCCCAATCTTCTATCCTCCCACTAAGTTTGGCTACCTTATATGTCCTTGTTTTTAGTCGGATACTATCCTTAATTTCTTTACTTAGCCACGGATGGCTGTCATTTCTTTTACACCCTTTTTTCCTCAGTGGAATATATTTATTTTGAAAGTTGTAAAATAACTCCTTAAATGAATACCACTGCTCATGTACCGTCTTACCCTTTAATCTATTTTCCCAGTCCACTTTAATCAATTCCGCTCTCATACCATCATAGTCTCCTTTATTCAAGCTCAGTACGCTTGTTTGAGAACCAACCTTCTCACCCTCTAATTGGATATGGAATTCAACCATGTTATGGTCACTCATTCCAAGGGGATCCTTAACTAGGACATTATTAATTAATCCTGACTCATTACACAGGACCAGGTCCAAGGTTGCTTGCCCCCTTGTAGGATCAGTTACATACTGCTCAAGAAATCCATCCCTAATACACTCAATAAACTCTTCCTCAAGGCTGCCCTGCCCAATTTGATTTGTCCAGTTAATATGATAGTTAATATCCCCCATAATTATCACTGTTCCCTTATTACATGCCCCAACTATTTCCTGATTAATACTTCTTCCAGCAGAGTTGCAACTATTAGGAGGCCTATATACTACTCCCACTAGTGTTTCTTTCCCCTTATTATTCCTTATCTCCACCCAAACTGTTTCATTATCCTGATCCTTTGACCCAATATCATTTCTCTGTATTAGTGATTCCTTCCTTTATTAACATATCCACCCCACCTCCCCTTCCTTCCTGCCTGTCCTTCCTGATTGTTAAATACCCTGGCATATTTAGTTCCCAGTCGTTGTCACCCTGCAGCCATGTTTCTGTAATGGCCACAAGATCATACCCATACGTAGTTATTTGTACCGTTAACTCGTCCATTTTGTTACGAATGCTATGTGCATTCAGATAAAGAACTTTCAAATATGTTTTGTGACACTTAGTTCCTGCTTTTTCCTTTTTTAACACTTTACCTTTTACTCCATACCTTCTGTCCCTTCCTGACACACTTTCCTCTGTCTCCCTGCTCAGGTGCACAACCCCCTGCCACTTCAGTTTAAACCCTCCCCAACAGCACTAGTAAACACTCCCCCTAGGACAGCAGTCCCGGCCCTGCCCAGGTGCAGACCGTCCGGTTTGTACTGGTCCCACCTCCCCCAGAACCGGTTCCAATGTCCCAAGAATTTGAATCCCTCCCCCTTGCACCATTCCTCTAGCCACGTATGCATTTGAAATATCCTCCTATTTCTACTCTGACTAGCACGTGCAACTGGTAGCAATCCTGAGATTACTACCTTTGAGGTCCTATTTTTTAAATTTACCTCCTAACTCCCTATATTCTGCTTCCCCTTGCACTTCTCCTTCTCCCAATCTATTGCCATTCAGATAATAGTCTGCCTTTCTGTTTTTGACACCAAAGTGGATAACCTCGCATTTATCCACGTTATATTGCATCTGCCACGCTTCTGCCCTGTCCAAATCATCCTGGAGTTTCTCAGTATCCTTCTCGGAGCACACACGCCCACCCAGCTTTGTGTCATCTGCAAACTTGGAGATATTACATTTAGTTCCCTTATCCTGATCATTAATGTACATTGTGAATAGCTGGGGTCCAAGAACCGAACCCTGCGGTACCCCACTAGTCACTGCCTGCCACTCGGAAAAAGACCCATTAATTCCTACTCTCTGCTTTCTGTCCGCCAACCAGTTCTCTATCCAAGTCAATACCTTGCCCCCAATCCCATGTGCCTTAACTTTACACGCTAATCTCTTATGCGGGACCTTATCGAAAGCCTTTTGAAAGTCCAAATACACCACATCCACTGGTTCTCCCTTATCTATTTTCCCAGTTACATCCTCAAAAAATTCCAGTAGATTAGTCAAGCACGATTTACCTTTTGTAAATCCATGTTGACTTTGTCCGATCCTGTCACTGTTTTTCAAGTGCTCAGTTATTACATCCTTTATAATGGACTCTAGCATTTTCCCCACTACCGATGTCAGGCTTACCGGTCTGTAATTCCCCGTTTTCTCTCTACCACCCTTTTTGAATAGTGGGGTAACATTAGCTACCCTCCAATCCATGGGTACAGTTCCAGATTCCATCAAATGTTGGAAGATGATCAGCAATGCATCTACTATTTCTAGGGCCACTTCCTTAAGTACCCTAGGATGTAGATTATCAGGCCCTAGGGATTTATTGGCCTTCAATCCCATCAATTTCCCTAACACCATTTCCCTGCAAATACTGATTTCTTTCAGTTCCTCCCTTTCATCAGACCCGATGTTCTCCAACATCTCTGGGAGGTTATTTGTGTCCTCCCTTGTGAAGACAGAACCAAAATATGCATTTAATTGGTAAGCCATTTCTTTGTTCCCCATTATAACTTCCCCCGCTTCTGACTGCAAGGGACCTACACTTGATTTCACTAATCTTTTTCTCTTCACATATCTATAAAAGCTCTTACAGTCAGTTTTTATGTTCCCTGCAAGCTTACTTTCATATTCTATTTTCCCCTTCTTAATTAATCCCTTTGTCCTCCTTTGTTGAATCCTAAACTGCTCCCAATCCTCAGGGTTACCGCTTTTTCTGGCCAATTTATATGCCCTCTCCTTGGATCTTATGCTATCCCTAATTTCCCTTGTTAGCCACGGTTGAGTCATCCTTTTTGTTTTATTCTTATGCCACACTGGGATGAACAAATTCTGTAGTTCATCCATGCAGTCTTTGAATGCTTGCCATTGCCTATCCACCATCAACCCTTTGAGTGACATTCCCCAATCAATCCTACCCAATTCGCGCCTCATACCATCGTAGTTTCCTTTATTTAAATTCAGGACCCTAGTGTCTGATTCAACTACTTCACTCTCCATCCTAATGAAGAATTCTATCATATTATGATCACTCTGAGCCAAGGGGCCTCGTACAACAAGAATGCTAATTAATCCTTTCTCGTTACATAATACCCAGTCTAAGATGGCCTGATCTCTGTTTGGTTCCTCGACATATTGTTCCAGAAAACCATCCCGTAAACATTCTAGGAATTCTTCCTCCACAGTATTTTTAAGAGAAATGTAATTACAAAAAGCAAGTAAATCAGACAAAGCTGCTTTAAGGAGTCACATAAACATTGTGATATTACAGCAGTGAAAATATTTCAGATCTGCTGCTGCTGCCCACACAAATGTTATAAAATAGTGTCCAATTATTGGTCATGCAGTGTTATGATGATACAACCTATTAAATGCTGTTTGCTTTTAAAAATGAAACACGAGTTGCACAATTCATTTTGAGGCAGGTTTGATGAATACTAGTGTGTCCAGCTTTATAGCCTGCTGGCTCAGCGGTAGAAATAATTTAATATCTTGCTGCAGTAAGAGACTCAGTGCTGAATAATGACGCTGCATTGCAACAAAAAGGAGAAAAGCAAGCATCCATGGGAGTGGGGACCCAGGAGGAAGAGCGAGTGTCAGTGAAAACCACAGACCCATAGAAGTTTCCAGCATAGGAGGCCATTCAACTCATTGTGTCTGTGCCAGCTCTTTACTGGAACAATCCAAGACTAATCCCACAGCCTAACTCTCTCCCCATAATCCTGTAGCTTCCTCTGCTTTAAATAATTATCCAACTTTCCCTTAAACGATGCAGTGGTCTCTGCCTAAACCACTCCCTGTGGCAAAGTATTCCATATCCCAACAACATGTTGTGTAAAGACATCTGTCCTAAACTCTCTCCTCACTCTCTTAGTGACAATTTTATATTGATGACCCCTCGTCAATGATTCCCTAACCAGAGGAAATGGTATTTCCCCATCAAATCCCTCCAATGTTTAGAAACCGCTATTAAATTTCCTCTTAGCCTTCTCTGCTCCGGTGGAACTATTCCCAGTATTTTAAGTCTCTCCTCCTAACTATAGTTTCAGATCCTGTGAAATTACATTATAAGCTCTCAGTGACTTTAATGTCCTTTCTATAATGGGGCGCCCAAAACTGCACACAGTAGTCTGTCACCTAACCAGTGTTTCATACAAATTTATCATTACTTCATTCCTCTTGTAATCTGTGCTCCTATTTATAAAACCCAAAATGGTGTTGGCTCTTTTTATGGTCTTAACTACCCGCACTCGCAGTTTCATGGGAATATGTATTTGAACTCAAGGGGGAAAAATTCAGTTGGTTGCGCCTCCCATTAGCGCCTTAAGAGGGCGCTAATGGGGCACAAAGCAACTAGCGCCCGGGCGCGGCGATGTTTGCGCCGCTCGCGAAATTAACTAGACATTTTGCGGCGGCGCTAAACACTACTGCCATGATCTCCTGCGCCAGCAGATCGTGACGTCAGTCGAGTGCGCAACGCCCCGGTAGCGCCCCGGAGTGGATATTGAGTGGCGCCCCCTGCCTTACCGCCTGCCGCTAGCAACGACAGGTTGAGGGGAGCGTTTTGCAGTCAGGAAGGGACTGGGGGAGCGCTATTTAAAGGCGACCGCTTCCTGCTTTTTTTTGTTGGCGACATTTTTGAACCACGCATTCTGAGAGAGAGAGAGAGAGAGAGAGAGAGAGAGAGAGAGAGACTGACTTCTGGAGAGATTCAACGCTGTGTGAAGGAGTTTTGGGTACTGAGCAGCACTTTGCAGGTTCATTTTGATTTGCCCTTCCTTGTATCGATTTAGAAGAGAGTGTGGGGGCTGCACTCTGAGCTCTTTCCCTGGTTCTCTCCATTGTTCTTTCCAGCAGATCTGATGTACAGGTCTCTCCAGGCCGAGATTCAAGGCTGCAATGAGCAGGATGTGGATGGAAAGCAAGATCAACCCTCCCCTTTAAGAACTGGCCAGCGCCATTGTGTCTGTGTTCCATTGCTGACTGACATCACATGAGCTTCGCCAGCGTTCTGAGTTGGCGCCTCGCTCCTCGGCTTTTGCACTTTAAGACAGATGTGTAGCGCCTGATTTAGCGCTCCAATCACCTCTGGGGTGATAATAGTCAAGTTTGCAGTCGGAGGCGATAATTAGCGGCAGGCGCTAATCTTTGCACCCGGCCGATAATTGCGCCCCAAATGGGGCGATACTGAATTTCTCCCCCTAGGTCTCTCCGTTTACCCACATCCTTCAGCATCTTTCCATTTAATGTATATTCCCAAAATGCACTGCCTCATGCTTGGCCACATTAAAATGCATCTACTTGTCTGCTAACTTATCAACGTATTCCTCAAGTCTTTTATAGTCCTCCTCACAGTTTGCCAAATCTCTTACTTTTGTGTTGCCAGAAAATTGAGAGATTATGCTCCTTTTGCCCAGGTCTAAATCATCTATACATACATTGAGAACAAAACTGGACCCAGCACTGACCCCTGGGGTACTCCACTTCTAATCCATCTCAAATCTGAGCAATACCCATTTACCCTAACTGTTTCCTGTCTGTCAACCAACTTTCTATCCATGCTGTTCCACTTCTTACACCATCCACATAAGTGGGGATCCCGGAGAAAGTGTGAGTATCAGTGAAACTGGGGATGGAGGTGATGGTGAATATCAGGAACAGCAGGGGCAGAGACATCAGGATGAGCAGAGACAGAAGCTGGGAGATCGCCCATCAACTGCATGAAAGATTCAAGAGAGTTTGAACAGGAGCATTGGCAGAGGCTGGGAAAATCATGGTTCGATGGGGTGGTGACTCAGCAGGAAGAGGATCAGGAGCAGAGATAGAGGCTGGGAGATAGAGCATTAAAGGGAGTGGAGACAAAGCCCAGAAGAGTGAGCAAAGGGAGTGGAGGCACAGGCTGGCTCAGCGAGCAGCAAAGCAAGAGGGGACAGAGGCTAGGAGAGCAAAGGGAGAGCAGACAGAGGTCAGGAGAGAGAGAGCGCATTAAAGGAGCGGAGACAAAGCCCAGAACAGTGAGCAAAGGAAGTGCAGGCACAGGCTGGCTCAGCGAGCATCAAAGGGAGAGGGGACAGAGGCCAGGAAAACAAACATAAATGGAAAGGAGACAGAGGTCAGGAGAGCAAGCATCAGCAGGAGCAAGAACTTGCAAGGGACAGTGAGCATCAGCAGGAGTGGGGATGCAGGATAGAGTGAGACTATCAGCAGGATGGAGCCAGTAAGGAAGCTGGGAGAAGAGACATTTAATTTTCTAAAATGCCAGAATGTCAGTCTGGCGTGCTGCAGATTAGTTTAACTACTGAATTCCACTAATTCCATCCTAAACTTTATAGTGATTCTAGGAGTACAAATACCAATGATACAATAGTTTCTGCTTCCAATGTGTCCCCGATTCTGTAATATTTCTCCATCTGATCCTCTGCAGTCTTGACACATTTCTTTGTTACTATTACTGCATGTAATTTTGACCTGTTGCATCCATCACCCTCTCCAATATCCTGATAGAGAAGTATTCCTGTTTGACCCAGAGCTGAGCTGTAAACACCACATCATCTCCAATCACCAGCATACTTCCACCTCTGCAACATTAGTTGCCTCTGCCCCTTCGCTACTGGAACTCTTCCATATGCTTTTATCACTTCCAGACTGGACTAATCCTATGGATCTTCTTGCTGGCCTCCCATTGACCTCCCTCCATAAAATCCAACTTGTCCAAAACTCTGCTACAGGAGTATTGCTGTGGCTTATCCTGTGTTTCGCTTTCTGTTGTGAGAAGTCGCACAACACCAGGTTATAGTCCAACAGCTTTATTTGAAATCACAAGCTTTCGGAGCGCTGCTCCTTCGTCAGGTGAAGTGAAGAAATGCATATAGGCACAGCATGTATAGTCAGAGAACACAGCCAGATGATTACAGACGGACACCTCAGCACTTCACTCTACCGCAAGCCCACCGACAACCTCACGATGCTCCACTTCTCCAGCTTCCACCCTAACCACGTTAAAGAAGCCATCCCCTATGGACAAGCCCTGCGAATACACAGGATCTGCTCAGACGAGGAGGAATGCGATGGACACCTACAGACGCTGAAAGACGCCCTCGTAAGAACGGGATATGACGCTCGACTCATCGTTCGACAGTTCCGACGGGCCACAGCGAAAAATCGCACAGACCTCCTCAGAAGACGAACACGGGACACAACCAACAGAGTACCCTACGTTGTCCAGTACTTCCCCGGAGCGGAGAAACGACGCCATATTCTTCGCAGCCTTCAACACGTCATTGATGACGACGAACACCTCGCTAAGGCCATCCCCACGCCTCCACTACTCGCCTTCAAACAGCCGCCTAACCTCAAACAGACCATCGTTCGCAGCAAATTACCCAGCTTTCAGGAGAACAGCGACCACGACACCACACAACCCTGCCACGGCAACCTCTGCAAGACATGCCAGATCATCAACACAGATACCATCATCACACGGGAGGACACCACCCACCAGGTACATGGTACATACTCATGTGACTCGGCCAACGTTGTCTACCTCATACGTTGCAGGAAAGGATGCCCCGGAGCATGGTACATCGGCGAGACCATGCAGGCACTGCGACAACGTATGAACGGACACCGCGTAACAATCGCCAGGCAGGAGTGTTCCCTCCCAGTCGGGGAACACTTCAGCAGTCAAGGACATTCAACCTCCGATCTTCGGGTAAGCGTTCTCCAAGGCGGCCTTCGAGACACACGACAACGCAAAATCGTCGAGCAGAAACTGATAGCCAAGTTCCGCACCCATGAGGACGGCCTCAACCCGGATTTGGGTTCATGTCACGCTACATGTAACCCCACCTGACGTAGAGTCATCCAGACTCGAGTCGTCGTTGGCTTGTTCTCTCTACACAGATGTGGCCGGACCTGCTGTGATTTCCAGCAAAAAAAGTAAAAAGTTTTTTGTTTTCCATACAGACCCCAGCATCTGCCACATTTGACCCCTTGTGACCCCACCTCATTGTCTTTGATGTAATGTCTTCCTGACTGACCTGTTTGGACACCATCCACACCTTTGACTGCCGTGGTTATCTCTCTGCCGAGGTGTGATAAAGGGCAGTTAGAAAGATTAACTGTAATCATCTGGCAGTGTTCTCTGACTATATATGCTGTGCCTATATGCATTTCTTCACTTCACCTGACGAAGGAGCAGCGCTCCGAAAGCTTGTGATTTCAAATAAAGCTGTTGGACTATAACCTGGTGGTGTGCGACTTCTCACATTTGTCCACCCCAGTCCAACACCGGCATCTCCACATCATCTCTTTCTGTTAACATTCCTTTTTAAGAGTGGAATCAATTCAGAAATCTGCCTGCTATACAAATGCTCTCCCTCTGCATCTCTGTAATCTTGGTGTGTGTAGATGAACAGAAGCTACATGTGTAAAGGCAACAACCTATTCTACATTCAGTAAAAACAAAAAAAAGTAGGTAAAGTTTAGTCTGGAATTGGATGTGTCAACATTGATGTACGGTAAAAAGGAGGAAATTAGCCAAGAACCTTGTTCCGCCATAAACCAGCGTCAATCTTTCCTAACTTTGGGTAACACTCTTCTAGAGTCCCTTCAATTAAACTGTACGCTACTTCTATAATACATGATTTGCCACCACCACTGACTGCCTCTGTACTGTTACACTGTTTGTCTGACGTTAAGTCTTGGATGAGACAACTTCCTCCAGCTCAACATCAACAAAACCGAAGCTATCGCTTTCGGTCTCCCCACCACAAACTCCACTGCCGGGCCATCACCAAAGCTTAAACAGACCACTCGCACCCTTGACATTCCTGTTTGACCCAGAGCTGAGCTGTAAACACCACATCATCTCCAATCACCAGCATACTTCCACCTCTGCAACATTAGTTGCCTCTGCCCCTTCGCTACTGGAACTCTTCCATATGCTTTTGTCACTTCCAGACTGGACTAATCCTATGGATCTTCTTGCTGGCCTCCCATCGACCTCCCTCCATAAAATCCAACTTGTCCAAAACTCTGCTACACGGAAACTGCCCCACACAAAGTCCTGCTCACCCATCCTCGCTGACCTTCACTGCCTACCCATCCCAATAGGTTAAATTTAAAATTCTTGCCGTCGTCTATAAATAGCCTTATGGCCTCATCCCACCCTAGCCGAGTTCCTCCAGCCCTGCACCTCCTGCCCTCCCCACAAATGCTTCATTCTTCCAGCTCCCACGCCCCCTCCCCCATTGATGGTGAAGCTTACTCAGAAATTCCTCCCTAGACCCCTCTGTCCTTCCGCTGCTCTCTCCACTGTTAAAGATCTTTTCAAAACCTATCAATTCAACCAAAATCTTTTGTCAATCCTCCTAATCTATAGACTCTGGAACAGTTCCCATGGATTGGAGGGTAGCTAATGTAACCCCACTATTTAAAAAAGGTGGTAGAGAGAAAACGGGGAATTATAGACCGGTAAGCCTGACATTGGTAGTGGGGAAAATGCTAGAGTCCATTATAAAAGATGTAATAGCAGAGCACTTGGAAAACAGTGACAGGATCGGACAAAGTCAACATGGATTTACAAAAGGTAAATCATGCTTGACTAATCTACTGGAATTTTTTGAGGATGTAACTGGCAGAATAGATGAGGGAGAACCAGTGGATGTGGTGTATTTGGACTTTCAGAAGGCTTTCGATAAGGTCCCGCATAAGAGATTAGCATGCAAAGTTAAAGCACATGGGATTGGGGATAAGGTACTGACTTGGATAGAGAACTGGTTGGCAGACAGGAAGCAAAGAGTTGGAATAAACGAGTCTTTTTCCGAGTGGCAGGCAGTGACTAGTGGGGTACCGTAGGGATCGGTGCTAGGACCCCAGCTATTCACAATATATATTAATGATCTAGACGAGGGAACTAGATGTAATATCTCCAAGTTTGCAGACGACACAAAGCTGGGTGGGTGTGTGTGCTGTGAGGAGGATGCAGAGAAACGCCAGTATGATTTGGACAGGTTGGGTGATTGGGCAGATGCATGGCAAATGCAGTATAATGTGGATAAATGCGAGGTTATCCACTTTGGTGGCAAAAACAGGAAGACAGATTATCTGAACGGCAATAGATTGGGAAAAGGGGAAGTGCAACGAGACTTGGGTGTCCTTGTGCACCAGTCGCTGAAGGTAAGCATGCAGGTGCAGCAGGCGGTTAAGAAGGCAAATGGTATGTTGGCCTTCATAGCGAGAGGATGAGTACAGGAGCAAGGATGTCTTGCTGCAGTTGTACAGGGCCTTGGTGAGACCACACCTTGAGTATTGTGTGCAGTTTTGGTCGCCTTATCGGAGGAAGGATGTTCTTGCCATGGAGGGAGTGCAGCGAAGATTCACCAGACTGATACCTGGGCTGGCAGGAATGACGTATGAAGAGAGATTGGGTCGATTAGGCTTATATTCGCTAGAGTTTAGAAGAATGAGAGGGGATCTCATTGAAACTTATAAAATTCTAACAGGACTAGACAGACTAGATGCAGGAAGGATGTTCCCGATGGCAGGGGAGTCCAGAACCAGGGGTCACAGTCTAAGGATAAGGGGTAAGCCATTTAGGACTGAGATGAGGAGGAATTTCTTCACCCAGAGAGTGGTGAACTTGTGGAATTCTCTACCACAGAAGGCAGTTGAGGCCAATTCATTAAATATATTCAAGAAGGAGTTAGATATATTTCTTAAGGCTAAAGGGATCAAGGGATATGGGGAGAAAGCAGGGACAGGGTACTGAATTTGGATGATCAGTCCATGATCGCATTGAATGGCGGAGCAGGCTCGAGGGGCCGAATGGCCTACTCCTGCTCCTATCTTCTATGTTTCTATGTTTCTCTTGCTGGCTCGGCGTCCATTTACTTGGATAAAAGATCTTGGCTTGGCAGATCGTGATGTAGAACTGGAATCAGTTTGGGTGGAGCTAAGAAACAACAAAGGGTGTAAAACATTGGTGGGAGTTGTGTATAGGCCACCAAACAGTAATGGTAATGTAGGGCACAGTATCAATCAAGAGATTAGAAGTGCATGTAACAAGGGCAATACGGTAATCATGGGAGACTTTAATCTACATATTGACTGGGCAAATCAAATTACCACTAATGGTGTGGAGGACGAATTCTTGGAATGCATGCAAGATGGTTTCCTGGATCAGTATGTGCAGGAACCAACCAGGGACCAGGCTATTCTGGATCTGGTACTGTGCAATGAGAAAGGGCTAATCAATAATCTTGTGGTAAAGGGGCCTTTAGGGACAAGTGACCATAATATGATTGAATTTTACCATAAGTTTGAGAGTGATGTAGTCCAATCTGAAACTAAGGTCTTCAATCTATACAAGGGTATGAAGGACAAGTTGGCCATGGTAGATTGGGAGACTACACTAAAAGGTATGAAGGTGGACATACAATAGCTAACATTCAAGGAAATAATGCATAATTTGCAACAAACATATATTCCTCTAGGGCATAAAAACCCAAAAGGAAAAGTGATCCAACCATGGCTAACAGAAGAAATTAAAGCTAGTATTATGTCAAAGGAGGAAGCTTATAAAGTTGCCAGAAAAAGCAGTCAGCCTGAGGATTGGGATCTTTTTAGAAATCAGCAAAGGGGGACCAATAAATTGATAAAGAAAGGGAAAATGTAATATGAGCACAAACTAGCGAAAAATATAAAAACGGATTGTAAAAGCTTCTGTAGGTATGTGAAAAGGAAAAGACTGGTGAAGGTAAATGTAAGTCCTTTACAGTCAGAGAATGAGGAAATGGCAGAGAAATTAAATAAATACTTTGTTTCTGTCTTAAGAACATAAGAACATAAGAAATAGGAGCAGGAGTAGGCCAATCGGCCCTTCGAGCCTGATCTGATCCTCACCTCAAATCTAAAGAACACAAGAAGTAGGAGCAGGACCTGGCCACTCAGCCCCTGGGCCCGCTACGCCACCCACAGGGCCTCGACCGATCCGAACTCCGCCTCATGTCCAATTTCCTACCCGCTCCCCGTAACCCCTAATTCCCTTTACTTCTAGGAAACTGTCTATTTCTGTTTTAAATTTATTTAATGATGTAGCTTCCACAGCTTCCTGGGGCAGCAAATTCCACAGACCTACTACCCTCTGAGTGAAGAAGTTTCTCCTCATCTCAGTTTTGAAAGAGCAGCCCCTTATTCTGAGATTATGCCCCCTAGTTCTAGTTTCACCCTTCCTTGGGAACATCCTTACCGCATCCACCCGATCAAGCCCCTTCACCATCTTATATGTTTCAACAAGATCGCCTCTCACTCTTCTGAACTCCAATGAGTAGAGTCCCAATCTACTCAACCTCTCCTCATATGTCCACCCCCTCATCCCCGGGATTAACCGAGTGAACCTTCTTTGTACTGCCTCGAGAGCAAGTATGTCTTTTCTTAAGTATGGACACCAAAACTGTATGTAGTATTCCAGGTGTGGTCTCACCAATACCTTATATAACTGCAGCAATACCTCCCTGTTTTTATAATCTATCCCCCTAGCAATAAAAGCCAACATTCCGTTGGCCTTCTTGATCACCTGCTGCACCTGCATACTAACTTTTTGATTTTCTTGCACTAGGACCCCCAGATCCCTTTGTACTGCAGTACTTTCCAGTTTCTCGCCATTAAGATAATAACTTGCTCTCTGATTTTTCCTGCCAAAGTGCATAACCTCACATTTTCCAATATTGTATTGCATCTGCCAAATCTCCGCCCGCCCACCCACCCAGCCTGTCTATATCCCCTTGTAGGTTTTTTATGTCCTCCTCACTTTCTACTTTCCCTCCCATCTTTGTATCATCTGCAAACTTTGATATGTTACACTCGGTCCCCTCCTCCAAATCGTTAATATAGATTGTAAAGAGTTGGGGACCCAGCACCGACCCCTGCGGAACACCACTGGCTACTGGTTGCCAGTCCGAGAATGAACCATTTATCCCAACTCTCTGCTTCCTGTTAGATAACCAATCCTCCACCCATGCCAGAATATTCCCCCCAATCCAGTGATTTTTTATCTTGAGCAATAATCTTTTATGTGGCACCTTGTCGAATGCCTTCTGGAAGTCTAAATACACTACGTCCACTGGTTCCCCTTTATCCACCCTGTACGTTATGTCCTCAAAGAACTCAAGCAAATTTGTCAGACATGACTTCCCCTTCATAAAGCCATGCTGACTTTGTCCTATTAAATTATGTTTATCTAAATGTTCCATTACTGTCTCCTTAATAATAGACTCCAAAATTTTACCCACCACAGATGTTAGGCTAACTGGTCTATAATTTCCAGCCTTCTGCCTACTACCCTTTTTAAATAAGGGTGTTACATTAGCAGTTTTCCAATCTGCCGGGACCTTTGCTGAGTCCAGGGAATTTTGGAAATTTATACCAAAGCATCCACAATCCCTACTGCCACTTCCCTCAAGACCCTAGGATGTAAGCCATCAGGTCCAGGGGATTTATCCGCCTTGAGTCCCATTATTTTACTGAGTACCAATTCCTTAGTGATTTTAATCGTATTTAGCTCCTCCCCCCTAGAGCCCCCTGTTTGTCCAGTGTTGGGATATTCTTAGTGTCCTCTACCGTAAAGACTGAAACAAAATATTTGTTCAGCATTTTTGCCATCTCCATGTTTCCCACCATTAATTTCCCGGACTCATCCTCCAAAGGACCTACGTTTGTCTTAGCCACCCTTTTTCTTTTTATATAACTATAGAAACTCTTGCTATCTGTTTTTATATTTTTTGCTAATTTATTTTCATAATCTATCTTCCCTTTCTTAATCAATCCTTTAGTTACTTTTTGCTGTCTTTTGAAGACTTCCCAATCTTCTATCCTCCCACTAAGTTTGGCTAACTTATATGTCCTTGTTTTTAGTCGGATACTATCCTTAATTTCTTTACTTAGCCACGGATGGCTGTCATTTCTTTTACACCCTTTTTTCCTCAGTGGAATATATATTTTTTGAAAGTTGTAAAATAACTCCTTAAATGAACACCACTGCTCATGTACCGTCTTACCCTTTAATCTATTTTCCCAGTCCACTTTAATCAATTCTGCTCTCATACCATCATAGTCTCCTTTATTCAAGCTCAGTATGCTTGTTTGAGAACCAACCTTCTCACCCTCTAATTGGATATGGAATTCAACCATGTTATGGTCACTCATTCCAAGGGGATCCTTAACTAGGACATTATTAATTAATCCTGACTCATTACATAGGACCAGGTCCAAGGTTGCTTGCCCCTTTGTAGGATCAGTTACATACTGCTCAAGAAATCCATCCCCAATACACTCAATAAACTCTTCCTCAAGGCTGCCCTGCCCAATTTGATTTGTCCAGTTAATATGATAGTTAAAATCCCCCATAATTATAGCTGTTCCCTTATTACATGCCCCAACTATTTCCTGATTAATACTTCTTCCAGCAGAGCTGCAACTATTAGGAGGCCTATATACTACTCCCACTAGTGTTTTTTTCCCTTTATTATTCCTTATCTCCACCCAAACGGTTTCATTATCCTGATCCTTTGACCCAATATCATTTCTCTGTAATACAGTGATTCCTTCCTTTATTAACATAACCACCCCACCTCCTCTTCCTTCCTGCCTGTCCTTCCTGATTGTTAAATACCCTGGCATATTTAATTCCCAGTCGTTGTCACCCTGCAGCCCTGTTTCTGTAATGGCCACAAGATCATACCCATACATAGTTATTTGTACCGTCAACTCGTCTATTTTGTTACGAATGCTGCGTGCATTCAGATAAAGAACTTTTAAATATGTTTTGTGACAATTTATTCCTGCTTTTACCCCCTTTACCTTTATATATTCTGTCCCTTCCTGACACGCTCTGGTTTTTAATTACCCCACTGCTACTTTGCTCTATTGCCTTCTCCGTTGATATTTTTATTTTTTGCTCTCTTGAAACCTCCCCCCCCACTAATTAGTTTAAAGCCCTCTCTACAGCCCTAGTTATTCGATTCACCAGGACTCTAGTCCCAGCACTGGCCAAGTGAAGTCCGTCCCAACGGAACAGCTCTCTCCTGTCCCAGTACTGGTGCCAGTGTCCCAGGAAGCAAAACCCATTTCTCCCACACCAGTCTTTGAGCCACGCATTTAACTCTCTGATTTTATTTACCCTAGCCAAATTTGCTCGTGGCTCAGGTAGTAATCCAGAGATTACTACCCTAGAGGTTCTGTTTTTTAATTTGGCCCCTAGCTGCTCATACTCCCTCAGCAGAACCTCATTCCTTGTCCTATCTATGTCGTTGGTACCAACATGGACCACAACAACTGGATCTTCCCCCTCCCACTCCAAGTTTCTCTCCAGCCCAGAGGAGATGTCCTTAACCCTGGCACCGGGCAGGCAACACAGCCTTCGGGACTCTCGCTCTCGGCTGCAAAGAACACTATCTATCCCCTTAATGATACTATCCCCTACCACTACAACATTTCTTTTTACTCCCCCCACTTGAATGGCTCCCCGTACCACGGTGCTGTGGCCAGGTTGCTCATCCTCCCTGCAGTCCCTGCTCCCGTCCTCACAGGGAGTAAGAGCCTCGAACCTGTTGGACAAGAGCAAGGGCTGCGGCTCCTCCAACACTACCTCCTGGATCCCCGTACCTGCCTCATTCGTAGTCACACCCTCCTGTCCCTGACCACGGGTTACATCTGAATTAGTTAATCTAATACCTCCTGGAACACAGAGTCCAGGTAACTCTCCCCTTCCCTGATGTGTCGCAGTGTTCGAAGCTCGGACTCCAGCTCATCAACACGGAGCCGGAGTTCCTCGAGCAGCCAACACTTACTGCAAATGGAGGAAGACACAAAAAATCTCCCAGAAATACGAGAAAACCAAGGGTGTGACGAGAATGAGGAACTTAAAGAAATTATTAGTAGTAAAAAAACAGTACTAGCAAAATTAATGGGACTAAAAGTCGACAAATCCCAAGGACCAGATGACCTACATCCGAGGGTTTTGAAAGAGGTGGCCATTGGAATAGTGGACGCATTGGTTGTCATCTTCCAAAATTCTATAGATTCTGGAACGGTTCCTGCAGATTGGAGGATAGCAAATGTAACCCCGCTATTTAAGAAAGGAGGGAGAGAGAAAACGGGGGACTACAGACCTGTTAGCCTCACATCAGTAGTTGGGAAAATGCTGGAATCTATTATAAAGGATGCAATAACTGGGCACTTAGAAACTAATAGTAAGATTGGGCAGAGTCAACATGGATTTATGAAAGGGAAATCCTGTTTGACAAACATATTGGAGTTCTTTGAGGATGTAACTGGTGGAGTAGACAAAGGGGAACCGGTAGATGTGGTATATCTGGATTTTCAGAAGGCCTTCGATAAGGTCCCATATAAGGTTGGTGAACAAAATTAGGGCACATGGAATTGGGGGTAATATACTAGCATGGATTGAGAATTGGTTAACAGACAGAAAACAAAGAGTAGGGATAAACGGGTCTTTTTCAGGATGGCAGGCTGTGACTAGTGGGGTACCGCAAGGATCGGTGCTTGGGCCCCAGCTATTCACAATCTATAGCAATGATTTGGATGAGGGGGACTAAATGTAACATTTCCAAATTTGCTGATGATACAAAGCTAGGTGGCAGTGTCAGTTGCGAAGAGGATGTGAAGAGGCTACAAGGGGATCTCGACAGGCTCAGTGAGTGGGCGAGAACATGGCAGATGGAATATAATGTGGATAAATGTGAAGTTATCCACTTTGGTAGAAAAAACAGAAAGGCAGAGTATTTCCTAAATGGTGAAAGATTGTGGAATGCAGATGCTCAAAGGGACTGGGTGTCCTTGTACATGAGTCACTGAAAGTGAATGTGCAGGTACAGCAAGCCATTAGGAAGGCAAATGGTATGCTGGCCTTCATTACAAGAGGATTTGAGTACAGGAGTAAAGAAGTCTTACTCCAATTATATAGGGCCTTGGTGAGACCACACCTGGAGTACTGTGTACAATTTTGGTCTCCTTACCTAAGGAAGGATATACTTGCCATAGAGGGAGTGCAACGAAGGTTCACGAGATTGATTCCTGGGATGGCGGGACTGTCGTATGAGAAGAGATTGAGTAAACTAGGCCTGTATTCTCTTGAATTCAGAAGAATGAGAGGGGATCTCATTGAAGCATACAAAATTATGACAGGGCTTGATAGGATGGATGCTGGGAGAATGTTGCTCTTAGCTGGGGAGTCTAGAACCAGGGGCCACAGCCTCAAGATAAAGGGTAGGCCATTCAGGACTGAGATGAGAAGAAATTTCTTCACACAGAGGGTGGTGAATCTTTGGAATTCTCTACCCCAGAGGGCTGTGGAGGCTCAGTCATTGGGTATATTCAAAACAGAAGTCGATAGATTTCTGACTAGTAAGGGCATCAAGGGATATGGCGATAGGGCCAGAGAATGGAGTTGAAGCAGAAGATCAGCCATGATCTCATTGAATGGCGGAGCAGGCTCGAAGGGCCGAATGGCCGACTCCTGCTCCTATTTCTTATGTTCTTATCTGTGAAGCGCCTTGGGGTGTTTCTTTACTTTAAAAGGTGCTATATTAATGCAAGTGGCTATAGTGTAAAACACTGATACCATCAGTAACTCAACTGTGATCATCATAAAACAGGATAATTGTGGCAAGTGTGAGTATAAAGAAGAAAAGTTAAAACAGGCTTTTAATCTTATGCCTCATTAAGTGAAGAATTTCAGTGCTGGATAATGAAATACCTTTTCATTTTTGGCACTATGTATCAAAGCCAGACATCCCAGGTCAGGTGTTTCACAACCAGGTGAAGAGTAAAATTCCCCCCTAACATACCTTCCCCCACCGAAACATACTAACTGATCATCTGTTCAATTTGGTTTGTGGGATCTTGCTTTGCGCAAATTGGGTTCCATCTTTGCCAAATAACAGCAGTCACTCCACTTCTTTAATTCATTGCATGTGAAGCACTTTGGAACATATGAGAGATATGGTAAGATGTTATAGAAATTCAACTCTTGTTCTTTTTTTAAACTCAGCCCCAACAATATGCTCAAACGTCAACTTCAGAAATGTAAAATAAGAGTCTTCCAAGCTTTTCACACAGGACTCAGCCAGAAAACAGATTCTGTAGTAGATTGGAACCAAACTTCCAGAGGTGAATTTAAGCAATAAGCAAACCTACTGCTCCATTTCAAGCTTCAGTTTCTCATGACCACTTTTCCCTTGTCCCCACTATACACGACCACCTTACTGAAAGGGTGGGCAAGCAATCTGCTGTAAGTCCTCTCCAATGAGACTCGAGCCAACCACTAGTGAGTCTACAAGAGTGATTGCAGCAATTCTCAATCTCACCTACTCTGTCTTACAGTCCGGCCGAGTTCAGGAACTCACACAAGTGGCAAACTGCGACCACAATTATGTACTCCTACTAATCTGTGGTACGGCATCTTGGCACACTAGGGCAGCCTTTCCTAGGACTGCATTTTATAAATTTCTCTCAGACTGTGAGCCCAATATAATTAATTCATACAAACAGGTCAACTGTAGTCTGCATGGAACTGACCGCATTTATTGAGTTCTTATTCAAACTCTTGCTAATAAAACTTGCAAAAATTAACAAAACCACAAATCAAAATGCTTTAATAACTAGTCTTTGACTCTGCTGCTTTCAGCTATTTTCTGACAGTGAATCAAGTGCAAATATTCATTACTTTTATATGACACTTACCATTGTTGCCGTCAGATTTCTCTTCTGACTGTCCTACACAAGATAAAAAAGTACTTCTGTGATATTACTGTATGATAGAAAAAATATACAAAACAGTTCTAAAAAGCAAAGGAAAATATTTCCAAATGTAAAATTTAGCAATTCAGATCGCAACCATTTTGTAAATTCAGTGATTTTGTTTAGCCACAAAGAACTGAAAGACCTTTAAAGAATAATGGTTAAAATATCAAATGCAACAGTTTTCACAAAAATAACCTGCCTCAAATTGGTCTAAAAGCCTGTTTCTGCTGAACACAGATGCAGCAGGTCCAGAATGTTTCATTTTTTAGCTATATTTGTTCTCGGGATATGGGCACCGCTGGCAAGGCAAACATTTATTGACCATCCCTAGTTTCCCTTGAGAAGGTGGTGGTGAGTCGCCTTCCTGAACCGCAGCAGTCCATGTGGTGAAGGTACTCCCACAGTGTTGTTACGTAGGGAGTCCCAGGATTTCGACCCAGTGATGATGAAGGAGCACCAATATACGCCCAAGTTGGGATGGTCTGTGACTTGGAGGAGAATTTGGAGATGGTCGTGGTCGCAGGTTTGGGAAGCGCTGCCAAAGAAGCCTTGGCGACCTGATGCAGTGCTTTCTATGGCTAGTACACACTGCAGCCATGGCCCGCTGGTGGTGGAGGGAATGGATGTTTAAGCTGGTGGATGGGGTAGCGATCAAGCGGACTGCTTTGTCCTGCATGGTGTCAAGCTTTTTGAGTGTTGCTGCAGCTGCACCTATCCTGACAAGTGGAGAGCATCATCAAACTCCTGACTTGTGCCTTGTAGGTGGTGGAGAGGCTTTGGGGAGTCAGGAGGTGAGCCATTTACCACAGAATATCCAGCCTCTGAACTGCTCCAGTAGCTACGGCATTTATGTGGCTGGTCCAGTTGAGTTTCTGGTCAATGGTGATCCCCAGGATGTTAATGGTGGGAGTTTTGGCGATGGTAATGCCATTGAATGTTATGGGGCAGTGGTTAGACTCTCTCTTGTTGGAGATGATCATTGCCTGGCACTTGCATGGCGCAAATGTTACTTGCCACTTGCTTGTAGTCCAGGTCTTGCTGCATTTGGGCACGGACGGATTCATTATCTGAGGAATTGCGAATGGAGCTGAACACTGCAATCATCAGCAAACAACCCAGTTCTGATATTATGATGGAGGGAAGGTCATTGATGAAGCAGCTGGATAGTTGGGCCGAGGACACTGCTCTGAGAAACTCTTGCAGTGATGTTTTGGGGCTGAGATGATTGACATCCAACAACGATAACCATCTTCCTTTGTGCCAGGTATGACTTCAGCGACTGAAGTTTTTTCCCCATGATCCCCATTGAATTACTAGGGTGCCTTGGTACCACACTTGGTTGAATGCGGCCGAGAGGTCAAGTGCAGTCACTCTCACCTTACCTCCGGAATTCAGCTCATGTCCATGGTTGGACCAAGACTATAATGAGGTCTGGAGCCAAGTAGCCCTGGCGGCACCCAAACTGAGCATCATTGATGGCACTGTTGATGACTACTTCCATCACTTTGCTGATGATCGAGAGTAGGCTGATAGGGCGACAATTGTCCGGGTTGGATTTGTCCTGCTTTTTGTGGACAGGACATACCTGTGTAAATGTCCACATTATTGGGTAGATGCCAGTGTTGTAGCTGTACTGGAACAGCTTGGCTAGAGGCGTGGCTAGTTCTGGAGCACAGGTCTTCAGCACTGCAGCTGGGATGTTGTCGGGGCCCGTAACCTTTGCTGTGTCCAGTGCACTCAGCCGTTTCTTTATATCACATGGAGTGAATCGATTTGGCTGAGGACTGGCATCTCTGATGGTGGGGACCACAGGAGGGGACCGAGAAGGATCACCCACTCAGCACCTCTGGCTGGAATGATTTTGAATTCAGCAGAGGTAAAGCTCAAGAAGTAGAAGGAAATGAAGTGACAACAGGTGAAATGATCATGAGATAAATTATGTTATATACAGACAGACAGCACCAAAGAGATATTTAACAGTGCATTCACACTAGCAAGTTAACGTTGCTGCAAAATGGTTTTAGCTTCAGACACAAAACTTGTACAGGAATCCCTCCCCAACCGCGGGGGATATGTCCCTGAAAACCCCCGTGGTTAGTAAAACCGCGGTTGGCAAATTCAGTATAAATGTGTATAAACACAATAAAAAAGAATATAAAAAGCATAAAAATCATGTTATTTACCTTATTCCTAAATTAAAAACCGCGGATACACGAATTTCACTGCCGCGGTTGGCGAAAATAGTCGCAGAGTGGAAACCGTGTATACGTGAAATCCGCGTATGGCAAAACCGCGGTTGGGGCGGGATTCCTGTACACTGTAAATTGGGCATCAAGTTCCAAACTAACTGACTCTGAAGGAAAGCTCCCTATTCCAGGGAATTTTACTCCTCTTCGCTCCAGTGTCATCAGGTCCAAACTCCGGATTCAAGCTGCATTTACACTATAGATGCAGTGTTGATAAAAGGTATTAATGTTGATGCTTTGAGTAAGACAACGTCTACAAAATGAATGCCATCAAGAACTCTTCATTTGTGATCACATTCTGTTACATTTCCTATCCCCTCTCCCCCAATTATAATCAACCTCCTCTGTGCACAGCTGCTTACCCTATTGTGCCAAAGCTGTTCGTAGGGACTGGCCAGCAGTCAGTCCCTACATGCACCACCAATAGACAAAAACAGCACTATTAGCATTCCCAAAATCCAAAAATATGGTATGAGAATGATTAAAACTATTGGCATATCGTATTATGGAGTTGGGACTGGGCAAAGGGCTGTACTTCAACCACAGTGGAACAGATCAGGTGCATTATTCACAGTACCATTGGATTAAGAGCAGCCTTTTGCTATGAAAATGGCTGCATTGTGCAATCAGTGCCTTGTGAACAAAAAAATGCCATCTTTGCAATTACAAATCATAACCAAACAGAAGTGATAGTTCTTTGTCTGAGGCACAGGACTCAAATTTCAGAAACCTGCATCCAATCTGAACTCTTTTTCTGGGGCGTAGAAGAGGGGTCATGTTAAATGACACACGTCCTACATGTTAGGTTGCACAGTAAATGGAACCAAAACTGGCCACAGTGAAGAAACAAGAGTCCTATCAGGGTTACACCAGACCCTGCAACAGGTAAAAGCAATAATAATAATCCTAATAATGTCTTTTAAAAATTTAAACTTATGTTGGATGTGGTGCTCCCTCAATTTACAGTAGTTTCTCAACTCATAAGTGAATTACCAAGAACTTGGCACCACAGTGTTATTAGAGTGAGTCAAAACTACACAAAAGGTGAGATGCTGCACCCAATATACAGGTGATAAATTAGTATTTTTACATTACAGCATTGCTTGTTATTTTAGGTGCCAGGTCACAAATGCATGCTCTGAGCTTTCTATTAACTATTTCCTTCAAGCAGATGATGTCGATTCTGCAATTACCAGCATTTGAGCTCACCAAATAGCTAGGCCTACAGCATCAGAGGAATACAAACAATGACAAACGAGTCTTCATTAGCAAATTTTCAAAAAATGTGGGGAATTGATACTGAACAAGAACAATGCATTTGCAAAAAGGGGTTAAGTTCTGCATTTCTCAGTTCTAAATGTTTAAAACTATACATTTTGAGAACTCCATTTGAAGTAATGCTAAGCATTCACCTTGGCCCAGAGCCTTGATTTTGTTTCTGCAAATGCTGATTATTACATCTTGCAGACCAGGGCTGGCATGCATCAGCTCAAGTGAAGAAATGGAAGATAGACAGAATAGATCTATCTAATATAGCAATTCACGGCAAACAGAAACAGCATGACTAAGCAAAATGTGCAGTGTTAGCATTTCATCAGCTTAGGCTTAATGCATCATTATTACATCAAAAGGAAAAGATCATGGCGGAAAAGGGAAGAGGGGTGGAGGACGAGAGAAATGTAAAGGAGACTTTGGATGCCGAACTGGGAAATGTAAAGGTCCTCTAATATATTTTTTAATTATTTGAAAACATTTTAACCCGATAACTTAAGTTAATTTAGTAATTTTAGTAAAAAAACTTCAGAAACTTCTGACATTCCCCAGCCTTATGAATATCTAAGGCAAAACAGTATATAAACTGCAGGTCAGCACCACAGCAACTTCAATTTACATGTCCTAATTAACACAAAAATAAATAAATGCTTAAGTCTATCACCAAATAACAATAGAAAAATACATTATCACGCAGAACGTGTGCAAATGCATTCATTTTTCCACCTGGTGATAGAGGCTGTGTCTATCTTTAAGCAAATTATTCTTCAAAGTAATACATGAATTTATATAGCACCTCAATGCCCTCAGGACATCCCAAAGCAACTAACAACCAATGGATTACTTTTGAAGTGCAGTCACTGTTATCATATAGACAAAAGTGGCAGGCAATTTGTGCATTGTAAGATCCCACAAGTACCAAAAGGATAGAATGACCAGATAATCAGTTCTTGGTGATGTTGGTTTAAGGGGGAATGTGGTCAGGACACCAGGAGAGTGCCTCCTTCTTCAAATATTGCCATGGGATCTTCTGTATCACCCTGATCAGATAGAGCCTCAGTTTAATGTCTCACTCAAAAGACGGCACTTCCAACAATGCAGTAATCCCTCAATGCTGCACTGAGGTGTTAACCTAGATTATGTGCTCATGTCCATAATGGAGCTTGAATCCACAACTTTGTGACTCGGAGTCGAGAGTGCTACTAACTGGGCCAAGCTGCAATACCAAAATTTGAGATTCACATCCAGATTTGCTACGATCAATTTTCAGCCTCGTATATAAAGCATAGGAAATGTTAACATTACTCGACATCATTCTAGCAACCATATATGATCCATTGTGACAGGAGTGTTTTTTGTTTTTAATGAGCTGCAAAGGTGTGTACCATGGAGCCTCGGGGAGGGGGGTCACATATAAATGTTAACCCCTATTCCCATTAACTTACATATATGTCAGATTGTAATACTAACAAATCTTGGTGTTCCACCAATAACAACATAAGAAATAGGAGCAGGAGTAGGTCATTCGGCCCCTCGAGCCTGCTCCGCCACTCAATAAGATCATGGTTGATCTTCTACCTCAATTCCACTTTCCCGCCCTATTGCCATATTCCTTGGTTGGTTCCCTTAGTATCCAAAAATCTATCGATCTCTGTCTTGGGTATATTCAACGACTGAACATCCACAACCCTCTGGGGTAGAGAATTCCAAAGATTCACAACCAATGTTCCCTTTAAGCTGCACGGCCGTGCAATGCTCCAGGTGTCCTGCACAGCCAGTGATCTGGCTTTTAAATTTAAAAAAAAAGTGCATGCGCAGACTTTTGAATGGGCTGCGCAGCCCAAAAAAAAACATTACAGGGAACATTGTTCACAACCCTTTGAGTGAAGAAATTTCTCCTCATCTCAGTCCTAAATGGCCAACCCCTTATTCTGAGACTGTGACCCCCACAGCGCTAAGAACAGCACTTTCCAAACTTCAAACCCCCAAAATTCAAACAGGCCATACCAGCAAGTAGCTCAGGGGCCACAGTTTGGACACCCCTACTTTATGGCATCAAATCATTTTGCAACTTAGAACGTATACAGAGAATAGTGCATGAAGCAGGATATTGGCTCAGTTCCTGATGTATTGTTTGGCACCAATATTACCTTGCAATGTGTACATTGGACTTCTTCTGAATACATTTAGTATTCAAAAACGATGGGTTTGTATTGAAATTTGGACAAACTGATACATGTTCGGTAAAGATCCACAAGCAGGCCCTGCCCCAGCTCAGCGGCAGGTCTGGGTGTTGGAGCAATTCAGAATCGTGATGAACAGATGGTTTTAGCAGCGGCCGAACCTTCGACAAATGCCAAAAAAACAAGGAGTGATGTCACAGGACAGCAGGTAGGTGACTGGTTGGTGAGTATAAAGTTTTCTTTCCCCTCTCTTTTCTCTAAACTAGGACAGTGGTTTAAACTAGGTGTGGGAAACTACAAAGTACTGTATTAAATTTATAGCTTAACTAGTTAAACTAATTAATATAACTATAAATAATCGTTGAATAAAGACTTTAACTAATTAAATAAATAAAATAAGGCTAGAACTAAGATATGGCGGGGCAGGTTGTGTGTCTGGACTGCAGTATGTGGGAGTTTGTGAACGGTGAGACTGTCCCGAGCGAACACGTCTGCAGGAGATGTCTCCATCTCGAATCTGTCCAGCTCAGTCATTGAACTGGAGTGAGAGTTGGAGACACTCCGACACATAAGGGAGGGGGAGGAATTTCTGGACAGTTTTATCCAGAATGCAGTCACACCCCAGAGGAAAGCACATGTTCAGGAAGGGGTGCGTGTGACTGCTAGGGAGCCAGGTAGCGGGGATTTAGGAGAGCTTGAGAAGGAGGTCCTGCAGATACTGGTCCTGTCCAACAGGTATGATTACTCGCTACCTGTGAGGACAAGGAGAAAGACTTCAGGGAGGACAGCCACAACACAGACCAAGGCTGTCCAAGCGGGGGGGGGGGAAAGAGAGCTGAATAGAAATGTGGTAGTGATAGGGGACTCTATAATTAGGGGGATAGACAGCGTCCTCTGCAGCCAAGAACGAGAATCCCGAAGGGTGTGTTGCCTACCCGGTGCCAGGGTAAGGGATACCTCACGGCGGCTGGAGAGGAACTTGGAAAGGGAGGGGGTAAATCCAATTGTCGTGGTCCATGTTGGAACAAACAATATAGGTACGAACAGGGAGGAGGTCCTGCTGTAAGAATATCAGGAGTTAGGCTCTAAATTAAAAAACAGGACAACGAGGGTAATAATCTCTGGATTATTGCCTGAGCCATGTGCAAATTGGCATAGAAGCAGACAAATCAGGAGAATTAACACGTGGCTAAAGGGCTGGTGTGGGAAAGAGGGGTTCCTTTTCATGGGACTCTGGGACAGGAAGGAGCTGTACCAATGGGACGGGCTTCACCTGAACCGGAATGGGACCGGTGTCCTAGTGGAAATGGTAAATAGGGAGGTGGCAAAGACTTTAGACTAGTAAGATGGGGGGAGGGATCTACAAGAAACATAATCAGCCTAATTATAAACAAAACAGGAAAAGAGAGCATAGGAAAGAATAAAGTAAGGGAGGACATTGATGGCAAGGGAATAAATAGAGTTATAGAACAGGAGTCTAAAAAGATGGTTAAACATAAAGTGAAAGGAAATCCTATTAAAAATGAGTTAAACTGTCTGGACAGCAATGCACACAATGTCCGTAATAAAACAGGGGAGCTGGAGGCAATCATGCGTTGCGAGGAACCAGACATAGTAGGGATTACTGAGACATGGCTACAGAAAAATCAGGACTGGGAATTAAACATTGCAGGGTATAACATATTTAGAAAAGATAAGAGAGGGAAAAAGGGGAGGTGGAGTAGCTGTACTTATTAGGGATAACATAATGGCATTAGAAAAAAGTGACGCAGCTATCAGCAAGACAAAAATAGAATCCATATGGATAGAGATAAAAGATAATAAAGGATCAATCACACTAATAGGTGTAGTCTACAGACCACCGCATAGTAGAAGGGTGGTGTAGGAAGAAATATGCAGACAAATTAGGGAAATTAGTAAAAAACATAAAAAAAGAAAAAGACTTGCATTTATATAGCGCCTTTCACGACCACCGGATGTCTCAAAGCACTTTACAGCCAATGAAGTACTTTTGAAGTGGAGTCACTGTTGTAATTATAGAATAATCATCATGGGGAATTTCAACTACGCCGATATTAACTGGACAGAAGAGATAGGTAAAGGGTATAAGGGAATGGAGTTCCTACAATGTGGCTTTATTCAACCATGGAGTCTCATTAGTGTTTAGTTTGTTCTTTCCTTTTAGCGGAATATATTGTTCCTGCACTCTGTTGAACACCGTTTTAAATGTTTCCCATTGCTGTTCTACGTCGTTGTTTGCCAATATTGTTGCCCATTTTATTTTCCCAAGTTCTATTCTCAGCCCCTCAAAATCAGCTTTTCTCCAATCTATTACCCTGGTGTTCGTCATACTTATGTCCTTCTCAATTATCATTTTAAAGCGTATGATATTATGGTCACTGTTGCCTAGATGTTCCCCTACTTTTAATTCTCTTATCTGTTCTGGTTCATTCCCCATTACTAGATCCAATAGCGAAACCTCCCTTGTTGAGCTTTTTACATATTGGGTTAGAAAGGAGTCCTGTACACTGCATTCCCTTATCCCCTTTACCTACCTCTTCTGTCCAAGTAATATCGGAATAGTTGAAATCCCCCATGATTATTATTCTATGTTTTTTACTAATTTCCCCAATTTGTCTGCATATTTCTTCCGCCACCTCCCTTTTACTATTAGTTGTTCTGCAGGCCTGTAGAAGATCAGAAATTTGGGAGAGGGAGGAGACATAGAATCAAATTGCTATTTCTTTGGCTGATTCTGATGTTCCAAAGTCTGCCTGTTTAAACCATAAATCCATGATCTGGAAACCCCATTATTGGAATCACTATAATGATCTGAATCTGTTTAAGAACATAAGAAATAGGAGCCATACGGCCCTTTGAGCCTGCTCCGGCATTCAATAAGATCATGGCTCATCTTCGACCTCAACTCCTCTTTACATTTAAAATAAGAGTTAGCATTGTTTTATTTTCACTACAGTGCAAGTAAAGTCAGTTCTGGATTTTACCAATATTACCACCACACTTACATTGAACATCAACACTGAAGATCAGTTTCTTCCTCCTTCTGGTATGAATAGTTTGAAAGGATTTCAACCCCTAGCATGGTGTTCCCAACTAGGAACCAGTATTAAGTTCTTTAAAGTGCTTACTGTGCTGTAACTAAAATAGCAAGAGTTCTGTTCCCAAGTCACAGCCACCACCTCCAAGTTCCCCTCCAAGTCACACACCATCCTGACTTAGAAGTATATCGCCGATCCTTCATCGTCGCTGGGTCAAAATCCTGGAACTCCCTCCCTAACAGCACTGTGGGAGTACATTCACCACATGGACTGCAGCAGTTCAAGAAGGCGGCTCACCACCACCTTCTCAAGGGCAATTAGAAATGGGCAATAAATGCTGGCCTTGCCAGCGACGCCCACATCCCACAAATGAATAAAAAAAACCTCTGCTGTAGCTTTTATTTGGCTCATCAATATGAAAAGCTGGACACAGAACAAGTACAATTTTTCATCAGCCATGAGTAATAACATAACTGAAACATCAGGTATATCTATGCATTTTAGTGCTCTCACCTGATGGTCCTTCTGTAAAAACCGATAATGTCTGTCCTCCAACACTCTGCATTGTGAACGGATGCTCCCTGGGTGCACTAATTGGTGCACCTTTTCCGCTGGCATTTTGGATACTTGCAAGCTCTTCGTTTAAAGTAAAGGAAACCTGATGGATAAAAGTAGCCAAGTCAGCTGCTACAACTTCATAGGACCAGCAGCACCACTCAAAATGGAGCCACATGATTCAAACAATGGCAAACATTTGATGTACCCATAATTTTAACTGAGGCAATGTTAGTTTTCTCAAATCACAAGCAGCCACACTGATTCAACAAAAGAGTGAGAAACCAACAGTCTGACTCATTCAGTAGCTTTAGTTATAAGCTTCAGCCTTTAATGGTTGTTTAAAGGTACATTATGGACACAATTGTTTGAATTGGGCAAATACATTCACATAAGGAAAATTGGAAAAGTTCTTACGCATTTCAAAGCCAAAAATAAAGATAAGTCACGGAAAAACATAAAATAATTTTATTAGACATTTAGATACTTTGAATGGTAATTAGAAAGACAGAAACTAAATACTGTCAGCAAACAAAACAACTGCAAGAGTCAGAGTCATAACGGCAGAGAAGGAGGCCATTCGGCCCATCGAGTCCGCGCCAGCTCACTGCAGAGCAATCCAGTCAGTCCCACTCCCCCGCAAGTTTATTTCCCTCAAGTGCCTATCCAGTCTCCCCTTGAAAACATTGATTGTCTCTGCTTCCACCACTTCCATCGGCAGCGAGTTCCAGGTCCTCACCACTCGCTGCGTAAATAAGTTTTCCCTCACATCCCCCTGTATCTCTTGCCCAAAACCTTAAATCTGAGTCCCCTAGTCCTTGTACAATCAAGTAGTGGGAACAGCCTTTCTCTGTCTAGCCTATTCAAACCCGTCATAATCTTGTACACCTCTATCAAATCACCCCTCAACCTCCTTTGCTCTAATGAAAACAAATCCAGCTTCTCCAACCTGTCCTTGTAGCTAAGATCTCCCATCCTCGGACCCATTCTGGTAAATCTCCTCTGCACCCTCTCAATGGCCTTCACATCCTTCCTAAAGTGTGGTGACCAGAACTGGATGCAATACTCCAGTTGTGGCCTAACCAGCGCTTTATAAAGGTTCAGCATAACTTCTCTACTTATGTGCTCAATACCTCTATTTATGAAGCCCAAGATCCCATATGTGTTGCTAACCACTCTCTCAATATGTCCTGCCACCTTCAGGGACCTATGCACATTAACTCTCAAGTCCCCCTGTCCCTGCACACTCTTTAAAACTGTGCTATTCCTCTCTCTGTTCCTTCTGCCAAAATGCATCACCTCATACTTCTCTGTATTAAATTCCATCTGCCACTTGTCTGCCCATTCTGCTAGCCTATCTATGTCCTGTTGCAGTCGATTGGTATCATCTTCACTGTTTGCCACACTCCCAAGTTTGGTGTCATCGGCAAATTTAGAAATTCTACTCTGTATTCCAATATCCAAGTCATTTATAAATATCAAAAAAGCAGTGGCCCCAGCACTGACCCTTGGGAAACACCAGTCTACCATCCTCCAGTCTGAAAAACAGCCATTTACCACAACTCGCTGTTTTCTGTCCTTAAGCCAATTCCTTATCCAAGCTGCCACTGACCCATCTATTCCATGAGCCTCAATTTTGTTAACCAGCCTTCTATGTGGTACTTTGTTAAATGCCTTCTGAAAATCCATGTAGACAACATCCATTGCATTCCCTTCATCAATCCTCCCTGTTACTTCATCAAAAAATTCAATTGGATTAGTCAAACACAATCTGCCTTTTACAAATCCGTGTTGGCTCTCCTTAATTAGTTTAAACCTCTCCAAGTGCCCGATAATTTTTTCCTTCATTATTGTTTCTAAAACTTTACCCACCACTGATGTTAAACTGCAGTTACTAGGATTGTCCTTACACCCTTTCTTGAACAACGGTGTCACATTTGCCACTTTCCAATTCTCAGCACCTCCCCCACATCTAGGGAAGATTGGAAAATTATGGCAAGCCCTTCCGCTATCTCCTCCCCCACTTCCCTTAGCAACCTGGGATGCAAGCCATCTGGACCAGGCGACTTATCCACTCTAAGCATACCCAGCCTTTCTAGTACATCCTGTCTATCAATTTTCACCCCTTCCATTGCTTCTACCTTTTCCACTTCTACTGATATTTTGTCAGCATCCATCTCCTTAGTAAACACTGATACAAAATACTCATTGAGAATTCTAGCCTTGCCCTGCGCCTCTAAGCATACATCACCTTCTTTGTCCCTAATAGGCCCCACCCCGCCTCTTACTACCCGCTTAGTGTTTTCATGCCGGTAGAAGATTTTTGGGTTCCCTTTTATGTTAACCGCCATTCTACTCTCATATTTTCTCTTTGCCAATCTTATTTTCATCTTCACTTCCCTTCTCAACTTATTGTATTTGGTCTGGTTCTCACTTGAAGAATTTACCTAACATGCATCATGTACCCTCTTTTTTTGTTTCATCATCTTCTCAATCTCCCTCGTCATCCAAGGAGCCCTTGCTTTGGTTCCCTTACCCTTCCCTCTTGTTGGAACGTACCTAGCCTGTACTTGGAACATCTCCTCCTTAAAGATCACCCATTGTTCTGTTACAGTTTTTCCTGTCAGTCTTTGGTTCCATTTTACCCTGGCTAGATCCTTTTGCATCCCATTGAAGTTAGCCCTATTCCAGTTTAGAAGTTCCACTCTAGATTGTTCCTTGCTCCTCTCCATTGCTAATCTAAATCTTATGATACAATGATCACTCGTACCCAAGTGTTCCTCCACAGACACTTGGTCGACCTGGCCCATCTCATTCCCCATCACCAGATCCAGCAATGAATATAGATTCGGACAGATGTGAATCGGAGTAGACAACAGCATGTTATGGAGCTTGACTGAAGAGGCCCAGTAGTAGATCAAGTAAGGGATGAAAGCCAATGTTCCCTCATTTTTTTTTGTACTGAGTGGGCCACAAACTCCTTTGAGCAGGACCATTTTGTCTGTGGGCAAATTTTACAACAACAATTTTACAACGACAGCAACCACTTAAAAGCATATATACAGTAAGGCCTTATTGCCACACCGTCTCAAATAATGAGAGAATCATAAAAATTTACTTAAAAATCATGAAATCAGTTGGTTTTTTTTGGTTTATAAACATTATTAGTGGCTATATTTAATCTCTCGTAGGTAAGAACTCTTACAAAAACTATATTAAATGTGTCTCGTGTTAGAATTTGTTCTGTCAGGTCCCATCAAAGGTAATCATAACATCTCAGTGCTCTCTGACTATATATGCTGTGTCCATATGCATTTCTTCACTTCACCTGACGAAGGAGCAGCGCTCCGAAAGCTTGTGATTTCAAATAAAGCTGTTGGACTATAACCTGGTGTTGTGCGACTTCTCACTTTTGTCCACCCCAGTCCAACATTGTGAAGTACTAATGGCAGATTGGCCAGAACAAGAGGCACCGAAACTAACACATTAGCAACTATTAGCAAGGTCACATTAACTATCAAAGATTGTCCAGGTCAGCTCATGTTCCTTTGTAACAGGAAACATCAGGTTAAATTGATTAGCAGTTAAACCAAAGACAGCTATTATGTCAAGGTCTGGAGAAAAGGAACTTCACTTCAATATACATTCTGAGAAAAGTCTCATACATCCCATGCTACGTCAATCAGGTTAGTCAGACCCGATTTGCCAATAACAAATCCATGCTGGTGTCCCTTATTAATCCATCTGAACCACAGGAGCAGATTTAACATCTCATTCCAATAACAAATAGACTGGATATTGTTGGTGGAAGAAAAACATTTGATGAACCAAATGACTTGTTCTGTTAAGTTTTCTCATTATTACACCAGACATTAGCAATAACTTTGCTTTCAACATTTGTTGGAAGGTGGTGAGAAACTAAAGCTGGAGTTAACGTGCACTCAGTTCAAACATAAACCCGCACGAGACTCATGTCTCACGCCTTTAATACACTCAATTATCTCTTAGGTTGTACCAACACTTTTTCAGTGAAGTGCCCCCAAAACCACTTTCCATGGGAGTAAAAGCTCTTGTAGAACTGTGGCCTAATTTAAGATTAAAAAGTGCTTTCCTTTCCCTCCCCCTCCCGCATTGGTATTGTTCAGCTTTAATCAGACACTCATTCACATCAACATTTCCAGTTCAGGACTGTCTTCTTGGGTTACATATCCACAGCTCACCTTTGTCTGCATTACACTGCATGAATTGAAACATTAAAAAAACATTTTGCCTGAAGAGGTTCACCAAGACACTCACGGTCTAGAGAGCAAGATCATTTTTTTTTTTTTAAGTTAACCGAAAAATTAATATATTCCAAATATAAAAATATAACTGTATTCACTTTCGTGCCTTCACTTCACTGAGTGGTCTTCTGTCTGAGGACTTGTGTCCTTTGGAAACTACACGGAGTCAGAATTAAACTTTTTTCAAATGTTTCATTGCTTGAGTCCAAAATCCAGAAAATCTATCAATACTTCTAAGCTAGCTGTAACCCTTCATTGTGTAAACTGCTTACTTTTCTGAAATTTCAGCCTTCAGAATGATATCATAACTCATGTAATGTTATGCGATTAAGTAATACTGCCCTGGCCTTTCGTAACAGAAGACCAGGGACTTTCTTTTCATCTGTCCGCAATGGATTCAAACCCAACTCCCAAAAGGTGGAAAGGCAATGCTGTAACACGAGTGTGATACTGAGACCCTTAAAAGGAACCAGAATATAATCTTCAACATCAGTTTGTTAAGCCTAAAAACGAGCATTCGTCAAAATAATTCAGCACACAACTTGCATACCCAAAGAACTGGTGACTTATCGGTCCACCGAGTCCGACTCTGTTTCTCTCTTTTGAGATTGCATGGTGGCCGTGGGGAAGCATGCGCACTCTCAGCGGGGAAATCAGCGTGGTGGTTAGAGTGGTTGCTGGGGTGCAGAGAATTATGGGTCCTGCGACCGCCATTAGTCAACGGCTATCAGAGACAACCCTTGCCGAGTTCCAGGGCTCTTACCAAACGCCGTTCCAATTCGGATCAGCTCAGTGAGGTTCCCGGGCCATTCTCTCAGCGTTATGACTTTCTCCCGCTCGTTCAGTATTGGGTCCCTCCCACCCCGCTCCAGCTGTCCAGCTCACTGCGCGGCCTGTGAATTTAAGTGCGCGGGAGCTTACAGATATGCGTGGCCGCGCACCTTAGAGGGAACATAGGATGAAAGGTAGTACAGACATGGGGAATTGAGCAGACATATAGCAGAACAGAGTTTCTGACTTTTCTTTGCTATCTCAATATTATGGCCAATAAAAGGTAAAACTAGGACGAAAGTAGTTAGAGCCAAAGTTGTATATAGGATGAACATCAAAGATCTAGTCTACAGCAGCATTTATTGACAAAATGCTGATTTCGTGTGTCCCTTAAATTCTACATTATGCGTTTAATTTTTAAGTGTGACACAATGTGTGAGTGTGACATGTGTTATTATTTTATAAAAATGCTACGGGATCTCCTGTGGCATTACTCAGTGGTGAGTCGAAAGTTACACTAACATTCCCGTCAAGGGTGTGAAAACAATTATAATTCGGTCTGATATTAGCTCATCATTCATTTTCCAACCAGATTATTCAAAATACAAGTCATATGCGAATGCAATATTAACCAGATCAAACATGTACATGAGTGATGACCAGGAAAAGGCTCATTCATTGCACAAAACTCAGTGCCGTGAGGAATTAAGCAGTTACATGAGTTTAGAGTTTCAGATCCCAACGCCTGCTTTAAATAACCACCACCCACCCCCGTCCACTGCCAATGGAGCTAGAAACATGTAAAATATAGAGGAGAGTGCTTCTCCCACAAGATGCCACAGAAGAAAGTTGGTAGCCACTTTCGAATCCCAAGCAGCAACCCAGAGCTGTCTGCTTCCTTCCCCCTGACTCCTTGTACAAAAAACATTTTTGGCTCCTGCACCCAACCTCAAATAGTCCAACCACACAGTCATGCAAGCCGCCTAGCAGCCAGTCTTTCATGCAAGCCAACTAAATCAATGACCATCAATGATTAATCTGCCAGCTTTTTAATGTTTCAACCCACCTGCCTATAGATATGAAGAAAGACTTGAGAAGTTAGGGCTTCTTTCACTAGAGCTGAGATTAAGGGGCAATCTGATAGAGGTCTCTATTATGGAGGGTTACGATAAGGTAAATATAATAGATTGCTTCCACTGGTCAGTGAGACAGTAACTAGAAGGCACAAATGTAAGAAAAAAAAATTAAAGATGTTAGAAAAAAAACTTCTTTACAGAGGGTGGTTAGAATGTGGAATTCTCTGTCACAAAACATTATTCAAACAGAGTCTATAAATTCTGTCAAATGAGGATTAGATGTTTGAAAAAGGAAAATATTGAAGGATACTGGGAGTGAGCAGGAGAGCGAGTTCAGACTGGGCGGTGAAAAACATGACAATGAATAAAGCCAGCAAACAGAAATACCACGAGGTAAATAAAAAGATTCTCTCATTTGGTATGAAGGTGGAAAAAACTGAAGTTTACCTTTGTCATATTATAGTTTAGCGATTAAATTGAAATTTAAAATATACTTCAGGTTGCTGCTTTTAAGACCTATCATTGTTTTGAGAAAGGAATTGGAAACTTCATTCCTCATAAAAAGTCTGCTTTTAATACTAATAGGTTATAGCAGATTCTGGGATACACTGTAAACACTGTAAACAGGATAGTCAAACATTCCTGCGTTCTCATCACCCTGCAGACTAAAAAAAAAAGGGACAGTACTATTTAAGGATTGTTTAAATGATTCAAATTTTGTGACCCGCCCTCACCCGATTTATTTCATTAAAATTTAAACACAAGGCTGCAAAATGCCAAGAGGATTACAACCTGTGAAGTGCTATATATTTTTTACAGGACACTATCATCTTACAAAACAATTTCCTAGCTGAGTAAACAAATCATTCTGTGTAATATAATTATATTATAATTAAGTTTTACTTATGATATACAACTTACAGGGGCAGAAGCTGTAAGTTTCCACCCCACCCAGTGTTGTTACCATGGACTGAATGCAGTCAGGCCTGATATGCTAAACAAAGACAGTGGGTGTTATATTTTAAAATGCAGCTGACTTCATGCTGTGCAGCTTCAAAGTACTCATGCAAGTGTATAGATGATAAGAACATAAGAAAATAAGAAATAGGAGCAGGAGTAGGCCATTTGGCCCCTCGAGGCTGCTCCGCCATTCAATAAGATCATGGCTGATCTGATCTTGGGCTCAGCTCCATTCCCCTGCCCGCTCCCCATAACCCATCACTCCTTTATTGTTCAAAAATCTGTCTATCTCCACCTTAAATATAGTCAACCCCTTCATCTCAGGAATCAACCTCGTGAACCTTCTCTGAACTGCCTCCAATGCAAGTATATCCCTCCTTAAATAAAGAGACCAAAACTGTACGCAGTACTCCAGGTGTGGTCTCACCAATACCCTGTACAGTTGTAGCAAGACTTCCCTACTTTTATACTCCAACCCCCTTGCAATAAAGGCCAACATTCCATTTGCCTTCCTGATTACTTACTGTACCTGCATGCCAACTTTTTGTGTTCCATGTACAAGGACCCCCAGGTCCCTCTGTACTGCAGCATTTTGTAATCTCTCCATTTAAATAATAATCTGCTTTTTTTACCAAAGTGAATAATCCCTCACTTTCCCACATTATACTCCATCTGCCAAATGTTTGCCCACTCACTTAGCCTGTCTATATCCCTTTGTAGATGCTTTGTGTCCTCTTCACAACTTGATTTCCCACCTATCTTTGTATCATCAGCAAATTTGGCTACATTACACTCGGTCCCTTCATCCAAGTCATTAATATAGATAGTAAATAGTTGTGCCCCCAGCACTGATCCCTGTGGTACCCCACTAGTTACCGTTTACCAACCGGAAAATTACCCATTTATCCCGACTCTTTTCTGTTAGTTAGCCAATCCTCTATCCATGCTAATATATTATCTCCAACCCCGTGAGCCCTTATCTTGTGCAGTAACCTTTTATGTGGCACCTTATCGAATGCCTTCTGGAAATCCAAATACATCATATCCACTGGTTCCCCTCTATCCACCCTGCTCATTACATCCTCAAAGAACTCCAGCAAAATTGTCAAACATGATTTCCCCTTCATAAAACCATGCTGACTCTGCTTGACTGTATTATGATTTTCTAAATGTCCTGCTACTGCTTCCTTAATAATGGACTCCAGCATTTTCCCAATGGCAGATGTTAGGCTAACTGGTCTATAGTTTCCTGCTTTCTGTTTCCCTCCCTTCTTAAATAGGGGCTTTACATTTGCAGTTTTCATGATGATAGAGAGTTTAAGGGGCATAATAAAAATCAAAAAGTAATAGATTGGGGAATACAAAAGGTAGAGTAAAAAGCTCAGGAATGTCAAGAGAACTAGGGCATTTTATGTTTAATACATTTTCTTTCCACTATCAGGGTTCCTCTTGCTTTAGACTTGACTATTCCAATGCACTCCTGGCTGGCCTCCCACATTCAACCTTTCGTAAACCTCAGCTGCCCGTGTCCTAACTCGCACCAAGTCCCATTCGCCCATCACCCCTGTGCTCGCAGACCTACATTTGCTCCCAGTTAAGCAGTGCCTTGATTTCAAAATTCTCATCCTTGTTTTCAAATCCCTCCATGGCCTCGCCCCTCCCTATCTCTGTAATCTCCTTCAGCCCCACAACCCCACCTGAGATATCTGCACTCCTCTAATTCTGCCCTCTTGAGCATCCCTGATTATAATCGCTCAACCATTGGTGGCCGTGCCTTCTGTTGCCTAGGCCCTAAGCTTTGGAATTCCCTGCCTAAACCTCTCCGTCTCTCTACCTCTCTTTCCTCTTTTAAGACGCTCCTTAAAGCCTACCTCTTTGACCAAGCTTTTGGTCACCTGCCCTAATTTCTCCTATGTGGCTCGGTGTCAAATTTTTTGACTTATAATACTCCTGTGCAGCGCCTTGGGACGTATTACTACATTAAAGGCGCTATATAAATACAAGTTGTTGCTGTTGTTGTTCTAGGGTGCTAATTCTATTAGGCAGTCTTCCTTCTAGCTGGTGTTTCGATAATTAATCGCTCACACAGCCATAGCCTCAATCCAGGATTTTATGCAAAATTAAGTCATTTGTCATACCATTCAGGGTTTACTCGAGCACTTTTTCCGTGCCCACTAATTCATGGTTGAAATTAATGCTTTGTATCTGCACCATTATGGCTAAAAATATTGACAAACCGGTGAATGTATTCAGGAGCTATCTTACAGATGATATAAAATGGCAACGGTGAAAAACAGTGTACAGTGAGCTATAAACAAGTCGAATACAAACTCTGTCTCCAGTAAAGGAGGCCAAGACAGAGTCATACAATCCTCAGCATGGCCATGGAGCAAAGCAGCTTGTTTTTTTTTCCTTTCATAATTCCATATGGAAAATACATCAATTTATCTGCACACGTGTTGCTTTTTTATTTTTTCACATGCAACATCAGGCAATGTCCACAGCGATGATTTACCAAAATCCTGGCAATAAACCTGATTTACTTTTAATTTAAAACACTTGGTGTGGTAGCAAATACAGTGCTGTGTTGAAAAACTGCATTTGGTGCTGGAGATTTAAACACAGGCTGTGCCATAGAAAAATAATCCCCTTTGAAGTGACAAGGTCTGAGTTATGAGCAAAGTCTGGAGAAACTTGGGCAAAACAACCAGAGGGAAGAGGAATTTTTTTTTTTTATATAAACACAGCGAGTTATGAGGAGTGGTGGAAGCAGATTCAATATTAACTTTCAAAAGGGAATTAGATAATTACTTGAAGGGGAAAAATTTGCAAGGCTATGGGGAAAGGGCAGGGGAATGGTACTAATTGGATAGCTCTTTCAAAGAGCCGGCAGAAGTATGAAAGGCCAAATGGGCTCCTTCTGTGCTGTATCATTCTATGATTCATTCTGGATAGGAGGCATCGGAGAGATGATCTTAGAGGTGAAGAAGGTGGTTAACAGTATGGAAAAGGTAAATGCAGAAAATTATTTAAAACTTAATTGCCAGAGTAGGACAAGGAGCACATGTTCAAAGCAGAAAAAGATAACTTTAGGACTGATATCAGGAAATTCTTCTTCACATACTGATCTATACATGGAATGAATCCTGGACAGAGCAATGGAGAGAAAACCCTCGAATCATTTGAAAAAGAATTGGATGCTTCAAAGGGGAGACTTCAGGGTCTTTCTAGATGGATAAACTAAGATGGGCCAAATGGTCTCCCTTAATCATAATTATCTCGCGATGTCAGTCAACCAATCCACAAAACAACTTACAAGCCTGCCCCATTTTATTTCCAGACTGTTAACTTGCCAATTTACCCTAAACATATCTTAACACTAGTTGTAAAGGGCTGGCCCTGCTGATCTGGAGGAACATGAAATTTAAAATTGTTGCTGTGACCTCTGAGCTCCATAATAATTTGCTCAGATTTGGCCATGGGACGTTCCTGATTGGAAATGGTCACTTTGGTCTTTAGTGGTACGAAACATAAAATGATGTGACTGGACAATTCAGGCTACTAAAGATGGTAAAATAGTCTCCCTGATTTTGACTATTTGTCCCTCATTTTTAGGGTTCGTGCACCTGATTTTCAAGTTTGCAATCTGAGAATTACACCACAACATACTGGACTAACAGAAAATATTTATTTTTACACCGTCACCTTTCTTCCAATTTTAAGGGCTTTATTTTTTTCCTTTTGTAGTTCTCTCTATGCCATCCACCTTTATTTGATGGAGAGGATGTGCGAGCAACAATTTGGGTTTCTACGCAAAATATTTCCTCGGATTCAGTATTGCTCAGAGTTTCTCCCATAAGCGGAACCGGTAACCAACAACAACTTGCATTTATATAGCACCTTTAATGTAGTAAAACATCCCAATGCGCGTCATAGGAGTGATTATCAGACAAAATTTGACACTGAGCCACATAAAGAGATATTAGTACTGGTGACCAAAAGCTTGGTGAAAGAAGTAGGTTTTAAAGAGCGTCTTAAAGGTATAAGTTCATTGAAACATAAAATATCTCATTGAAACGTATAAAATTCTTAAGGGGCTTGACAGAGTAGATGCTGGGAGGATGTTTCCCCTGGCTGGTGAGTCTAGAACTGGAGGCCACAGTCTCAGAATAAGGGGTCGGCCATTTAGGATTGAGATGAGGAGAAATTTCTTTGGTCAAAGGGTTGTGAATCTTTGGAATTCTCTACTCCAGAGGGCTGTGGATGCTCAATCGTTGAGTATAGTCAAGACAGAGATCGATAGATTTTTGAATACTAAGGGAAGCAAGGGTTAGTGCGGGAAGGTGGAGCTGAGGTAGAAGATCAGCCATGATCTTACTGAATGGTGGAGCAGGCTCGAAGGGCCGAATGGCCTACTCCTGCTCTTATGTTTTTAAAGGAGAGAGGCGGAGAAGTGGAGAGGCTTAGGGAGGGAATTCAGAGCTTAGGGCCAAGGCAGCTGACAGCATGGCCGCCAATGGTGGAGCGATATAAATCGGGGATGCGCAAGAGGCCAGAATTGGAGGAGATCTCGGAGAGTTGTAGGGCTAGAGGCGGTTACAGAGATAGGGAGGACCCTTACTCTGTACACCAGCTATGGGGATGTATCACAAGCCGCCAAGTGATTTTCCTCTTTTCTAAAGGTACACTGAATACGCAAACTTACTAGACCAAGATTCAGTCTCTGAACTGAAAAACGGTTTTACTTACATAAGACGGATGAATGAACAGTAAACAGTATAACAAAGTGAAATATATATTCGTCTACCCTCCTCGATACATGAAATAATATTCGCCATTTACTTTCTGTCTAAACAAAGACTTTAAACAGAAGTTTACTCACTGCAGCCTCAATCTGGCCTACTTCTCTCATGCTAGCCTGGCACAAAATTTTAAAACAATCAAGTCTGTAGGTATTGACTAACACTCAAACACTGGCTGTAGATTCACTGCTGCTGCCCAATATAACTAGCATTTATATAGCACATAACGTAGTAAAACATCCCAAGGTGCTTCACAGAAACGAAGTAAGACAAAAATTGAGAACGAGCCAAAGGACAGGCGTCTAAGAGCTTGGTCAAAGAGGTAAGTTTTAAGGATGGTCTTAATGGAGAGAGAGGTGGAGAGACGGAGAGGTTTAGGGAGGGCCGCCAATGGTGGGGCAAAGGGAGTGGTGGATGCACATGAGTCCAGAGTTGGCGCAGCGCAGAGATCTTGGAAGGATGTAGGGCTGAAGGAGGTTGCAGAGATAGGATGGGGCGAGGCCATGGAGGGATTTAAACACGAGGATGAGAATTTTAAAAGTGAAGCATTGGTGGACCAGGAGCCAATGTAGATCAGCGAGCACAGGTGTGATGGGTGAGCAGGACTTGATGCAGGCAGCAGATTTTTGGATGAGCTGAAGTTTATATAATTCTGTAATGGAATGCCTCTGACCACCAAGCTGCCATTAGAGAATCCCAGCCAATCAACGACCTTGTTCTCCTTCTCCAAGGGCTAAAATCCAATGGTCAGTCAAACCCATTACCCAAGCTGAGGCCTATCCATTCATCTGTGCAAAGGTGACTTGGGACCACCCCTGCAGCTATCCTAAAACATAAGTAGACAGCTGCCTTGCACATAATTGCATTAGATCAAACAGCCATCCATCACAATCAAATGTAGGCAGATTTTGACAATGGCAAAGATGATTATGATTCAAGGTAATAGCCCCAGGTTGATTAAAAAATTAACACTTTAGACAACTATTTGTGGGACTAAGGATCTTGTATCTCGTGAGGTCCTTGATAGACAATTTATGTGTTGCACGGTGGTAATAGATCACTGTTCTGAACTGATGTATGCCTGTTGAAAAGTGTGTGTGACCCCGCTTGTTAACCCCTCACAATACAAGATACAAGTTGTAAATTCAACACAGGCAAACAAAATCCATTTTTACATTGGGTAGGTGACAAACTCCCTTGTCTCCCAATCCCACTCCTCCTGAGCCAGCTGCCCATGGATGCATCAGAGTGGCTGGATGGACTCTCCTCTCCAATTACCCGTCACTCATTTGGGCTGTGTTTTGCTCTTCACCCTGGCAAGTGTAGTGAAATCAGGCACAAGAAGATAACTTTTCTTTCCTTCCACAGGTAGTCACTAAAATGACCTGCCCAAGTTCAACTCTGAAGAAAAGCACAACCACATCACCTTTGTGTTAAGAACTACAACACACTTGTACTTCTGCAGCCCAGAAGATCTGCTGATGTGGAAATTTGGTGGAGAGGGAGAAACATGGTGGTAACTGATCACTGTGTGCATAATAAATCATCCTTAAAAATGTCTGTTTTTAAAATTTTCAAAGTTACAAGGCAATCTCCTACATTAATGGTCACTAGGCAGCATGAGTTATTACATAGAATGTACAGCACAGAAACAGGCCATTCGGCCCAACTAGTCTGTGCTGGTGTTTATACTCTAGATGAGTCTCCTCCCACCCTATCTATCTCATCTCAGCCTTTCAGCATAGCTTTCTATTCCATTTTCTCTAATGTACTCATCTAGTTTCCTTTTGAAAGCATCCAAGCTATTTGCCGCAACCATTTCCTGTGGTAGTGAGTTTCATATTCTAACCACTTGCTGAGTGAAGAAATTTCTCCTTACTTCCCTATTGGATTTATTAGTAACGATCTTGTATTTATGGCCCTAGTTTTTTGATTCTCCCACAAAAGTGGAAACATTCTCTTCCCTTTCCAATCCATTCATAATTTTAAAGACCTCTATCAGGTCACCTCTAAGCCTTCTCTTTTCTAATGAAAAAAGTCCCAACCTATTCAATCTGTGAGAAGGAAATCCTCTCAATTGCACTAACACAATATCAAAGAACATTTTAAATGCATAAAGTAAATTCTGCCAATTAGTTTTATATTCCATTTGTGCATGTGAAACCAGTTGCCAGGAACAATTTTATGGAGTTTTTTTAATCTTTCAAATATGCCAAGAACAAACAAGAGACCACCCATTCTCTAGATCTAGCATTTAGATATTAATGCAGAAGTTTACAATTAATAACACTTCCAATATCAAATCATAATCAAAATAAGAGTCATATGATGCCCATACTTGTACTGTAAGATATTTAATCACTCTAACTTAGATTAAGCAAAATATACTGGCAGATGTCTGTCCCATAGTATTGCTCATGGCAAGTTGGATGACATGCTGTTGTAAAAGGACAGGAGCATTGTATCATGTAATGCACAATATTCTACTGTTCAGGTGAAGCTTTAAGGCCACAAAGTCCAATTGTTATTAAGTAAACACTGGATGAGTTCATTCATGAATTTAATTGCTATGCAGGCTACATATAAGAACCCTGGGTTTATTTCTGTTCCCCATCACGTCCCCCCTCCCCCCCAACCACCCCACCAAGTGTGTTTGGTAAAGTCTGTTCAGAGGCTGCAGAAATTCTGACTCTGCTATTTTGTCTTTGTTTCTTTGTGCCTTTTTTGAAGTGTGACACAAATTTGAGTGTGATACTTGAAGTGTGACAGACAGGAAATACGTGACAGACAGGAAATACATGCCAGAAGTTCCTTTTATTAGGCTATCTAAAAACATATTTCACTTCCATCATTTTATAAAGTTTAAGTGTACTAACTGTCTAGTTAGAACATTCTACATGTGATCACGTCATATCCATGAAATATTTTCATATTTTAGGAAGATAATATCACAATTGAGAACAGGCAATGCTGCGAAACTTCACTGGAGACACTCTGCAGCTTGTACATCAATCAAGTGTACTTCCAAAAGTAACATTTACACAAACCATTTACGATTTTAATTACTTAAGGTGTAGTATAAAGCAATCATGTGACGAGAAGTCATGGGATAGAATCCATATCCAACTCAAGATACTGACCATAACTCTGCCACTCATAAGTTAACAATTCATCTTCATTGTGGAATAAGATTATATATAATATATCCTCCATATCTTGTACTTATATAACACTAATATCAAGCTCTTTGTAGTGGCATACTCAACTGTATTGCTACTTGCTTCATTGCATTCTCTTACCTCTGTTTTCCCTTGATTCCTGTTAAATACAGATAGACAGAGGAAACAGATTAGTTTATGGTCACCAGTTTATCATTCAGAAATATACATTTATCAGTCTCGGTCAGCTGCAGTGCGACAGAACAAAGTTCACTTACTTGGCTATCTTTATCTTTCCCACTTCACCTCTTCCTGTTGCTTTAGCCCATTGCTGTGAAAGGTATTTAGGAACCTACAGAAATGTATAATACAGAAAACTATTAACCACAAATTTTAACACTAAAAGTAAAACACAACAAACAACGTTCGAGTATGCTTATGTATTTCTGACTGGTGTTAGCCAGGTGATTTGAGCATTATCATTTTAGCTAGCTTTCCTCTGGGAGGAGAGAAGGGTGAGAAGTGGAGAGTTAGTACCAGTTGCAGACCACAAGGAGGTGAGAAACTGGACAAGGAGAGTGCGATAGCTGGAAAGCACACAAGGGGACACATAAGAGCATGCACACTGAGGGAGCCAAGACCAGTAAGAAGAGTCAAATTTCAAAAACACATCAAGGGTAGCGGCCCTGAATCAGGTCAGCCACCGTGTGCGGAGTTATTTTAGAAGGCAAAAGGTGCACTGAGAAGTAATACATTTTGTTATTTTTAAATATGAGGAACAGGTATTTTTTTCTCCAATGAATGTTTGTGCATAGATCCATTTTAGGGCCTTATCAAAGAATATTCTTTTAAAAACACAAATGTCTGTGAATCTGCATTCCCAAATAGCATAGTGTGGATTTTTCTAGATCATAGCATGTCTGTACATATTTTGTTCTGACAATCATGAGAATTGAAAATATCTCAGTTGATATTTTGGATTATACAAACCTGTCTCAACACAGCAACTAGCTATTGCCCAGTTTTATTAATTATGACCACAATCCAAAACGCATCAGATTACTGTAATCAGTTTAGTCATATTTAATGCGCAATGTATACGAGTTTAGTAAATTAATATTGTGTGCAGTACAAAACACATCAAATACACTATAAAGAGAATAAGAAATAGAGGGAAATAAACTAAGCGAGATGTTCAAAGAATATCAGACTGTGATAGCAAGATGTTGAACTGTCATACCATAGTTTGGATACGCTGTTTTACAATAACAGGGGTGTTATGCCATGTGACACACAATGTACTGATTTACAATAATTGAATACATTTTTATTACAGGGTATTCTGCAATTTTTACCTTTGCTTTGGGGTTTGGATTCCATGATTCTGTCCATATTCCCACAAAAACTGTAAATCAGTGCTCATTATTTATGTGTGCCTTTACCTATGTACTCCTGTTGCCATTTTATCTCATCTTTTTTGAAGTACAGGAAATGCAACAAGAAAGTAGGCAGGATACTCCATGTTGGAGGTAGGAACCTGCCCTTCAGCAGCACTGAGGAGAGGATAGTCATAGAATCTGGCAGTTCTGGACTGGGGTCCTTGATTTCGGTAGCATTGTGATGGTGGCCCGAGGGCTTTACAACAACACAATGGGTGTCCTGGGTTTGGCAGCACTGGAGTTGGTCTGAAGATTCTGATGTGGAGATGCCGGCGTTGGACTGGGGTGGACAAAAATGAGAAGTCGCACAACACCAGGTTATAGTCCAACAGATTTATTTAATTTTACAAGCTTTCGGAGCTGTTCGCTCCTTCCTCAGGTAGGTTAGCAGTGAGAGAATCTCCCAGAATTCACAATTTAAACACAGACAAAATCTATTCAAATCTTTCCCTACATCAAAGACACACTAAGAGCACAGCCAAGACAATGAGATGTGTCCCAGGGGGTCCAACGTGTCAAACCACCTGCTGGCTGCATATCCTGTCAATTTGTGTTGGTTCTTGTGTTAGTCTTTTTAAAAAAAAAAAAACACCTGGGAAGACCGGCCATGATGTCAAGTCACGTTCTGTATCGTGACATGAACCCGATATCGCGATTGAGGCCATCCTCATGAGTGCGGAACTTGGCTATCAGTTTCTGCTCTATGATTTTGCGCTGTCGTGTATCCCGAAGGCCGCCTTGGAGAACGCTTACCCGCAGATCCGAGGCTGAATGCCCCTGGCTGCGGGGAACACTTCAGCAGCCAGGGGCATTCAGCCTCGGATCTGCGGGTAAGCGTTCTCCAAGGCGGCCTTCGGGATACACGACAGCGCAAAATCATAGAGCAGAAACTGATAGCCAAGTTCCGCACTCATGAGGATGGCCTCAATCGCGATATCGGGTTCATGTCACGATACAGAACGTGACTTGACATCATGGCCGGTCTTCCCAGGTGTTTGTTTTTTTAAAAAGACTAACACAAGAACCAACACAAATTGACAGGATATGCAGCCAGCAGGTGGTTTGACACGTTGGACCCCCTGGGACACATCTCATTGTCTTGGCTGTGCTCTTAGTGTGTCTTTGATGTAGGGAAAGATTTGAATAGATTTTGTCTGTGTTTAAATTGTGAATTCTGGGAGATTCTCTCACTGCTAACCTACCTGAGGAAGGAGCGAACAGCTCCGAAAGCTTGTAAAATTAAATAAATCTGTTGGACTATAACCTGGTGTTGTGCGACTTCTCATTTTTGAAGATTCTGAGGCACTGGTGCGAGTCTGAACATTCTGCAAGCATAGGTGAGGAGTGGGGGAAGAGGTTTCAAGAGTTTAGCAGCAAAAGAGGGGGTATCCTAAGGGTTGTCAGTCCTGACATGGCAATCCCATGGTTTGGCAGACCCATGGCAGGGGTCCCATAGTTCAGCAGCACAGAGGTGGAGTTCTTGACTTTATAGCACTGGGAGGAGATGTGCTGGGCTGTTTCAGCATTGCCATGGGGTTACTGTATTCAGTGGTATCTGGGCAGGGGTCATAGAGTTTAGTAGCGGGGAAGGTTGGAGGGTTCCCAAACTGGGACAGCTTCGAAAGAAGTTTGTAAGATATTTCCACAAGACAGTGAAAGAAGTGTTTTTCATTGATTCTTGGGAAATAAATTTGTATTTTAGACATTAACAGTAAATAGGAACGTAAATAATCAAGTACATACATTGTCTATACATTAAAAAGAAATCATGTTTTACATTATTTCCATGTGGGTGCAGGGGTGTGGAAGTATTAGGGAAAGAAGTGTCCAAGGTTTCTGCCAACAGACAATGAGGCAAGTGCTTTTTAATTGGTTCCTAGAAAATAATTAGTGTTTCCCTTATCCATTGCAGTTGTATTAACAAATTTTATGTAAATATAAACAGAAGAAAGCACTGCTATTCTATTCATTTGTCTTGCTCTCCGAGTTAGACTCTTCCTGAAGTAAAAAAAAGTTACTATCTTTCATATGAACCTTCAGTTCAAAAAGCTTCTTTAATTCATCACCCAGTTGTTCAAATCATTTGGGGGAAAAAAAACATTATATAGTGGGCAAAAACATAATTCAACTTTTCCATTAACAAAAATATTTTTCCTGCAAACAATGGTTGTTTTGAATTCTTAATATAAATAAAAGCACAGATTTTCTAATCAACCATCGGCCCCCTCTTGTGATTAAAAATTAAGCACTTTATAGCTTAAATGTGGAAATTTACTTGGAAAAAAAGGATGTAAATTTATCTTCCAACATGCTTTCAAATCACTTGCAAAAACAAAGACTAAGAAATCCTGTTACTACTGTGGGGAGGCACTGCCTGCCTACTGAAGTACTGATGCATCCTGGCAAATTCTTTGTACTTCCCAACCTCAGATGATGGTATTCTTAGAATTGCAGGCACAGACGAGCTGATAACTCCCTTCAGCCAACAAACTGATCATTGTGGAGGAAAATATCAATTGCAGGCCTAAGCTTTTGACAGAGGCTATGCCCTCCAAGTAAATAAATACTGTGGCTACAAGAGCAGGTCATAGGCTGGGTATTCTGCGGCGAGTGACTCACCTCCTGACTCCCCAAAGCCTTTCCACCATCTACAAGGCACGAGTCAGGAGTGTGATGGAATACTCTCCACTTGCCTGGATGAGTGTAGCTCCAACAACCCGGAAGAAGCTCGACACCATCCAGGACAAAGCAGCCCGCTTGATTGGCACCCCATCCACCACCTTAAACATTCACTGCCTCCACCACCGGTGTACCGTGGCTGCAGTGTGTCCCATCTACAAGATGCACTGCAGCAACTCGCCAAGGCTTCTTCGGCAGCACCTCCCAAACCTGCGACCTCTACCACCTACAAGGACAAGGGCAGCAGGCGCATGGGAATACCACCACCTCCAAATTCCCCTCCAAGTCACACACCAACTGACTTGGAAATATATCGCCGGGTCAAAATCCTGGAACTCCCTCCCTAACAGCACTGTGGGAGTACCTTCACCACGCGGACTGCAGCAGTTCAAGAAGGCAGCTCACGACAAACTTTTCAAGGGCAATTAGGGATGAGAAATAAATGCTGGCATTGTGAGGGACGCCCACATCCCATAAATGAACAAAATAAAGTTAAAACCTAATGAAGGTACTCAGGAACATAATAGACAATATTAATCATGTTATGGGAAATATGTACTGGCACATTTAAAAAAAAATTACAAACCATATTTTGAGACTATAGTTGCTGGACCGAACAGTGAAATACATTCAAAAGTACTTTGAGCAATCTGATAAGTTTGTTTTCCCCTTTCATTTATTGATTACTGTAGCTGACCATCTATTTTTGATTTATAGTTTTTCTGAACTGTGACTGATTTTTATTTTTTCTGACTACTTGTTGATTGGTACAGTGTTATGTTGTGATGTCACTATCTTGAGTACAAAATTAAAACTAATGAAATTGAAATGCGACACAGAAATTTAAAAGAATTACATTACATCAAGTGTGACTGACAAGAGTGTGCACAGTAATAACAATTGTCTAGTATATACCAGTACCCTCGTCACCAACCTCATCCCCCTCCCTGGCCACTGTCTTGTGGTGAAACAGTTGTTTGCAACTGTGGCATCCTGGTCAGAGCTGAGTTTCTGACCTCAAATCTCATCACCTGCCTCTGTCCCTACCTCAGCCCATCTGCCACTGAAACATTTCTTTCCTCGCCTTTGCCCCCTCTAGACTTGATAACTCCAATGCTCTCCTGTTTGGCCTCCCATCCGCCACCCAACTTCAGCTCATCCAAAACTCTGATGCCTGTATCCTATCCCACACCAAATTCCACTCTCCCATCACACCTGTCCTTGTTTAAGTACATTGGCTACTGGTCACAGAATGTCTCAAATTTAAAATTCTCACCCTTGTATTTCAAGCCCTCCCTGACCTTTGATCTCCCTAGCTCTAAATCCTCCATCCCTACAACTCCCCACTCCATGCACTCTGTTCCTCTGACCTCTTGTACATCCACTCCTTTCGCCTCTCTGTGGGCAGCTGTGCCTTCAGCCACCGAGTGCCTATGCTCTGAAATTCCCTCCATGAGCCCCTCCACCTCACTCTCCTTTCAGACCTCCATAAAACCCACCTCTTTGACTAAGATTTTGGTCACGCTTCCTAATATCTCCTCCTTGGACTCAGTGTCTGTTCTGCTTACGTCTCTGAGGTGCCTTGAGATATTTTTCTACATTAAAGGTGCAATATAAATGAAAGCTGTTATGAATCTCCCATGGCACTGCGCACAGTAATTTGAGGATATGGTGCTTTGTAAGTAAAGGGATAACACGTGGCATGACCAAGGATAAAAGTAAATATTATATAATTTATAAATAAATTAAAAATTAGATATGGAATTATCCAAATGCAACAATTTTTATACATTTGGTAACAAAATTTAAATTGTATGACATAAAAATTCAAAGTTACTATATTTGAAAAGTGAATACATTATATTTATATTGCTGTGTATTGTGCACTGTATACAAGATATACAATTATTAATAAGCATTGTGCCTTTACTCCCGACTTTAACCCCCTGACTGCCAACCACCATTGGGCTTTTTTCCACTCTAATCCCCCAGTTAGCATCAAGCCTCTGGTCCCCATCCACAGGCCACACAATGTAATCACTGCAAATCAGTGGCCCTGAAAATATATTGTACATGAGATAAAACAGCACATCCTCTGACTCACTGTGAGCAACTGCTGGTACTAAATTTTAATAAATGTTATTAAATAGTTTGAAGCACACAACAGAGGAATAGAGAGTAAATTGACAACAGGTCCAAGCGGACCACGTACAGACAGATAACAGCCGAGCAAGTGCGATGGTGCGCGGAGAGAGAAAAAATCAAAGCGGGAGGATTTTAAAAAGCGGGATCAGACAAAAAGGAATCGAGGTTGCAGTGTTGTTAAATAGGAAAGCGAGAAAAGATTGAAATAAAGAAAAATTGAAAAGTACAAATGGACATCTGACAAAGCAGAGTGATGCTACGCATTCACAGACTGCAAGATTAGCAGTCACAAAAGTATAGAAGAAAAAATTAAACTGGCTCCAACCCCCATCAAAAGACCTGTAGTACAGTATGAAAGCTGCACTCCAGCCTCAGGCTTCTCAGCATCAAAGAGGCCGGAGAACCAAAACGCTAAGGAACGCAATGAAACAGACAAAAGAGAATTTTATAGCGAAGTTTAATTGTTATTCTGAAATACCTAATACATTTGTGCCTTTATACACCCATCAGCACTTCAAAAACAAAATAAAACTTGTTCCTACTTTCCTTTCCTGTACTTATTCAAACAGCGCCACTGTATGGAGAGAGACAAAACTACGGGTAGGTGGCACAGCACAGCAAGGCGAAGAAAATAGTCACCAGTAAGGAGCAGGGGCAGCTGAGTGAGGTCAAAAAAGTCTTTACTAGCCAGTTAAAAGCCAAATTATGGTAATAAAAGAGATTGCTTATAAACCAATCCAGTCGTTTGAGGCAGATGGAAATTCTACAGGAAGTACTTCTTGGCACTCCATTTTATAGGGGAGCTTGGACTTATTCAGAAAATTATGGCTGTGCTCTGCGACATAACTGACAGGAAGTATCCCATCGGGCTCTACTACAAACAAAAGGAATTAGACAAGATGGCTCATCTGGGGCAAAACACCGGCAGACTTGATGGGCCAAATGGATGGTTTCTGTGATTCTATACATTCAACACATTACTCAATGTCTTTGAATCCTGTGTCTCAAGTAACTCATTGTGCTTGGTTGGAAACGTTTAAAACATCTAGCTTGCAGATGCATGCACTTGCATTTTATCTGAATATTTTTTCCACACAACTTTTAATTTTTTTTTGCTTCAGCATCCCTATTTTAAACAGACCGAGGGTTGTGGGAATAAGCCCAGCCCATTCTGGCTGTCAACAGTGTCTCACCTTTTACAGAAATAACTACAGATATCCCCGGGCCTATCTAAACTGATAAAGGGATTAACAAAAAAAAATAATAATTGTGAGGTGATTTTTGGTTGCTGTTGGCATCCTACTGGCCACAAAGCTGCCAGTGAAGTGCTGGATACTGCATTCAAAGTGCAAGCATTGCACTGTGGTTCATTTCTAGAGAAATAGAATTTAAAAGCAGAGAAGTTATGTTAAACTTACATAGAATCTTGGTAAGACACACTTAAGAGTTCAGTTCTGGTCTCCATATTACAAAGAGGATATAGAGGCACTGGGGAAGATGCAAAAAAGATTTACAAGGGTGATACTAGAACTGTGAGGTTATAACTATCAGGAATGACTAAAAAGGCTGGGGCTCTTTTCTCTAGAAAGAAGACTGAGGGGTGACCTGATAGAGGTCTTTAAGATTATGAAAGGGTTTGATAGGGTAGCCATAGAGAAGATGTTTCCACTTGTGGGGGAGTCCAAAACTAGGGGCCATAAATATAAGATAGTCACTAATAAATCAAATAGGGAATGTACTTAGAATGTGGAACTCACTACCACATGGAGTAGTTGAGGCGAATAGCACAGATGCATTTAAGGGGAAGCTAGATAAGTACATGAGGCAGAAAGGAACAGAAGGACATACTGATAGGGTTAGATGAAGAGGGGTGGGAGAATTTTTGTGTGGCATAAACACCCACATGACCTTTTTCTGTGCTGTAAATTCTTTGTATGCATAGCAATACTCTGTCAGCTGTGGCTCAGTGGGTAGCACACTCACCTCTGAGTCAGAAGGTTGTGGGTTCAAGTTCCATTCCAGGGAATTGAGCACAAAAATCTAGGCCGATACTCCAGTGCAGTGCTGAGGGAGTGCTGCACTGTCAGAGGTGCCGTCTTTCGAATGAGACGTTAAACCGAGGCCCCATCTGCTCTCTCAAGTGGCCGTAAAAGATTCCAAGGCACTATTTCGAAAAAGAGATGGGGAGTTCTCCCCGGTGTCCTGGCCAATATTTATCCCTCAATCCACATAACAAAACCAGATTATCTGGTCATTATCACATTGCTGTTTATGGGAGCTTGCTGTGCACAAATTGCTGGTCGCGTTTCCCACATTACAACAGTGACTACACTCCAAAAGTGCTTCATTGGCTGTAAAGCGCTTTGAGACATCCAGTGGTCATGAAAGGCGCTATATAAATGCAAGTCTTTCTTTTTCTTTTCATGGTTACTCAGGTGAGTACCATAGATTGCAACATAGACAGCTAGTCAAGATAGCTTGCCCAGTGATCTTAAATATACTGGATTGTGCATGGGTCATCTGGCACAACTAGAAAGTAGCAGGAGGGCATCCAATCATGTTGCTATGTGCATCACATGACCAAAGATTGTTGGAGAGAGGTGTGATCAAAACCTTAAAACTATTTAACAAGAGATGTTCTCTCAGCTACTGCATAGACATTAAACAGACACCTGCTTGCCACAAAACAGGCACAGTGTGTTTGACAGGTACACATTAGAAAACAACTGCACCTTGTCGACTCCTCCACTTCAAGTCCCCTACAATTTCTGAAAGAAGCCACTAAAGTAATTTACCATCTGCAGAGAGGAAAAACACCCCAAGTGTGTTTATTGGCAGGAACTAAAACAATGGAGTAGAGAATACACAGCATCAGTGTCTAGGAAATACCTCTGCGTGGCATGGATTTCTGAGAGGTGCCAAGCCTTTGACTAACAGCCAGGTGATACTTAACTGTCTCAGTCTGCAGAATTATCTCTATGTACCTCAGGACCTCGAATGTACCTTAATTGCTTGTGTGTAGCAGCAACAGGATGAACAAATCGAAGAAATAGATGAGCTGTTGATATTTCTGTCAATATTGAGTCAACCATATCCCCCAACCTTGGTGATTCTAATAGCCAGAGGAAAATCCCCATCAAGGGCATGTTAAGTGGTAGGTATGGAGAAATGGGATTAGAGAAGGGGCAACCTAAGGGAGTGGTCTTCCTGTCAGATGGGAGAGTCCCTACTGAACAGCTTCTCCAGATCTTTAAGTGTTCCTGATAAAAGACCAGCCACTCAAAGAGAACTACTCTACAGATCCACAAAGAAAAGCTACCTGTCATAACACAGGCCGCACAGCTGGTAGAAAACAGGAACGCTATTGTGCACTACAGCAGGGGGTTGTCTGCATGAAAGTATCTTCCCAGACACTGCAGAGATGGAAAGTCGCTAGTGACGGGCCATTTCCTTGGAGGATAGACTCAGAACCTCCAGAAATCTATGTTTGCTCCGAACTCTGATGATGAAGGTAGGGTCAACCGGTATCAGAGCAACTACTGTTTTCGAACCTGTATTTTCCCACTCTATGTAGCAAAATGTCACAACTCGGGCAACATTTTATCCTCTGGCTTGACATAGTTCATCAGCCGGGGGCCCACTGCAGGACACAGGTAGCCCCCCAGATACAAAAGATGATGGGTGGAGTTTAATCTGACCTGACATTGTCAACGAGGCACAGGCCCAGCTTGGTGCATGAAGCTGCCGCATACGCTTGAAACTCGCACATCCTCCACACATAGGGTAGGTCTCTGTCAAAAGCTGGGCCCATCTCAACAATTTTTTTTTTTTTTTACACAAGATGCAAAAAAAAGGCTTTTCACAGATGGTGCAGGACTGAATTGGACATTTGGCTTCCCTGAAGCATTCCTCTCCCTGAAACTGGAGGGGGGGCCAATAATGACCTGTTAACCACCAAGAACTCAGTGGAGGTGCAAGGATTAGTGCAGTACATTGTCGGAAGTGCCATCCTCCAGGTGAGAAATTGAACTGAGGCTTTGTCTAATTGCGAAAGCATGTAATCTGGGTCCAATCTGTATTATGGGGATTTCACTTTTCCTAGCATTAAATGGTCTGATGGTGAATCATCTCGTGTAGTCGGAAGAGTAGCTGAAACTTTTGTGGGTACCATTACTGATTGCTTTCTTACACAACATGTTGGTGAAGCAACTAGAGGTAGAATGTTCTAGATCTGTTTTTTTTTAGCAGTGACCCTAGTGCGGCATCAGATGTCCATGAAAGGGGGGGGAAGGGGAGTGACACCTGGCCAGCTCTGATCATACTATCATTAGATTTCATCTTATTGGCCAAGCAGAGGGTGCAGATAATAAGAACATAAGAAATAGGAGCAGGAGTCAGCCATTTGGCCCATCGCGCCTCCTCCGCCATTTAATGAGATCATGGTTGATCTGATCTTGGGCTCAGCTCCATTTCCCTGCCTGCTCCCCATAACCCTTCACTTCCTTATTGTTCAAAAATCTGTCTATCTCCACCTTAAATATATTCAATGACCCAGCCTCCACAGCTCTCTGGGGCAGAGAGTTCCACAGATTTACGACCCTCTGAGAGAAGAAATTCCTCCTCATCTCAGTTTTAAATGGGCGACCCCTTATTCTGAAACTATGCCTCCTAGTTCTAGATTCCCCCATGAGGGGAAACATCCTCTCTGCATCTACCTTGTCGTGCCCCCTCAGTATCTTATGTTTCAATAAGATCACCTCTCATTCTTCTAAACGCCAATGAGTATAGGCCCAACTTGCTCAACCTTTCCTCATAAGTCAACCCCTTCATCTCAGGAATCAACCTCGTGAACCTTCTCTGAACTGCCTCCAATGCAAGTATATCCCTCCTTAAATAAGGAGACCAAAACTGGACGCAGTACTCCAGGTGTGGTCTCACCAATACCCTGTACAGTTGTAGCAGGACTTCCCTGCTTTTATACTCCAACCCCCTTGCAATAAAGGCCAACATTCCATTTGCCTTCCTGATTACTTGCTGTACCTGCATGCTAACTTTTTGTGTTTCATGCACAAGGACTCCCAGGTCCCTCTGTACTGCAGCATTTTGTAATCTCTCCATTTAAAAAATAATTTGTTTTTTTATTTTTCTTACCAAAGTGGATAACCTCACACTTTCCCACATTAGACTCCATCTGCCAAATGTTTGCCCACTCACTTAGCCTGTCTATATCCCTTTGCAGATTATTTGTGTCCTCTTCACAACTTGCTTTCCCACCTATCTTTGTATCATCAGCAAATTTGGCTACATTACACTCGGTCCCTTCATCCAAGTCATTAATATAGATAGTAAATAGTTGTGCCCCCAGCACTGATCCCTGTGGCACCCCACTAGTTACCATTTCCCAACCGGAAAATGACCCATTTATCCCGACTCTCTGTTTTCTGTTAGTTAGCCAATTCTCTATCCATGCTAATATATTACCCCCAACCCCGTGAGCTCTTATCTTGTGCAGTAACCTTTTATGTGGCACCTTAGCGAATGCCTTCTGGAAATCCAAATACACCACATCCACTGGTTCACCTTTATCCACCCTGCTCGTTAAATCCTCAAAGAACTCCAGCAAATTTGTCAAACATGATTTCCCTTTCATAAAACCATGCTGACTCTGCTTGACTGTATTATGATTTTCTAAATGTCCTGCTACTGCTTCCTTAATAATGGACTCCAGCATTTTCCCAATGACAGAGGTTAGGCTAACTGGTCTATAGTTTCCTGCTTTCTGTCTCCCTCCCTTCTTAAATAGGGGCGTTACATTTGCGGTTTTCCAATCCGCTGGGACCTCTCCAGAATCCAGGGAATTTTGGTAGATTGCAACCAATGCATCCACTATCTCTGCAGCCACTTCTTTTAAGACCCTAGGACACAGGCCATCAGGTCCAGGGGATTTGTCTACCTTTAGTCCTATTATTTTACCGAGTACTTTTTCTTAGTGATAGTGATTGTTTTAAGTTCCCCCCTCCCTATAGCCCCTTGATTATGTATTATTGGGATGGTTTTAGTGTCTTCTACCGTGAAGACTGATACAAAATATTTGTTCAAAGTCTCTGCCATTTCCCTGTTCCCCATTATTAATTCCCCAGTCTCATCCTCTAAGGGACCAACGTTTACTTTAGCTACTCTCTTCCTTTTTATATCCCTGTTGAAGCTCTTACTATCTGTTTTTATATTTCTTGCTAGTTTACTCTCATAATCCATCTTCTCTCTCTTTATTTTTTTTTAGTCGTCCTTTGCTGGTTTTTAAAAATTTCCCAATCCTCTGGCCTCCCACTAATCTTGGCAACATTGTATGCCTTTGTTTTCAATTTGATACCATCCTTTACTTCTTTAGGTAGCCACGGATGGTTCTCCCTTCTCTTAAAGTCTTTCCTTCTCACTGGAATATATTTTTGTTGAGAGTTAGGAAATATCTCCTTAAATGTCTGCCATTGCTGATCAACCGTCTTACCCTTTAATCTATTTTCCCAGTCCACTTTAGCCAACTCTGCCTTCATACCTTTGTAATTGCCTTTATTTAAGATCAGGACACTGGTTTGAGACCCAACTTTCTCACCCTCCAATTGAATTTGAAATTCAACCATGCTATGATCACTTTTTCCTAGAGGATCCTTTACTATGAGATCATTTATTCATCCTGTCTCATTACACAGTACCAGATCTAAGATAGCCTGCTCCCTGGTTGGTTCCACAACGTATTGCTCTAGGAAACCATCCCGGATACACTCTATGAACTCTTCCTCAAAGCTACCTTGGCCAATTTGATTTGTCCAATCAATATGAAGATTAAAATCGCCCCTGATTATTGCTGTACCTTTCTTACAAGCCTCCATTATTTCTTGATTTATACTCTATCCAACAATGTAGCTACTGTTAGGGAGCCTATAGACTACGCCCAGCAGTGACTTCTTTCCCTTATTATTTCTTATCTCCACCCAAACTGATTCTACATCTTGCTCTTCTGAGCCAATATCATTTCTCACTACTGCACTGATCTCATCCTTTATTAACAGAGCTACCCCACCTCCTTTCCTTTCTGTCTATCCTTCCGAAATGTCAAATACCCCATAATATTCAGTTCCCAGCCTTGGTCACCTTGCAACCACGTCTCTGTAATGGCTATCAGATCATACCCATTTATATCTATTTGTGCCGTCAACTCATCTATCTTTATCTGAATGCACGCAGCATTCGTAACAAGAGCTTTTAATTTTGTCTTTTTACTATTTTTCCGTGCTTTATGATGCACTCTTATTTTTATACGTTCTGACCCTTCCTGTCAGACTCTGGTTACCATTACCCCCATCGCTACCCTGCTCTATTGCCTTCTCCTTTCTCTTTGACTTTTTAAATTCCCGCTCACCTGAACCCTCCCCCCCACTATTTAGTTTAAAGCCCTCTCTACAGCCCTAGTTATTCGATTCGCCAGGACACTAGTCCCAGCATGGTTCAAGTGAAGTCCGTCCCAAAGGAACAGCTCCCTCTTACCCCAGGAGAGGTGCCAGTGCCCCATGCATCGAAACCCATTTCTCCCACACCAGTCTTTGAGCCACGCGTTCATCTCTCTTACCCTATGCAAATTTGCTCGTGGCTCAGGTAGTAATCCAGAGATTATTACCTTTGTGGTTCTACATTTTAAATTTAGCCCCTAGCTGCTCATACTCCCTCAGCAGAACCTCTTTCTCTGTTCTACCCATGTCATTGGTACCTATGTGGACCACAACAACTGGATCTTTCCCCTCCCACTCCAAGTTCCTCTCCAGCCCAGAGGAGATGTCCTTAACCCTGGCACCGGGCAGGCAACACAGCCTTCAGGACTTACGCTCTCGGCTGCAGAGAACAGTATCTATCCCCCTAACTATACTGTCCCCTACCACTACTACATTTCTTTTTACTCCCCCCAACTTGAATGACCCCCTGTACTATGGTGCTGTGGTCAGTTTGCTCATCCTCACTGCAGTCCCTGCTCTCGTCCACACAGGGAGCAAGAACCTCGTACCTGTTGGACAAGTGCAAGGGCGGCGGCTCCTCCAATGCTACCTCCTGGATCCCCATACCTGCCTCACTTGTAGTCACACCCTCCTGTCCCCGACAATGGACCAAATTTGAATGATCTATTGCTGGTTCCTGCTTATGAGGGCTAATTTTGCAAAAATGGCTTAAGATTTAGAAAAAGCAGACTGGAAAACCCTACTAGATAGGCAAATAAATACTGAGAATAAAAGCAGCCATTAGAGAAGCTAAGAGATCTTTGGAAAAGAAGATGGTACACAATTGAAAAGCTTTTCCAGCTACGTCAGGAGTCAGAAGACTGTTAAAGATGGTATAGGGCCATTGAAAGACAATTCAGGACAGATTCAAATAGACTCCCAGGCTATGGCAGAGCTGTTAAATGGTTATTTCAAATCTGTCTACACTCTCCTGTGGATGATGCTCAGTTTCAAGCTATTTGATGTACTGTAGACAAATTATAAATATTAACATAATAGGAAATCTCAAAATAGATTGGGCTCCAGATCCAGATGACAACAACCCAAGAGTGATTAAAGAGATGGCACAGGTGCTCTGTGAGCCCCTTGCCTGTATCTTCAATGGCTCAATAGAGTCAGGGATTGTTCTCTTAGATTGGAAGGTAGATTTTCAAAAAAGGGAACAAGCCAGAGCCAGGGAATTACAGGCTCATCAGTCATAGGGAAGATGCTTGAAGAGATTGTAAGAGATGCTTCGGAATGCTTATCTGCAGATCTTTCACCTTAGTTTCAAGGTTAGTTTCAGTGCCTGGCCCCTTCGTGGAAATTATTAGGGAGTCCAAGGGATTCACCAGCCATTGCGTATAGTGGGCAAATCACGTTCGCACGATGCACAAGATATACAAAATAATGAGAGGGTTGGATTGCGTACCCATTCATAGATTATTTCAGATTTACAGATTGGTGAGGACCAGGGGTCATACATTTAAACTTCACAAGAGTAGAAACAGGCTAGATGTTAGGTGGTTCTACTTTTCCCAGGGAGTAGTGGAACGTTGGAACATATTGCCGGCTTGTGCGATGTGCAGACTCTCTGCATATCTTCAAAAGGGAGCTGGACCGGGTCTTAAAGGGGGCAGAGATCGCATCTTATAAAATGTAAGTGATTTAACAGTTAACACAAACATGGTCACCTGGGCTGGTTTTGATCGCCTGAGGGAGTCGGAAAGGAATTTTCCAGATTCCTCTGTTTTGGCCCTGGGTTTTGATTCCTGTTTTTTTTTTTTAGATGGCTGCAGGGGTGGGTAGAGTGGAGTAGAGTAGGAAGTGGCTACTCATGATGCTCCAGCCATCATAAATGTAGGGCAGCCTTAACAGACCAGTTGGTATTTTCCTGAAGAATGGGGTAATTTTTGTTAAAACAGAAGAAGTTATGGAGCTATATGGACCTTTGATATAGGTGTTTAAAATTATGAATGTATGGAACAGAGTAGATAGAAACAGACGGTTTCCAGTGGTTGGTGTCTCTAAAACAGGATGACATAAATACAAGATGAAATATCAGAGACTCAGGTCAGAGAGGCGAAGAAACATTTTTACACAGATAATTGAGGCTGTGGAATGCAATACCAAAGTTGGTGATTGAAGAGACCATGTCATCATTTAAGAATTGCTTTGATAGGTGATTGAAGGACAAGGGATAAAGATTTCTGCTTGAGTGGAGGGTAAACACTAACACAGACTGGTGGGGCTAAACAGCCTGTTTCCATGTTGTCATCTCTATATAATTCTGATTCCACCATCACCACCCCTATACCCCTTCCCCACCCTGAAGCCCCCACATCCCCCTACCCCACCCCGAACCCTACACCCCTTCCCCCCCACCCCACCCCATCTCCCCCCCAACCCACCCCTATCCCCCCCAACCCACCCCTTCCCACCCACCCCTATCCCCCCCACCCACCCCTATCCCCCCTCCCCCCTACCCTACCCACCCCTATCCCCCCTCCCCCACCCACCCCTATCCCCCCTCCCCCCTACCCTACCCACCCCTATCCCCCCACACCCCCTCCCCCCCTCCCCTACCCACCTCTATCCCCCCTCCCTACCCACCCCCCCTCCCCACCCCTATCCCCCTCCCTCCCTACCCACCCCTATCCCCCCCCCACCCACCCCTATCCCCCCCCACCCACCCCTATCCCCCCCCCACCCCTATCCCCCCCCACCCCTATCCCCCCCCCACCCCTATCCCCCCCCCACCCCTATCCCCCCCTCCCCACCCACCCCTATCCCCCCCTCCCCTATCACCCCTATCCCCCCCTCCCCTATCACCCCTATCCCCCCCTCCCCTATCACCCCTATCCCTCCCTCCCCTATCACCCCTATCCCCCCCTCCCCTATCCCCCCCTCCCCTATCACCCCTATCCCCCCTCCCCTATCACCCCTATCCCCCCTCCCCTATCACCCCTATCCCCCCCTCCCCTATCACCCCTATCCCCCCCTCCCCTATCACCCCTATCCCCCCCCTCCCCTATCACCCCCTCCCCTCCCCACCCCTATCCCCCCTCCCCTCCCCACCCCTATCCCCCCCTCCCCTATCACCCCTATCCCCCCCTCCCCTATCACCCCTATCCCCCCCTCCCCTATCCCCCCCCTCCCCTATCACCCCTATCCCCCCCTCCCCTATCACCCCTATCCCCCCCTCCCCTATCCCCCCCTCCCCTATCACCCCTATCCCCCCTCCCCTATCACCCCTATCCCCCCCTCCCCTATCACCCCTATCCCCCCCTCCCCTATCACCCCTATCCCCCCCTCCCCTATCACCCCTATCCCCCCCTCCCCTATCACCCCTATCCCCCCCTCCCCTATCACCCCTATCCCCCCCTCCCCTATCACCCCTATCCCCCCCTCCCCTATCACCCCTATCCCCCCCTCCCCTATCACCCCTATCCCCCCCTCCCCTATCCCCCCTATCCCCCCCTCCCCTATCCCCCCTCCCCTATCCCCCCCTCCCCTATCCCCCCCTCCCCTATCCCCCCCTCCCCTATCCCCCCCTCCCCTATCCCCCCCTCCCTATCACCCCCTCCCCTATCACCCCTATCCCCCCCTCCCCTATCACCCCTATCCCCCCCTCCCCTATCACCCCTATCCCCCCCTCCCCTATCACCCCTATCCCCCCTATCCCCCCTCCCCTATCACCCCCCTCCCCTATCACCCCTATCCCCCCCTCCCCTATCACCCCCCTCCCCTATCACCCCTATCCCCCCCTCCCCTATCCCCCCTCCCCTATCACCCCTATCCCCCCCTCCCCTATCACCCCTATCCCCCCTCCCCTATCACCCCTATCCCCCCCTCCCCTATCACCCCTATCCCCCCCTCCCCTATCACCCCTATCCCCCCCTCCCCTATCACCCCTATCCCCCCCTCCCCTATCACCCCTATCCCCCCCTCCCCTATCACCCCTATCCCCCCCTCCCCTATCACCCCTATCCCCCCCTCCCCTATCACCCCTATCCCCCCCTCCCCTATCCCCCCCTCCCCTATCACCCCCCTCCCCTATCCCCCCCTCCCCTATCACCCCCCTCCCCTATCACCCCCTCCCCTATCACCACCCCCCTCCCCTATCACCCCTATCCCCCCTCCCCTATCACCCCTATCCCCCCCTCCCCTATCCTCCCCTATCCTATCCCCCCCTCCCCTATCACCCCTATCCTCCCCCCCCCTCCCCTATCCTCCCCTATCCTATCCCCCCCTCCCCTATCCTCCCCTATCACCCCTATCCTATCCCCCCCTCCCCTATCACCCCTATCCTATCCCCCCCTCCCCTATCACCCCTATCCCCCCCTCCCCTATCACCCCTATCCCCCCTCCCCTATCACCCCTATCCCCCCTCCCCTATCACCCCTATCCCCCCCTCCCCTATCACCCCTATCCCCCCCTCCCCTATCACCCCTATCCCCCCCTCCCCTATCACCCCCCTCCCCCCCTCCCCTATCACCCCCCTCCCCCTATCCCCTCTATCACCCCCCCTCCCCCTCTATCACCCCCTATCACCCCCCTCCCCCTCTATCACCCCCCTCCCCCTCTATCACCCCCCTCCCCCTCTATCACCCCCCTCCCCCCTATCACCCCTCTCCCCCTATCACCCCTCTCCCCCTATCACCCCTAAAGCCCCCCTGAACCCCCCCACCACCTTCCCCGCCCCTGAACCCCACCCCCATCCCGGATGCCCCTGAACCCCACCATCCCCCGGGCCCTGTACAGGGTTCCCTCGGGTGACAGGCTCGGACGCACCTTCACCAGCCAGACCCCGGTGTTGAGCTTCACTCCGGTTAAATCCAGCTCCCCCTTCTCGCCCATTGCAGCCTGGGAAACGGCCGCCGCTCCGCTCCGCTCCGTCACCGCCCGCGCGCCGCCACGGTGGCCGGCGGGTCAGACCAACATCTGCGCCATAAAAAAACGACTTTCTCGAAATTTCTCACTGCAGCGTGGAAAGCAACAGGACATTTAGCCAAATTTCACGTACCTTTGGAAGTCGCAGTCGGAGATCCCGTACCGAGCAGCTCCTAGTGATTTGTACTATTTTGTGGAAGAAGCGTCATTAAAAGTGACTTGATCTATAAACAACTGATGTTTTAGCTTTCAGCTGTCCAGGCCCGAAGCTCTGGAATTCCCTCCTGAAACCGGTTCTCCTTTAAGATGCTCCTTAATTTTTGCCTCATTAACCAAGCATTTGGTCACCTGTCCTAATGTCTCCTTATGTAGCTTGGTGTCAAATTTTGTCTGATTTCACTCCTTGTGAAGAGCCTTTGGGACATTTTACTATGTTAAAGGCGCTATATAAATACAAGTTGTTTTATAAAATTACTTTTACAACAACTTGTATTTATATAGCGCCTTTAACATAGTAAAACGTCCCAAGGCGCTTCACAGGAGCGTTATCAAACAAAATTTGACACCGAGCCACATATTAGGGCAGATCTTGGTCAAAGAGGTAGGTTTTAAGGAGCGTCTTAAAGGAGGAAAGAGAGGTAGAGGGCGGAGAGGATTAGGGAGGGAGTTCCAGAGCTTAGGGCCGAGGTAGCTGAAGGCACGGCCACCAATGGTTGAACAATTACAATCAGGGATGCTCAAGAGGGCAGAATTAGAGGAGCGCAGATATCTCGAAGGGGTGGGGGGGATATCTTGCATCGTTACTTCTGGTGTCCCCCAAGGATCTATCCTTGGCCCCCTCGGGAGCGGAGAGAGCAGCAGCACTGTGAGTAATTAAACTCACTTTCGCGGGCTTTTTTGCAGAGGCCAGTGTCGGGAGCAGAGAGAGCAGCAGCACTGTGAGTAGTTAAACTTACTTTCGCGGGCTTTTTTGCAGAGGCCAGTGTCGGGAGCGGAGAGAGCAGCAGCACTGTGAGTAGTTAAACTCACTTTCGCGGGCTTTTTTGCAGAGGCCAGTGTCGGGAGCGGAGAGAGCAGCAGCACAGTGAGTAGTTAAACTCGCTTTCATGGGCTTTTGACAGAGGCCCGTGTCGGGAAAGGGCCCTTGAGTATATCATTTAATTGAAGTGAAATTGGTGGGATTCATTTAATTTAATTTTAATTAATTAATTAAAGGGTAAGTCATGGCAGGAGAGCTCCGCCCCGTGATATGCTCCTCCTGCTATATGTGGGAAATCAGGGACGCTTCCTGTGTCCCTGACGACCATGTGTGTGGGAAGTGTATCCAGCTGCAGCTACTGACAGGCCGCATTGCGGCGCTGGAGCTGAGGATGGATGCATATTGGAGCATTCGCGACGCTGAGAACGTCGTGGATAGCACGTTTAGCGAGTTGGTCACACCGCAGGCAAAGGGTGTACAGGCAGGAAGTGAATGGGTGACCACCAGGCAGAGTAAGAGGTGCAGGCAGGTAGTGCAAGGGTCCCCTGTGGCCAGCCCCCTCTCAAACAGATATACCACTTTGGATACTGTTGGGGGGGATGACTTATCGGGGGAAGGCAGCAGCAGCCAACTTCCTGGCACCATGGGTGGCTCTGCTGCACAGGCTGGGAGGAAAAAGTGTGGAAGAGCTATAGTGATAGGGGACTCAATTGTAAGGGGAATAGATAGGCGTTTCTGCGGCTGCAAACGAGACTCCAGGATGGTGTGTTGCCTCCCTGGTGCAAGGGTCAAGGACGTCTCGGAGCGGCTACAGAACATTTTGGAGGGGGAGGGCGAACAGCCAGTTGTCGTGGTGCACATATGCATCAACGATATAGGTAAAAAACGGGATGAGGTCCTAAAAGCAGAATATAGGGAGTTAGGAGGTAAATTAAAAAATAGGACCTCAAAGGTGGTAATCTCAGGATTGCTACCAGTGCCACGTGCTAGTCAGAGTAGAAATAGGAGGATATTTCAAATGAATACGTGGCTAGAGGAATGGTGCAAGGGGGAGGGATTCAAGTTCCTTGGACGTTGGAACCGGTTCGGGGGAGGTGGGACCAGTACAAACGGGACGGTCTGCACCTGGGCAGGGCCGGGACCGATGTCCTAGGGGGAGTGTTTGCTAGTGCTGTTGGGGAGGGTTTAAACTAAAGTGGCAGGGGGTTGGGAACCTGAGCAGGGAGACAGAGGAAAGGGAAACAAGGATAAAAGCAAAAGACAGGAAGGAGAAAAACAAAAGTAGAAGGCAAAGAACTCAACGGTTTACATCAAACATGGTCACAGTAAATAATAATTCATATAGGTCTGAGAGCGTTAAAAAAACAAGCCTGAAGGCTTTGTGTCTTAATGCAAGGAGCATTCGGAACAAGGTGGATGAATTAGCTGCGCAAATAGAGGTAAATGAATACGATTTGATTGGGATTACAGAAACATGGCTCCAGGGTGGCCAAGGCTGGGAACTCAACATCCAGGGGTATTCAATATTTAGGAAAGATAGGCAAAAAAGAAAGGGAGGTGGGGTAGCATTGCTGGTTAAAGAGGGTATTAACACAATTGAAAGGAAGGATAGTAACTCTGATGATGCGGAATCTGTATGGGTAGAACTGAGAAATAACAAGGGGCAGAAAACGTTAGTGGGAGTGGTATATAGACCTCCAAACAGTAATATGGAGGTTGGGGACGGCATTAAAAGGGAAATTAGAGAAGCATGCAGTAAGGGCACAGCAGTCATCATGGGTGACTTTAATTTACATATAGATTGGGCTAACCAAATTAGTAAAAATACTGTGGAGGAGGAATTCCTATAATGTTTACGGGATGGTTTTCTGGAACAATATGTCGAGGAACCTACCAGAGATCAGGCCATCTTAGACTGGGTATTATGTAACAAGAAAGGATTAATTAGCAATCTTGTTGTACAAAGCCCCTTGGGTCAGAGTGATCATAATATGATAGAATTCTTCATTAGGATGGAGAGTGAAGTAGTTGAATCAGAGACTAGGGTCCTGAATTTAAATAAAGGAAACTACGATGATATGAGGCGCGAATTGGGTAGGATTGATTGGGGAATGTCACTCAAAGGGTTGACGGTGGATAGGCAATGGCAAACATTCAAAGACTGCATGGATGAACTACAGAATTTGTTCATCCCAGTGTGGCATAAGAATAAAACAAAAAGGATGACTCAACCGTGGCTAACAAGGGAAATTAGGGATAGCATAAGATCCAAGGAGAGGGCATATAAATTGGCCAGAAAAAGCGGTAACCCTGAGGATTGGGAGCAGTTTAGGATTCAACAAAGGAGGACAAAGGGATTAATTAAGAAGCGGAAAATAGAATATGAAAGTAAGCTTGCAGGGAACATAAAAACTGACTGTAAGAGCTTTTATAGATATGTGAAGAGAAAAAGATTAGTGAAATCAAGTGTAGGTCCCTTGCAGTCAGAAGCGGGGGAAGTTATAATGAGGAACAAAGAAATGGCAGACCAATTAAATGCATATTTTGGTTCTGTCTTCACAAAGGAGAACACAAATAACCTCCCAGAGATGTTGGAGAACATAGGGTCTGATGAAAGGGAGGAACTGAAAGAAATCAGTATTTGCAGGGAAATGGTGTTAGGGAAATTGACGGGATTGAAGGCCGATAAATCCCCAGGGCCTGATGATCTACATCCTAGGGTACTTAAGGAAGTGGCCCTAGAAATAGTAGATGCATTGCTGATCATCTTCCAACATTCGATGGAATCTGGAACTGTACCCATGGATTGGAGGGTAGCTAATGTTACCCCACTATTCAAAAAGGGTGGTAGAGAGAAAGCAGGGAATTACAGACCGGTAAGCTTGACATCGGTAGTGGGGAAAATGCTAGAGTCCATTATAAAGGATGTAATAGCTGAGCACTTGAAAAACAGTGACAGGATCGGACAGTCAACATGGATTTACAAAAGGTAAATCGTGCTTGACTAATCTACTGGAATTTTTTGAGGATGTAACTGGGAAAATAGATAAGGGAGAACCAGTAGATGTAGTGTATTTGGACTTTCAAAAGGCTTTCGATAAGGTCCCGCATAAGAGATTAGCGTGTAAAGTTAAGGCACATGGGATTGGGGGCAAGGTATTGACTTGGATAGAGAACTGGTTGGCGGACAGAAAGCAGAGAGTAGGAATTAATGGGTCTTTTTCCGAGTGGCAGGCAGTGACTAGTGGGGTACCGCAGGGTTCGGTCCTTGGACCCCAGCTATTCACAATATACATTAATGATCAGGATAAGGGATCTAAATGTAATATCTCCAAGTTTGCAGATGACACAAAGCTGGGTGGGCGTGTGTGCTCCGAGGAGGATGCCGAGAAACTCCAGGATGATTTGGACAGGTTGGGTGATTGGGCAGAAGCATGGCAGATGCAATATAACGTGGATAAATGCGAGGTTATCCACTTTGGTGTCAAAAACAGGAAGGCAGATTATTATCTGAATGGCAATAGATTGGGAGAAGGGGAAGTGCAACGAGACCTGGGTGTCCTTGTGCACCAGTCGCTGAAGGTAAGCATGCAGGTGCAGCAGGCGGTGAAGAAGGCAAATGGTATGTTGGCCTTCATAGCGAAAGGGTTTGAGTATAGGAACAGGGATGTCCTGCTGCAGTTGTACAGGGCCTTGGTGAGACCACACCTTGAGTACTGTGTGCAGTTTTGGTCGCCTTATCTGAGGAAGGATGTTCTTGCCATGGAAGGAGTTCAGCGAAGATTCACAAGGCTGATACCTGGGATGGCAGGAATGACATATGAGGAGAGATTGGGTCGATTGGGCTTATACTCGCTGGAGTATAGAAGAATGAGAGGGGATCTCATCGAAACATATAAAATTCTGACAGGTCTGGACAAACTAGATGCAGGAAGAATGTTCCCGATGGTCGGAGAGTCCAGAACCAGGGGTCATAATCTAAGGATAAGGGGTAAGCCATTTAGGACAGAAATGAGGAAGAATTTCTTCACCCAGAGAGTGGTGAACCTGTGGAATTCTCTACCACAGAAGGTAGTTGAGACCAAGTTATTAAATATATTCAAGAATGAGTTAGATATATTTCTTAAAGCTAAAGGTATCAAGGGATATGGGGAGAAGGCAGGTACAGGGTACTGAGTTTGGATGATCAGCCATGATCTCATCGAATGGCGGAGCAGGCTCGAGGGGCCGAATGGCCTACTCCTGCTCCTATCTTCTATGTTTCTATCTACATGTTGCCCCATGGCGACATCATCCGAAAACCCTTCCACATGTACGCTGACGACACCCAGCTCTACCTCACTACCACTTCTCTCGATCCCTCCATGGTCTCTATATTGTCAGACTGCTTGTCCTACATCCAGTTCTGGATGAGCAGAAATTTTCTCCAATTAAATATTGGGAAGACCAAAGCCATTGTTTTCGGTCCCCGCCACAAACTCCGTTCCCTAGCCACTGACCCCATCCCTTTCCCTAACATCTGTCTGAGGCTGAACCACACGGTTCATAGGATTTCTCTCACCGGTAATGCCCTCTATCATCACATGACAAGTACTCGTGCGCACTCAACAGCAGGGCAGGGGGTGGTGGGGGAAGGATGTCAATGAATAGCGATTAGGGGTGGGAACTCATATTTCATTTCTTTATGCCACTTGCAGCAGAACCAAAATGCTGCTCCAGGTGAGATTAGCTAATTTAGCAGACCCAAGGCTCAGTTCCACACCACGGAATGTATTTATTCACTGTAACATGAGGGGGAGTTTCACCACGGAAACTTTAGTGGCCAGAATACAGAAAACCCAGTCGCCACAATCGAGTCGCTCAGCTTTCCGATTGGTGGCAGCAATGGCAGCTGCTTTGGTCACCATCTCCTCCTTCATGGTGTTGTAGGGACTTCTCACTGGCCAGCCTCCAAGGGTGGCTCCGCAACAGGAGTCCAAGCGCCAGAAGTCCTGGTTTTCATCAGGAGGGAAGGCATTGGTACAGCTGCAGCACAGAAGATGTTATGGTACCTCCAAAGACTGGGTGGGATTCATCCTAAACATAGGCATTAGAGAAACCCAGGTGGACAGGCCTTCATTAACCTGGTTTTATTCACTGCACCAACGCTTTGCAGAGTTACTATTCCCCTGTTCTCTTGGATCGACAAACTGTTCTGAATGCTATGGGATTGGTCCAGCTGCCTTTTTATTAATCCACAACAGAGCCCAAAGCAGGTGTATTCGAGCACTGAGAAACCAGTACTCTCTCCCCAAAAGGCTGTAGATGCTGGAACAATTGGAGCTTTCAAGACTGAGATCGATAGATTTTTGTAAGGCAAGGATAGCGAGGGATGTGGATCAAAGGCGGGTAAATGTAGTTGAGGTGCAGATAAGCTACGATCTAATTGAATGGCAGTACAGGCACAGGGGGCTGAATGGCCTACTCCTGTTTCTTATGTTCCTGTGAGAAATGCCTCGTATCACTGTACTTGCATTCGCTTTGCACATCAGTGGGATGGGGTTGCTCGGCTAGGGCAATGCTCCACCTTTCGACCGCCCACAGGAGCTCTGTATCCAGTCTTAAAATATTCATCACAGAACAGATATATGCCAAAGAAAAGCCTGCTAACAACCATAAATAAAACCGGTTCACTTTATTTAGATTAATCAAAATTATTAAACAAAGAATATTTTATAACAAGAGACTTGCCACTCATACAACACATTGGCTTGAACCATTGTACCTTACAATACAGAAATATTACAGCAGAGTTAAACTATAGACTGACTGCAGTTGCTCTAAATCTGCAATTTGCCAGTTAAATTTTTTTATTTTTTTTACAGAAACATGTTGCTTTTTCCATGTGAAAATCTGGTATTCAGCTCCTTAGACTTCTTGATCAAGGCTTTCTTCTGGGCCTCGTCAAACCGATGAACCTGGAGATCTTGTTCGCGGTCAAACGCCCGTCGCTCCTGGGGTCGGTCCTTCTCGTCTTCCGCTTTTCTCTTCAACTTCTTGCTGTGCATATCAAGAAGGGACTCCGATCGTTTGGACTCCTTGGAACAACAACAAAAAGTTTGACGTCATTTCTATCATGAACCGAGCCCCCTTTTCTCATCCTAGGTATTCCAGCCACTGGGCCCCAGGTAAAGACAACTAAGGTGCTGCAGCCAACACAGGCTATGAATTCACACCGATGGCCACCGAACAGCTGAGCGCTAGATTTACAACGTGCTGTCTCACTGAAAATGAAAGTACTATTCTGCTGGAGAGTCACTCCCAGAAATTTTTTTTATTTGTGCACGGGATGTGGGCGTCGCTGACAAGGCCAACATTTATTGCCCAACCCTAAACATGGCTTCATTATCTTCCTGGTACCATTCCCATATAACATGGTTGGAAATGGTACCGGGAAGATAAGATAACTTGCAGGACGGAAAGACTGCATGTTGAAAAAATTATTCTGCCTCTCCCCCCGTCCACCCCCCCAGCGTGTACCAATAGCAACCAATGAAGTCGACTCTAAGAGTATTCTTCACACCGTAATTCATCAATCTATTCTCCTTTCACCCTGGGTTCCTGCAATTCCAAGGTTAAGAGCGCAGGTCAGTGAAGTGGGTGCACAAACTGCACGTTCCTGAAACTGAATCCACCCGAAACACTTCCTCTTCAGAATGGATGTCCCTTGAATTTAAAACAAATAGAACTTACCATTGGGCTTCTTTAGAGACACAGGAAGTAGTTCTGTGTAGGGCTGCATTGGTTTTAAGTAGGAGCCACAGTTAAAAAAAGGCCGTTACAACTTTCAACGGATAAGTTCATTTTGCACTGTTTTTGGATATAAAACAAACTGCTCACATTGTACGACGCCACCTCCTTGGCCATCCGTTTATCTCTTTCGGAGAGACTGGGCCGCTCAGGTTCCTTCGCAGGGGAGTCTTTGGCTTCTAACATTTCCTGAGGGAGGAAAGCAAACATAGGTGACGAGAGGTACCCAGGCAGAAATTCCTCAGAAGAAATGACACGAGCAGCCTAAAAAAGGTCATGACGAATAGCTGAACACAGTCAAACGTGACTGCATATAGTGACACCACAAATCCCGGCCAGAATGGAGATGATTGGGTAATTCCCCCGTCAATCACACCTGGACTGTAAGTGACTGGGATCGATTTTACGCACATAATTAACTATCCTCCACTCACTGCATTGTGCTGGAGAAATAATCCTGCTTTTATCAGGAAACTTTGTTGTAGTTTTGGTCATGCGTTCTGTTTGCTGTACTTCAGAGACTCTGTTTGCTGAATAAATAGATGGTTTGCTGTAAGTCCTGCCGTAAGTCCCGCCCTGCCTTCAACTCATTGGCCGACACAGTGGTGTCAATACTCACTTCGGTCAAAGAATTATAGAATTAGCCTACATCAGGTGCAATTACACTCTCCCCTCCACTCTCCCCAGTTCGCAGACTCTCTCCCCTCCACTCTCCCCAGTTCGCAGACTCTCTCCCCTCCACTCTCCCCAGTTCGCAGACTCTCTCCCCTCCACTCTCCCCAGTTCGCAGACACTCACCCCTCCACTCTCCCCAGTTCGCAGACACTCTCCCCAGTTCGCAGACTCTCTCCCCTCCACTCTCCCCAGTTCGCAGACTCTCTCCCCTCTACTCTCCCCAGTTCACAGACTCTCTCCCCTCCACTCTCCCCAGTTCGCAGACTCTCTCCCCTCCAGTCTCCCCAGTTCGCAGACTCTCTCCCCTCCACTCTCCCCAGTTCGCAGACACTCTCCCCTCCACTCTCCCCAGTTCGCAGACACTCTCCCCTCCACTCTCCCCAGTTCGCAGACACTCTCCCCTCCACTCTCCCCAGTTCGCAGACTCTCTCCCCTCCACTCTCCCCAGTTCGCAGACTCTCTCCCCTCCACTCTCCCCAGTTTGCAGACACTCACTCCTCCACTCTCCCCAGTTCGCACACTCTCCCCTCCACTCTCCCCAGTTCGCAGACACTCACTCCTCCACTCTCCCCAGTTCGCACACTCTCCCCTCCACTCTCCCCAGTTCGCAGACTCTCTCCCCTCCACTCTCCCCAGTTCGCAGACTCTCTCCCCTCCACTCTCCCCAGTTCGCAGACTCTCTCCCCTCCACTCTCCCCAGTTCGCAGACTCTCCTCCATTCTCCCCAGTTCGCAGACTCTCTCTCCTCCATTCTCCCCAGTTCGCAGACACTCTCCCCTCCACTCTCCCCAGTTCGCAGACTCTCTCTCCTCCACTCTCCCCAGTTCGCAGACTCGCTCTCCTCCATCTCAGCCCATCGTGCCTGTACCAGCTCTTTGGGAGAGCTATCCAGCTAGTGCCACTCCCCTGCTCTTTGCCCCCATAGCCCTGCAAATGTTTTCCCTTTTGAAATTTACTATTGAATCTGCTTTATCTGAACACTTTCAAATTTCCTGATGTTTGCTACTTTGGTTGTACTCAGTTTTACACTTCGAAAGGAAGTGTAATTTCAATCAGAACAAACAAGCAAATCAATGCCTGAGCCCCCCCAAAACTACCCCACTATGGAACAGATTGCTACCATCCAGGTTTAGAGACAGTTGATTACAACAAAAGACACCCAAAAGAGTCTCGTCGGCACAAAATTAACAGCAAGGTCTTCCTAATGGGTTCGAGAATGACCATTTTCTGAAATGGAAAATAAGTCCATACAAAATATTAAAAATCTTAGGTCTGCGCCCACTTCCTGCAAGTGTCACACTTAATTCCTGCAATCCTTTTCTTGTCGCACTGTCGTTGTGAAAGCAGGAATCCTCCCAACTCACTGCGAACGCCACCTTGGGAGCCATTCGATTGTAGCAGGAGCAAGACAGCAATCAGAAATACTCTAGACCTACCTGAGCTTTCTTTTCCTTGTCAGCCGGAGTATCTGTCCATATGGACCGGTCAGATGACCCTCCGTTCGCACGCTTTTTAAACGTTCTCGCGCCCAGGCCTATGTTTTGTAACACCGGTGGAAGCTCAGTCATCCAAGACTCTCTGGTCTGTTTCTGGGCATCACCCTGACAGATAAAGGCATCGGGAAAACAAGGGAGAAAATGTTAAATCTTGGTTAAAACAAATGATCTCCCCTGAAGGCAGAAATGCAAAGCCTTGTACCACGCACATTGAGACCAAAATCGGACAGAACTAAATGAGAGAATTTTTCTGCAACGAGGAAATGCTGAAAGATTAGCTTCAACCCAGCTGTTAAATTCTCCAATCGAAGCACATTGTAGTGTCAGGTTTTTAAATATGATTCTACAGGGTACTCAAGTCTGGCTCTGCAGCAGCAGAATTCCATTGATCCTGGGGAAGGGAGGAGGCTTTAGGAGAGATATTTGTCAATACAAAGCATACAACGCGCCGCAACTTAAGGGCAGCAAGAATCTGCGGCCCACGCAGTAACTGTAGGAAGTAGCTGTTCTCTTACCGCGTCCCCAGAGGCCAGCTTTTCCTTCATTCTGTTCGCCCGGCGCTCAATATCCGCCACCATGCTGCTTTCAGCCACGCCTGTCGAGGGCATCGGGCCAATCAGGGTCTCCTCGTCACTGTTTTCCTCCATGGGCTGTCAAACACAAAGGAGTCGGGTGACACAAAGCTAAGATGTTGCATCCATTGCTTCTGTCGACATGAAGTAGCGGGGGATGGGATGGGGGGGGGGGGTGTTTTGAAGAGCTTGTTCTTATTGTTAAACAGCTGGTACTCTGCCCTCAGAAATACTGGTACTGCTGAAAGATTTTTTTATCCACTGTTTCACAATTAAAGATTTATATATCGTTTGTGACAGAGACTGGAAACCATTCGAATCTTGGTACAGTTCTGAACCATCAATGTTACATTCCAATTGGCATTAAGCAGAGACTGGATGGTCAGCCGTGGCTCAGTGGGTAGCATTCTCGTCTCCGAGTCAGAAGGTTGCTGCTTCAAACCCTATTCCAGAGACTCAAGCATATAATCTATCAATCACTGACACTCCAGTGCAGTACTGAGGGAGTGCTGCTGTCTTTCGGATGAGACATTAAACCGAGGCCCTGTCTGCTCTCTCAGGTGGACGCGAAAGACCCCAGGGCATCATTTGAAGCAGAGCAGGGGAGTTCTCCCCTGCGTCCTGGTCAACAGTGATCCCTCTAACAACACCCCAAAACAGATTTTCTGGTCATTTATCTCATTGCTGTTTGTGGGAGCTCACTGTGAGAAAATTGGCTGCTGCATTTTCTACATTACAACAGTGACTACAATTCAAAAGTAATTCATTGGCTGTGAAGCACTTTGAGACAACATGAGGAAGTGAAAGGCGCTAAATAAATGCAGGTTCTTTTATTACTTGTGTTGAATGACAACAAGATTTTGCAATTTTAATGGTTTTTAACAATTCCTTTTTATTTTTAAAATAAATGCAAAATACAGTGGACGCTGGAAATCTGAAACAAAAACAGAAAATGCTGGAAAACACTCAACAAGTCAGGCTGCATCGGTGGAGAGAGAAACAAAGTTAACGTTTCAGGCCATCGACAGATGCTGCCAGACCTGCTGAGTGTTTTCCAGCATTTTCTGTTTTTATTTCCTGTTTATTTTTGCTGTGCAGTTGCAATGTGGTTAAGATGTCAGGCTAGATATGTATGACAAGAAACTGGATCAGTGAACTGCATATAACAAGTGTATGTGGTGCGTTGGGTACTCTGCAATTTATCACATGTAAACACCCAAACACCCAAAATCCAGGTGTGCGTATTGGAACCGAGGTACATGCAAATTTTTCTTGATGAAAGCAGACCTCACAAGGCATGGCAAGATGCCATGTAAATCTTAATACTGATTCCAAGTAAAATGAGCGATGACAGTGCCAGCTAAAGTCCTGACCAACATGAGCCCACAGCACAAAGCTGGCATTTCGCTCATACTTCTCGCTACACTTTAGGACAGGTGCTGTGCTACGATTTACACCACCCAATCCCAAAACTGCAGCATTGCACCGCTCTCTGCAGTCTCTAACCTCATCATCAACCAGGCCTTACAATGGGACCCATTCGTAGCAGTCACAGACTGATCACTATCGACCGATCCACGCTGGAAAGACCATGTACACAGACAGCGGGCGAGGAGGGGGATCGGGCACAGCGGTGATGCCTCAGGTGGTCAAATAGCCAGCCTACAATTATTGCTCACATATTAGGAATGGCCCTTCTGGCACAGTACCAGAAGGTGTTCGCTCGACCATACCCAGGAGGGCTCAATAGGAAATGAAAGAGAATACAGGAATTGGGTCTTAATTTACATCCTCACTTGCCCTCTTGGGTTTCATAATTTTCTCCAATTAGGTCTCATACACCCGTTGCATCTCAGCCCCCATCCCAAGCCTCTGCTAGCACGGCATCAGCCCCACAGAAACTCAGGTTTTCCCTCCGTATGAGAACAATCACCACTCTGCAGGATGGGAAAGAATCGGAGGAAACAGTAACTCCCCTCGCTGTCTCTCTCTTTCTCCCCCCCATCACCAACTTGCTGTAAAGTGTCTTTGGAAGAAACTAGGTTCTATTAAAAGGAAGTTTAAGAACAAGAGTGATCTGGGTTCTATACTGCTCAGACAGTCACAGCAAAGTGTGTAAAGCAGTAACGTAGCAAAGTGTTAGAAAGGGGATTCCTGCAATTCAGTAGATGGCAAATGATAAGATATCAGATCGGCTGCACTGCACGTTACAACATTAAAAATACTGAAGGGGGAAAGGTTTCTTCGATCCGACTTACCAACGTACTTAAACTTGAGAGTGCGGCTGGTTCGATCTCTTTTTCTGATCTACTGAATCCAGGTGGTAGTGCAGGACCGATAAAAGGCCTAAAGGAAAAAAGCGCCACAAGTGAATCTTCAGAACAGGCTGTGTGTGTCTCCTTTCAGGATCAGTCTCTGGCGATACAAGGCTATGGGCCTCAACCCTTCCACACCAGGCCTGCAGATCTACCGGTGAGACCGCAACCCGCAACAAATGGCCCAACTCATTTGCCCCCCAAGTTTGCCAGCTCTCACACAGGAATATAACCCACTATGAAGGAAATGGGAGGAAAAAAAAGCGTTAAGATTCTGGGGGCGGGGCACAGAATTGGTAACCCCCACCCCCACGGAAACGAACGATCATTCAAAGCTTACAAACGTAGCCACATTTCTCTACCTCATGCTGCACTCAGCTTTTCTAAGAATGAGCCTGTCACTGTGTTGCAAATGTCGAAGCCTTAAAGGATTTTTCTTGTCCTATTTTAGATCATTTTCTCTCCCCCACCTGCCCCCACTACTCCAAATAAAATCCAATCCTCTAACATCCAGCCAACAGGGCTGACATGGACCCTGGTCTCTGGCAGTGCCAGTCTGTGACCAGCTAAGATGTGTTGAGAGAGCCTGGGTGATCTGCCGTGTGTTTGTCACCTTCCCCCAGAGTATTGTGCAGCACAATCCACCAGGCTACCGCACCATTCTTCAGTAAATTTAAGCCCCTGTTGCCAAGCAAATTCTTCCTTCCCAAAGCAGAGGAGACCTCCAGCTGGTGCTGCTTGGGAAAGTGCAAAGCAACAGGAGAGAAGAGAAACCCACCGGGAAACGTATAGCCCCAAATAGGGACTGAAGAAACAGTTGCACGGGTAAAAACAGTCGGGCCATGAATACATTCGGGAAAAAGGGACAATCTGCAGCCTTGTCAGCTGTGGCTCAGTGGTAGCACTCTCGCCTCGGAGTCAGTACGTTGTGGGTTCCAGTCCCACTTGAGAGATTTGAGCACATAATCTAGGCTGATGCTCCCAGTGCAGTACTGAGGGAGTGCTGCACTGTCGAAGGCGCCATCTTTCGGGTGAGACGTTAAACCGAGGCCCCGTCTGCCCTCTCAGGTGAATGTAAAAAATCTCATAGGAGTTCTTCTCCGTGTCCTGGCCAATATTTACCACCCAACCAACATCTAAAAGCAGATTATCTGGTCATTATCACTGCTGTTTGTGGGACCTTGCTGTGTGCAAAATGATTGCCAGTACTTCAAAAAGTACTTAATTGGCCGTAAAGTGCTTTGGGACGTCCCAAAGTCATGAAAGGCCCTATATAAACCCAAGACTTTCTTTCTTTTAAATGGAGACACAACTCTATGAGCCTGAGTGGGGATGGGCTACTTTTAAACCATGGCAGGCTTTTGTCATCTAGCCAGGCTATTTCTCAGAATGTTCCACCAGATCCAGTTCAAAATGGCCATAAAATATTCCCCCCTCCATCCCCCGAGATGGGAATCGATGGTGATTTGCTTCTGTCAGCAGAAGCTGATAGAAATCCAAGACTTGACATTGGGGACCTCTAGTGGCAGAAAGATGGCAGCATTTGAATGATTTTGAACTGGATCTGAGGGACAGCAGTATAATAATTCCTCCTTTAATGAAATTCCCTTTACCGTTCAGGCGATTGCTCTCTTTTTGGAAATCCAGGCGGAAGAGCAGGACCAAAAAATCCATCGTCCTCATCATCATCTTCATTCCGGGGTGCAGAAGACTGCTTGCTGCTTGGGAAAAGAGACAACTTCATCATACAATCGGCATGGTACACACGGGGACATCAGCGCACAATCAGCACGGTACACACCGGGACATCAGCACACAATCAGTACGGTACACACCGGGACATCAGCACACAATCGGCACGGTACACACCGGGACATCAGCACACAATCAGCACTGTACACACCGGGACATCACCGCACACAATCAGCACTGTACACACCGGGACATCATCACACAATCAGCACTGTACACACCGGGACATCAGCACACAATCAGCACTGTACACACCGGGACATCATCACACAATCAGCACTGTACACACGGGGACATCAGCACACAGTCAGCACGGTACACACGGGGACATCAGCGCACAATCAGCACTGTACACACCGGGACATCAGCACACAATCAGTACGGTACACACCGGGACATCAGCACACAATCAGCACTGTACACACCGGGACATCACCGCACACAATCAGCACTGTACACACCGGGACATCACCGCACACAATCAGCACTGTACACACCGGGACATCATCACACAATCGGCACTGTACACACCGGGACATCATCACACAATCGGCACTGTACACACCGGGACATCATCACACAATCGGCACTGTACACACCGGGACATCATCACACAATCAGCACTGTACACACCGGGACATCAGCACACAATCAGCACTCTACACACCGGGACATCATCACACAATCAGCACTGTACACACCGGGACATCAGCACACAATCAGCACTGTACACACCGGGACATCACCGCACACAATCAGCACTGTACACACCGGGACATCACCGCACACAATCAGCACTGTACACACCGGGACATCATCACACAATCGGCACTGTACACACCGGGACATCATCACACAATCAGCACTGTACACACCGGAACATCATCACACAATCAGCACTCTACACACCGGGACATCATCACACAATCAGCACTGTACACACCGGGACATCAGCACACAATCAGCACTGTACACACCTGGACATCAGCACACAATCAGCACTCTACACACCGGGACATCATCACACAATCAGCACTGTACACACCGGGACATCATCACACAATCAGCACTGTACACACCGGGACATCATCACACAATCGGCACTGTACACACCGGGACATCAGCGCACAATCAGCACTGTACACACCGGGACATCATCACACAATCGGCACTGTACACACCGGGACATCATCACACAATCAGCACTGTACACACCGCGACATCATCACACAATCAGCACTGTACACACCGGGACATCATCACACAATCAGCACTGTACACACCGCGACATCACCACACAATCAGCACTGTACACACCGCGACATCATCACACAATCAGCACTGTACACACCGCGACATCATCACACAATCGGCACTGTACACACCGGGACATCAGCGCTGAATCAGCACTGTACACACCGGGACATCAGCGCACAATCAGCACTGTACACACCGGGACATCAGCGCACAATCAGCACTGTACACACCGGGACATCAGCGCACAATCAGCACTCTACACACCGGGACATCACCGCACACAATCAGCACTGTACACACCGGGACATCAGCACACAATCGGCACTGTACACACCGGGACATCAGCGCACAATCGGCACTGTACACACCGGGACATCAGCGCACAATCGGTACGGTACACACCGGGACATCATCACACAATCGGCACTGTACACACCGCGACATCACCGCACAATCGGCCCTGTACACACCGGGACATCAGCACACAATCGGCACTGTACACACCGGGACATCAGCGCACAATCGGCACTGTACACACCAGGACATCAGCACACAATCGGCACTGTACACACCAGGACATCATCACACAATCAGCACTGTACACACCGGGACATCATCACACAATCGGCACTGTACACACCGGGACATCAGTGCACAATCAGCACTGTACACACCGGGACATCATCACACAATCAGCACTGTACACACCGGGACATCACCGCACAATCAGCACTGTACACACCGGGACATCAGCACACAATCAGCACTGTACACACCGGGACATCAGCACACAATCAGCACTGTACACACCGGGACATCATCACACGCTTAATGTAGTTAGTTATGAACAAGCATGCACACCCACACTTCCCCTACATGTTCAGGTCTCGTGACCGACCAGCACCTGCTTACCTGGCTCTCGCCTTGCCATTACTCTTCTCCATAGCTGATTGGTCAGATTTCCTCAACTCCAGGGGTGAGCTTTGCTTAGCCTCATCGGTGCACTGGACACTTGCTTCATCATCGCTCGAACTTTCTGAGCTTTTGCTCGACCGGAATCCTGGAGGCAGTGCTGGTCCTGCAACTGTTATATAACATTGTAACAAAGAATTTCTCACATTCAGGGATAAAACATAGTTATAAAGTATACTCTTCAGTGACCAGTGCGGATGTTGATTGATGACCTTAAGTTGAAACTTCTCTCTTCACCCTTCTCCCACCCAACCTCTAGGTCTCTCAGACTCATCATTTCAAGCAACAGTCCTGCTCCCTGGTCAAGGAGTTCACTGGGTGTTTGATCCTCTGTTTGTGGAAACACCCAAGTTTTCACTCTACTTTGCCCGCAGTGTGGTTGACACAGTGTACTTAGCATGTGGGAGTGACAGGCACAGGCCAGTCATTGTCCTACACTGAGGCACTGTGAGCGGCAGCTACACACTACACCACCACTTCTCTGTTTCAGTCAGTAGGTACAGCAAATGGTGATCGGGATAGGGAGAGAAGGAAGGGAGGGAACAAGGGCAAGGGAGGGATGTCGCATTTATATTATGACCTCAGGATGTCCCAAAGACCTTCACAGCCAATTAATTGGTTTTAAGTGCAGTCACTGTTGTAGGGAAAAGCGGTCGCCAATTTGCACACAGCAAGGTCCCACAAGCAGCAATTAGATGAATGACCAGATAATGTTTTTGGCGGTGTTGGTTGAGAGAGGAATGTTGGCCAGGACACCGGGAGAACTCTGCTGCTCCTCTTTGAATAGTGCCGTGGGATATTTTACATATATCTGAACAGGGAGATGGGTCTCGGTTTACCATCTCATCTGAAAGATAGCACCTGCAGCAGTCTCAGTCCTGCACTGAGGTGTTGGTCTGGATTATGCACTCGGGTGCTGGAGTGGGGCTTGAACCCACAATCAGCGAGCAGGGATCGAACTTGGAACCATCCTGATCTATGTGGCTCAGTGCCACATGGGACAGCACACTTACCAATTAGGCCATTGAAAAGGAAATTAAAAAAAAAAATTAGAATCGTACAGCACAGAAGGCCATTCGGCCCATTGTGCCTGTGCCGGCTCTTTGAAGGAGCTATCCAATTAGTCCCACTCCCCTGCTCTTTCGTCATCGGCCTGCACATTTTTCCTTTTCAAGTATTTATCCAAATTAAAGTATATAATGTAATTATTACGCTAATCTATAATAAATAGAACATTTCAGCACAGTAAATCTTCCAGCTCAGGTTTTAACATGGTGCAATGTGATTTCCAGGGGCCAAACTTGCTGTTTTATGAGATAATGGTAATTTTATGACTGATATCAGGAAATTCTTCTTCACAGAGAGTGAACACACTGTGGAATAACCTTCCAAATAGGAGTAGTGGAGGTGAAAATGCTGGTTGCATTTAACGGGAGAAGTTTAGATGGGCCGAATGGTCTTCCTTGTCCATAGTTACCTTGTGAAGTTCGGAGCCTCAACTGAAATAGATATGTGAGAAGTCGCACAACACCAGGTTATAGTCCAACAGGTTTATTTGAAATCACAAGCTTTCGGAGCGCTGCTCCTTCGTCAGGTGAACTGTTGGACTATAACCTGGTGTTGTGCGACTTCTCACATTTGTCCACCCCAGTCCAACACCGGCATCTCCACATCATGAAATAGATATGGGTGAGGAAGGCCATTTTGCCCTCCTGGTTCATCCATATGGGGAAAAAAAAATTTCCCCAACTAGTCCAGTTACAGCAGCCAACTGTTTCTGAAATAAATCCAGTTTCTGTCTACTGCCCTACCCAGACGTCTATACGACGGGCTGATCACTCGTTCTGTGAAGAACTTCCTGAGGTCAGTCTAACATTGGCCGTTGCCAGTTTGAACAGTGACGGTTTTACTTTGAAGCAGTGTTTTGGTTGTACCTTTTCCAAACCATTGACTACCTTAATCCTCTGAAGACTATCAGGTCTCCTCGCAGTCACCCACTTCCAAGGCTGCAGCACCCAGCTTTTCCCCATAACCCAGCCCTCCAATCATCAAGTGGTTAACAATCTGGGTATGCCTCACTCGCAGCAGAGCCTGATTCTTGCCACTGTTTCCAAGCTAAAGCCAATGCCATTGCTACAGGGACACAAGAACTTCTAGCAGTCTCCAATATAAAATCATTGCTTGTCATTATGGTTTGCAAGACACAATGTGTGTTGGAAGTGACGGTGTCTGCTCTGCAATCGGTGGTGCTCTTGCCTCTGAAAGTTGTAGGTTCGATCCCCGCACCAGCACTCGGGTGTGTAACCCACCTGCCTTCTCAAGGGGTGTAACTGGAGACAGGAGGGCTGGTAGAATGAAAGAAAAATGGGCTGGAGGGTTTTCTTTATCCAAGTTTCATTTACTGGAGGTTAATAGGGTATGATAGTGTAATGGTTATGTCGTCCAGCTGGGTGGGAGTACACGCGCCTGGATCCATTTTTATCTATCTAATCGTAGCCAGAAAATCACCTGCAACGGCTTCTCTTCCCGCTCCCGCATCGTTACCCCTGGTGTCCCCCAAGGATCTATCCTTGGCCCCCTCCTATTTCTCATCTATATGTTGCCCCTTGGCGGCATCATCCGAAAACACAGCCTCAGTTTCCACATGTATGCTGACAACACCCAGCTCTACCTCAGTACCACTTCTCTCAATCCATCCACGGTCTCTAAATTGTCAGACTGCTTGTCCGACATCCAGTTCTGGATGAGCAGAAATTTTCTCCAATTATATATTGGGCAGACCGAAGCCATTGTTTTCGGTCCCCGCCACAAACTCCGTTCCCTAGCCACTGACCCCATCCCTCTCCCCAACATCTGTCTGAGGTGGAACCACACGGTTCGCAACCTTGGTGTCATATTTGACCCTAAAATGAGCTTCCGACCACATATCCACAGCATAACAAAGACTGCCTACTTCCACCTCCGTAACATCGCCCGTCTCTGCCCTTGCCCAGCTCATTCGCTGCTGAAACCCTCATCCATGCCCTTGCTACCTCTAGACTTAACTATTCCAACGCACTCCTGGCTGGCCTCCCACATTCTACCCGTGTCCTAACTCGCACCAAGTCCCGTTCACCCATCACCCCTGTGCTCGCTGACCTACATTGGCTCCCAGTTAAGCAACGCCTCAATTTCAAAATTCTCATCCTTGTTTTCAAATCCCTCCATGGCCTCACCCCTCCCTATCTCTGTAATCTCCTTCAGCCCCACAAACCCGCCCCCCCCCCGCACCCCAACATATCTGCGCTCCTCTAATTCTGCCCTCTTGACCATCACTGATTATAATTGCTCAACCATGGGTGGCCATGCCTTCTGTTGCCTAGGCTCTAAGCTCTGGAATTCCCTCCCTAAACCTCTCCGCCTCGCTACCTCTCTTTCCTCCTTTAAGTCGCTCCTTAAAACCTACCTTTGACCAAGCTTTTGGTCACCTGCCCTAATTTCTCTTTATGTGGCTCGGTGTCAATTTCTTTTTGTCTTATAATACTCCTGTGCAGCGCCTTGGGACGTTTTACTACGTTAAAGGCGCTATATAAATACAAGCTGTTGTTGTTGTTGTTAATGGTTAATAATCCAGAGAACGTGAGTTCAAATCTCTGCATGGCAGCTTGAGAATTTGAATTCAGTTTTTTAAAATTCTGGAAATAAAAAGCTGGTACCATAAAGCTGTCAGATTGTCGTAAAAACCTAACTAGTTCATTAATGTCCATTAGGGAAGGAAACTTGCCGTCCTTACCCAGTCTGGCTTATATGTGTAATAACAAAATATTAGCACAGATAAAGGGGCTACACAGAGGGATAAACATCTGAGGAATGAACTCCCAGATAGAGTAGTGGAGACAAAAACCCTGGAATGATTTAAGAGACAATTTGATACTCCAATTGGTGGGGTGGGGGGTTTGTAGGGTCTTGTTGGATGGATGGACTAAGAGGAGTTAATTTTTTTACGCAGCGAGTTGTCCTGACCTAGAGCAGGAGTTCTCAGCCTTTTTGCTCCCGTATTATAAAAATTCCACGGACCCCCTGTAACACAACACAAGTATTTTTTCTGTATAAAATTTAGATATACAATTAAACATATATATTTATTATTTTTGTTTTACTTACTCAATGTGAAACTTGTTGCTGGTGCTGAGCAACAATTCTCAATTCCAATGCAGGAAATACTCAGCAGGTCCGGCAGCGTCTGTGGAGAGAGAGAGAAACAGAGTTAATGTTTCAGGTGGATGACCTTTCATCAGAACTGGTCATTGACCTGAAACGTTAACTCCGTTTCTCTCCCCACTTGCTGAGTGTTTTCCTACATTTTCTGTTTTTAATTTCAGATTTCCAGCATCTGCAGTTAGTATTTTATTGCTTGTATATACCAGCTTGTATGTGGGATCTTCAAAGCACAATAATCCCTCCCCTCCACAAGAATTTCACAGATGGAAATCGAAAAAAGCAACATCTACATTGTGGAAAGAAAGACTTGCATATATACAGCGCCTTTCACCACCACCGGACGTCCCAAAGCGCTTTACAGCCAATGAAGTACTTTTTGGAGTGTAGTCACTGTTGGAATGTAGGAAATGCGACAGCCAATTTGCGCAAAGCAAGCTCCCACCAACAGATATGTGATAATGACCAGATAATCTGTGTTTAGTGATGTTGGTTGAGAGATAAATATTGGCCAGGACACTGGGAGAACACCCCTACTCTTCTTCAAAATAGTGCCATGGGATCTTTTATGTTCACCTGAGGGGGCAGACAGGGCCTCAGTTAAACATCTCATCCGAAAGACGGCACCTCTGACAATGTAGCACTCCCTCAGTCCTGCACTGTCAGCCTCGATTTTTGGAGTGGGACTTGAACTGAAAACCTTCCGACTCAGAGGCGAGGGTGCTACCAATTGAGCCACAGCGGACACTGTTAAATGATGAAACAAAGAGACCTGTGAATCTCATTAGGAGTGAGTCACTTCTGCTGGTTTAAACACGTGCCTTACTCTGGATGCCACTAATGATTAAACACCGCTTCATGTATTGAGAAGGGGTACAATGCTCGTCACTCCTTGATGATAAACCTGACACCCACATTACCCCGAATCCTTTCGCACCACTCGTTCCCTGGCGCGAGCGTGGTCCAATCGCCTGCGGAACAAAGCGCCGGATACCGGAGCACGGCATCCTCCCGTCCCGAACTTATGCATAGCGCCATAGAAACATAAACATAGAAGATAGGAGCAGAAGTAGGCTATTCGGCCCCTCGAGCCTGTTCCGCTATTCAATGCGACCATGGCTGATCATCCAAATTCAGTACCCTGTCCCTGCTTTCTCCCCATATCCCTTGATCCCTTTAGCCTTCAGAAATATATCTAACTCCTTCTTGAATATATTTAATGAATTGGCCTCAACTGCCTTGTGTGGTAGAGAATTCCACAGGTTCACCACTCTCTGGGTGAAGAAATTCCTCATCTCAGTCCTAAATGGCTTACCCCTTATCCTTAGGCCTCTGGTTCTGGACTCCCCCGCAATCGGGAACATCCTTCCTGCATCTAGTCTGTCTAGTCCTGTTAGAATTTTATAAGTTTCAATGAGATCCCCTCTCATTCTTCTAAACTCTAGCGAATATAAGCCTAATCGACCCAATCTCTCTTCATACGTCATTCCTGCCATCCCAGGTATCAGTCTGGTGAATCTTCGCTGCACTCTCTCCATGGCAAGAACATCCTTCCTCAGATAAGGTGACCAAAACTGCACACAATACTCAAGGTGTGGTCTCACCAAGGCCCTGTACATCTGCAGCAAGACATCCTTGCTCCTGTACTCGAATCCTCTCGCTATGAAGGCCAACATACCATTTGCCTTCTTAACCGCCTGCTGCACTTGCATGCTTACCTTCAGTGACTGGTGCACAAGGACACCCAGGTCTCGTTGCACTTCCCCTTTTCCCAATCTATTGCCGTTCAGATAATAATCTGTCTTCCTATTTTTGCCACCATAGTGGATAACCTCGCATTTATCCACATTATACTGCATTTGCCATGCATCTGCCCAATCACCCAACCTGTCCAAATCATACTGGAGTTTCTCTGCATCCTCCTCACAGCACACACGCCCACCCAGCTTTGTGTCGTCTGCAAACTTGGAGATATTACATCTAGTTCCCTCGTCTAGATCATTAATATATATTGTGAATAGCTGGGGTCCTAGCACCGATCCCTGCGGTACCCAACTAGTCACTGCCTGCCACTCGGAAAAAGACCCGTTTATTCCAACTCTTTGCTTCCTGTCTGCCAACCAGTTCTCTATCCAAGACAGTACCTTACCCCCAATCCCGTGTGCTTTAACTTTGCACGCTAATCTCTTATGCGGGACCTTATCGAAAGCCTTCTGAAAGTCCAAATACACCACATCCACTGGTTCTCCCTTATCTATTCTACCAGTTACATACTCAAAAAATTCCAGTAGATTAGTCAGGCATGATTTACCTTTTGTAAATCCATGTTAACTTTGTCCGATCCCGTCAGTGTTTTCCAAGTGCACTGCTATTACATCTTTTATAATGGACTCTAGCATTTCCCCCACTACCGATGTCAGGCTTACCGGTCTATAATTCCCCGTTTTCTCTCTACCGCCTTTTTTAAATAGTGGGGTTACATTAGCTACCCTCCAATCCATGGGAACTGTTCCAGAGTCTATAGAATTTTGGAAGATGACCAGCAATGCATCTACTATTTCTAGGGCCACTTCCTTAAGTACCCTAGGATGTAGATTATCAGGCCCTGGGGATTTATTGGCCTTCAATCCCATCAATTGCCCTAACACCATTCCCCTACAAATACTGATTTCATTCAATTCCTCCCTCTCATTAGACCCTATGTTCCCCAACATCTCTGGGAGTTTATTTGTGTCCTCCTTTGTGAAGACAGAACCAAAGTATGCATTTAATTGGTCTGCCATTTCTTTGTTCCCCATTATAAATTCCCCCGATTCTGACTGCAAGGGACCTACACTTGACTTCACCAATCTTTTTCTCTTAACATATCTAAAGAAGCTTTTACAGTCAGTTTTTATGTTCCCTGCAAGCTTACTCTCATAATCTATTTCCCCCCTCTTAATTAATCCCTTTGTCCTCCTTTGCTGAATCCTAAACTGCTCCCAATCCTCAGGTTTGCTGCTTTTTCTGGCCAAATTATATGTCCTCTCCTTGGATCTTATGCTATCCCTAATTTCCCTTGTTAGCCACGGCCGAACCGTTTCGCTCAAGCCCTTGCTGAGGCCTTCCTCACCTGCTCCTTCAAGGGCTGCTGTCTGGCTCAGCCGCCGCTAACATGCTACTGCACGGTGCGTACTGGCCGTGAAAGCGGACAAACAACAGCGGCGCTACTGCTGCTGCATTTACCACTACGCATGCGTGGCCAGGTCAAGGAGACGGTGGCCTAAAGAAGGGGAAAAAAATCAGAACAGTTGGATCTTACCAGCTGCGGCGCCGGAAGTGGAGGACAAATTGCTGTTTGGACTGTGAAAGTGGCAATGTGCAGGTACAGTCGTGTATTTTTGGTGGACCCCTTGAAACCTTCTTGCAGACCCCTAGGGGGCCGCATGAGAACCCCTGATCTGGAATGCACTGCGTAAAATTGTGGTGGAAGCAGATTAAATAATAACTATCAAAAGGTAACTGGATATATAGTTGAAAAGGAAATATTTGCAGATGAGTGGGACTAATTGGATAGCTGGCACAGGCATGATGGGCCGAATGGCCTCTTTCTGTGCTGTATTATCCTATGTGATTGATACAGTTAAGTACTTCTTAATAGATCAAAATCTTGTGTACAGCACACACTTGCTGCAAGTGGCACCTCCCCCCCACCCACCCCCGTTCCCATTACACTCAAAGTAAAACAGCAGCAAGTCTGGATCGACAAATATACATTCCTTTAAGGCACAAAAACCCCACAGGAAAAGTGGTCCAACCGTGGCTAACAAGAGAAGTTAAAGATAGTATTAGATCAAAGGAAGAGGCTTATAATGTTGCCAAAAAGAGTAGTAAGCCTGAGGATTTTAGAATTCAGCAAAGGAGGACCAAGAAATTGATAAAGAAAGAGAAAATAGAATGTGAAAGTAAACTAGCAAGACAGAAAAACAGACTGTAAAAGTTTCTATAGGTATGTAATAAGGAAAGTAAATGTGGGTCCCTTACAGGCTGAGACAGGAGAAATTATAATGGGGAATAAGGAAATGACAGAGAAATTAAACAAATACTTTGTGTCTGTCTACACGGAAGACACAAAAACTTCCTGGAAATAGTGAAGAACCAATAGTAGGTCTAGCGAGAATGAGGAACTGAAAGAAATTATTAGTAAAAAAAATAGTACTGGTGAAATTAATGGGACTGAAAGCCGATAAATCCCCTGGACCTGATGGCCTACATCCTAGGGTTTTGAAAGAGGTGGCTATAGAGATAGTGGATGCATTGGTTGTCATCTTCCAGAAATCCATATTCTGGAACGGTTCCCACGAATTGGAAGGTAGCAAATGTAACCCCACTATTTAAGAAAGGAGGGAAAGGGAAAACGGGGAACTACAGACCAGCTAGCCTGACATCAGTAGTAGGGAAAATGCTAGAATCAATTATTAAGGACGTGGTAACACGGCACTTAGAAAATAATAATAGGATTGGACAGAGTCAACACGGATTTATGAAAGGGAAATCATGTTTGACAAATCTGTTAGAGTTTTTTGAGGTTGTAACTAGCAGAATAGATATGGGGAAACCAGTGGATGTGGAGTATTTGCATTTTCAGAAGGCAATCGATAAGGTGCCACACAAGAGGTTATTAAACAAAATTAGGGCTCTTGGGATTGGGGGTAATATACTAGCATGGATTGAGGATTGGTTAACGGACAGAAAACAGAGAGTAGGAATAAACAGATCATTTTTGGGTTGGCAGGCTGTAAGTAGTGGGGTACCGCAAGGATCAGTGCTTGGGCCTCAGCAATTCACAATCTGCATCAATGATTTGGGTGAGGGGACCAAATGTAATATATCCATTTTTGATGATGATACAAAGCTTGGTGAGAATTTAAGTTGTGAGGAGGATGCAAGGAGGCTTCAAGGGGATATAGACAGGCTAAGTGAGTGGGCAAGAACATGGCAAATGGAATATAATGTGGAGAACTGTGAAGTCATCCACTTTGGTAGGAAAAATAGAAAAGCAGAGTATTTTTAAAATGTTGGTGTTCAGAGGGACCTGTGTATCCTTGTACACGAATCACTGAAAGTTAACATGCAGGTACAGAAAGCAAATGGTATGTTGGCCTTTATTACAAGAGAATTTGAGTATATGAGTAAAGACGTCTTACTGCAATTATATAGGGCCCTGGTGAGACCGCACCTGGAGTATTGTGTACAGTTTTGGTCTCCTTACCGAAGGAAGGATATACTTGCCACAGAGGCAGTGCAACGAAGGTTCACCAGACTGATTTCTGGGATGGGGGGATTGTCCTATGAGGAAAGATTGAGTAGACTAGGCCTATAATCTCCAGAGTTTAGAAGAATGAGAGGTGATCTCATTGAAACATACAGAATTCTTACAGGACTTGACAAGGTAGATGCAGGATGTTTCCCCTGACTGGGGAGTCTAGAACCAGGGGTCACAGTCTCAGAATGAGGGGTCTGCCATTTAGGACTGAGATGAGGAGAAATTTCTTCACTCAGTGGGTGGTGAATCTTTGGAATTCTCTACCCCAGAGGGCTGTGGAGGTTCAGTCGTTAAGTATATTCAAGACAGAGATTGATAGATTTTTGAATGTTAAGGGAATCAAGGGATATGGGGATAGTGCAGGAAAGCGGAGATGAGGTAGAAGATCAGCCATGATCGTACTGAATGACGGAGCAGGCTCGAAGGGCCAAATGGACTACCCCTGTTCCTATTTCTTATGTTCTTAGGAAGAGGTAGGGAAGGTACGAGTCAATAGCAAGGATAGCTCTCCTTAACATCACCTGACTCCACCCGTTTCAGCTCATCTGCTGCTAAAACGCTCATCCATGCCATTCTTACTTCTAGACTTGACTATTCCAACGCACTCCTGACCGGCCTCCCATGTTCTACCCTCCGTAAACTTGAGGTCATCCAAAACTCTGCTACCCGTGTCCTAACTCGCACCAAGTCCTGTTCGCCCATCACTCCTGTGCTCGCTGACCTATACTGGCTCCTGGTTAAGCAACGCCTCGACTTTAAAATTCTTACCCTTGTTTTCAATTCCCTTCATGGCCTCGCCCCTCCCTATCTCTGTAATCTCCTCCAGCCCCACAACCCCCCCGAGACATCTGCGCTCCTCTAATTCTGCCCTCAAGCATCCGCGATTTTAATCACGCCACCATTGGTGGCAATGCCTTCTGCTGCCTAGGCCCGCTGGAATTCCCTCCCTAACCCTCTCCAACTCTCTCTCCTCCTTTACGACACTCCTTAAAACCTACCTCTTTGACCAAGATTTTGGTCATCTGCCTGAATATCTCCTCATGTGGCTCGGTGTCAGATTGAGTTTGATAATGCTGCTGCTGTGAAGAGCCTTGGGATGCTTTCTTACGTTAAAGGCGCTTTATAAATGCAAGTTGTTGTTTTTCATTACAGGGCTCAACAAAGCCCCATCCCCTGCCGATTATTAAACAAGGGGGCGGGGGGAGAGAGGGGTGCCAAGGGGGCGGGGGGGAGAGAGGGGTGCCAAGGGGGCGGGGGGAGAGAGGGGTGCCAAGGGGGCGGGGGGAGAGAGGGGTGCCAAGGGGGCGGGGGGGGAGAAGAGGGATGCCAAGGGGGCGGGGTAGGAGAGGGGTGCAAGGGGGCGGGGGGGAGAGGGGTGCCAAGAGGATGGGGGGGAGAGGGGTGCCAAGGGGGGGGGAGGGAGAGGGGTGCCAAGGGGGGGGGGGGGGGAGGTTGGAAAGGGGTGCCAAGGGGGGGGGGGGAGGGGTGCCAAGGGGGCGGGGGGAGGGGTGCCAAGGGGGAGGGGGGTGTGGAGAAGAGGGGTGCCAAGGGAGCGGGGGGGGGGGGGTGAAGAGGGGTGCCAAGGGGCAGGGGGTGGAGAAGAGGGGTGCCAAGGGGGCGGGGGGGGAGGGGAGAAGAGGGGTGCCAAGGGGGCGGGGGGGGGGGGAGGGGAGAGAAAGGGGTGCCAAGGGGGCGGGGGGGGAGGGAGAAAGGGGTGCCAAGGGGGCGGGGGGAGAGAAGAGGGGTGCCAAGGGGGCGGGGGGGGGAGAGGGGTGCCAAGGGGGCGGGGGGGGGAGAGGGGTGCCAAGGGGGCGGGGGGGGGAGAGGGGTGCCAAGGGGGGGGGAGAGGGGTGCCAAGGGGGGGGGGAGAGGGGGTGCCAAGGGGGGGGGGGGGGAGAGGGGTGCCAAGGGGGGGGGGGGGGGGGGAGAGGGGTGCCAAGGGGGCGGGGGGGAGGGGTGGGAGAGGGGTGCCAAGTGGGCGCGGGGGGGGGGGGGGGGGGGAGAGAGAGGGGTGCCAAGGGGGCGGGGGGAGAGGGGTGCCAAGGGGGCGGGGGGAGAAAGGGGTGCCAAGGGGGCGGGGGGAGAAAGGGGTGCCAAGGGGAAAGAGGGGTGCCAAGGGGGCGGGAGGGCCCGTATCCAGCGGGCTCGCGATCAGAACGCTGCGACACCAGACGTTCCAAATCGAACGCACGCACCTGTTTCATCGATCGCCGCTTTCGAATGCCGCCGACGGTCGGATTGGGATTGGGAATGGGAATGTTGGCCCCGCGCCGTCCTGTAGCCGGGAGGCAGCGCGGGGCCGATGAGTGGCGCCTCCTCAGACATGACGGACTGCAGCCCGAGTCCCTCAGCCGCCGCGCGCCGATGACGTGTCGTCGCGACCAACTGCCAGAGACATTTACAGTTCAACCAAAACAAAATCACAACCTTGTTGAATTTTTTAAAGTGTTAACAAATCGATCGCAAGAACGAAAGCCGCAATTCAGTTTAAAGATCGATGTACTTCACTCCAACAGTGCGCGGAGGGGGGGGCGGGCTTGTTCCCCTTCGACCGTTGGTTGCAAGATGAGCCCTCCTGCCTCACTCTCTTGGTTCTCCCAATGCAGCGCCTCCGGTGCTCGGAGGACCTCGGACTGTGAAGGAGCACGAGGAGTGACGAGTGAAGGAAGCGCCGCCACATGGTGAACGGTTATCGCAACGGCAACTTCAACCGGGAGGGTGGGCTGGCGGAATGAACCAGTTCGGCTGTTACCCACCGCCCGTTTTCAACCCTGCGGCCGGGCTGCTGCGGCCTCCGGTTTTCTCGCCGCCGCCTGCGGCGTGGCATCAGCAGCAACACGCCTGGAACGGAGGGGCGACAGGGGCCCGGTGCGGGCCGCCCTGGGGACCGGCGGCCGGGCAGCGTCACTCATCCTGGTTAAACGCCTGTCCCGGCAGCCAGTTTCAGGGTAAAGTGATTCTCGTCACGTTTGCCGGACGTTTTGAGTTATAAAACAGTTGGAACAGAGTCAGAGAGAGAGATGGGATCTTCGCGGCGTTGCTCATGGCAATTTGGAAGAGTGTGTCGGGAAACAAGTGTGACACTTACAGGACCTGCATCCTATATGCAAGACTTTTAATGTGATACAGTACAACTATATACCTATGGAGAGTTGCCAGTGCCACAGCTCTATTCATAAAGGGATAAACCAGGACCAGTCAGTTGAGCATTGTTAGTGGAGGCCATAATACGGGATAAAATGAACACTCATCCAGAAAGTCATAGGTTACTTAAAGACCACCAAAGTGGATTTGTAAAGTGGATGTGCGGGTTAGGTTGATTTGGCTATGATAAATTGACCCTTAGTGTTAGGGGGGGATTAAATATGTGGGGTTATGGGGATAGGATGGGATATGTTAGGGGGAATTAAATACGTGGGGTTACGGGGGTAGGGTGGGATACGTGGGGTTACGGGGGTAGGGTGGGATATGTGTACTGTGGGGATTAAAGCAGGGGACAGGGTACTGGATTTGGATGATCAGCCATGATCGTATTGAATGGTGGAGCAGGCTCGACGGGCCGAATGGCCTACTCCTGCTCCTAGATTCTATGTTTCTATGTTTCTATGTAAAACGGAAGCCGTTTTTGACAAATTTAGTAGAGTTCTTTGAGGAAATAAGGGTGAATTGATAAAGGGAATGCAACTGATGTGTGTGTGAATTTTTAAAGGTGTCACATAGGAGGCTTGTAGATGAAATGAAGGCATGGTATTAAAGGGAATGTGACAACACGGATAAGAAGTTGACTGAAGGACAGAAAAGAGTAATAGTTACTGATTGATTGTCTTTTGGACCGGAGGGATGTAAACAGTGGTGTCCTCCAGCGGTCATTGTTGGGACCATTTGCTCTCTGTATATAAATGATCTGGACTTCAGTATAGGGGACACAATATCAAAATTTACAGGCAACATAAAATTTGGAAGTATGGTTTTCAGAAGAGGACTGTAAGAAGGAGAACAAGTTAGTATATTGGGGCAAAGCAATGTCATGAAATTTTAATGCTGAGGAATCTGAAGTGATCCATTTTGTGGGGGAAGAATGGAAAGAACATATAGACTAAATGTTAAAACTTTAAAGGGAGTAGATGAGCAGAGAGTCTTGGGGGTTCAGATACAAAGTGGGAGGATAAATTGATAAGTGTTTAAAAAAAAATACAGGTTGGATCCGAGGGTTTATAAATGGGGGCATTGAGTACAAAAGCAAAGAGGTAATGCTAAACCTATACAAATCTTTAGTTAGGTTGTAGTTGGAAATTATGTCCAGTTCGTTGAGGGAATATGTTTGTTCAGGTTTAGCATTTCCTCTTTGCCTTTGTATCTTTTGCACAGGTCGATTGGATGGCAAAGTCAAATATCACCAGGATAACTTCAGACAGCTCTCGCTACTGAAAAGAGCATTGAGGATAAATAACAAGTGGTCAGTCCAAAAAGTGTGTGTCAGTAAATTTCAGTGACAAATCGGAAATAATTTTCTGTAAAAATATCTGCACGGTCTACTGGTCATGGAAACCTTCAGGTGAACTAGTGGACATGAGGTGGCTGAATTACAAGGTCAACCAGGCACTTATAGAACTAAACATGGGCAAGCAGTCATACAGTTTCCTTGGTGGACCTACCAGGAGGTCCACCAATTTGCTACCCCGGTGCACCTAGTGTGAGTAGGTGCTGCATCAGTGTTGCAATTAAGTAGCTGGTTACATCTAGACTGGAGTCACTTAATCTGCAAGATGGAGTTTGTATGCTGGCAGTGAGCTGTAAATGCCTCTTGTTTAGACTGGAATATGTACAGGCTCCCTATTTCCTCCCACAGCAGGAGTACACCACTAATGGACGAATGGACAGCCCATCCAAAATAACACCAGAATCAAGTAATTCAAATAATAGTCATTAAAATTGACTTTAAAAGGCATTTAATCCATTGTGGCTCCCACAGTTTGTAGAAGGCTTTGAGTCAACTGATGCACACTGCCTGGTCACACTCAGTGGTCACCTCTGCACAAACCAGTGCTTTAAATGTGGACAAGCAATTGGAGTCTCACTGCCTTGAGATCCTTCAGATTCTGAACTTAGGAAATGTTGGTTTAATGCTGGTTAATTTTTAATTGTAATTAATCTAATTTGTTTTTGCTTTGTCATTAGTTGCTGGATTATTAGAGACTCCTAACAGGGCAATTAAAGCCTGTAGTTCTGACATTAAAAAGGAAGAGGGAAGTTTGAATGAATTATTTCTAAATATTAACACAACCCTTGGATTAAATTGCTTCTGACAGTTACTGGTTAGGCAGTTATTTGTTCGTCATAATACCGTGTGTATAGCTATATATACTTTAAACGTCTTGCACATAGTGTGTACTTCCTGTAAGTATCACATTTAGTTCCTGTAATACTTTGTTGATAACACCTTTATTGCAAAATGATGTATCCTCTGATGCACTGTGAGCAACGCCATGGGAGATCTACCGGTAATAAAGTAAATATCTTGTGTACAGAGTGCTCTTTCATGTATCGCTCTTTCTGTCATACTTTCCCTGTCACACTCTTCTGACTCACCATGAGCAATGCCACAGAAGATCTGCACACGTCACTAAATTAAGTTTCTTTGAAAATAAATTTCTTGCTGGTGATGTGTCGGATGTGGTGAGTGTGATTGACATGGTGTGAATGATATGAAAAGGCAGTCAACACAAACTGTATGTATAGAACACTGTTTAACTGGCACCATAGCAGGAGCGTCCAAGTAGAGCTATTTGTCACTTGTTTTAATGTAATCCTTTTTATGTCACGTCATAAGTGTGGCAGGAAAAACACATCCTCACTGTTTCCAAACCACCTAAGTGTTAGGAGAATGTGTACATAGGAGTCATTATGGATTGTTCAAGAAACTTTAATCCAGAATATTTCAGAATCTTATCAGACAATGCTTCAGGGTGTAATTTTTGGCTCATTTCAAACTGCCATCGTAATCATCGTAAATATTCTAAAGGGAGAAATGATTTACAGCCCTGGCGTGTCTGTATAGAAATTATGAAACATCGTCACTAAGTAAACAACTCTGTCAAGTCGTACCCCCCATCCCCACCCGCAGCCCACCAAACTGGTGTGCTAATGAGCCTGTCGCCCTGCGAGTCCCTGTGCCATATGCAAGCTATGGAATGGAGTTACACCGTGTGTGGGGGAAACGTGGTTCGGTTCCGATACACTCGGGCTGACCAGATGTAAATGCTAGCCTGGGGCCATAGGAGGGCTGCTTCGGAGTGTAGGCACACCTATTTTAAAATTCAAAGTATATTTGATTGCGTCTCCAACAATAAGTTGATGCCTTCCACTCTGACGGGTACAGTTGCTCCTATTTACCAATTTCCTTCATTGAATAATCGTTAGCATGGTTGGCTGTTGACTTGAGTTTGGTAAAGCTTTTTGTTAATGTCTATATAGGTGCCTAACTATCTTTTTTCCCCCCACCTATTTGTAAATTAAACCAGGTAACCACGACTGGTTTAACCAAAAGTGGCCAAAACAGCAAGCATCAACCCAGTGGTCTCCAAACACCAACCAATATGACTCCAGAAAACGCAAGGTAATGTTGATATCCCACATTTCAACTCTGCTACTGTCTGCAGCATATTTAGTTTGGACAGGCCACCCGTTTTTAATAATTAGTGATGCCCTCCTCCAAGGGGGGTGTGGAGTTGTTCAGGAGCCCACCCAATTGGCCAAAACCATATACGACACTAAGTAAGGAAGAACTTGCATTTATATAGTGCTTTTCACATCCTCAGGCTGTCCCAAGTGCTTCACAGCCAATTAATTACTTTTGCAGTGCAGTCACTGTTGCTATGTAGGCTAACATGGCAGCTAATCGATTCATAGAATGGTTACAGCACAGAAGGAGGCCATTCTGCCTGTCGAACCTGCAAGAGCATTTCAGCTAGTCCCACTCCCCCACCCTTTCCCTGTAGCCCTGCAAATTTTTTCCTTCAGGTACTTATCCAATTCCTTTCTGAAAGCCACGATTGAACCTGTCTCTACCACCCTCTCCGGCAGTGCATTCCAGATCCTAACCAGCCGCTGCGTAAAAAAGTTTTCCTTCATGTCGCCTTTGGTTCTGCCAATCATCTTAAATCTGTGTCCTCTGGTTCTCAACCCTTCTGCCAATGGGAACAGTTTCTCTCTATCTACTCTGTCTAGATCCCTCATGATTTTGAACACCTCTATCAAATCTCCTCTCAACCTTCTCTGCTCTAAGGAGAACAACCCCAGCTTCTCCAGTCTATCCACGTAACTGAAGTCCCTCATCCCTGGAACCATTCTTGTAAATATTTTCTGCACCCTCTCTAAGGCCTTCACATCCTTCCTAAAGTGCGGTGCCCAGATTTGGACACAATACTCCAGTTGAGAGCGGACCAGTGTTTTATAAAGGTTCATCATAACTTCCTTGCTTTTGTACTCTATGCCTCTATTTATGAAATTGAGAGGTCGCACAACACCAGGTTATAGTCCAACAGTTTTATTTGAAATCACAAGCTTTCGGAGCTATCGATTTGCTCCTTCCTCAGGTGAAGTAAATTAGATACAGAATCGCCAAAGCATATATAGATAGAAAACAAAGCATTAAATGATTTAATTTATTGGTCTGCAATTGTAAAGTACACATGCTTTGTTTTCTATCTATATATGCTTTGGCGATTCTGTATCTAATTTACTTCACCTGAGGAAGGAGCAAATCGATAGCTCCGAAAGCTTGTGATTTCAAATAAAACTGTTGGACTATAACCTGGTGTTGTGCGACCTCTCAATTTTGTCCACCCCAGTCCAACACCGGCATCTCCGCATCATGACCTCTATTTATGAAGCCCAGGATCCCATATGCTTTTTTAACCGCTTTCTCAACCTGTCCCGCCACTTTCACCGATTTTATGCACATATACCCCTAGGTCTCTCCGTTCATGCATCCCCTTCAGAATTGTACCCGTTAGTTTATATTGCCTCTCCTCATTCTTCCTACCAAAATGTATCGTTTCGCACTTGTCTGCGTTAAATTTCATCTGCCACGTGTCCACCCATTCCACCAACCTGTCTATGTCCTCTTGAAGTCTATCACTATCCCCGCCACACAGTACTGCTCCCCGATTATCAAAATCCATTGACGAGGCCTTGGACAACGTGGACCACTTTCCTACCTCGGGAGCCTACTGTCAACAAGGGCAGACGTCGATGACGAAGTCCAACACCGCCTTCAGTGTGCCAGTGCAGCCTTCGGTCGCCTGAGGAAGAAAGTGTTTGAAGACCAGGACCTCAAACCCAGCACCAAGCTCATGGTCTACAGCGCAGTAGTGATACCTGCCCTCCTGTATGTTTCAGAGACATGGACCATGTACAGCAGGCACCACCAACGCTGCCTCCGCAAGATCCTGCAAATCCATTGGCAGGATAGGCACGCCAACGTTGGTGTTCTCGCTCAGGCCAACATCCCCAGCATCGAAGCTTTGACCACGCTCGATCAGCTCCGATGGACGGGCCACATCGTCCGCATGCCCGATACGAGACTCCCAAAACAAGCGCTCTACTCGGAACTCCGACACGGCAAGAGAGCCCCAGGTGGGCAAAGGAAACGCTTCAAGGACACCCTCAAAGCTTCCTTGAAAAAGTGCAACATCCTCCACCGACACCTGGGAATCCCTGGCCCAAGACCGCACAAAGTGGAGGAGAAGTATCCAGGAAGGCGGCGAACACCTCGAGTATCTTCGCCGGGAGCAAGCACAAACAGCGGAAGGAGCACACGTCAACCCAAGCACCCCACCCTTTCAACCACCGTCTGCCTCACCTGTGATAGAGACTGTAGGTCCCGCATTGGATTCATCAGTCACCTGAGAACTCATTTTTAGTGTGGAAGCAAGTCATCCTCGGTTCCGAGAGACTGCCTAAGAAGAATCACTATCCTCCTCGCTGTTCACTATACTTCCAAGTTTTGTGTCATGTACATCCAAGTCATTAATATTTATCAAGAAAAGCAGTGGTCATAGTACCTTCCTCCAGTCTGAAAAACAACCGTTCACCACTACTCTGTTTCCTGTCACTTAGCCAATTTCATATCCATGCTGCCACTGTCCCTTTTATTCCATGGGCCTCAACTTTGCTGGCAAGCCTATTATGTGGCACTTTATCAAACGCCTTTTGGAAGTCCATGTACACCACGTCAACTCTATTGCTCTCATCAACCCTCTCTGTTACCTCCTCAATAAACTCAATCAAGTTAGTTAAACACGATTTGCCTTTAACTGTTAATTTTATCCCGGATTATCATTTCTAAAAGCTTCCCCACTACCAAGGTTAAACTGACTGGTCTGTAGTTGCTGGATTTATCCTTGCATCCTTTTTTGAACAAGGATATAACATTTGCAATTCTTCAGTCCTTTGGCACCACCCCCGTTTCTAAGGAGGATTGGAAGATTATGGCCAGTACCTCTGCGATTTCCACCTTCACTTCCTTCAACATTCTAGGATGCATCTCATCTGGTCCTGGTGACTTATCTACTTTTAAGTACAGCCAGCCTTTCTAGTACCTTCTCTTTATCAATTTTTATCCCATCCAGTATCTTAACTACCTGCTCTTTCACTGACTTTGGCAGCATCTTCTTCCTTGGTAAAGACAGATGCAAAGTACTCATTTAGTACCTCAACCATGCCCTCTGCCTCCATGCGTAGGTCTCCTTTTTGGTTCCTAATCGGCCCCAACCCCCCTCTGACTACCCGTTTACTATTTATGTGCCTATAGAAGACTTTTGGATTCCCTTTTATGTTAGCTGCCAATCTATTCTCATACTCTGTTTGCTCCTCTTATTTCCTTTTTCACTTCCCCTTTGAACTTTCTATATTCAGCCTGGTTCTCACTTGTATTCTCAACCTGACGTATGTCATACGCCCCCTTTTTCTGCTTCATCTTACTCTCTATCTCTTTCGTCATCCAGGGAGCTCTGACTTTGGTTGCCCTACATTTCCCCCTCGTGGGAATGTACCTCGACTGTACCCGAACCATCTCCTCTTTAAAGGCAGCCCATTGTTCGATTACAGTTTTGCCTGCCAATCTTTGATTCCAATTTACCCAGGCCAGATCTATTCTCAACCCACAGAAATTTGCCTTGCTCCAATTAAGTATTTTTACTCTAGATTGCTCTCTGTCCTTTTCCATAGTTAATTTAAACCTTATGATATTATGATCACTGTTCCTGAAATGTTCCCTGACTGACACTTGCTCCACTTGACCCATCTCATTCCCCAGATCCAGCAACACCTCCTTCTGCGTTGGGCTGGAAATGTACTGATCAAGAAAGTTCTCTTGAACACACTTCAGAAATTCTTCCCCCTCTCTGCCCTTTACACTATTACTATCCCAGTCTATATTAGGATAGTTGAAGTACCCCATTATCAATACTCTATAGTTCTTGCACCTTTTATAAATTTGCTCCTCTATATCCTTCCCGTGAGTTGGTGGCCTATAAACTACACCTAGTAGTGTAATGGAACAAATCGATTTTGTCCTTGACCCCTTCAGGACTTCCTCTCTCTCCAGCACTGTAATATTCTCCTTAATCAATACTGCCACCCCACCTCCTTTCCTTCCCTATCTTTCCTGAACACCTTATATCCAGGAATATTTAGTACCCAATCCTGCCCTTTTTTTGAGTCAGGTCTCCATTATCGCCACGACATCATATTCCCATGTGGCTATTTGCACCTGCAGCTCACCAACCTATTTACCACGCTTTGTGCGTTTACACACATGCACTGTAAACCTATCTTAGACCTTGTTGTATTCTCTTTCAGTCTGACCCCACCTAATACTGTACTATTTCTTACTCTAGTGCTATTTGTCTCTCCCAATCCTTTGTGCACCTTGTTTCTCCTTTCATACCCCACATCCTGGTGCCCATCCAGCTGCCAAATTAGTTTAAAGCCTTCCCAACAGCTCGAGCAAACCTCCCCGCGAGGATATTGGTCCCAGCTCTGTTGAGATACAACCCTTCCGGCCTGTACAGGTCCCACCTCCCCCAGAACCGGTCCCAATGTCCCAGGAATCTAAAGCCCTCCCTCCTGCACCATCTCTGCAGCCATGCATTCATCTGTTCTATCCTCCTATTTCTATACTCGCTAGCTCGTGGCACAGGGAGTAATCCAGAGAATACCACCTTTGAGGTCCTGCTTTTTAATCTCTTTCCTAGTTCCCTAAAATCTGCCTGCAGGACCTCATCCCTCTTTCTACCTATGTCGTTGGTACCGATATGGACCACGACCTCTGGCTGTTCACCCTCCCCACTCAAAATGTTCTGCAGCCTCTCAGTGACATCCTTGGCCCTGGCACCAGGGAGGCAACATACCATTCTGGAATCACATCTGCAGCTGCAGAAACACCTGTCTATTCCCCTAACTAATGAATCCCCTATCCCTATCACTTGCTTTCCTGATCTCCCCTCCAGCCCCCCCCCCCCCCCCCCCCCACACCGTGCAGCTGAGCCACCCGTGGTGCGTGGACTTGGCTCTGGATGTACTCCCCAGAGGATCCATTGCCTTCACCAGTACCGATTAGAAAGTGAGAGGCACTCGGGGGACTCCTGCACTACTGCCTGGTGTTCCTTGTCTGTCTGGTGGTCACCCATTCCCTCTCTGCCTGTACACGCTTAACGCTGCGGGATGACCACCTCTTGAAATGTGCTATCCATGTAGCTCTCAGCCTTACGGATGCACCACAGTGACACCAGCTGCTGCTCAAGCTCTGAAACCCGGACCTCGAGCTCCTCCAGCTGACGACACTTCCTGCACACGGGAAGCGTCCTGGAGTTTCCACATGACACAAGATGTGTATTCCACGTGACTGAGGTGCCCTGGCATGCCTCTATTTAATAGACTATTAATTAACTTAACAGAAATAAACTCAAGACAAAAAAAAACACTCACCAGCTTCTCACCAATCAGCTCCTTCCCTTGTGCTGATGTCACTTTTTTTTTAACCTTGCTCCCTGACGCTCGCGCTCCCTCCAGGCTCTGGGCTCTCGGGACTACCTTTATATTCGGCCACTCCTCTCGCTTTCCCGCAGGTCCACTCTCGGGCCTATTAACTTAGAGTCCTTGGGTTCTGTGGCTCCACTCCTTTTGGGCACAGCAAGGTCCTACAAACATCACATAAGATGAATGAACAGCTAATATGTTTTTGGTGCTGTTGGTGGAAGAAGTAATGTTGGCCAGGACACCGGGAGAACCCCCCTGCTCCTCTTTGAATAGTGCCACAGGATCTTTTACATATATCTGAACAAGGAGATGGGTCTTGGTTTAACGTCTGAGAGATGGCATCTGTGACAGTGCAGATGTCTCAGTCCTGCACTGAAGTGTTGGTCTGGATTGTTTGCTCAAGTGCTGGAGTGGGGCTTGAACACACAACCATTTGACTCCGAGATAGGCGAGTACTACCAACTGAGCCAAACTGATGCAACTCCCCAGCGAGTTGTTTTCGTATCACAGGGAAGTTTTGTTGTGCCTCTTAGTGGTCAGTTGAGCAGCAAGATTGGCAGAAGCTTGAAGGCAAAAGAGATGGGGAAACTACATTGTGAGGTGATCATCTCCCCCTCACAGGGACATTTTAGCATGTTTTGCACTAAATGACTTTGCTCAACCTAATTGTAGTGTTACAGGATTCAGAATTCTATCTTGCATGTGTGATTTTATTTTGCATTGCTGGGCTGTTTAATTTTCCAGTAATGATTTTCATCACCCAGCTGAGGAAACATGAACCATGAAGTTGAGCCCAGAAGCACTCTACTGTGGTTTGTCGTCGCCCTGCTGTGGTTTGTCGTCGCCATGCTATTACATGGGGATAGCCACTTAACTAATTTGTTTTTCTGGTTTGCTTTCCAATAGCAGAAAAAGAAAAAGGAGCCGGTGTTCACACACTTCTGCGACACCTGCGAACGAGGATTTAAAGACCAGGAGAAATACAGTGAGCATGTGTCGCAGCACTTCCAGGTAAGAGTACACCAGGTTGTCCCAAGTGTCTACAGGTACAACACACTGCACTTTCGGAGCATTGGGGTGGTGGCGGGGTGGGGGGGCAGCATTGTCAGAATGACCGGGTAAGACGAGCTGCACCTGCCCGAACCAGAGCCATTAAAAGTAACACGTCTTCAATTTGCCCTGGCACGATTCTGGATGCGGGGTGGTGGGTTAGACACTGGCCTTTCACCTTGGGGACCTGAGTGCAGGCCCAGCCCAGGCTGTTGGGATGGAACTATCCTCCGCCTGCTGGCTTTAAGCATCCCATTTGGACAACTTCAATCGAGATCTGAGTGGACATAGGCTGAAAGCTCAAAATTGTCCCTCATTCTGCACCAATTGCCAATGTCTTTCAGACAGGTTTCAGCATGGTTGGTGTGGAAAATGGGGGAAAAATGCTCCACTGGCGCAGGAAGAGAGAGCTGTTTTGGGGTTGAAGCACGATGTTGGCCTGGAGTGCAGGATGCTTCACTCTGTATCTGGCTGTGCAATACCTTGCGCTGGGAGTGCTCGACACTCTGACGCTGGATGCCTGAAATGAGAAGACTTCCCTTCGCAAACAAAGGGACAGAATGTACTGATTTGGGGAGGGCTACAAGATTATTGACGCTGAATTGTGGAGTCCTGAAACCATCGGCATATTCCACAGTTAAGTGACGGAATAATTACAAAAATAGCTCTTGCTTGCGCTGCAACAAACTTTCTCAGTCGTTACTTCAGACGTGCCAGACCAGTGAAATCTGCGCAGACAAGTCCACGATAACCAGCTTGTGCTGTATTCTCAGTTTTAGTGTTCGATAGAAAGGTCTTCATAGGATTCACAAAGTCCAAAGTTAGTTGAGGCGCTGCACATTTTATCTTTTAGCTGTGAGTGTCGTAACAAAATGTAAGTGCACATATTAAAGACAACCAGGGTATTTGGGGAGAGGGATGCCCAGCTGCTGTATATAGCCTAAAAGTACTTACGTGGTCCATTTATTTGCGTTAAACTGCAGGCTTCTATTTCGTACACTGAACTCCTCAAAATCTAATACTTTTATAATCTTCATCTGGATAGTAAAATGTTTTAAATAGGATTCTTTCTGAGGTCATTAGCAGCCTCTTGTCACCAGAATATAGATTCCTACTGAAATTACGTAGGAATCTATATATAGGGTAATTCCCTGTCACCATGGCAATGGTACTGTGATGCAATGGACACTTGGTTGCAGACTCGGTCAGCGGTTCACCTTGCTGTATATCTACTCGATGTGTGGCGCCTGTACTTCAATGGTATAATTAAAATAATGTTGCAGAACTGCATGTGCCAGTTCCTGGTTTTCTCACTGGGAATGTGCTGTGCATTAATTTTGCCGATATAAATGAGCAGTGAAGGATAGACTGACCGACAAGAAAGTGGAATTTATCTTTTGGGTTTGAGAGCGCTGAGTTTTTCTAGTGTTGGTGTTTCTTGGATTTTCTTTTTCTCCGGGAGTTTTGGCAGTAAGATATTCTCGTGCTTCAATTAAAGTTTTGCAAATGGGAATTCCAATGGGGGAATTATTCTTTTGTGTTTATTGGAGGTGGTAAAAGGATGAAAGGAGGGATGTCAGAGGCAGACTGTCTGCAGCTGCCTTTACCCATTATAGCCACTGTATAGTACCAAGCCCGCCTACCTGGGAATATCCAAAGGAGAACTGCTTTCACAGGGCTCGATTTGGCAGGGAGGTGGCAATGGAGTTGTGCTGCCAACTTGAATCTATGGCAGGCAGGAGGGTTGCCTCCCAGTCGGGGAACACTTCAGCAGCCAGGGGCATTCAGCCTCGGATATGCGGGTAAGCGTTCTCCAAGGCGGCCTTCGAGATACACGACAGCGCAAAATCATAGAGCAGAAACTGATAGCCAAGTTCCGCACTCATGAGGATGGCCTCAATCGCGATATCGGGTTCATGTCACGATACAGAACGTGACTTGACATCATGGCCGGTCTTCCCAGGTGTTTTTTTTAAAAAAGGCTAACACAAGAACCTACACAGATTGACAGGATATGCAGCCAGCAGGTGGTTTGACACGTTGGACCCCCTGGGACACATCTCATTGTCTTGGCTATGCTCTTTGATGTAGGGAAAGATTTGAATATATTTTGTCTGTGTTTAAATTGTGAATTCTGGGAGATTCTCTCACTGCTAAACTTACCTGACGAAGGAGCGAACTGCTCCGAAAGCTTGTAAAATTAAATAAATCTGTTGGACTATAACCTGGTGTTGTGCGACTTCTCAAACTTGAATCTAACCAGCTGACATGCTGCGCCACGTTCAGCACTGACAGCGGCTGTTCCGATATCACCCGTTTTATACGATCGCCCAAAGCCAGAATAATCCCCCGAGTGCAAGACTTTCATTAGTGAATTCCTCCATGGTGCTGCTCGTGGTAAGTTGGCAGATGGTTTATGAGGACAGGAACTCTGAAAGGTAAAATATCACGCACATCTGTGTCCCTTTAAGGCTACATGGTGTAATTCCTGTGGGTTCTGGAAATTAATGCTGGTGTCAGCTTGCAGATGAGAGCTATGACTTTGTTTGATTGACAAGTCAATTAAGAGGGAGAGATGAGACACACAGCAACTTAAGATTGCTTTGCATCTGTAAGAGAGAAAGCTGAGTGGGTGAAAATCATTGTTTAATAAGTTTAAACTTTCCTACATTTACACCCAGCTTCGAGCTATTCAATTGCTTTTCATCAGTTTTATTTATTTCTTTGTGGTCTGCTGTGAAAATGGAAGTGAGGCCTGGGAATTATTCACGTGGGAAGAGTGACCTAACCAGATGTGGTAGAATACATTTGCCTAGGTTAGAATAAGGCTACATTTAGTGACACCACAAAACCTGTCCAGAATGGAAATGATTGGGTAATTACCCTGTTAATCACACCTGGCAACCACACTACTGTAAGTGACTGGGTTTGATTTTACGCCATAATTTGTATTATGTAACACTCTTCCACTCACTGCATTTTGCTGGAGAAATAATGCTGCTTTTATCAGGAGACTTGGCTGTAGTTTCTAGAGACTGTTTAAGTAGACTCTGTTTGCTGAGTAAATAGACTCTGATTGCTGTTAAAAAAAAAAAAAAATTCTGTTTGCTGCGATTCCCTCCCTGCCTCCAACTCATTGGCCGACACAGTGGTGTCAATACTCACTTCGTTAGAATAAATCTGTCTCTAAAAATAAATTTGCCTCTGATTAAAAGTGACATAGAAGGGTTACACCAAAATGTTACAGTAATATATTTTGGAAAATATGTGATAGGAGGAAAGGCTGCAGTGAAGAGCACTGGAAAAGAGGACAGCTTAGCAGGGGAAGGCGGAGAGGCTGCTGGTGGCCAGATATTTTCGCCACAGTTTATGGAAATGTCTCATGGTGTAAATGCAGTGGTTTTAGAAAGAGTTGCTAAATGCAGAGAACTGGATTCCAGTTGCAATTCAGCATGCAAGTGAAACATTGATTTGGAAACTTGTGTTTTAATCAATTGATTTTACTTACGCATGATAAACATGCTCATGCGAAGAGCTGGAGGATTGTTGTAAGTATCCAATATGTTGAATTGAGCCATGAGTTTCCGTTCAATTAAATTGCATTTTGAGAAAGTGCTTTTCAACTTTGAGAGGATGACCCAGCTGGTGATGCTTTTGAGAAAGAAGGTACTTGCTGCAGCTGACACTTGACATTTGCATGCTTCCTTTTACACAGCTTTACACCCCCTCAAGCTCTGCCAACGAGGCTGCCCTGATGCTGGTAATCTCACTGTGTGCGGAATGTGGCACTGGTTGCCTCGTGGAACGGGTTGTGGATCAGTCCCTGACCTTGGTGCTCCCATTCTTCCAGCTGCATGGAGAAAAACAGACTCAATATTTAAAAAATAATAATTTTGTCTTGTGTGTGGAAATCAGACTGTGACATCTTGGATCTGAAGGTGAACATGAGATCTCTGCAACTTTAGTGCTAGTCATAACATTGTTGAGCCAACTACATAATTCCCTGTCAGTAGGGCACAGGTTATAAAGAAGTTATCAGATCTGTTCAAACTCATGTACAATCTGTCAATTTTTAAAAATTCGTTTATGGGATCAGGGCGTCGCTGGCAATGCCAGCATTTATTGCCCATCCTTAGTTGCCCTTGAGAAGGTGGTGGTGAGCCGCCTTCTTGAACCGCTGCAGTCCGTGCGGTGATGGTACTCCCACAGTGCTGTTAGGTAGGGAGTTCCAGGATTTTGACCCAGCGACGATGAAGGATCGGCGATATACTTCTAAGTCAGGATGGTGTGTGACTTGGAGGTTCCCATGCGCCTGCTACCGTTGTCCTTCTAGGTTGAAGAGGTCGTGGATTTGGGAGGTGCTGCTGAAGAAGCCTTGGCGAGCTGCTGCAGTGCATCTTGTAGGTGGTACACACTGCAGCCACGGTGCGCCGGAGGTGGAGGGAGTGAATGTTTAAGGTGGTGGATAGGGTGCCAATCAAGCGGGCTGCTTTGTCCTGGATGGTGTCGAGCTTCTTGAGTGTTGTTGGAGCTGCACTCATCCAGGGAAGTGGAGAGTATTCCATCACACTCCTTACTTGTGCCTTGTAGATGGTGGAAAGGCTTTGTGGAGTCAGGAGGTGAGACAGTCGCCGCAGAATACCTGGCCTCTGGCCTGCTCTTGTTGCCACAATATTTCTGTAGCTGGTCCAGTTAAGTTTCTGGTCAATGGTGAACCCCAGGATGTTGATGGTGGGGGATTCGGCGATGGTAATGCCATTGAATGTCAAGGGGAGGTGGTTAGACTCTCGCTTGTTGGAGATAGTCATTGCTTGGCACTTCTGTGGTGCGAATGTTACCTGCCACTTATCAGCCCAAGCCTGAACGTCGTCCAGGTCTTGTTGCATGCGGGCATGGACTGCTTCATTATCTGTGGCGTTGCGAATGGCGCTGAACACTGTGCAGTCATCAGCGAGCATCCCCATTTCTGACCTTATGTTGGAGGGAAGGTCATTGATGAAGCAGCTGAAGATGGTTGGGCTTAGGACACTGCCTGAGGAACTCCTGCAGCGATGTCCTGGGGCTGTGATGATTGACCTTCAACCACCACAACCATCTTCTTTGTGCTAGGTATGACTCCAGCCAGTGGAGCGTTTTCCCCCTGATTCCCATTGACTTCAGTTTTACTAGGGCTCCTTGATGCTAGACTCGGTCAAATGCTGCCTTAATGTCAAGGGCAGTCACTCTCATCTCTGGAATTCAGCTCCTTTCGTCCATGTTTGAACCAAGGCTGTAATGAGGTCGGGAGCCGAGTGGTCTTGGCGGAACCCAAACTGGGCATCAGTGAGCAGGTTATTGGTGAATAAGTGCCGCTTGATAGCACTGTCAATGACACTTTCCATCACTTTGCTGATGATTGAGAGTAGACTGATGGGGCGGTAATTGGCTGGCTTGGATTTGTCCTGCTTTTTGTGGACAGGACGTAACTGGGCAGTTTTCCACATTGTCGGATAGATGCCAGTGTTGTAGCTGTACTGGAACAGCTTGGCTAGAGGCGTGGCTAGTTCTGGAGCACAAGTCCTCAGCACGATAGCTGGGATGTTGTCGGGGCCCATAGCCTTTGCTGTATCCAGTGCGCTCAGCCGTTTCTTGATATCACGTGGAGTGAATCGAATTGGCTGAAGAATGGCTGCTGTGATGGTGGGGACCTCGGGAGTAGGCCGATATGGATCATCCACATGGCACTTCTGGCTGAAGTTGGTTGCAAACGCTTCAGCCTTATCTTTTGCACTCGCGTGCTGGGCTCCACCATCTTTGAGGATGGGGATATTCTTGGAGCCGCCTCCTCCTGTTTAATGGTCCACCATCATTCACGACTGGATGTGGCAGGACTGCAGAGCTTTGATCTGATCTGTTGATTGTGGGATCGCTTCGCCCTGACTATAGCATGCTGCTTCTGCATTTTCGCATGCATGTAGTCCTGTGTTGCAGCTTCCCCAGGTTGGCACCTCATGTTTAGGTGCTCCTGGCATGCTCTTCTACACTCGTTGAACCAGGGTTGGTCCCCTGGCTTGGTGGTAATGGTAGAGTGAGGGATATGCTGGGCATGAGGTTACAGATTGTGGTGGAATACAATTCTGCTGCTGCTGATGGCCCACAGCGCCTCATGGATGCCCAGTTTTGAGCTGCTAGATCTGTTCTGAATCTATCCCATTTAGCACGGTGGTAGTGCCACACAACACGATGGAGGGTGTTCTCAGTGTGAAGACGGGACTTTCGTCTCCACAGTGACTGTGCGGTGGTCCCTGCTGCCAATGCTGTCATGGACAGATGCATCTGCGACAGGTAGATTGGTGAGGATGAGGTCAAGTAGGTTTTTCCCTCTTGTTGGTTCACTCACCACCTGTCGCAGGCCCAGACTGGCAGTTATGTCCTTCAGGACTCGGCCAGCTCGGTCATTAGTGGTGCTACCGAGCCACTCTTGGTGATGGACATTGAAGTCCCCCACCCAGAGTACATTCTGTGCCCTTGCTACTCTCAGTGCTTCTTCCAAGTGGTGTTCAACATGGAGGAGTACTGATTCATCAGCTGAGGGAGGGCGGTAGATGGTAATCAGCAGGAGGCTTCCTTGCCCATGCTTGACCTGAAGCCATGAGACTTCATGGGGTCTGGAGTCAATGTTGAGGACTCCCAGGGCCACTCCTTCCCGACTGTATGCCACTGTGCCGCCGCCACCACCCCTGGTGGATCTGTCCTGCTGGTGGGACAGGACATACCCAGGGATGGTGATGGAGGAGTTTGGGACATTGGCTGAAAGGTATGATTCTGTGAATATGACTATGTCAGGCTGTTGCTTGACTAGTCTGTGGGACAGCTCTCCCAATTTTGGCACAAGTCCCCAGATGTTGGTGAGGACTTTGCAGGGTTGACTGGGCTGGGCGTGCCGTTGCCATGTCTGTAGCTGGTGCCGAGGTCGATGCCGGGTGGTTCATCCGGTTTCATTCTTATTATTTAATTGTACTCCTAACAACTTACAGTTTGACTATTGTTAACTTACTGGTCCTGTTGATAATTCTTCCACAATCATAAAACTCTTTAGTTTGCTTGTGTAACTTTTCTGTTGTGTAAATGCGTCCTTTTTTAAAATGATTAATTCTCGGGATGTGGGTGTCGTTAAGGTGGTGGTGCGCTGCCTTGCTGAACCACTGCAGTCTGTGTGGTGAAGGTACTTCCACAGTGCTGTTAGCTAGAGAATTCCACGATTTTGATCCAGAGACGATGAAGGAACGGTGATCTGTGTTCAAGGCAGGATGGTGTGTGACTTGGAGGGAACTTGGAAGTGATGGTGTTCCCATGCACCTACTGCCCTCACCCTTCTAGGTGGTGGAGGTTGCACGTTTGGGAGGTGCTGGCAAAGAAGCTTTTGCGAGTTGCTGCAGTAGATCTGTGGACACACTGCAGGCACGGTGTGCTGGTGATGGAGGGAATGAATGGAGGTGGTATCAGTGGCGGTGGTACTTAAAACAGTGGGAGACCAGGCAGCGCGGACCTAATTGGAGGCGGTATCGGCAGCAGTGGGAGACCAGGCAGCGTGGACCAACAGTGAGAGACCAGGCAGCGTGGACCAGCAGTGGGAGACCAGGCAGCGTGGACCAACAGTGGGAGACCAGGCAGCGTGGACCAACAGTGGGAGACCAGGCAGCGTGGACCAACAGTGGGAGACCAGGCAGCGTGGACCAACAGTGGGAGACCAGGCAGCGTGGACCAACAGTGGGAGACCAGGCAGCGTGGACCAACAGTGGGAGACCAGGCAGCATGGACCTAATTGGAGGCGGCATCCATGGTGGCGGAACCTTCGACGATTTCCAAAAAAAAAGGAGTGACGTCACAGGACAGCAGATAGGTGATTGGTTGGTGACTATTAAGGTGTTTTTTTTCTCTAACCTAGGACAGTGGTTTTAAACTAGGACCGGGCAACTACAAAGTACTGTATTAAATTTATAGCTTAACTAGTTAAACTAATTAATATAACTATAAATAATTGTTGAATAAAGACTTTAACTAATTAAATAAATAAAATAAGGCTGGACTAAGATATGGCGGGGCAGGTTGTGTGTCTGGACTGCAGTATGTGAGAGTTTGTGGACAGCGAGACTGTCCCGAGCAAACACATCTGCAGGAGATGTCTTAGCTCAGAGTCATTGAACTGGAGTGCGAGTTGGAGACACTCCGACATATAAGGGAGGGGGAGGAATTTCTGGACAGTTTTATCCAGAATGCAGTCACACCCCAGAGGAAAGCACAGGTTCAGGAAAGGGGTGCGTGTGACTGCTAGGGAACCAGGTAGCGGGGATTTAGGAGAGCTTGAGAAGGAGGTCCCGCAGACACTGCTCCTATCCAACAGGTACGATGTACTTGCTATCTGTGAGGACAAGGAGAAAGACTGCAGGGAGGACAGCCACAATGGAGACCAAGACACCGTGGCTCAGAAGGCTATCCAAGGGGGCGGAAGAGCAGAATACCAATGTGGTAGTGATGGGGGACGCTATAATTAGGGGGATAGATTGCGTCCTCTGCAGCCAAGAACGAGAAACCCGAAGGGTGTGTTGCCAGGGTAAGGGATATCTCACGGCAGCTGGAAAGGAACTTGGAAAAGGAGGGGGTAAATCCAGTTGTCATGGTCCATGTTGGAACAAACGACATAGGTAGGAACAGGGAGGAGGTCTTGCTGAAAGAGTATCAGGAGTTAGGCTCCAAATTAAAAAGCAGGACCTCGAGGGTAATAATCTCTGGATTATTGCCTGAGCCACGTGCAAATTGGCATAGAAGCAAACAGATCAGGAGAATTAACACGTGGCTAAAGGGCTGGTGTGGGAAAGAGGGGTTCCTTTTCATGTAACACTGGCACCAGTTCTGGGACAGAAAGGAGCTGTACCGATGGAACGGGCTTCACCTGAACCGGAATGGGACCAGTGTCTGAGCGGAAAGGGTAAATAGGGAGATGGCAAAGGCTTTAAACTGGTAAGATGGGGGGAGGGATCTACAAGAAACGTAACCAGCCTGATTATAAACAAAACAGGAAAAGAGAGCATCGGAAAGAATAAAGTAAGGGAGGACATTGATGGCGATGGAATAAATAGAGTTATAGAACAGGAGTCTAAAAAGATGGTTAAACATAAAGTGAAAGGAAATCCTATTAAAAATGAGTTAAACTGTCTGGACAGCAATGCACACAGTGTCTGTAATAAAACGGGAGCTGGAGGCAATCATGCGTTGCGAGGAACCAGACATAGAAGGAATTACAGAGACACGGCTACAGAAAAATCAGGACTGGGAATTAAACATTGCAGGGTATAACATATTTAGAAAAGATAGAGAGGAAAAAAGTAGAGGTGGAGTAGCTGTACTTGTAAGGGATAACAATGGCAGTAGGAAAAAAGTGAGACAGCTAGCAGAAAAATATTAAATAATTATTTTGCTTCAGTATTTGCCAGGGAGATAGGACAGGTGGACATGACATTGGATGATGAGATTAGTAATGATATGAGTGCATTTAAAATAAAAAGAGGGGATATATTAAATAAACTAATCAAACTCAGGATAAAACCCCTGGTCTAGATGGTTTGCATCCACGCATTTTAAAAGAATCTAGGGAAGAGATAGCAGAGGCATTACTACACATTTAATAACACATCAGAAAAAGGTATAGTGCCAGAGGACTGACGGATAGCTAATGTAGTACCTGTATTTAAGAAGGGGGATAGAACATGTCCAGGGAATTATAGACCAGTCAGCTTAACATCGGTGGTAGGAAAAATAATGGAATCCCTACTAAAGGAGAAAATAGAAGAACATCTAGAAACCAAAAACATAGTAATGAATAGTCAGCATGGATTTTAAAAGGGAAAGTCTTGCTTGACCAACCTCATTGAATTTTTTGGAGAGGTAACAGAGAGAGTAGACAATGGTAATGCAGTAGATGTAATTTATCTAGATTTTCAAAAGGCCTTCAATAAGGTACCCCATAATAGACTGATGAACAAGGTCAGAGAATGCGGAATCGGGACAAGTAGCAGAATTGATAGCTAGCTGGCTTCAAGACAGAAACAGAGAGTAGGGGTAGAAGGTAGCTATTCACAGTGGCAGAAGGTGGGTAGTGGTGTTCCACAAGGTCAGTGCTGGGACCACTATTGTTCACAATTTATATTAACGATTTAGACTTTGAAATCATAAACACAATTTCTAAATTTGCGGATGACACCAAATTAGGGGGGATAGTCAATACTGAGGAGGACTGCAACAAATTACTTGAGGACATTAATAAACTTGCAGAATGGCATAATTGGCAAATGAAGCTCAACACAGATAAATGTGAGGTATTACATTTTGGTTGTAAGAATAGGGAGGTCACTTATTACTTGGAGGGTGTGAGTCTAGGTGGGGTGGAGGAACAAAGCGATCTCAGAGTACAAACACACAATCACTAAAACATAGAAACATAGAAGATAGGAGCAGGAGTAGGCCATTCGGCCCCTCGAGCCTGCTCCGCCATTCAATGCGACCATGGCTGATCATCCAAATTCAGTACCCTGTCCCTGCTTTCTCCCCGTATCCCTTGATCCCCTTAGCCTTAAGAAATATATCTAACTCCTTCTTGAATATATTTAATGAATTGGCCTCAACTGCCTTCTGTGGTGGAGAATTCCACAGGTTCACCACTCTCTGGGTGAAGAAATTCCTCCTTATCTCAGTCCTAAATGGCTTACCCCTTATCCTTAGACTGTGACCCCTGGTTCTGGACTCCCCCGCCATCGGGAACAGCCTTCCTGCATCTAGTCTGTCTAGTCCTGTGAGAATTTTATAAGTTTCAATGAGATCCCCTCTCATTCTTCTAAACTCTAGCGAATATAAACCTAATTGACCCAATCTCTCTTCATACGTCATTCCTGCCATCCCAGGTATCAGTCTGGTGAATCTTCGCTGCACTCCCTCCATGGCAAGAACATCCTTCCTCAGATAAGGCGACCAAAACTGCACACAATACTCAAGGTGTGGTCTCACCAAGGCCCTGTACTGGTGAATCTTCGCTGCACTCCTTCCATGGCAAGAACATCCTTCCTCAGATAAGGCGACCAAAACTGCACACAATACTCAAGGTGTGGTCTCACCAAGGCCCTGTACAACTGCAGCAAGACATCCTTGCTCCTGTACTCGAATCCTCTCGCTATGAAGGCCAACATACCATTTGCCTTCTTAACCGTCTGCTGCACCTGCATGCTTACCTTCAGCGACTGGTGCACAAGGACACCCAGGTCTCGTTGCACTTCCCCTTTTCCCAATCTATTGCCGTTCAGATAATCTGCCTTCCTGTTTTTGCCACCAAAGTGGATAACCTCGCATTTATCCACATTATACTGCATCTGCCATGCATCTGCCCAATCACCCAACCTGTCCAAATCATACTGGAGTTTCTCTGCATCCTCCTCACAGCACACACGCCCACCCAGCTTTGTGTCGTCTGCAAACTTGGAGATATTACATCTAGTTCCCTCGTCTAGATCATTAATATATATTGTGAATAGCTGGGGTCCTAGCACCGATCCCTGCGGTACCCCACTAGTCACTGCCTGCCACTCAGAAAAAGACCCGTTTATTCCAACTCTTTGCTTCCTGTCTGCCAACCAGTTCTCTATCCAAATCAGTACCTTACCCCCAATCCCATGTGCTTTAGCTTTGCATGCTAATCTCTTATGCGGGACCTTCTCGAAAGCCTTCTGAAAGTCCAAATACACCACATCCACTGGTTCTCCCTTATCTATTCTACCAGTTACATCCTCCAAAAATTCCAGTAGATTAGTCCTCTTGACAGATCGGACGCCTGCCCTGGAGAAGGGCCTCTGCAGGTGGAGAGTTCCGCTTTCTGCAGAACCTCCGCCTGCTGAAAACCCTTAGAAATCTTATGCCTGGTAAAAGCAGGCGTAAGGCCTGCTTTTACCAGCATAAGAGTTCAAAAAAGTAAAAAAAAAAAATTTTTTCACTCATTTATAATTTAAAAATACTTTTAAAAAAAGTAAGTTTATTTTTAGCCCCGTAAAAAACCTTACATTTTTTTCAAAAAATTTAATTTTGGTTTAATTAATGTAATTTTAACTCATTTTAAAAACGTGATTTAAAAAAAAAAATTATTTAATGTTTTAGTGTCTTTTTTCAGTGGTCCCCATTCATACTTTTGACAGGTCTATCTGTCAAAAGTATGAAGGGGGATTCCCTTCTTTCATTGGCTCGCCTGGCCCACATGATCCCAGGGGCGCTTGCGAATCGCATGCTCCCCTGGGATACGTGGGCCCTGCGCATTTCGACTTGAGAGGCCCAGTGTCGGAAGTGTCCGGACCTCAGGTAAGTGCGTAGATTTTTTTCCGATAGGAGGCATCCGCACGCAGGAAGCCTCCTATCGGAAATTACGGGCCAGAGGGCTATGCTGATAGATTTAGATGAGGAAAGATGGGACGAGGCTCGAGTGGAGCATAAACGCCGACATGGACTGGTTGGGCTGAGTGGCCTGTTTCTGTTCTGTATATCCTATGCAATCCTATGTTTAGGTTAGTGGATGAGGTGCCGATCGAGCGGACTGCTTTGTCCTGTATGGTATCGAGCTTCTTGTGTTGTTGCAGCCGCACCCATCCAGGCAAGTAGAGAATATTCCATCACACTCCTGATCCGTGCCTTGTAGATGGGGACAGGCTTTGGGGAGTCAGGAGGTGAGTCACTTGCAGTAGAATACTGAGCATCCGTGAATAGGTTATTGGTGAGTATGTGCCGCTTGATAGCACTGTTGATGACTTCTTCCATCACTTTGCTGGTGATTGGGAGTAGGCTGATGGGGTGAAAATTGGATTGGTTGGATTTGTCCTAGTTTTTGTAGACAGGACATCCTGGACAATTTTCCAATTAGATACAGTCTTGTGTAGCACTCGAAACATTTCATTTTTTGTTAACCATTATAAAGCTAGGTTTCTAATGATCTGGAGTCGGCACTGCTGTTGCTTATACCATTATCCATTGGATATATATTTGTGGAAAGGTCCTGATGTTCTATACAGCATAGGATAAGTATACCAATGATATGTGGTGCTCTCCTTTACAAAAGTAATGGTGCCCAATACGTATGCACTTCAGGTAGCAAATTTAAATAGAACTTCATATACTACCAAAACATGCTTAGTGTCCAAGTGAGAAATGTGGCGTGGAAGAAGGGCATTGTTTACCAATAATCTTTGGGGAAAGAATATTGTGACGGTCTAGCAGATCACCGTAAGTGTGTGCCGAGTGCTCCCACCCCAGGTATAAGAACAGACATAAAAAGCACACTTCCTTGGATCCGCCTTCGGGATGTGTCTGTTCTGTCCCTCTTAAAGATTCCAATGGCTCCTCACAATATGCTCTTCAGAAAATTGGTTCCTCCAGTGGCTCGCCAGGTAGCACCCAGCAACAGTTGTGGTTGTTCAGTCGAAGGCATTTGAATCATCAGAGTGTGTGAACAATATACCTGTATATTAACTAGAAATATTCCAATTGCTGTTTGTGAATAATATACCTGTATATTAACCAGAAATATTCCAATTCCTGTTTGTGAATAATATACCTGTATATAGAATTTACAGCTTGGAAACAGGCCAGAAGAGTAGGGGAGTTATCCCTGGTGTCCTAGCCAATATTTCTCCCTCAACCAACATAACAAAAAAAAACAACAGATTATCTGGTCATTTTCACATTGCTGTTTGTGGGAGCTTGCTGAGCGCAAATTGGCTACCGCGTTTCCCACATTACAACATTGACTCCATTTCAAAAGTGCTTCATTGGCTGTAAAGTGCTTTGAGACGTCCGGTGGTCGTGAAAGGCGCTATATAAATGCAAGTCCTTGCTTGCTTGCTTCCTTCCTTCCATCCTTCCTCCCTCTCTCCCTCCCATCCATATCTAGCATCCCCTTCAGGGCATCTGTGCTATTCTCCTCAATTACTCCTTGTGGTAGCGAGTTCCACATTCTCACCATTCTGAGTAAAGAAGTTTCTCCTGAATTCCCTATTGGATTTATTAGTGACGATCTTATATTTATGGCCCCTAATTGTGGACTCCCCCAGATCTGAAGAGGTCACAGCTGAATACGTCAGCTATCGACTGATGCTATGTGTGGTCTTACCCATATTAACCGGAAATATTCCAATTAGTGTATGAATAACATACCTGTATATTAACTGGAAATATTCCAATTCGTGTCGGAATAATAAGTTATACCTGCCACTTGTCAACTGCAACCTGGAAGTTATCCAAATCCTTCTGTAGGCTAGCATGGATATGAGAATGTGTTTCAATAGGGAACACTAATACTACACGAGTATCAAATTTGTCTATATACAAGATTTGAAAATCAGGGCTGCTTGTTTTAAAAAGAGAAAAAAATTGCAGTGTTCATTTTCCTCCCGTTCCCAATGTCTAAGCTGTGTGGGCGAGCAGGTAAACTGTTCCTGTGCATTCTGCGCAGCAGCTGCCTGTAGGGGTGCTCAGGTTAAGGAATTTGCTTTATTAGTACATCCTTCAAATCTCTTCTATGGATTGGTTAACTGCCAAAACCATATTGTAACTGGAGCAATTAAAGGATAGTAACGTCACAGAGGATGATCTCATTTGAAAATTTGTGACAACTTTTACGGTGGAGTTTAAGACGCAGTTTACAGAGTTGTTAAAGCAACAGAAGAAATGAAGACCATCCATAGAGAAATCCCAATATAGAAAGAAAGGACTTGCATTTATATAGCACCTTCCATGACCGCAGGACGTGCTAAAGCTCTTCACTGCCAATGAAGTACTTTTGAAGTATAGTCACTGTTGTAATGTAGGGAAATGCAGCAGCCAATCTGTGCACAGCAAGGTCCCACAAATAGCAATGAAATAAATGATCAGGTACTCAGTTTTAGTGATGTTGGTTGACGGCTAAATATTTGCCAGGACACCAGGAGAACTCCCCTGCTCTTAAAAGAATAGTGCCATTGGATCTTTTCACCCACCTGAGGTTGAATGGCACCTCCGACAGTGCAGTGCTTCCTCAGTGCTAGGGAGCCGAGAACTTGTGCTCAAGTCTCTGGGGTAGGACTTGAGCTCATGACCTTCTGATTCAGAGGCAAGAGTGCTACCACTGAGCCAAGGCTGACACCATTATTGGACATATCACTTGTATTGAATGAAATGAGATGAATACAATATGCGTGCAATGTTTCCAATAGAATTAATAGTTTTTTTTTAATGTTTCAAGTTACAGGACATAAGATTTTTTAAAGCTACTAAGATCGCTTCTCGTAACACTGCCGAACCTTTCTGCAGTGAATTCTTGTTCAGCCCTGGTACAATGTTACTGCCTCTGCTGCACTTAGTTATTGAAATGCAAATGTCAGCTGAATTTTAAATTGATGCATTTCTGACATTTATTCAAACATAATCTTGGTCTGAATCTGACTGTATATTGTGCAAACACACATTGCAGCATTTAGACTGGCTCATTCCTGTGGTTGAACTGCAATGAACAATTTTTTAAAAAAGCTAAGGAGATAATTCGGCCCATCGTACCTGTGCTAGCTCTTCAACTGGAACTATCTACCTTGATTCCCTTTCCCCCCTTATCTCTTTATATTCTCCTTTTTCAAATATTTATCCAATTCTCTTTTAAATTTGTTATTGTCTCTGCCTCAACAGCCACTTGTGGTAAAGCACTCTACATTCTAGTAACCCACTGTGATTTTGTTTTAAATTTCCCACTTCTGTTAATGTGCAGTCAGACTCTTTCTGAATCCGTGAGGTACATTCTCCTACTCGGAGTAAGCTGACCAATAGTGGGTTCGTGCTCGGTTTTGCACTGTAAACAGGCACGTCTTGAACTGGAGTGTTTTTCCCTTTAGTTGCATGAAATGAAGGTTTCCACTGTTCGTTAGTTACAGCAAGATCGCAAATGCACGTATAAAGAACACACTAAATAGTGAGCAGAGGGAATTCCCACCCACCTGACATTGAGTGAAATGTTTCTCCACTAGGAGCAGGTGGGAAGTTTTAGCAATTCGCAGTTTTGTTTCAGGCTTGCTTTAACAACAGTAAATAAACAATAAAAAAAGGGGAAAAGACCAGGTTTATTAAATGAAAAGGAAAGTGAATTAGTCTTGTGGTTTTCGTGCTGAGGTCACAGAGGGCGCGACTCTTGGTGGATGCCAGTAAAATTTGATGAGCTAGTGCAATATATTATTAACCCAGATCTTTCTGTCTGTTTCTGGCAGTGCGAAGTGAAAGGTTGCAGTTTCAGTGCCCATGAGAAGCTGGTTCAGATTCACTGGAGAAATGTAAGTGTTGTACTTAATCTATTGAATTATGTGTTTTGTGATGGATTAAAACAAAGTAAGTGGTTTACTGTGCTAAATGTTGTCATTTTTCAATCTGTTACATCGTTTTTGTGAGTAAATTGGATAGCAGTGATGAAATGCTGTCTAATCTTTGTTTGCTCCTTTGTTATTTGAAAACAGGCACATGGGCCAGGAGCAAAAAGTATTAAGCTGGATACTGTAGAAGAAATCGCTAAGTGGCGTGAGGAGAGAAAGAGGTGCGTTTTTGTTCACGTGACTTAGATTGTGTTGCATTGTCTACATATCAGAGTTACAGGTGTGCCTTTGAAAACAAGAGGAGTTATGGTGCAGCTTTAGCCTGAGCAGTAGGCAAGGCTTTCTTCATAAGAGCTTGGGAAGACTGAGGAAGGTGAGGAGTTGCAGAGTTTTGAGGTTGTTGAAAAGACTGATTTTGAGTAGGAGACTTGAGTTTAAAATGCTGGGATGTAGGCAGGAGGTGGAGTGTGCAAGACAGTGTATTTGTAACTTGGAAAGAACAAGAGGGTAAAGTTTGGAGGAGTAGTAAATCCTGCCGGATTGGTGACGGCACAGGCTTGGTGCCCACCCATTTTCGTGCACTCTGACCCCGGAACAGGCAGGCAGGGCATCAGTTTGACATCTCCTCCAAAAGGTAGCATCTCTGACCCTGCAACACACTCTCAGTTCTGCACTGAAGTGTCGGCATAGCTTAACGTACTTGGAGTGGGACTTGAACCCTGACCTTCTGGCTCAGAGGCAAGAGTCCTACCAACTGAGCCACTTCTGAAAGTCTGTATTGTTTTCACATTTCGTGCTTTGCATGTGTGTGCGCTCAATTCATGCTGAACTGCCTGCTTTCAGCCAGCAGGGTTTCAATTGGTTTTGATACTTACACTCGAGCCGCACTTGAGGGAGCTTACAGATTGCCTATAAACTGCAGATTTCTCTTAAAAAGCAGTTCAATTTTGGAGGACACAGCAAAAAGCATGTGCATTGAACTAAACCCCCTACCACAGTGTTCCTCACTGAAACCTTAAGCAAAGTATCACAGACCTGTCTCCAGTTTGTTTTCTTCTCTTTGCTTGCCAAAGCCGCCATTCAAGAAAGCTACTGGAATGTGCCTGAGCGAATTGCTTCCTCAAAAATTATCTGTAAATAGAAGTTATCAATTAATTTACATGCTTGGAAGGGAACGGTATTTGTAGAATTGTGTGAAATCTTCCAGTCTTGTTGTGAAGTGTTTTGTTCTGTTACGTCCTATTGAAAAATAACATCATGCCACAAACTATGTGAAAACTCTACAGGCAAATTTTGTCAAGCAGAGCGGTATGTGTAACATTCTCCAGGAAACTCTCCAGTAATCTTGCGTCAAACCTGAACCTGGTGGGAGACCGGGCCATGCATCACTGCAAGCTCTCTAGTTTGTGGTAGAAAGTGCGTTCCTCATAGGCAGGAAGAACAAAGAGGGGGAGCGGGGGAGTTAGAAGAATTCTTTTCACAGAGCGATTAATTAGAATGTGGGATGCTTTACCACACGAGGCAATTGAGGCAAAAGACCAAACCGTTTAATAAAAAGGAATGGGATAAGTATTTGAAAAGTAAAAATATAGTACAGTGGAATCATTTTCAAACTGTCTCTTTCTGAATTGTACCAAACCCCGTTTCGTGTGACCACCTCTTCATGTGAATTTAGTTAGCGCGATCAGCTGCCAGACTATTTGCACCCAATTTACTTTTTGTGCAAAGAGTTTTCCCTTGTGCTACACATTGTGGCTACAAAAGTTGTTGAACTAATGCCACATTTATATTGGCAAATGGAGGCCTGATTCATTGCGAAATGTGATCTCTTTGTTTCTGAATCATTCAGATTATATACTGGCACCAGCATAATCCAGGCCCACCTCCATGGTAGGCCTCATGCTCTGCATACATGGAATTCTGGTTGTTGTCTTTTCACTCCCCTCCCCTCTCCAATTCCTCATCACCTCTTTTAAGTTATGTTGAGATACACTTCCACCAGCTGTAGTATCTTGCCCTAAAGATCATTCTTCATGTTTCAGTTTAAATGGTGAATGTCAACAGGCTCTTTGACTATGGAAAGAATGAGCCTGTTCTCATTTAATGTTGAAGTGTGCAGTTTCCAGCTGGGGTCACTATCGGGAGAGGGAGCCCTTCCCGATTTCCTTCCTTCCTTCCAACCTGGTGACTTGAGATCAATTGTAGTGTTACCTTGGAGATTAACTAACCCCGTGTAGGGCAAGAATCGGACCATCAACCTTCACGATCTTTACAGGTCATTATTAGTGCATAACCCCACTGAACCATCGAGGACGCCCTCCCATGACTCCAATTTTTTTTAAAAGTACTCTTGATATGAGTGGCACTTTCAAACTTTAACTGAGCCCCCTCAAGTATGCTCTCATTATTAGATAATTAATAAAAGTAAGAATTGTTGTGTAAGTTGAGCCTTTTCTGTAATCGGAAAGTGGGATCCCTTTGTCTCAGGTTTTCTTAGTCTGATCCGTGTGGCACTTTCAAGAGGTCCGGTATATGCCTTTTCAGAAAGGCATGCAGAATCATAGAAAGTTACAGCATGGAAAGAGGCTATTTCGGCCCACTGTGTCCGCGCCGGCCAACAAAGAGCTACCCAGCCTAATCCCACTTCCCAGCTCTTGGTCCATAGCCCTGCAGGTTAGAGCATCCCAAGTGCACATCCAGGTAGTTTTTAAATGTGATTAGGGTTTCTGCCTCTACCACCCTTTCAGGCAATGAGTTCCAGACCCCCACAACCCTCTGGGTGAAGAAATTTCCCCTCAAATCCCCTCTAAACCTTCCCCCAATTACTTTAAATCTGTGCCCCCTGGTTTTTGACCCCTCTGCTAAGGGAAATAGGTCATTTCTATCCACTTTCTCTAAGCCCTCATAATTTTATACACCTCAATAAGGTCTCCCCTCAGCCTCCTCTGTTCCAAGGAAAACAGACCCAGCCTATCCAGTCTTTCCTCATAGCTAAGATTCTCTACTCCCGGCAACATCCTTGTAAATCTCCTCTCTACCCTCTCTAGTGCAATCACATCTTTCCTGTAATGTGGTGACCAGGACTGCATGCAGTACTCTAGCTGAGGCCTAACTTGTGTTTTATACAGTTGAAGCATAACCCCCCCCTGCTCTTGTATTCTATGCCACGGCTAATAAAGGCAAGCATTCCGTCTGCCGCCTTAACCACCTTATCTACTTGGCCTGCTACCTTCAGGGATCTGTGGACATGCACTCCAAGGTCCCTTTGTTCCTCTACACTACTCAGTGTCCGACCATTTAATGTGTATTTCCTTTCCTTGTTAGCCCTCCCCAAATGCATTACCTCACACTTCTCCGGATTGAATTACATTTGCCACTGTTCTGCCCACCTGACCAATTTATTGATATCTTCCTGCAGTCTACAGCTTCGTTCTTCAGTATCAACCACACAGCCGATTTTAGTATCATCTGCAAACTTCTTAATCATACCCCCTATATTCAAGTCTAGATCGTTGATATATACCACAAAAAGCAAGGTACCTAGTACTGAGCCCTGCGGAACCCCACTGGAAACAGCCTTCCAGTCACAAAAACACCCATCAACCATTACCCTCTGCTTCCTGCCTCCGAGCCAGTTTTGAATCCAACTTGACACTTTGCCCTGGATCCCATGGGCTTTTAACTTCGTGACCAGTCTGCCAGAAGAAGACGTAATAAAGAAAGGGCTACAGACGTTTTTTAAAAAGCACAGTTTTGCGGCATGACTTGTTACAATTTGTGCCTTGGTGCACCCGACTAGTTTTCATTACAGCCTATGATTTGGTTTTGAACCCGTTATGCAAAGCTGCTTTTAGTCTCATGAGCCTCATTCACGATGCCCATGAGCTGTTACATAAATAGATTTATTTTAGTAGGCGTATCCTACAAGAATGGGATTGGAGTGATCTGCCTACCCTGTAAGCCTGTATAGGATGTCCAGTTCGAGTCACCTGAGGCACAGGGGAAATGTCCAACTATGGAAGTGTGGTAGAGAAGGGAGCGAGGCTGACACATTTCTCCCCCCCCCCCCCCCCCCCCAAGCGTCAGAGAACTGTATAATGACAGATTAGAGACTCTTGGATCTATAAAACCTTGAAGAGAGGAGAATGGGAGCTGATTTTGTAGAGGTGGATGAGATATTACGTGCAATAGAATCATAGAAATTTACGGCACAGAAGGAGGCCATTCTGCCTATTGTGTCCGTGACGGCCGAAAAAGAGCTATCCAGCCTAATCCCACTTTCCAGCAGTCAAAAGATTACAAGTCAACATATTTAAACGTGTATCTCAGAACCTTCCTTAATTATGATCCCGAGACATCACAACCTTTACAGATACTGATTGGCCTGCTGTGCATTTCCGACACTGTTTTTATTCCTTAACTCCTGTTCGTTAAATTCGTGAAATATGAAAATCCTGATTTTTCAATAGTTCTCTTGTAAAGAAAGAAGGACTTGCATTTCTGTAGTGCCTTTCATAACCTCAGGATGTCCCAAAGCGATTCACAACCAATGCAGTACTTTTCGAAGTGTAGGAAACGCGACAGCCAATTTGCACACACCTAGGTCCCACAAACAGCAATGTGATGATGACCAGATAATCTGTTTTTAGATGTAAGTTGAGGGATAAATATTGGCCAGGACACCGGGGAGAACTCCCCTGCTCCTCTTCAAAATAGTGCCATGGGATCTTTTACGTCCACGTGAGAGGGCAGACATGGCCTCGGTTTAACGTCTCATCCGAAAGACTGCACTTCCGACAATGCAACATTCTTTCAGTACTGCACTGGAGTATCAGCCTAGATTTTGTACTCAAGTCTCTGGAGTGGGACTTGAACTGACAACCTTCAGACGAGAATGCTACCCACTGAGCAACAGGTACAACATCTGCATTCATTTCAGATCAGCCTGACCTCGACTGATGTTCTCCTAGGATTTCAGCTGAAGGTTTCCTAGTTCAGGTGTCGGGTTGTATCAACTTGATGTAGGTAGTGGCCTTTTCAACTGGGGAAAAAAAGTGATGCTTTATGTTAGTCTGGTGCAGTTCCTGCTTCACGATTAGGGCATCTCAGAAATCAAATGGAACAGGTTCTTAACTTCTGGCACTAGCTGCACTTGAATATTTAGTTCACAGTAACTGCAATGTCATGAGGTGACTGTAGAGCTATTGTGAAACCGGTTGAGAGGTTGAAATTCTTGTTTAAAATAGTTGTTGAAGGGCGATCTCTGTTTTATTTTTTTATCACTTAGGAACTTTCCAACTTTGGAAAATGTAGCAAGAAAGAGAAAAGTGGGTCAAGAAAAGGAAGAACGAGGAGAGGTGCTGCAAACACAACAGTTTGGGTAAGTGTCTGCTCTGCTTTCTCTCCCCTCCTGAGTCTTGCTGGGCATACAAAATCCCACCTTCCTCCCTGGGGTTCACACAAGTAGCTGTTGATGTATGAGCCTTGGTGGTGAGTGTGGCCAGGCTGTTAAACCATGGAGGCCATCACAATGTGCCTGAACTGTATCACTTGATGCCAGTGTACTAACTTTGGAGTGATCAGGAGCACGAACCTTGGCTGATGGATTTTCATCCTGCTCCATAACTTTGAGGCTAACGGCTGTACCCCAGCTGCTACATTCTATGCCATTTTCCCAAAAGTACAAGTAGAATTACACTAGAATTTTGCAGTTACATTTCTAGTGTACGTAATACTGAGACCCATCAAGTGTTTCTTCCATTGTACTTGAGTTTACAGATGCTATTGGCCATTGCAGTGTTATATTTTATGTAGTACTGCAGCGAAACATCACGAGTTTGTCCATTGTACCCCCACTGTTCTGGTTGAGATCAGCTACTGAGTTCCAGCAGATAGATAGGCAGCTAGATTTAGATAAATTAACATAGTTGGATAGTCAAAGTAAGAGGTGTTGATCGAAATATTACGCAGAAGTGCGTTTTAAAAATTAAATCAGTATATATTTCAGTATCATTTTTTATTCATTCTCTGGATGTGGCCGTCGCTAACAAGGCCAGCATTTACTGCCCATCCCTAATTGCCCTTGAGAAGGTGGTGGTGAGCCACCTTCTTGAACTGCTGCAGTCCGTGTGGTGAAGGTACTCCCACAGTGCTGTTAGGGAGGGAGTTCCAGGATTTGCCCCAGCGACAATGAAGGAACAGCGATATATATCCAGTGAAGGTGTGTGACTTGGAGGTGCGGGTTGCATAAGTAATATTGTATTTCACGGATAGCATTCCAAGAGGGTGGGGTGGGGGGGGGGGTTACATTTTTCTTTAATAAATGCGTGCTCTGCGGCTGAGTTAGGTCACTGATCAGTGTATATATGGAGTGTTGCAATGAGTTCTCCTGCAGATATTTCTTGGTATCTAGAAGTGATGTTTAAGTACAATTTTTTTTTAGTTCTTGAGTGAGCCTTTTAATTGTAGTAAAATGTTATGAACAGTTCCATTTCTCTTTCATCCCCACATATAAACTACAGTAGGGGTTTAAGTGTGATGCGCTTATTTGGCAAGCTAGATCTGTCCTTTCTTTTCCAGCTATAGACTCGTGTGTTATTTGCTGTTGAATTATGGATTACAGGGCAGTGATAGCTCGTTCTTAGTAACCCTTTTTTGCCAGCAAAATGAAGGGAAAATGGAAAAGCCCTCAAATCAGGGGCAGAAGAAGTCTCTGCAGAAAGTTTAAAAAAGGATATGGAGGTCACTTCGATGGAACATTCAGTGGTGAGCAGGAAGAACAAAATGCAAGGGAGCAGGCTGGTTCCACACAGCCCAATGGGACATGCAGTAAACTACCAGAAGACAAGGAACAAAACAAAGCTCGTGGAAAAGATGTAGACCCTCTCAGCATATTGGCACAAAGTGATGCAGGTATGAGTTTGAGACGTCTGCATGTATATACAGTATCTACCATAATTGTAAGACACTTTCAGGATGGAACACAAGAAAGAAAAAAATTGTATTTGTATAGCGCCTATCACACCTAAGGAGATCCCAAAGTGCTTTACAGCCAATGAAGTATTTCTGAAGTGTGGTCACTGTAGGAAACACCCCAGCCAATTTGCACACAGCAAGCTCCCACAAACAGCAATGAGATAAATAACCAGATAATTTGTTTTGGTGACGTTGGTTGAGGGACAAATATTGGCCCAGGACACCAGGAGAACTCCCCTGCTCTTCAAATGGTGCCATTGGATCTTTGGATAGCATGTGTGTGTTCTTTTTCAGGCCTGCCTGATTTTAGCAGCTGCATCGTGTCTGATTAGAATGCTTTAGTTTCAAAGCTAGTAACTAAATTATCTTTATGTAACGTGCAATGAAGAATGCCCATCAGTCACTTCACTGTGTTTGCCTCAATGCCTCAGCAAAGCCATCAACTACAAGGCGACCATCTGGTTCTCATTCGATTTTTTGAATACCGTCATTCAGAGGGGCTTAGGTTCAAATCTCAGCCTCGACTGACATTCAGCTGTTGCTAACTCCACTGGTTCTTTGCCAGGATCCTGGACCAAAGTGTGTTTCCATTGTAGGAAGAGGAGAAATACCAGCAAGGGACTTCTCTTCTGCAGTACACAGTGACATTAATGGCAGCTATGGAGAAGTACGTGGCCTGGTCTGTCCTCGGTTGCAACATTTTCTGGGGGGGGGTTTAAAAAGAAAATTCCCGTCACGTATAATGTGTTCAATGGGAAGGAATTCTCATTTCCTTTGTACTTTCAGATGAGAATTCCTTCCCATTGAACACTTTATACGTGACGGGAATTTTCTTTTTAAAACCCCCCCCACCCCCCAGAAAATGTTGGAAATACGTCGGCAAGTCAGTCAACACCTGCGGAGAGAAAAGCGACAGGTTGGTGATTCAGATGTTGTACCCGTTATCAGAACTCCGTTGAAGAGTACAACACCTGAAACGTTAGCCTGTCCTTTTCTCTTCACAGGTGCTGACTGACCTGCTGCGTATTTCCAACTTTTCAAATTTTTCCAGCGCCAGTTTTTTTTCTTTGTGTTTCTGCTGATAGGGTGAGATGAAGTAGGGTGGGAGGAGGCGTGTGTGGAGCATAAAAATTGGCACAGACCAATTGTTTCTGTGCTGTGATTTCTATGTAATTCTACGTGTAACCTACTTTTTCCTCTTTTGAGGCTACTTCAATGTCAGATATTTTTCACCCGCTGGTGGTAATTAGCGGGTCGGGTGGTTTTCCTGCAAACCATTATTTTTCACTAGATTGCTTATACATTCTGATTAATTATTAGCAGATTTACAACCCAGTTTTGTGTTGAAAGCAATGGCACTCGCCTAATTATGCAGTCCTGGGATATTAATTCTCTCTCCCTCTTCTCTCGAAGGTGTTGACATGTTTGGGGCCTAGTTCCCCTGGTGCCAGGAGCCTTCCATTACCTTGCCCTAATGCCCATTCCAAACTTGTGTTTCTGGACTATGAGTATTAGCAACTATTGGAGTAAGGGAGGTGGGGTGGGGGGAGGAAGGAGGACCATAACCAAGTCAGATCCTATCCTCTCCCATTGTCCTTGCACTTCAGTGCAGATGTGAATAGATAGCAACCACTCTGAATGATGTTCCACGGAAGCCCTAGGGATGCTGAGGTCAGTTGTGGAACCCCCACTGCGATACTGCCCGAGATGATTGAACTCCCAATGGACCAGCAATCAAACCTGGAATTCGCTGATTTTATTTCCCTAAGCCATTCACCAAGCCAGCAGTCTTGTTGATGCTTAAAATGTGGTGTGATTCAGCTCGCGCTCTCTCTCTCTCTCTCTCTCTCCTCTTTATAGAGGAACCATAGCAATCCAGGCAATCTGTCAGGTCCCAGCAGCCGGGGCTCAACACTGTTTTCTAATCATCTCTGTTGAGCATTTATTGGATGGAGTGTATGTGGGGAAAGGGAATACATCAGACCATTGAGGAAGGGTCTTGGAGTTAAATCATGTTGTGAGGAGTCATTTTGGAAGGATGTCTTTGCCAGACTGACTGACTGGATTAATTATGCACAGTCCTGTGGCTGCCAGTTTGTACAACCCCCTGCTGGGGGAACTGTCTGTCTAGTGTTAGATTTTGACTGAAATGTGAAAGTGCTGAAAGGTTGTGTTTGGCCTTGCAGAGTCTGACAAGGACGAGGGCCGAGCTGACGCTGAACAAGCAGAAATCATCGTTGTGCCAAAGCAGATAACATCAGGCCTGAGCTCACTGATGGCCAATTACAGCAGCTCGTCAGACAGTGAAAACGACCAGGGGCCAGAGGGTAAATCTGAATAAATGGCATTTTTATTCCCCTTTTGAAGAAAATTCCAGCCCTGGTGGATATTATTTTTTAGATCTATCATCACATTGAATTAAATTGTAAGGTTTAAGAGTAGTTGGAACTGTGTAGGTTTCATAGTTTTCTTTACAATCCTAACTCCATAATCACAGTGTCAGACTAGATTAACACGGCGTTCTTTCACCTCTGCGCCCTGGGTTTGGATCCAGCCGGGCTGATGAGTATCTGATGATTATATATGGAAGTTGTTATTCTGGCTCCTTACTAAAACTATTACTTTAATAGTTCTTTGGCCATGATAAACCACAAGCTTCACTTGGGCATCTCTTGGCTGAGGACCTTTCCCTCTGAGCGTGAGGTTCAAGTTTTGTTTTTTGTGAGGCGTAAACTGTGTCAAATTGTTACGATGAAGCTGTATCTGCTTACATTAGAATTGTTTGCAATTGCCTCTCGTTATTTGATTCCTGTCCAATGTGTGTGAACTGAGCACCTTGCCGGACAGTCGTTGGGATTTCACAGCACGTATGTCTTTGTGATCAGCGTAAACACAGCGAAGACCTTTCTGAAGGTCGATTGAGGCAATGTGGATAGAAAAATCTGCTATATCAGTGCCAAGGTTGGTTTAACTAAAGCCTGCATTGGATACTTGAATCCTTCCGGGTTAATGAGCGCAGTAATTGTCAAACTGTGGCCCTTGTTACTCTCAGATTCCACTTCTCAGTAATGTGACGTTTTCAGATTTACTAAACCTAAGATGGCAGTAAAATTAATACTGTTTTTTACACCATCAAAAGGCAACATTAGAACTTGGAGTGTAATGCGATGAGAATTAGTTAGAAAGACCTACAGTTTGACATAACTATCCAGCCTGTTGGGCATTCTTATTAATGGTGCAGTAGTAATCCTTTGATTGGAGCAGAGAAATGTCAACATTTGCAATATTTCTGTTAGAAATCCCCCTCCAGACTGCTGCTAAAGTTCTAGAAGAAAACAGCGTGTTACTGGGATCTGTACCAAGAAATTCAGATGCGCAGGAAATGAAAGGATGTCCAAGCAGTATTGCAGACTCTGAATCACGCAGCCAATTCAGTCCCAGGGGTAGAGGTAGAGGAAGAGGCCGTGGTGCACAAGGAAGGAGACCTTCCCAGCAGCGATTAAAACGTCGGCCAACTCTGCTTGAAATGGTGAGAGCCTTTCTCTGTATTTGTACAGTACTGCTTTGTGATTTGTCATGGTAATGTTTAAAAAACACCTTGTGTGTTCTCTATTTTATAAAGGTGTTCAGAGTAACGCACTAGACTAAAAGATTAAATAAGGGAGCATATAAACTCTGTATAAATGTGCTGTAAAAGTACTGTCATGTAATTTGGTCTTTTTGCAGATTTTTCCTTTCCCCTTTTCTCTCTCCCTCTGGTATGGCTGTCTTTTCTCCTCACCTCCAACCCAGAGGCCAGTTGGAGTCTCTCTACTGCTGCCTTGGCGAAGGTCAGCCAGCTCACTACAGACTGGGATCAAAGCTCTTAATGCGTTTCTGAGTACCACCCATTTGAGCCGTTGGTTTATTATTGACTTTAAACAACCTCGAGGAAGTGCATTTTTGTTAGCTGTCTAAGGATTGCCAGTAAGCTGGAAAGAACATTGGTTGCAGGAGGCCCGATGATGGAGTGTGAGGGATGTTCAGTGTTCAAATCTGAACCCTCTAATTGAAAGGTGGTTTAAACCATTTGCTGCTAAGTTGGTACAGTTGCTGATTGGAGCAGCTGGTGCTCCTGGTAATGAAGTGTGTGTTCAGATACATGTACGGAAAATCCAGATCTGCCCTCCTAAAACTGTACCATCTCCTTGGCCATCACCGAGTGACTTTACCTGTGGGTGTGGAGAGTTTGGGAGATAATTTCTTCCTCCTCGAAGCTTGTACTTCAAAAAGAAAAACACATTTATTTAATTTGGACCATGTCTGAGAGTGAAGTATTGGATGGGGGAGGGGAGATTAATAGAGATGTGTATTTAGAACCTTTTTTTGATACAAACCTGTGTACTGATGGGTAGGTCGTCTGGGGCTAATCATATTACACAGAAAACATTTCATTATTTCTGAAACCTTTGAAACAAGATTCCTTACGGGACTGGATGGTACAGTGGGTTAAAACGTAGTCCATTCATCTATAAGGATTGGCTTTGCATCCATCTGAGACTGATAGATGAGTGTAATGATCCTAAGTCAAATGAACTTTGGCAATCTCAACCCAGTCTACAGTACAAAGCTATCTATAATTTGACAAAGTACCTACAATTTGCCAACTTACTCAGATGGCACAAGGATAGGTAACTGGAAAAATTCACACTAATGCAGTATGCGTTGTCTATTGAAGTTGGGTTTAAGGTATATTGTAGGGGCAGAAACGAGCGAGATTTACTCTGCACCTGCATTGCTTCACAATGATTGATGATGGGTGCCAAAAGTATGATGTGTTCTCTTCTCCAATACTGACATCTTTCACAATGATCACAGCCATTCTTAAATATGAAAATGGGAGGGAAAAAACAAAATTCCATGAAATAACACACATTGAAGTGTCAGCAAGCAGTTTCAAAAGAGAGTACCATAGATCAGAGGACTTTAGGAAATTGGAAATTTAACGCTTCTCTAACCCTTTATCGTGTTTGATTTTAAAATGGGATGAAGCTCCTCCTCGTAAGGCTCTCCATGATATAGTACTACCATTCTTTGCAATCTTCTGTTTCCTGTGTTGCAGTTGCTGGCCCGTGACATACGCCACGAAAGGAATGTAATCTTGCAGTGTGTTCGGTACATCGCAGAAAACAAGTTTTGGGGCCTTGAACCAAAGGTAAACGGGGCGACCGTGAGCCCTGTCTCGCCAACAACTTCTTGTGAAGGGGCAGCGTGTGCACACAGAACTGCAGAATGTAACGAGACGCACGGACTTGAGATACATGTGCCTGAACGTGAGGTATATGCTCTGAAGCTGAAGGGATTGGCCAAGACCCCATATTATTCCTAACCAATCCAAAGTCGGCATCTGCAGCAGAGCCGCCTCAAGCAGCTCAGGTTATGTTGCCTGCTGTGGATGATGAAATTTGGGAGATACCAGAAACAATGTGCGATGAAAGATGATCGAGCAGAACACAAACATTTTACACGGGACAGAGAGAAGACTCTTGACAGAACCATGGTGAATTTGTACAGATCTATGTAGACTTGTAGTGTTTCCTTTAATATTTTAAAGGAATGTGAGAGAATAGAATTGATTTACTTCTAATAAATGAAACCGCGTAAACTCTTGCTATCAAAAGGTTCCAGGCGTTTCAAACTGTTATTTGCTGAGTTCCAAATGTACGCAGTGTGTTTTATATAGGTAAGGAGTCGGTACCTTGCTTGCAATTCCCAGTCATTAAGTTAATATTTTGGCTTAGATCTCTCACTTGTTACATTCATTGTTCATTTTGAAAGTTTGAAATTCTGCCTCTACTCTTTGGTGTCAAAATGATCCCGATCCCCTCTATTCCTGTGAACTGCTGCACCGAATGATGTCCTGAGTCAGAAAGCTAATGAAACGGCTGAGAACTAGCTGACAAAGTGTGAACAATGCCAGAATTTTGTTCTAAACTTTAAAAGCTTCCCTTCTACATTACAGCTGAAGTACCTCATTGGTGCAGGACAAGTGTAACCGGCTTTGTTTCTTTTTGTCTGCTTTCTACAGGCTGTGTCCTGGTTAGATGGTTCAGAGGTTAGGTTGCCCTTCAGCTCACATCGTTTGATATTTCTATATTAGAATTTGCAGCTTTTTTCCCCCCTCACTCAAGTAAAAGTCTGACTTTCCCAACTCCGCATGAGCAGCGTTGATGGAAACAGTAGGAAGGAGCGAAGCTGTGCCTTCATTGTGGGGAGTTGAATGCACGTTACCTTGTGCTGATTTATCGGAAAATAGACATTTGTTATAATAGTCTTACCGTGTTCTCCAGCAGTCCAGGCAGGGTTAAAGACGCCACCTAAGTGCTCAGCCTCCAGATGCAGAACTCACCCAAGTGCTGCAGCGTTGAGGAGCTTGAGAGGGGAACATGCTCTGTGGCTGGCTGTGATTTTGGCTAAAGACAGACAGTAATCATTAGTCTTAAATGCTGAAAGATCCAGGGATATTTGGGCAAAAAAGCACATTCAGTTGTTGATTTCTGGATAGATTATGAAGTTTGAGTAGCGATGATTTAGGATCTGTGTCCAATGTGAACTAGAGGGGTCGTGAGGAGCAATCGTTAAGACTTGAGTAGAATATCCTTATTTTCCATTAAAATCATGTTTATGCATGTAAACAATATGGGGGTCCTGCCGAATTTACCATGGCCGTTTGGGAGAATCCCCAAGGAAATTCCCGGTACATATTTTTAACATTGTGTTCGTTCCAGTACATAATATCACCTACTTTGAATTGCCCAGCATATTTTATCTTGGGACCCAGCTCTCAGAATGACACTGTGACTAGTAATGGCTATGTGCAACTCTTCAACAGTATTCCAAACGGTAATTATAATGCTGAGAGCATGTGCCCCTTTCTTAAAATGCGAACAGGCTGTGCCTCCGGCGAGAAACTGGAAAGTACTGCAGTACAAAGGGATCTGGGGGTCCTAGTGCAAGAAAATCAAAAAGTTAGTATGCAGGTGCAGCAGGTGATCAAGAAGGCCAATGGAATGTTGGCTTTTATTGCTAGGGGGATAGATTATAAAAACAGGGAGGTATTGCTGCAGTTATATAAGGTATTGGTGAGACCGCATCTGGAATACTGCATACAGTTTTGGTGTCCATACTTAAGAAAAGACATACTTGCTCTCGAGGCAGTACAAAGAAGGTTCACTCGGTTAATCCCCGGGATGAGGGGGTGGACATATGAGGAGAGGTTGAGTAGATTGGGACTCTACTCATTGGAGTTCAGAAGAATGAGAGGCGATCTTATTGAAACATATAAGATTGTGAAGGGGCTTGATCGGGTGGATGCAGTAAGGATGTTCCCAAGGATGGGTGAAACTAGAACTAGGGGGCATAATCTTAGAATAAGGGGCTGCTCTTTCAAAACTGAGATGAGGAGAAACTTCTTCACTCAGGGGGTAGTAGGTCTGTGGAATTTGCTGCCCCAGGAAGCTGTGGAAGCTACATCATTAAATAAATTTAAAACAGAAATAGACAGTTTCCTAGAAGTAAAGGGAATTAGGGGTTACGGGGAGCGGGCAGGAAATTGGACATGAGGCTGAGTTCGGATCGGTCGAGGCCCTGTGGGTGGCGTAGCGGGCCCAGGGGCTGAGTGGCCGGGTCCTGCTCCTACTTCTTGTGTTCTTTAGATTTGAGGTGAGGATCAGATCAGCCATGATCTTATTGAATGGAGGAGCAGACTCGAAGGGCCGATTGGCCTACTCCTGCTCCTATTTCTTATGTTCTTATGTTCTTATATCCTCGGAAGCTGTGTACATCGACAGCTATCGTAAACTACTCATTATTAATCTAAAGGGACAAAACACTTGGTGCAGGATTAACAGGAGTGACACTGGCAAAGGCACACAAAAAAAGAGTTGCACACGCCATTTAGGACCTGGCGTTGCTTGGTCTGTAATTGGCAATGTTTAAAGGGGGAAAAGGCTACAAAGTGGGAAGATGACAAAATTTAAGCCCAATAAGAATGTGAATCATGTTTTGATCACCTCTTTAAGACCTTGTTATTGATTCAAATTTTGATTCAGGATTTTACACCTTTGTGAAAGTAATTCAGGTAGTACTGATACTATGAGTGACAGTATAAAGTGCTCTCTGCAGTCGTTATAACTCATTTTGTGTTTGTATAAAGATGCAGAAACCATTTTGATAGTTTACAGCACACCTATGAAGGTAATGGCTTCTTGTGTGTCATTTATATTGTAGGAGGAAGGATCATCAGTGCCTCATTTCACATGTCTTTGTGAGCCCTTTTCAAGCTTGATGGGAGCATAAAAACTCATCTTGCTGAGTTTACTTATAATACTATTGTATAAAGACACAGAAGTTCTAATGACTGGTGCCAAAAACTGGATTCCCTGAGTTAGTTAGATTATTTTCATGACTTAAGTCTTGGCCATAGGGAGATTGTTATCAGAAACAGTTTGAGTAAACTTCTTTTGGATCATTTGTTCCATGCTAAGAATAATTCTCTTCAGCCCCCCCCACCCCCTCCCTTTTTTTTGTTATCTTTCTGTATGCTGGAGAACATTTATTTGGCTCATCAGAGTAGAAAATTGCAGAACTCTCTGAATTTATGTTCAAATATATCCAGAGCACTGCCTACTGCCCTCCAACTGCAGTATGTTTCTACTGATTTGAGCAAAGCTGATGGGATCGTAATTGAAAGGTGATCTCTCTTGTATAGCTAGAATTGGGGTGGGGGAAAATGTAGGAGGTTCTTACTTGATTACCATCTCTGTTACTGCACTCAAATTCCACTCCCTCTACCAGTGCACTGTGACTGCAGTATGTACTACCTACAGGATGCACTGCACCAATTCACCAAGGTTCCTTTGACAGCACCTCCCACCCCTACGATCTCTACCACCAAGAAAGACGAGCAACAATATCATAGGAACAACATCCACGTTCTTTTCAAGTGGCACGCCATTCTGACTTGGACATATATCACCATTCCTTCATTGGTGATGGGCCAAAATCCTAGAATTCGCTGTCTAACGCTATTGTGTGAACACCTAGGATTGCAGTGGTTCAAGGAGAAGGTCCACTACCACCACAATGCAAGTAAGGATTGGCAATAAATGAGGCCTTGCCAACTTTGGCCATACCCTGAGAAAAAATAATTAAATCAGCCTGGAGATTTAAATAATGTTCAGGTTTATTTGACCAAACCCATCTCTTCTCTTCCCCAGATGCTCATGAGGATATTTTGACCGAGGTTTTGGGTGAGTCTTGCATGCACATCTCCAGGAGCATATTCTCCAAAGAAAGCTAGGGCAACATCACCTGTGAACAATTGCAAGAGATGTTCAAATGAAGCTGCATCTTAGATATATTTTAAATATTCACTCCCTCCGCCACCAGCGCACTGTGGCTCTAGTGTGTACCATCTACAAGATGCACAATAGCAACTTGCCAAGACTTCTTCAACAGCACCTCTACCACCTAGAAGGACAAGGGCAGCAGGCGCATGGGAACACCATCACCTGCAAGTTCCCCTCCAAGTTACACACCATCCTGACTGGGAAATATATCGTCGTTCCTTCATTGTCATGGAGTCAAAATCCTGGAACTCCCTCCCTAACAGCACTGTTGGGCGTACCTTCACCACAAGGACTGCAGCGGTTTAAGAAGGAGGCTCACCACCACCTTCTCGAGGCCAATTAGGGATGGGCAATAAATGCTGGCCTTGCCAGTGACGCCCGCATCCCAGGAACAAATTTAAAAAAAAAACCACAGCTGTGAGTTGAACTCTGCCCATGATCTGTCCCATGTTGAATAGTTCTCCTGGATAATTTGTGGATTTTCTCCAATAGCCAGTGGAGCAGGAGATGGCCATTTTTCACCAGTTCTAGTCAGAATAGATCAGGTTTATAGCTTCCCAATAGTTTAGTAATTTATCCTTGATTTTATGTAGAGCACAACACTTGGAGTCCCAACAACTTGTACCAGTAAGTGCTCATTTGTGGACAGAGCATCCCACTTTGCTATGATGGATACAATGGTATGGTAGTGGTTGATACTGTTTGTGGCAGTAGTCATTGGGCCCTGATGGCATGCACTGAGGGTGTTTTAAAAAAAATCAGGGAGGAAAAGGCACCAGGCTCTGGCCACAGTTTTTCAATCTTCCTTAAATATGCAAATTGTCCCATGGGTCTGGACAATAGCCAGTGTAATACCTCTGTTCAGGAAAGGAGAGTGGAATAAACTGGGCAACTGTACACCAATTAATTTAACGTTGGCAGAAGATATAGAACTAAGGGGAGCGAGTGCAATAAAAAGCCACTTCTTTCATGCTGCACATTTAATTTTAGAACATTGTTTGAAATTGTGTCAGTGGCACAAATTAACGTTTAACTTTTGTACTAAATGTTAATTCAGCCTCACAAAACTGCATTGTGATACTGAATGGAATTTATTTTTTGGTGTCCTGTTGCGTAGAATCATGCTTGGTGCCAACACATCAGAATAGTAAAAGTTAGCCCCTAGTATTCAATGTCTTAGGTGGCCATTCAAATCCTTGGGCCAACAAATCACTTTAGCCAGAAATTTCTATGTTACAATATTTTGAGATATCCGCTTACATACTAGAACTAGCCTGACGGTTGCACTGACTTCCATGTTTTGTGGTGGTAATAGGTACAAGTAATCATGTATCTTGAAATCTACTATCATCTTTTTCTCCTTCAGAAGACTAGTTTACTCAATCAGTTAGCAAAGTCCTGATTCAATATAAGGAGATCAAGATTGGTCGCGGTATACTAACAGTGCAGCTATTGACTTGAAATGGATAGCTGCAGTATCAGTTCCAGTCATGCAGTCCCTTGTTTATACTGCATGGCTCCAGTTGCCCCGCGCAGGAGGGCATACTGAGCATGCACAGGGAAAATCTCAATACAATGTGGACAGGAACATCTGCACTCCAAACATTTAAATCCACTCCAAACAAGTTTAAAGATCAGTGAGGACTTTCAACAGACACTTGAGCACTTTTTTAAACCAGGTTTGCCATTGCATTATAGTGCCAAACCCAAGCAGTGTGACTTCTTCTAGAGGGTCTTGTAACTCCCTTGCTCCAGAGTCGGGTAGTTGTGGAGCACAAACCACTTTGCAGTGACTGTGAAGTTGCAGTGTAAACGCAGCCTAAATGTGGCCAAACTGTTGCATTGTACCTTCTATTTTCTCCTTGGAATTCAGCTCCACAATACCAAGTATGTACCCGCTCCAGTAATCCTTAACTGGAGCTTGAGGCGGTTTCAGTAGTTGGCAGTCCACCCTTCTTTATCTGTTCCATTTTTTTTCTGCCATTTACCTGCCCCGTGTGTGGGTAAATTTAATACTGCAATCTCCATCAACCTGACCAAGTGTTGACTCCCTGGAGAGCCTTTTATCTGAGTGTTCTCGGACTCTACCAGTCACTGCACACCAACACAAAGAAAGGCATGTTGTGACTCCTCTCTGCTTTCCAGCCAATTTGTAACTGTCCTCCCGCACTCTCCATGACTCACTACTATCTGCAAGTTTCTTATGAGGTGCACCTTATCAGTCCAGATATAAAATTTCAATTACATTTCCAGTTTGCTAAAACTTTAGCAGCCGCATAAATTACCAAGACATGACCTAACCGTTTGAAGTCTATGCTGACTTGTTTGGCTGGGGCAATTTAGATAAATACCAAGACAACACAATCACACAGGCAGTGCAATATATTTAAAGCAGAAAGGTTTCTTGCAATTTCACACCCTGCCCATGTCTCTGAGATCAAATGTTTATTGTGCAGACAGAAATGTTTTGGTTGAAGCACTGATGCCATCTTTATATCAGCATATGCCCAGTCTGTTTACATTGCACAGAGAGAGTCAGGTTAATAAAGTAGCTTGTGCTTTGTTTTTAGTTTAAGTTAGTACCTCCTCCGATTTAAACGTGCCAAATTGCTAAGAGGATGACAGCCAGCAATATGCTTTGATCGGTTTCAGTTACAGTAGTTTACTTGGAGCCACAAAACCTCAGCTGATGTTTTTCTTCCCTTCACCGTGCAGCACTTAGTCCTGTTGCAGGAAAGAATAGCCACTCTCCTCACAATCAATATGTATATTTTATATAGTTAACCTTGTCCTTTTTGGTACATTGTGCTTAGTGTGAATCCTTGTTGTTTGTGTTATGCTCCAACACACAGAAAATAGAGATGTGGAAGGGAAGCTATAATTACACAAATGTGGTTGGGACTGACTCCTTTTTTGGGGTAATAACCTTCCTTGGAGGACATTCATGCCTTTTTTTTGCCCCTTCGCAATAGTTTCCTATCCCAGGCCAAGAAAGCTGGGTGGACAGTTTAGAATCATAGAAACTTAGAGTGCAGAAGGAGGCCATTCGGCCCATCGTGCCTGTGCCGGCTCTTTGAAACAGCTGTCCTTAGTCCTGCAAATTTTTCCTTTTTAAGTGTGTTTGTGTGTGTGTGTGTGTGTGTGTGTGTGTATATTACTGTATATATATATAATTCCCGTTTAAAAGTTACTATTGAATCTGCTTCCACCAATCTTTTAGGTAGTGCATGCCAGATCATCATAAATCACATTTAAAAAAAAAAAATCTTTGTCGCCTCTAGTTCAATGCCAACTATCTTAAATCTGTGTCCTCTAGTTATCGACATTCCTGCTAGTGGAAACTGTTTCTTCCCATCGAACTTGTATATTTGGATACCTAATGCAGTGATATGAGATATGGGAACAGACCCTGTACCTTGCATTGTCTGATGTTCTGAAGTACTTTTTTTCGGCACATTTTGAAAACCCATCATGATTTTGAACACCTCTATCAAATCTCCCCTTAACCATCTCTGCTGTAAGGAGATCAATCCCAGCTTCTCTAGTCTATCCACATAACTGAAGTCCCTCATCCCTGGTACCATTCTAGTAAATCTCTAAGGCCTTGATATCTTTCCTAAAGTGGGATGCCCAGAATTGGACACAATACTCCAGCTAAGGCCTAACCAGTGTTTTATAAAAGTTAAGCATAACTTCCTTGCTTTTGTATTCTATACCTCTATTTAAAAAGCTCAGCATCCTGTATGCATTGTAAATAGAGGCATAGAGGTTTTTTTTATTTGTTCCTGGGATGTGGGCATTGCTGGCAAGGCCAGCATTTATTCCCCATCCCTAGTTGCCCTTGAGAAGGTGGTGGTGAACCGCCTTCTTGAACCACTGCAGTCCGCGTGGTGAAGGTACTCCCTCAGTGCTGTTAGGGAGGGAGTTCTAGGATTTTACCCAGTGACTGAAGGAACGGCGATATATTTCCAAGTCAGAATGGTGTGTGACTTGGAGGTGATGGTGTTCCCATGCGCCTGTTGCCCTTGTCCTTCTAGGTGGTAGAGGTTGTGGGTTTGGGAGGTACTGTCGAAGAAGCCTTGGCGAGTTGCTGCAGTGCATCTTGTAGATGGTACACACTGTAGTCATGGTGCACCGGTGGTGAAGGGAGTGAGTGCTTAAGGTGGTGGACGGGGTGCCAATCAAGTGGGCTACTTTGTCCTGGATGGTGTCGAGCTTCTTGTGTTGTTGGAGCTGCACTCATCCAAGCAAGTGGAGAGTATTCCATCACACTCCTGACTTGTGCCTTGTTGATGGTGGAAAGGCTTTGGGGAGTCAGGAGGTGAGACATTTGCTGCAGAATACCCAGCCTCTGACCTGCTCTTGTAGCCACAGTATTTATGTGGCTGGTCCAGTTAAGTTTCTGGTCAATGGTGACCCTCCCTCAGGATGTTGATGGTGGGGGATTCAGCGATGGTAATGCCGTTGAATGTCATGGGGCGGTGGTTAGACTCTCGCTTGTTGGAGATTGTCATTGCCTGGCACTTCTGTGGCGCGAATGTTACATGCCACTTATCAGCCCAAGCCTGAATGTCGTCCAGGTCTTGCTGCATGCGGGCATGGATTGCTTCATTATCTGAGGAGTTGCGAATGGAACTGAACACTGTGTAATCATCAGCGAACAACCCCACTTCTGACCTTATGATGGAGGGACGTAATTGATGAAGCAGCTGAAGATGGTTGGGCTTAGGACACTGCCCTGAGGTACTTCTAAAGCGATGTCCTAGGGCTAACATGATTGGCCTGCAACAACCACAACCACCTTCCTTTGTGCTAGGTATAACTCCAGCCAGTAGAGAGTTCCCCCCTCCCTCCCCGATTCCCATTGACATTAATTTTACTTGGGCTCCTTGATGCCACACTCGGTCAAATGCTGCCTTGATGTCAAGGGCAGTCACTCTCACCTCTCCTGTGGAATTCAGCTCTATTCTCCATGTTTGGACCAAGGCTGTAATGAGGCCTGGAGCCGAGTGGTCCTGGCGGAACCCAAACTGAGCATCAGTGAGCAGGTTATTGGTGAGTAAGTGCAGCTTGATAGCACTGTCGACAACACCTTCCATCACTTTGCTGATGATTGAGAGCAGACTGCTGGGGCGGTAATTGGCCAGATTGGATTTGCCCTGTTTTTTTGTGAACAGGACATAGCTGGGCAGTTTTCCACATTGTCGGGTAGATGCCAGTGTTGTAGCTGTACTGGAATAGCTTGGCTAGAGGCGCGGCTAGTTCTGGAGCACAAGTCTTCAGCACGACAGCCGGGATGTTGTCGGGGCCCATAGCCTTTCCTGTTTCTTGATATCACTTGGAGTGAATGGAATTGGCTGAAGACTGGCTTCTGTGATGGTGGGGACCTCAGGAGGAGGCCGATGTGGATCATCCACTCGGCACCTCTCGTTGAAGATGGTTGCAAATGCTTCAGCCTTGTCTTTTGCACTCACGTACTGGGCTCCACCACCATTGAGGTTGGGGATATCCATGGAGCAGCCTCCTCCCGTTAGTTGTTTAATGGTTCACCACCATTCATGACAGGACTGCAGAGCTTTGATCTGATCTGTTGATTGTGAGATTGCTTAGCCCTGGCTATAACATGCTGCTTCTGCTTTTTAGCATGCATGTAGTCCTGTGTTGCAGCTTCACCAGGTTGACACCTCATTTTTAGGTATGCCTGGTGCTGCTCCTGGTATGCTCTTCTACACTGCTCATTGAACCAGGGTTGGACCCCTGGCTTGATGGTAATGGTAGAGTGAGGGATATGCCAGGACATGAGGTTACAGATTGTGGTGGAATACAATTCTGCTGCTGCTGATGGCCCACAGCGCCTCATAGATGGCCAGTTTTAAGCTGCTAGACCTCGTCTGAATCTATCCCATTTAGCACGGTGGTAGTGCCACACAACACGATGGAGGATATCCTCAGTGTGAAGACAGGACTTCGTCTTCACAATGACTGTGCAGTGGTCACTGCTACCAATACTGTCATGGACAGATGCATCTGCAACAGGTAGATTGGTGAGAACAAGGTCAAGTAGCTTTTTCCCCTCGTGTTGGTTCTCTCAGCAGGCCCAGACTGGCAGCTATGTCCTTCAGGACTCGGCCAGCTCAGTCAGTAGTGGTGCTACTGAGCCACTCTTGGTGGTGGACATTATAGTGCCCCACCCAGAGTACATTCTGTGCCCTTGCTACCCTCATTGCTTCTTCCAAGTGGTGTTCAACATGGAGGAGTACTGATTCATCAGCTGAGGGAGGGCGGTAGGTGGTAATGAGCAGGAGGTTTCCTTGCGCATGTTTGACTTGATTCCATGAGTCAATGTTGAGGGCTCCCAGGGCCACTCCCTCCCGACTGTATACCACTGTGCCACCACCACCCGGTGGGACAGGACATACCCAGGGATGGTGATGGAGGAGTCTGGGACATTGGCTGAAAGGTATGATTCAGTGAGTATGACTATGTCAGGCTGTTGCTTGACTCGACTGTGGGACAGCTCTCCCAATTTTGGCACAAGTCCCCAGATTTAGCGAAGTGGACTTTGCAGGGTCAACTGGACTGGGTGTGCCTCTGTTGTGTCCGAAGCTGGTGCCGTGGTCAATGCCGGGTGGTCCGTCTGGTTTTATTCTTATTATTGTTTTATTGTGTGTCTTGCTAGGACATTTCAGAGGGCAGTTAGGAGTCAACCACATTGCTGTGGGTCTGGAGTCACATATAGGCCAGACCAGGTAAGGACGGCAGATTTCCTTCCTTAAAGGGCATCGGGAACCAGATGGGATTTTACGACAATCCGGTAGTTACTGATAGTAGCTTTATATTTCAGATTATTTAATTAACTGAATTTAAATTCCACAGCTGCCGTGGTGGGATTTGACCTCACGTCTCCGGATCATTAGTCCAGGCCTTTGGGTTACTGGTCCAGTAACATAACTACTATGCTACCATTCCAAGTTGAAAGAGTACAAAAACAAGGAAGCTTGCTCTAGGACCACCCCCAGCGTGGTGCTTGGCTCATCACCCAGAGAAAGAAAGGAAGACTTGCATTTATATAGCGCCTTTCACCTCCTCAGGATGTCCCAAAGCGCTTTACTGCCAATGAAGTACTTTTTGAAGTGTAGTCAATGTTGTAAAGTAGGAATCACAACAACAACAGCTTGCATTTATATAGCGCCTTTAACATAGTAAAACGTCTCAAGGCACTTCACAGGAACGTTATCAAAAACAAAATTTGACACCAAGCCCTATAAAGAGATGTTAGGGCAGATGACCAAAAATTTGGTCAAACTGGTAGGTTTTAAGGAGCATCTTAAAGGAGGAAAGAGAGGCGGAGAGGTTTAGGGAGGGAATTCCAGAGCTCAGGACCTAGGCAGCTGAAGGCACAGCTGCTAATGGTGAAGTGATTAAAATCGGGGATGCTCAAGGGGCCAGAATTGGCGGAGCGCAGAGATCTCGGGGGATTGTAGGGCTGGTGGAGATTACAGAGATAGGGAGGGGCGAGGCCATGAGGGATTTGAAAACAAGAATGAGCATTTTAAAATCGAGGCGTTGCTAAACTGGGGCCAATGTAGGTTAGCGAGCACAGGGGAGATGTGTGAGTTAGGACATAGGCGGCAGAGTTTTGTATGACCTCAAGTTTATGGAAGGTAGAACTAGGGAGGCTGGTCAGGAATGCGTTGGAATAGTCAAGTCTAGAGGTAATAAAGGATGAGGGTTTCAGTAGCAAATAAGCTGAAGCAAGGGTGGAGACGGAAATGGGCAGTCTTAGTGATGAATTGGATATGAGTTTGGAAGCTCAGCTCAGAGTTAAATAAGAATTGAGGTTGCAATCAGTCTGGTTCAACCTGAGACAGATGTTAGGGAGTCGGTGGCTAGGGAACGGAGTTTGTGGCAGGGCTGAAGACAATGGCTTTGGTCTTCCCAATATTTAATTGGAGGAAATTTCTGCTCATCCAGTACTGTTGCACAAGCAGTGTGACAAATCAGAGGCAATGGAGGGATCGAGAGAGGTGGTGGTGAGGTAGAGTTGGGTGTCATCAGCATACATGTGGAACCTGACGTGTTTTCGGATGATGTCACCTAGATGAGAAATATGAGGTGGCCACGGATAGATTTTTGGGGGACTCCAGAGGTAATGCTGCGGGAAGAGAAGCAATTGCAGGAGATTCTCTGGCTATGACTTGATAGATAGGAATGGAACCAGGCTTTGTGCACAGCAAGGTCCCACAAACAGCAATGTGATTATGACCAGATAATCTGTTCTAGTGAGGTTGGTTGAGAGATAATTATTGGCCAGGACACCAGGGAGAACTCCCCTGCTCTTCTTCGAATAATGCCGTGTGCTCTTTTACGTCCATCTGAGAGGGCAGTCTGTTTAACGTCTCATGCGAAAGACAGCACCTCCGATAGTGCAACACTCCCTCAGTATTGCACTGGAGAGTCAGCATAGATTTTGTGCTCAAGTCTCTGGAGTGGGACTTGAACCCATGAACTTCTGACTGAGCCAAGGCTGACACCTGGAAGTACGGAAATGTGGCCTAGTCGAGACTCCCCATCTTATTTTCCCTACCGTTTTGTCTCTGCTCAGGACTACCCCCACACCAATGCACTGAGATCAGGAACTCAGTCTGGTAGAACCCATGCCCTTAGATTCCATGTTTCCACATTACTGCACTGTCTTTGGCTTTGTGCTGAACATTACAGACACCGCTTAAAGACAGAATCTACAAGCAGGAAGATTCTGTCTGTTTCCTTTGTATTTATCTTAAATATTGCAATAAAAATGCTGTACAAATCGAGTACACATACTCGCCAAACCACAATAGAAGATTGTATTATATAGTGTTTCCACAACAGTTTTGTTATTAACTGCAACTGTTGTTTAAGCATGCCATAGTTCTAATGTTTTGCATATGGACTTTTTAATGATTTCTGTGCTTTTACAAGAATACAGATCCTTTCCTGCTGCGCTGTTGCAAGATGGTCCTTGGTTGGAAACCATGTGTAAGATGTTAATAAACTAAAGGCACTGTGTGTGCTCCTTGACCACTTGGAGAGTAGATAAAGACCAATGTAGCTCTGAATGGTGTAGATAAATGCATTCCTGATTCAAGCCAAGAATTCCAGTGATCTAATGGAAATCTCTTTTTTTTGACAATTTAAATTCTGTGGTTTTAAAAATATGGATGTAATTTTAATGTGATCATTCGACAGTATATTCCGTGTTAATAATTGTATAAAAATCCACTATGGCCAGTGAAACAATGGAATTTAGAGTATTCATATTAGAGGTAGAGAAATGTTTATACAATCAGAATCCTAATCAAAAGGTGGCAGTACATTGTAAAACTAGTGTATGCATTTACTGTGTATCAGGACCCTGGTTACTAAGTAAATATGATGAGCCCACGAACAAACGACGCCCGCAGTTCGTTAGCCTTCTGGTGCCTGTTTAATTACCACGAGATTTTGCACTGCAAGTTGGTGTAAGTGGGAGATCGAAATGGCGCAGCGCCCTCTACAGGGCATCTGGGATCTGTGTAAACAGGGCAAGCAACCGTGTATCTCCTTAACCAATCAGATTGAAGAATTGTGAAATGAACAGCGCAGAGTGAAATAAAGAGAGGGAAAGAAAGATTGAATTAAGAGAGAGAAAAAAGACAGAAAGTAAACGTAAAAAAATGGTCCAGCAATTCGGCTCTCCGGCTTCCCGCGGGTGCAAGAATCACGTGCGCACTTACATACCGCGCCTGCCATTGTGCTTCGGGCCCGCGTGGAATTCGGCTCCTGGGCCTCCTGCAGCTGCCAGCGCGCAGTGCTTGCGTATCCCAGGGGCGCAGTTAATTTGAAGCGTCCCCTGGGATCACGTGGGCCATGGAGAGCCAATTGGAGCAGGGAATCTTCATTCATAGATTTTGACAGGAAGACCTGTCAAATCTATGAATAGAGATCGGCCCCAAAACCTCACTAAAACTTCAAATAAATTAAAAAAAAAAAAAATCACATTTTTAAAATAACTATAAATTACATAAATTAACTACTTTAAACAAAAATTAAAATTTTTTGAAAAAAATAATTACACTTTTTAACGGTGCTAAAAATAAACTTGCCTTTCTTTAAAGTATGTAAAAAAGATAAACCTGTTGAAAAAATGTTTAAATTGTACTTAATTCACCACTTACCTTGTTAAAAACAGGCCGTGCGCCTCTTTTTTCCCCGCGCAGCTTCTCCGTACTTACTCTCACGGAGAAACCTGAAAAAAAAAACGAAGTTCGCTGCGTGCGCGCTGCCTCTCTGGCGCACACGTTCGACCTCTGAACCCCTTCCTTCAGGGGAACGGAAGTTCCGGTTTCCAGCGCATGCGCAGTGCGTGCGCGAAACCGGCACTTTCGTTGGGTCTACGGGTGAGTACCCAGCGCGTACTCACCCGTGGAGACCCAAATTTCTGGCCCAATACAGTATATATTTAAAAAAATCTCCAACAACAATTAAAAACTAAAGGAATGTAACTCCACACTTGTAATAGTTAGTTTTCAGTGCCAGAGATTTTGTTTGGCAGTAATTAAGACTTAGACGGAAATGGACAAGCCCTAACTTTCTGTGGTAAGTTTAGTTCATAGTTCCCATGCAAGTACAGGAACTTCATGCTAATCAATGCATTTGAATGGTGAGTCAGTCAGCGAGATGCTGTTTTTGTGAAGCTAATGGTGGAGCGGCACAATTCAGACATCAACTTCCAGATTTTAGCATTTAACCCGCATTTGCCCTTGCCTGAAGTTGCTGTGCGATTTGCACATAAATAACGGTGAGTGCCATTAGCCTCACCATTATTTTGAAAGTAAATTCTGACCCAATATGTGCTAAGCTTTTAATGCATCCCCACTTGACTGCATTTTAACTGACAGTGATACCAGAACGTAAATACAGTTTTCCCCATTCCTTCAATGTAGTTCAGCCTCTATGTACAACAGGCCAACAGGAGGCACCCTGGGGCCCCATTCTCTTAAGAATTTTACAACTACAGAGTAACTATGCAATCCATGGGATCTCCCCAACACCCCCACCCACTGCAAAAAAAGCCTGGCTCTAAACTGTCACCTTAGTTCTCTTGAAGAGACCAAGTAAATACAACAAAGTAACTGTACATTCACAAAATGACAGGCTCCCAAGTTGTCCAGGTCAGTGAGACAATTGAGAAGATGGGGAGAGGGAGTTGTGTACATGGTGTTTGAAATAGATTTAAAGAATGAGGAAGATTATACCATAGGTAGTAACTTGATATTATTTCTCAACTATTCCACCTCTGAATACCAAAGAGTTATACCTGAGCATGAAGTTCCCATAATCTAAATGTTGGAGGAAAAATGAAACAAATGGGGATTGTTTTCAAGGTGAAGAACTTAAGGTCATGCAACAAAATTAGATCAAATAGATCAGATATGAATTTAAGAAGTACAGGATTTAGGTTCCAGGAAAGCACAATGAACTGAGTGAAAGGGTAAATTTTGCATCAGATGTTCCTGAGTTTTTTCTAGGTGGAGGATGCCAAGCCACAATGTGGACCCTTTAAACAAATAGATGATAAACCTGAAGAAAGCAAGGATAGAAAATGAAGAATAAGTGGGGTATCACAAGGTTAAAAGAATTACCAAGGCATCAAAAGACAAACACTTTACATTTAGCATTGATGTGCTTTTAAAGCATATTTTAATGGAAATGATTGTCACTCAAAAAGCCGAGTGGGAGGATGTGTCACTTTACAATCTTTTGCCTCTATCAATGAAGGTCTTGTTTGAAGATTTTAAAGAGAAAAGAAACATTGCTACATAAAGAGGTTATCAACGGTGAACACTGAGACACAGCAGTACTGAAAAAAGGACTTAAAGACTGTATGACAATACTAAAGCTTTTAATTGAACTACTTTAGGTCATTTCTTATAGTTTATACCTTAAGAAAGGATTTGTATTTATATATCGCCTTTCATGATCTCAGGACATCCCAAAGCGCTTTACAGCCAATGAAGTACTTTTGAAGAGCAGTCACGGTTGTAATGTAGGAAACGTGGCAGCCACTTTGCACACAGCAAGATCTCACACAGCAATGAGTTAATGACCTGATCATCATTTTTAGTGATGTTGGTTGAGGGATATTTGCCAGGACACCCCTGCTCTTCTTCGAAGTAGTGCCGTGGGATCTTTTACATCCACCTGAGAGGGAAGATGGGGCCTTTGTTTGGAATATTGTGTCCAGTTTTGATCCCCTCACATGGTGGGAAACATAGAAGCTTTGGAAAAAGCCCAAAGGAGGATCACAAGGATGACCCCCAGCTTAAAAGGCTGGGTCTATTTCATTTTAGAAATGCGTAGACTTCGGGGTGATTTGATAGAGGTTTACAAAATTGTTGAAGGACTTGATTGTATTCCCCTTGAGAGGCTATTTCAACTAGATAGGCTGGAGAAGATCAGAGGTCATGTGTATAAGCTATGTAAGGGTAGGGCAAGATTAGATGTTAGATGGTTTTTCTTTTCCTTGATGATAGTAGACCTATGGAACAAGTTACTGGCTCACATGTTGAGTACATATTCTCTGCGTGCCTTCAACAAAGCAGTTCTAAAAAGTAGTTAAAATACCACGTGGTCTCCTGGACTAGTTTTGATCGCCTAAGTGGGTCTGAGAGGAATTTCCCATATATTTTTTTCCCCCCTGATTGGCCTTGTTTTTTTTCTGGTGTCTTGCCTCTCCTGGGAGATTACATGACTGATGGTGGGCAGGTGGGTTTGGGTTCTGGTGGGTATGGGAGCTGGTGGGTATAGAATCATAGTAGTTTACGGCACAGAAGGAGGCCATTCAGCTCATCATGTATGTGCCGGCCGAAAAAGCACTATCCAGCCTAATCCCAATTTCAAGCTCTTGGTTCATAGCCTTGTAGGTTACAGCACTTCAAGGGCATATCCAAGTACTTTTTAAATGCAAGAGGGTTTCTGCCTCTATCACCCTTTCAGGCAGTGAGTTCCAGACCCCCACCACCCTCTAGGTGAAAAAAGTTCTCCTCAACTCCCCTCTAATCCTTCTACCAATTACTTGCAGGCCAGAGATTGGACAACCTCCAACGTGCAGGTTCTGTGATACAGACGGTGCTGGACAACTTGAATCCCAGTGTGGTGGGCTCATCAGTGGCTCATGGGTGAAGCAGCATAGGGGCGATGTTCCAGCCTGTAGTTGCAACTGACATGGGGTCAATACTGTCGACAATCCTGAGGGCAGGTCTTGGAGAAACACTGCCATCATCAATAAGAGAAGGCTTGACAGAGGTGAGGGATGTCATTCAATCTGTTCTCAGTCAGATTAATGGAAGCATTCAGCTTGAGTGATACATCAGCAGATAGAGTCAGCAACATGATAGGTCATTGGCTGCAAACCAGCAGTCTGTCTCAAAGAGCACAGGCACTATCTCATTGCTCTGGCCTCTCAAAGACATTGTGGATTCTACTTGGGGCAACTCATTCTATGTCCTGAAGCCCAGGTAGCAGAGAATCCTGCTGATGTCTCCCTCTGCCCCAAGATGGACGTGACTCATCCCTCCAGTAGTATGGCTACCAGAAGCTCAGCACAAGGGATATAGTCAGTGACGCACAATCAGTTGCTGAACAAAAGCTCAAAGTTGATTGCGGGGTAAATAGTCACATATTATGTTTATGAAAAATAAATTCATTTGCACACACTCCTATGCTTTGATTATTTTTCTTTTTATATTTTCTCTGCAATCATTTGAGAAATGATAGAGTATAGGTGCAAATGATCTGTCAGCCCTTCTGTAGTGACAGTAAAGAAAACGTGGGGAATATCTATTAGTGTGGGCACTGGTTGCACAATTGATGGATTGAAATATTAAAGCGAGTGGAATTAGTTTTGATTCATTCAAATGCAAATTAGATATCTTTCAGAAAAATATGTTGCGATACAGTATTTTATGAGTAATTGGAGACATGACGTGCTGAATATTAGTGAGGGGGTGATGACACCTCGGGGGAGTGCAGCCTAGAGCACATTCACATTAGGGCAAATGACTGCACAGGGGGCACAGCGAAGAGTAGAAATGCAGTGGTCATAGGGGATTTGATAGTCAAGGGGATAGATAGGTGTTTCTGCAACCACCCCCCTGGTCATCCTCTGGCCCCCCCGATCACCCTCTGCCGTCCCCCCCCCCACCCCCCCGGATCATCCTCTGCCCCCTGACCACCACTTGTCCCTCACTTGATCCCTCCCTCCCTCCTGTCTGTGGCCTTGTGCCGCAGGCCTATCTGCCCGCAGCCAGCCAGTCTCTTAATCTGGCTGGCTGCAGGTGGGAAACAGAGGTTTGAAATGCAAATCAAGCCCTGTCGTTAAATTCTGCAGGGCCTGCAGAAAACCTGTTCTCCCGGGTTTCCCGACCACGTCCGAGCCCACCTGCTCCCAACCCGTCAAAGGATTAAAATTCAGGCCATAGTTTCAGGCATTTTTTTTTCATTCGTTCATGGGATATATGGGCGTCGCTAGCAACGCCAGCATTTATTGCCTATCCCTAATTGCCCTTGAGAAGGTGGTGGTGAGCCACCTTCTTGAACCGCTGCAGTCCGTGTGGTGAAGGTACTCCCACAGTGCTGTTAGGCAGGGAGTTCCAGGATTTTGACCCAGCGACGATAAAGGAACGGTGATATATTTCCAAATCAGGATGGTGTGTGACTTGGAGGTGAACTTGCAGGTGATGGTGTTCCCATGTGCCTGCTACCCTTGTCCTTCTAGGTGGTAGAGGTTGCGGTTTTGGGAGGTGCTGTCGAAGAAGCCTTGGCGAGTTGCTGCAGTGCATCTTGTAGATGGTGCACACTGCAGCCACGGTGTGCTGGTGGTGGAGGGAGTGAATGTTTAAGGTGGTGGATGGGGTGCCAATCAAGCGAGCTGCTTTGTCCTGGATGGTGTCGAACTTCTTGAGTGTTGTTGGAGCTGCACTCATCCAGGCAAGTGGAGAGTAGTCCATCACACTCCTGACTTGTGTCTTATAGATGTTGGAAAGGCTTTGAGGATTCAAGAGGTGAGACACTCGCCGCAGAGTACAGAGTCTCTGACCTGCTCTTGTAGCCACAGTATTTATGTGGCTGGTCCAGTTAAGTTTCTGGTCAATGGTGACCTCCAGGATGTTGATAGTAGGAGATTCAGCGATGGTAATGCCGCTGAATGTCAAGGGGCGGTGGTTAGACTCTCTCTTGGTGGAGATAGTCATTGCCTGGCACTTGTGTGGCGCGAATGTTACTTACCAGCCCAGGCCTGAATGTTGTCCAGGTCTTGCTGCATGCGGGCACGGACTGCTTCATTATCTGAGGAGTTGCGAATGGAACTGAACACTGCGTAATCATCAGCGAACAACCCCACTTCTAACCTTATGATGGAGGGAAGGTCATGTAGCCTGGTAAATAAGGTTGGTGAGCTGAAGGCATAAGTTGCTACATGCGATTATGATATAGTGGCAATAAAGGAGACCTGGCTCAAGCAAGGAGAGGATTGGGCACTTAGTATTCCTGGCTGCAATGTATTCAGGAAAAATAGGGAAGGAAAAAAAGGAGGTGGGGTGGCAGTATTGGTCAAAGACTCTGTTACAGCACTAGAAAGGGATGATGTGCTCGAGTGTTCAAAGACAGAATCTATTTGGTTAGAATTAAGAACGTTAGAGGAGCTATTACACTGCTGGGTTTATACTATAGGCCACCAAATAGTGGGAAGGAGATAGAGGAGCAAATTTGCAGACAAATTACAGAAAGATGCAAGAACTACAGAGTAGTGATAATAGGGACTTCAATTATCCTAATATAGACTGGGATAGTAACAGTGCAAAGGGCAAAGAGGGGGAGGAATTCCTGAAATGTGTACAAGAGAACTTTCTTGATCAGTATCCCAAGTGGATTAGAATCAAAGATTGGCAGGTAAAACAGCAAATGAGCAATGGGAGGCCTGCAAAGAGTAGATGGTTCGTGTACAGAATAGACACATTTCCATGAGAGGGAAAGGAAGGGCGTCCAAAGAGAGAGCTCCCTGGATGACTGAAGATATAGAGAATAAAGAGAAAAACAAGGCTTATGATAAATGCCAGGTTGAATACAGAAAGTACAGAGGAGATTTGAAAAGGAAATAAGAGGGGCAAAGAGAGTATGAGAATAAATTCATGAGTAACATAAAAAGGAACCCAAAAGTCTTTTATAAACATATAAATAGTAAAAGGGTGGGACCAATTAGGGACCAAAAAGCAGGTCTTCTTGTGGAGGCAGAGGGCATGAGTACTAAATGAATACTTGACATGTGTCTTCATTAGAGAAGAGGATGCTGCTAATGTCACAGTAAAGGAGGAGGTAGAAGCGATATTGCATAGGATAAAAATAAATAAAGAGGAGGTTCTTTAAAGGTTGACAACACGTAAAGTAGAAAAGTCACGTGGTCCGGATGGGATGCATTCTAGTTTGCTGAGGGAAGTAAGGGTGGAAATTGCAGAGGCCCAATCTGCCAATCCTCCTTGGATATGGGAGTGGTGCCAGAGGAGTGCAGGTTGCAAAATGTTACACCCCTGTTCAAAAAAGGGGAGAGGGATAAACACAGCAACTACAGGCCAGTCAGGCTATCGTTGGTAGTAGGGAAACTTTTAGAGACAATAATTCAGGACAAAATTAATTGCCACTTGTAAAAATATGGGCTAATATATGAAAGCCAGCATGGATTTCTGAAAGGCAAATTGCGTTTGACTAATTTGTTCTTTGATGAAGTAACAGAGAGGGTTAATGAGGGTAGTGCAGTTGATGTTGCGTATATGGACTTTCAAAAGGCGTTTGATAAAGTACCACATAATAGACTTGTTAGCAAAATTGAAGCCCATGGGATTAAAGGGACAGTGGCTGAGTGGATAAGAAATTGGCTAAGTGACAGAAAGCAGAGAGTAGTGGTGAACAGTTGCTTTTCAGCCTGGAGGGAAATTAATTTTTATTCATTCTCGGGTTGTGGGTGTCGCTGGCAAGGCTTGCAGTGGTGTCCCCCAGGGGTTGGTGTTGGGACCATTGCTCTTTTTGATATATATTAATGACCTAGACTTGGGTATACAGGGCATAATTTCAAAGTTTGCAGATGACACAAAACTCGGAAATGTAGTAAACAATGAGGAGGATAGTAACAGATTTCAGGAAGACATAGACAGACTGGGGAAATGGGCAGACACGTGGCAGATGAAATCTAATGCAGAGAAGTGTGAAGTGATACATTTTGGTAGGAAGAATAAGGAGAGGCAATATAAACTAAATGGAGCAATGTTAAACGGGTTGCAGGAACAGAGAGACCTGGGGGAGTACGTACACAGGTCTTTGAAGGTGGCAGGACAAGTGGAGAAGGCTGTTAAAAAAGCATATGGGATCCTAGGCTTTATAAATAGAGGAATAGAGTGTAAAAGCAAGGAAGTTATGCTAAATCTTTATAAAACACTGATTCGGCCTCAGCTGGAGTATTGTGTCCAATTCTGGGCACCGCACTTTAGGAAGAATGTGAAGGCCTTAGAGAGGGTGCAGAAAAGATTTACAAGAATGGTTCCAGGGATGAGGGACTTCAGTTACGTGGATAGACTGGAGAAGCTGGAGTTGTTCTCCTTAGAGCAGAGAAGGTTAAGGGGAGATTTGATAGAGGTGTTCAAAGTCATGAAGGGTTTTGATAAGAGTAAATAAGGAGAATTTGTTTCCAGTGGCAGAAGGGTCGGTAACCAGAGGACACAGATTTAAGGTAATTGGCACCAGAACCAGAGACGACCTGAGGAAACATTTTTTCACATAGCGAGTTGTTATGATCTGGAATGCACTGCCTGAAAGGGTGGTGGAAGCAGGTTCAATAGTAGCATTCAAAAAGGAATTGGATAAATACTTGAAGGGGAAAAATTTACAGGACTCTGGGGAAAGAGTAGAGGAGTGGAATGAATTGGATAGCTATTTCAAAGAGCTGGCACAGGCACGATGGGCCGAATGGCCTCCTTCTGTGCTTTATCATTCCGTGATTCTATGGTGAATATAGCGTGCTTGGGAGGAAAAAGGTGATTTTGGACCTACGGTTCCCAAAGCTCTCCACCTATGGGGTTTTCCTTGCATCATGTCTGCGTCTGTTGTAGACTAATTGAAAGAGATTGATTGCTATGATAAGTCAACAACTCCATTATCATTGTATCATGGGACTACCAGGATGGTAGAAGGCGAACTAGATGGACCTTGGTCTTTTTTCGTCTAGCAACTCCTATGTTCCTATGACTTACAATGGGCAGATTTCAGTGTCCAGCAATGCTCCCTGTGATCATGTGTTCTCATGCAACTAGAGTGACCTCTCAAATCCACCCCCAAAATATCTTAAATATTTAAGATATACTTTTGGAGAACACGCTGCGAGCATGTAGCCAGCTGGTGAGCATAGAATCCAGTGTGTAACAGCTCTTAAAGGGCTGCTGCAGCTAAAGTGGTGGGGGGGGGAGGGTGGCGGTGGGGCGATGCTTTTTTGAGCCCAGTACTGCTGTGCGTTGGCAAAGCTTGAAGATGACTACAGACAGTGTGAGTACTGCCTGCTTTCTCAAAGAAAGGCTGGATCTGCTGCTGGAAAAGTACAGCTCAGGAAGGCGGGAATATTTGATGCTGAGGGGAACCCTTCTGCTCGACCAAATGTGCAGCAAGTGCAGCATGTGAGGAAGGAGCGGTGAGCTCTGTCAGTGCAGTTCCGCACAGTGCATTCAATGTGGGAGCAAATGAGGAAATGTTTTTCCAGACTGAGGAAGAGTGCCTAGGACCCCCAAAAGCCAGCCTAACATTCAGTCATCCTCCTTAGATAAGTAGGGAAACGACAACAACAACTTGCATTTATAGAGCGCCTTTAACATAGTGAAACGTCCCAAGGCGCTTCACAAGAGCGTAATCAGACAAAATTTGACACCGAGCCACATAAGGAGATATTACACAGATGACCAAAAGCTTGGTCAAAGAGGTAGGTTTGAAGGAGCGTCTTAAAGGAGGAGAGAGAAGTAGAGAGGCGGAGGGGTTTAGGGAGGGAATTCCAGAGCTTAGGGCCTTGGCAGCTGAAAGCATAGCCACTAATGGTGGGGTGATGAAAATTGGGGATGCTCAAGAGGCCAGATTTGGAGGAGCGCAGAGATCTCAATAAATTTAGCATGAGTGAATCCTGCGTTGACCTCACAAATCTATCATTCAACACTCGGATGATTTGCTCAACATCACAGACCACTGCAGGTTAAGCAGAAAAACTCTTGCGTTTAATACATGTCGCTGTCTTGACTGACGCTGTCTTACTATACCTAGAAATCTGGGAAAAGGAGTGATAGCATAAATCATTCTGTGGTACTTTGGTTAATCCCATAGAAAGGCAATTAACCGTTGAGGTTAAAAACCCCCTCAGACCACAGCAGGTTAATTAGGAATTTTTTTTTAGTGCACTCACAGGAATGCACAACTTTACTTGGCGAATGCGCCAAAAGGAATCCACAACTGAGTGACAATCCAGAGGCAGCTGCAAGAATGCTGCAGAACTAGCTAAACCGTCACTTAAAAATGTATTCTGTGGGCCAGCTCAGCTGTAAAGTGCATCATTTCTGTGGGAAATGAAGGGATAAGTATAGTCGTAGAATGCAAAATTTACAGAAGATCTTCAGGCCATAGCCAACAATGTAATGGCCAAGGACAAGTGTTCTTTACTGTAGGGAAAGGCAACCGACAAATTACCTGAATGTCAAGCAGGCATATGATGTGCTGGACGAGAATCTGGAATCACTGAAGATCTCCCATCTTAGCCTGAGTTATATCAGACCCTCTGAGGTCGATTTTCACTATTCTCGCCCGGCATTAAGGGGCGGTAATGGCATCAAAATGGGGTCGGTAGCTTTACCACCCCGTTAACACCGGCAATGCGGCTGGCGCCATTTTGAAGAGGGCCTACCTCTGGGTGTCCAAAGCGCCCGTCTGCTTCAGGCGATAGGTCCCCTTCTAATATGCAAATTGGGGTCCTATGATGTAAAAAGGATGGCAATTGCCATTTTAGGTCGGAACTGGTCAGAGGCTGCTCCGTGCACACTCCGAACAGTTCCACGGGCGATGGAACCAAAGAGGCCCAGTCCAAGGTAAGTGCTGAAATATCTTTGTGGGCCCTGGGCAAAAATAATCTGGGCAACTAACACCCTGGGACCCCACCCCAACCCTTAATTTACCTTGCTGGCGACCTCCCCGATCTGATCTTGAGGCCTTAAGCAAGCTGCATCGTGAATTCTGTTTGGCACCCTGCAACTTGCCTTCCAGATTTAAATGGTCAGTCGCCCAAATGTCAAAATCGACCCCTCGGTCTTTTGACCATTTCTCCACGTGATGCCCCAGCCTTTCCTCTTCCATCCTTCTCTGGTCCGTTCACTCATCCCATCCATTTCACTACATCTTCCATTGTGTCAAGATACATGCACAGTTTACACGGTATTAAATTCTGGCTGAAAATAGCTTCTGACTTCAATGAATTTGATCTGGCCAATTGATGCTTTTAGCCCGGTGGTAGAAAATATCTAATGCTCTCTTAAACTTGTAATGTGGCATTAACAGCATTTAGGGCAAAATTTTCAAATCAGAGGGCAGATATGGTCATGCTGGGCCACACATAGAGTGTTAATGGAATTTGTGAGCTCCCTGTATTAGGGTTGACTCTGTAGAGTCATAGAGGGAGAAATTCGGTTGATTTGCGCCTCCCGTTAGCGCACTAAGAGGGCGCCAACAGGGCGCAAAGCAACTAGCGCCCGGGCGCAGTGCCGCTAATGCCTCCCGCGAAATTCAGCGGGAGGTTAGCAGCGGCGGTAACCGTTAGCGCCCCACGGCGCTGCACCTCTGGCGATGACGTCATCGCCGTGCGCAGCGCACTGCTCGCGCCCTGGCCGCGATCTTCGGTAGCGCCCCTTGACTTACCGCCGGACGCTATGTCCAACACGGTCAGGGGAGCCTACCTGCGGCAGGGATGACGCAAATTAAAGGGGAGGTGCCAGGCGGCCATTTTTGTTGCTGGCTGCCTGCCAGCACCTACCCCCGTTGCTGTCCCCGGTCTCCTGTGAAGCCCCCCCGCGGGGTGCTGGCACTCCGATTCCTGGTGGCTCAGGTGGACCCCGGTTTGCGCTGAGCTAGGCCCCTCCACTTTAATAAGGGGAGGAAGACCTGTAGTACCGCGGCACGACGTGCCACAGCACATGGCACTGTAGCACGTAGCGCCACGATATTCACTCGCAGCGCCCCAAGAGGGAGGGGGAGTGCTTCCAGTAGTGCCCCGCCTCCCTCTTGGGGCGCTACCAGTGAATTTCGGGTGTGGGGGCGCTAACTTTTTTGGGGCGTTAAAAGTAATTAGCGAAGTTAGCGCCCCAAAGCGCACCAATTTTGCCCCCATAGAGTCATAACGTTCCAGAAGGAGGCTATTCAGCCCATCGAGTCTGTGCCGGCTCTCTGTAGAGCAATCCAGTCAGGAGCATCATTTAAATGTCATTGTTAGAACATTCAGGAGCATAATTTAAATGTCATGCTAATTCTAATCTAATGAGTCCTCATGTGAAATCGTGTTGTTCACGTTGGGATTGCACAGTGCGGTCAGTCCGTCCATCTGTAATGGCCGTTAAAGACATTGGGCTAGAAATTCGTTATAGCCAAGGAATGGGCAGTGTTAGTAGAAAAGTTGGAGAATTAGCGCCAGGCGCAAATGCCTTAGACTGCACGCAAAATTCGTGCTCACTGCTCAAAATGTGATTGGATTCCTAATTCAAGTCTTAAAGCCCAAGCTCATTGACGTTACACTCAAAGGGTGGACCAATATCAAATGCAGTCTAATCGCAAGTCATGATTGCCACAGGCTTTTTTCAGTACTTAAAGGGGAGGTTCATTGATGCTGCAGGACCTCATTCTCAGCATTGCTGGCTGTGCAGCTGCCTCAGCAAGCAGAAGCAAGACAAGGAGAAGGAGCTGGAGGACTGAACCAGTTGTACTCATGGCAGATTCACGCCCCAGGGAGAAAGCCCACAGATTCTGCAATGAAGCATTGGAAGCATTGGTTTTTGCTGTGGAGAGACGGAGGGCGGTGCTCTACCTGGCAAGTGGCAGGAGGCCCTCGCCACAAGTCTTCCACACCATGTGGAGGGAGGTAGCCCAGCAGGTCTCGGGCAGCACTGTGGTCCCCAGGACCCACACACAGTGCAGGAAGAAATTAAACGACCTCACTCGGGTGGTCAGGGTGAGTGAATGCTTCAACAAATGCTACATACCACCATCTGAGCCACAATCTTCACACACTGCCCAAAGCACCACACCCCCAACACTCACCCACCAACAATCTCTACCTACCAACACTCACACCCACATCTCACACCTGGCACACAATGAGAGCTATTCAGCTATGGCAGGCACATCACCCAAACACATTGCTCCACACTCACACACACACACTTTCCTTTCTCTTGCAGGCCAAGGTGGCTCACAACAGGAGGGAGCAGGAGCGCACAGGTGGGTGACAAGCTGACACCCAACCACTGTCTGCGCTTAAGCATCGAGTGCTGCAGACTATTGGGCACCAGGTGGTGGGCACCGTGGCCACCGGCGACATTGACCCCTTTGGGGACAAGAACGGTATGTTCATCCCTACTCCTTCTTCTCACATCCCACGTCCCCCTCACCCCACAAGCATTTCCCACTTTCCAGCTAATCATGCTGTATGCATGCATTTCTCCCTTTCTGCCCCCTCCCCTCACCTTAACCCGACTCTTGTGCCTTTATGCTTTCAGTTAATCAGCAAGCACCCGAGCAGCCTGTCCCTGAGGGCACGGTAGAGAGCCAGGCGGGACAAGAGGAGGACGAAGAACACACCACATCACTGCATGTCTCACCTGCAGACACCAGCTCAGATACTGGCACTATGTGTTCTTTAGAGGCTAGTATAGTAGCGGGATCTGCACAGGGTGAGGCACTGGGGACGAGTGGGATGCAACGAGGCCAGGGGGAAAGCGTAGCTCGGGTGCCAGCTCCCCGGAGGGCGAGTTTGCATGCGATTTCTGCTGCACAGGACACAGATGAGGACCTGATGGGGAGGCATTTAGAAGAAGGGTGATGGGCATGCACACGGAGATGATAGGTGCAATGGCGAGGGTGCCTGAGAGCCTCTCAGCAATGGCAAGGAGCGTGGATGAGTCCGCCTCCAACATTGCACAAGGCTCTGCGCACACCATGGAGCCCATCATTTCCAGTCTGCCAAGGATGGTGGACTCCCAGAGAGACCGTGGCGACCCAGACCTGATGCCACGTGTGATAGGCGATCTGGCAGCTTCCATTGCAGCACAGGTGGAAGCGACGCAACGTCTTAGTGCTGTAATGCAGTCTATGCTTGGTGGCATCCAATCTCGGACTGCTCTCATGCAGTCTCAGCTTGATGCAACGCAAGCTCTGACTGTTGCCATCGTGGCTGGGTCTGCCACTGTCGACCGGGGCTTTCACGGTGTCGCAGCAGGCCAGCAATCTGTGCTCCAACAGATTGCTAGGGATGCTGAGTGCTGCCCCGGGGGAGTGGCAGTGGGTCAGTGGAACAGGAACCTGCTGTCCTCTTTCAGGATGACAGCATTCCTGCTCCCACCACTGCCATTCCGCCATTGCCCTTGTTGCTGCCTGTCATCCAGCCAGCCCAGACTGCTGCCGCCCATGCTGATGTGGTGCAGTCTACAGCCGGGCCTTCCAGGCCCAGAGCTGGTCGAGGGCGTCCTGCAAGGCCATCTGAAGTCTTCCACACGAACACTCAGCAGCCTTCCACCAGCTCTGCTGCAGCCATTGGGCCAACACTTCGTAGGAGCACTAGAGTAGGCAAAGGCACAGCAACAAGAGGCATTAAGGGATTGCACAAGGGTGAATAGTTAATACTTTTGGTGTAAATATGTGTTCACTGATTTTTGATAAATTTATTAATTCAGTTTGGATTCTTTTGTGGTGTGTCTCATTTCAGCTTTGCGCTGTGATATGGCCTGCGACAGGGAGGAATGATGTGGATGTGGTGAGCAACGGGGATCTGGGGTTGAATTCATTCGAACCACAATCTGAAGAGGTGGTCACGGACCGCCCTTCCGGAAGGCCGATTGAGTGGCTGCTTACCTCGCTCCTGTTCCTCCTCCTCCTCCTCCTCGCCCTTCTCATCTTCCTTGTACTACTTGACATCCTCCTCCTCCTCCTCCTCTCCCTCTTCCTCCTCCTGAGGTGGTACCACAATCCCTGGTGGCAAGGGCTGGGCCCTCATGACGGCCAAGTTGTGGAGCATGCAGCAGACCACCACGAAATGGGACACCCGCTCAGCCGAGTACCGGAGGGTTCCTCCTGAGCGGTCAAGGCAGTGGAACCGTTGCTTCAGTAGGCCAATCGTCTGCTCGATGATGTTCCTGGTGGCAGCAGGGCTCTCATTATATGAGTGCTGGGCAGGCGTGTTGGGGTCGGAGGGGAGTCATGAGCCAGGTGGAGATCGGATAGCCCTTGTCTCCGAGCAGCCACCCTCGAGCTTGACGTGGTGGCTGGAAGAGTGCTGGCACACCAGTCTGGTGCACCAGTCTGGTGCAGGATGAAGGCTTCGTGGCTGCTGCCAGGATAGCGGGTATTGACATTGAGGATTCGCTGTCTGTGGTTGTACACCAACTGCACATTAAGTGAGTGGTAGCCTTTGAAGTTATGGAAGATCTCAGGATTGTTATGCGGTGCCCACAAAGCCATGTGGGTGCAGTCAATGGCGCCCTGCACCATGGGGAAGCCCGCTATCCTGGCAAAGCCACATGCACGCTTGTCCTGCTTCTCTCTGGTGATGGGGAAGGAAATGTAGTCCCTTCTCCTAACGTAGAGAGCCACTGTGACCTCCTGGATGCAGCGATGGACGGCAAACTGTGAGATGTTAGCTATGTCTCCTGTTGCAGACTGGAAGGATCCACTGGTGAAGAAATTGTGGGCGACGGTGACCTTGACTGCCACTGGGAGAGCCGTGCTCACCCTGGTCTGAGGCTGGAGGTCTGTTTGCAGGAGGTGGCAGTTCTGTGACCACCTCCTTGGTGAAGCGGAGCCTTCTAATACACTGCTCCTCGCTTAATTAGAGGTAGGAGAAGTGCTCTTGGAATACCCTCGGAGGGTAAGGCCTCCTGTTGAGAGCCCTGATGGCCCTCCTCCTCCCTCTGGACACATGTTCCAGTCTTTCTCGCTGCCTCCGCTCCCTCTGCTGTAGATCCGGGAGGGCGAGGTTAATTGCCAGAACAGCCCCCATTAATGTAACCAAGAGCCTGGTCTCCAATCGCCTTGGATCCCCTTGCCATTGGACCAAGACCTTGCTCTGTCAAGCCCGTGTGGTAGCTGGTGTGCAACGGCTACCCCACATAAAAAGAATTCATGCACAGGCATCTTCCACCCTTTAAAATGAAGTTCGGGACCTGGAACATCAGGACCCTCATGGACAACCCCAACAGCGACAGACCGGAATGCAGTTCTGCTATCGTTGCCCGGGAGCTCAGACGTTTCGACATAGATATCGCCGCCCTAAGCGAGACCCGGTGGGCAGGGGAAGGCCAGCTCAAGGAGCAAAGCGGTGGTTACACCTTCTATGGAAAGGCAAACCTGAAGAAGAACGCTGCCTCCATGGGGTAGGCTTCGCCATAAAAAATGAGCTAGTTGAACGTCTCAGTGACTCCCCTTGTGGAATAAACGAACACCTCGTGACTCTACGGCTCACCCTAGCCCGGAACCAGTGTGCTACAGTCATCAACACCGGAAACCACAGACGAAACCAAAGAGGAATTCTACTCCAGCCTCGAACAATCCCTGTCCCGAGTCCCAATGGGCGACAAGCTGATCCTCCTTGGCAACTTCAACTCCAGAGTTGAAAAGGACACAGACCTCTGGGGAGCTGTGATTGGCAGAGAGGGGGTAGGGAAAGCCAACTCCAACGGTACCCTCCTCCTGACGAAATGCTTAGAACATGGCCTTGTCATAACCAATACCTTGTTTCGTCAGAGAGACAAGTACAAGGCTTCATGGCAACACCCTCGCTCCAAGCACTGGCATCTGCTGGACTACGTCATCGTCCGAGCGAGGGACCACAAGGACATCTGCATCACCCGCGCCATGACAGGAGCTGATGACTGCTGGACAGACCACCGCCTAATCCGCTCTGTCATCTCCATCAACGCAGCCCCAAAACAGCGGCGGCAACAGAAGCAATGCCACAGGAAAATCAACGCTGGAGCACTCAAAGACCCTGCTAAGAAAGCCCTATTCAGCCTGCACCTCACAACCAAGCTCACAGCTCCCAGTGATTCAGAGACACAGAGTGTCCACAGCGCCTGGTCTGCACTCAAGGCCTCCATAATCAGCACCTGTGAAGAGAGGCTCGGTCACTCGACTAGGAAACACCAAGACTGGTTCGACGAGAACGACCAGGAGATCCAGGAGCTACTAAGCCGCAAGCGCAAGGCATTCCTGATCTGGAAACAGCAACACAACTCGAGAGCAAGAAAGCAGCTCTACAGACGCCTGAAGGCCGAGGTCCAACAAAAAACTCGCGACCTAAAGAACAGATGGTGGGTGGAGAAAGCGCAGGAGATCCAGCAGCTAGCCGACAACCACGACATGCGTGGATTCTTTAGCGCAGTCAAGACCACCTACGGCCCAAGCACCCAAGGACCTACCCCACTGCGGGCCAAGAATGGAGAGGTACTCATCAAGGACAGAGAGGCAGTCAGTGCCCGCTGGAAGGAGCACTTCGAAGATCTCCTTAACTGAGACTCTGTCTTCGACGCGAGTGTCCTCAACTCCATCCCGCAGCATGCTACCTGCCACCACCTCAGCACAACCCCAGCCCGGCATGAGGTTGAAAAGGCCATCTGACAACTGAAGAACAACAAGGCCTCAGGAGCAGATGGAATCCCCGTCAAGGCGCTAAAACATGGCGGAGAAGCACTATTGGCGCGAATACATGAACTCATTTCTCTTATTTGGAAGGAGGAGAGCGTGCCGGGGATCTCAGAGATGCTGTAATCGTGACCATCTACAAGAAAGGTGACAAGTCCGATTGCGGTAATTACAGAGGAGTCTCCCTGCTGTCTGCCACAGGGAAAGTCATCGCAAGAATCCTCCTCAATCGCCTTCTCCCAGTGGCTGAAGAGCTCCTCCCAGAGTCGCATTGTAGATTCCGCCCACTAAGGGGCACAATGGACATGATCTTCACCGCGCGTCAACTACAAGAGAAATGCAGGAAACAGCACCAACCGCTGAACATGGCCTTCTTTGACTTCACAAAGGCCTTCGACACCGTCAACCATGAGGGATTATGGAGTGTCCTCTTCAAATTCGGCTGCCCTCAAAAGTTTGTCACCATCTTCCGCCTGCTTCACGATGACATGCAAGCCATGATCCTGACCAACGGATCCACCACAGACCCAATTCACATACGGACCGGGGTCAAGCAAGGCTGTGTCATCGCACCAACGCTCTTCTCGATCTTCCTGGCTGCACTGCTCCATCTCACCCTCAGTAAGCTCCCCACTGGAGTGGAGCTAATTTACAGAACAAACGGGAAACTGTTCAACCTCCGTCGCCTCCAGTCCAGATCCAAGGTTGTCCCACCCTCTGTCATCGAATTACAGTATGCAGACGACGCTTGCGTCTGCGCACACTCTGAGGCCGAACTCCAAACCATTGTCAACACCTTCACCGAAGCGTACGAGGGCATGGGCCTTACACTAAACATCCGCAAGACAAAGGTCCTCTACCAACCTGCCCCCGCCACACAGCACTGCTCCCCAATTATCAAAATCCATGACGAGGCCTTGGACAGCGTGGACCACTTTCCATAGAATCATAGAGTCATAGAGTTATACAGCACAGAAAGAGCCCTTCGACCCATTGTGTCTGCGCTGGCAATCAAGCCCTGTCTATTCTAATCCGATTTTCCAGCACTTGGTCCGTAGCCTTGTATGCTATGGCGTTTCAAGTGCTCATCTAAATGCTTCTTGAATGTTGTGAGGGTTCCTGCCTCTACCACCCTTTCAGGCAGTGAGTTCCAGATTCCAACCACCCTCTGGGTGAAAAAGTTTTTCCTCAAATCCCCTCTAAACCTCCTGCCCCTTACCTTGAAACTATGCCCCCTGGTTATTGACCCCTCTACTAAGGGGAAAAGTTCCTTTCTATCTACCCTATCTATGCCACTCATAATTTTGTACACCTCAATCAGGACCCCCCTCAGCCTTCTCTGCTCTAAGGAAAACAACCCCAGCCTGTCCAGTCTCTCTTCATAGCTGAAGCGCGCCAGCCCAGGTAACATCCTGGTGAATCTACTCTGCACCATCTCCAATGCAATCACATCCTTCCTATAGTGTGGCGACCAGAACTGCACACAGTATTCCAGCTGTGGCCTAACTAGCGTTTTGTACAGCTCCATCATAACCTCCCTGCTCTTATATTCTATGCCTTGGCTAATGAAGGCAAGTATCCCATATGCCTTTTTAACCACCTTATCTACCTGTCCTGCTGCCTTCAGGGATCTATGTACATGCACACCAAGGCCCCTCTGATCCTCTGTCCTTCCTAGGGTCCTACCATTCATTGTGTATTCCCTTGCCTTGTTAGTCCTCCCAAAATGCATCACCTCACACTTTTCAGGGTTAAATTCCATTTGCCACTGTTCTGCCCATCTGACCAACCCATCTATATCGTCCTGTAGCCTGAGGCTTCCCTCCTTGCTATTTACCACTCCACCAATTTTCGTGTCATCTGCGAACTTACTGATCATACCTCCTACGTTCATATCTAAATTATTAATGTACACTACAAACAGCAAAGGACCCAGTACCGATCCCTGCGGTACACCACTGGACACAGGCTTCCAGTCACAAAAACAACCTTCGACCATCACCCTCTGCCTCCTGCCACTAAGCCAATTTTGGATCCAATGTGCCAAGTTGCCCTGGATCCCATGGGCTCTTACCTTCTTGACCAGTCTCCCATGCGGGACTTTGTCAAAAGCCTTACTGAAGTCCATGTAGACCACATCAACTGCACTACCCTCATCCACACACCTAGTCACCCCCTCAAAAAATTCAATCAAATTGGTTAGACATGATCTCCCCCTGACAAAGCCATGCTGACTATTCTTGATTAATCCTTGCCTCTCCAAGTGGAGACTAATTCTGTCCCTCAGAATTTTTTCCAATAATTTCCCTTCCACTGATGTTAGGCTCACTGGCCAGTAATTCCCTGGTTTATCCCTACTACCCTTCTTGAATAATAGTACTATGTTAGCTGTCCTCCAGTCCTCTGGTACCTCCCCTGTGGCCAGAGAGGTTCTGAAAATTTGTGTCAGAGCCCCTGCAATCTCCTCCCTTGCTTCACACAGCAGCCTGGGATACATCTTGTCTGGGCCTGGGGATTTATCCACTTTTAAGCCCGCTAAAACTGCTAGTAATTCCTCCCTCTCAATTCTAATTTGTTCAAGTATATCACAATCCCCCTGCTTGATTTCTATGCCGACATCGTCCTTCTCCATAGTGAACACAGATGCAAAATATTCATTTAAAACCTCACCCACATCGTCCGGCTCTACACACACATTGCCACTTTGGTCCCTAATGGGCCCTACTCTTTCCCTGTTTATCCTCTTGCCCATAATATACATATAAACCACCTTGGGATTTTCCTTTATTTTGCCCGCCAGTGTTTTTTCATGCCCCTTCTTCGCTCTCCTAATTTCTTTTTTAAGTACCCCCCTGCACTTTCTATACTCCTCTAGGGCTTCCACTGTTTTTAGTACTTTGTATCTGCCAAAGGCCTTCCTTTTTTTCCTAATCCATTCTTGTATATCCCTTGACATCCAGGGTTCCCTGGGCTTGTTGGTCCCACCCTTGACCTTTACGGGAACATGTTGGCATTATACTCTCTCTATTTCCTTTCTGAAAGACTCCCACTGCTCTGATGTGGATTTTTCTACAAGTAGCTGATCCCAGTCCACTTTGGCCAGATCCTGCCTTATCATATTAAAATCGTCCTTCCCCCAATTTAGAACCTTTATTTCCGGTCCATCTTTGTCCTTTTCCATGACTACCTTAAATCTCACCGAATTATGGTCACTGTCACCAAAATGCTCTCCTACTGACACTTCTACTACTTGCCCAGCTACATTCCCTAGAATTAGGTCCAGTACCGCCCCCTCTCTTGTAGGACTTTCTACATGCTGGCTCAAAAAGCTCTCCTGGATGCACTTTAAGAATTCCGCACCCTCTAAGCCTTTCACACTCTGACTATCCCAGTTAATATTGGGGAAGTTGAAATCCCCTACTATTATTACCCTATTATTTCTACACTTCTCTGAGATTTGCCTACATATCTGTTCCTCTATCTCCCCCTGACTGTTTGGGGGTCTATAATACACTCCCAGCAACGTGCTTGCCCCCTTTTTGTTTTTAAGTTCTACCCATGTGGCCTCATTAGAGGAACCTGCTAAGATATCATCCTTCCTTACAGCAGTAATTGATTCCTTGATTAATATTGCGACACCCCCTCCTCTTTTACACCCCCCTCTGTCTCGCCTGAAGATTCTATACCCCGGAATATTGAGCTGCCAGTCCTGCCCCTCCCTCAACCATGTCTCTGTGATAGCAACAATATCATACTCCCATGTGTTCATCAACACCTTCAATTCATCTGCCTTACTCGCAAGACTCCTTGCATTAAAATAAATGCCATCCAGCCTTGCCATACTCCCTTGTGCCGTTACATATTTGCTCTGCCTTCCAGGCTGACTTGTTTTTTCCTCTATATTTGGCTGTGCATCACCCCTGTCGAAGTTTTACATGCCGAGTAGAACTAATTTAAACAAAGAATCGTGTCAAAGAAGGCTTTTTAATAAAGTTTACTTGTTACAAGGGAAGGTTCTGACACAGTCAAGTTGCTATGTCAGAATGCTTCGAATCTTACAAGATTTTGAACATACTTTATACAAAAAAGAACACAGAACAGGCCATATGACACATCATTAAACATCCTATTTAATGCTGCACAAACTTGTGAGTTATTGCATAGGTTTTCGTTATAATAATGAGCAGAAATTCCTTAAAGATCAGATAACCAGACCTTCCTTTTGGGATTCCTTTGTTCAATGTTCATTCTCTAATCTGTGGGTTGATGGCTTACCTTATCTCATCCTGAGCTGGTTAGAACTAATTGATGCCTTGTTTTGCTAAGCTTTTCTTAGATAAGGAATTCTAAGTTGTCACCTCCTTGTAGCTAATTAGAATGATTTACTTATTATGGTGACTCCTTCTGTCGGCCATTTTGAATTCCCTTTTTAAATTCTTTTCTTAGAGAAGCCATTTTATTTGTGACTTAAAAGTAAACTGCACTTCCACATTTTCCCCTTTTGTCCTTTCTAGGACAACATAGCTTTCTCCTATCGGTCCTTATACTAACTTAAAATCTAGTCAAGGATACCAACTTCTTTTCTGTTTGTAACCATCCCCGGGATATACCTGTATTGATGGTTGACCTTATCTAAGATCGTCCTTCTTCTCTGTCTATTCTCGGTGTTTGGGCGTATGTTCTTGTAGGGGTTTTAGTTGTGTTTTGGGTGACTGTGGTGTACTTTTGTGGTTCATTAGTCTGCTGTTCTCTAACTTTTCCTGCAGCTTATACTAGCCTGCAGTTCGGGTGTTGCTATGCACCCTCTAAGGAGATAGGGTACAGCAGTTCATAGAGGAGTTCTAAGTCATGGCCCACACAGTTTATGCCTAACCTGTGGGGTTTTCCTAGGGAACTGCAGCTTATAGAGGAGGACTGATTCATGACCCACACAGTTTATACCTAACCTGTGGGGTTCTCCAAAGGAACTACAGCTGATTCATGACCCACACAGTTTATTCCTAACCTGTGGGGTTCTCCAAAGCACAAGTGCTTCTACGTGAGCCTCCAGAGTGCGGACCAAGTGGTATACAAGGTCGACGTCACCGGCAGTTGAAAGGAGTCCTCTCTCTTTCCCTGGCCTGCAGATCCCATTTGGGTGGAAGAATATTTTACCAAAAAGTGGGGAGCATGCAAAAATGTGTATATATATATATATATATGTATATCTTGTCTAGGTTGTCTAATCCTTAAAATTGTATTTTATTCAATCGCCTCAGTTCCTCCCCGAAGGGACCATACTTTTCTTCTTCGTCATTCATTAGCTCCACTCCGTATCCCATCGGGATACCAGTAGGGAGCCTACTGTCAACAAGGGCAGACATCAATGACAAAGTCCAACACCGCCTTCAGTGTGCCAGTGCAGCCTTCGGTCGCCTGAGGAAGAGAGTGTTTGAAGACCAGGACCTCTAACCCAGCACCAAGCTCATGGTCTACAGAGCAGTAGTGATACCCGCCCTCCTGCATGCTTCAGAGACATGGACCATGTACAGCAAGCACCTCAAAGCACTGGAGAGTTACCACCAACGCTGCCTCCTTAAGATCCTGCAAATCCATTGGCAGGGTAGGTGCACCAACGTCAGTGTTCTCGCTCAGGTCAACATCCCCAGCATCGAAGCTTTGACCATGCTCGATCAGCTCTGATGGACGGGCCACATTGTCTGCATGCCCAATACGAGACTCCCAAAACAATCGCTCTCCTCGGAGCTCCGACGTGGCAAGAGAGCCCTAGGTGGGCAGAGGAAACGCTTCAAGGACACCCTCAAAGCCTCCTTGAAAAAGTGCAACATCCCCACTGACACCTGGGAATCCCTGGCCCAATACCGCACAAAATGGAGGAGAAGCATCCGGGAAGGTGCCGAACACCTCGAGTCTCTTCTCCGGGAGCAAGCGGAAGCCAAGCGCAAGCAGCGCAAAGAGCGCATGTCAACCCAAGCACCCCACCCACCTGCCCCTTCAACCACCGTCTGCCCCACCTGTGACAGATCCTGTAGGTCCCGTATTGAGAACTCATTTTTAGTGTGGAAGCAAGTCATCCTCGGCTCCGAGGGACTGCCTAAGAAGAAGAAGAGAACCAAGTGTAGCAGTTTGATTCTTTGAAGAATAAATGTAGCTACTTTTTAGTTGCCACAAGTCTTGATACAAAAAACCTTAAAATTATTGAATGAAACTGTTGGAGTATGTGAAACTGACAAGAGACTACTGAAACTACACTAAACTGACAGCTGTGAGTCATTACTGATGATCCCTTTAAATAACGTCCCTGGGGCCGGCGTCCTAGTGCTTCACACCAGCTCTCCCTGTCGGTGTTTATTCCAGGTGCTAAGGTAGGTGGCGACAATCTATTTAGCAGATTGGGTGGTCAGTGAGCGTTGCACACTCACTGACATCACAATCCACCTGGTGTTGACGTTCCCAGTAATAACTCTTACTGTGGGGGGAAACTTACTGTAAATTAGAAAACCATTTCTACGCAGCGCCCTCTACAGGGACCTGTGTGAACAATGCAAGAAACTGTGTATCTCCTTAACCAATCAGATTGAAGAATCGTTAATGAGCGAACCAGGAAGTGTCAGTTAGAATATTTAATGCTATGTCAAATTAGGTATAGAAAGCAAAATAAAGAGAAGGAAAGAAAGATGAGATTAAGAGAGGGAGAAAAAAGTGACAAAGAAAAGGTAAAACATTAAAAAAAAATCAACAATAATTAAAAGCTGAGGGAATGACACTCTACATTTATAAAAGTTATTTTCAGTGCTAGAGAGGTTGTTTGGCAGTAATTACGACTTATCACGCCGTTAAAAATTCACTTACACTAAAATGGACAAGGTCATAACTTTACTGGTGAGTTTAGTGGGTATCTAGTGGGTAAGTTCTAAAACTTCATGCTGTTCCATGTGTTTCAATGGTGAGTCTCTCGGCGAGATACCGGTGTAGCGAAGCTTGTGGAGGAGCAGGGCAACTTGGACAGCAACTTCCTGATTTCTGCATTTAACTGCGCATGTGCGGTCGCTGGAAGTTGCTGTCCGATTTACATGTTAATAACGGTGAGCGCTGATAAGTCTTACCATTATTCTTACCGCAAAATCTGGCCCATTGCAACATGGGATTGCACCAGAGGCAGACTGCCCGTAACCGCCATTACCCATGGAGCCATATTTTTCGACCCTGGCACGGCTATCTCAGGGAGGCAGTAATGAAGTTACGCCATCTGCTGCAATTTGATCTGTAGTCAACCTCGGGCACAGAGACGCACAGTTAGTGATGGTCAAGGTCACCACTGCCCTGAACCTTTATTCCTCTGGCTCTATCCAAACCACTGCAAGGGACATCTGCAATATAAGTCAATGAACAGCACATAGATGTATCAATCGGGTCATGGATGCCTTACTCAGGTCAAACACCTTTATTGGAATTCCAATAGAAAAGCAATAGTGCAATGAAAGAGCACTGCAATTCTTTCGCATGACGGGATTATTGATGGAATCTATGCAGCCATCATGCGCCATGTCTCAATGCCATGATGTTCCTGAACTACAGGGAGTTCCATTCCATCGGTGTCTGGTTGGTTAGTGATCAGCAACACTTGATCATTCTGGTTAATGACCACTACCCGGGCAACAGTCATTTTAAGACAGCCCTCTGTGCCTGGTTTATTTGAATGAGAAATCAGAATGGAAAGATGCCTCTTAGGAGACCACGGTTACCCTCAGCAGCCCTGGCTAACGACATCCCTGCAAGACCTATAGACAGAAGGTCAACACAGATACAAAGCCCACATCTTGAAACACTGGGCCAGAAATTCGGCTCTCCGGCTTCCTGCGGGTGCAAGCATCGCGCGCGTACTTACCTACCGCGCCTGCCGCTGTGCTTCAGGCCCACGAGGAATTCGGGTCCTGGGCCTCCTGCAGCTGCCGGCGCGCAGTGCTTGCGTATCCCAGGGGCGCAGTTAGTTCGAAGCATCCCCTGAGATCACGTGGGCCATGGAGAGCCAATCGTAGCAGGGAATTTTCATTCATAGCTTTGACAGGAAGACCTGTCAAATCTATGAATAGAGATCGGCCCCAAAACCACACTAAAACTTCAAATACATTTTTAAAAAACCATCACATTTTTTAAATAACTATAAATTACATAAATTAACTACTTTAAACAAAAATTTAAATTTTTGAAAAAATTAATTAAACATTTTAAAGGTGCTAAAAATAAACTTACCTTTCTTTAAAGTATGTAAAAAAGATAAACCTGTTGAAAAAATGTTTAAATTGTACTTAATTAACCACTTACCTTGTTAAAAGCAGGCCTTGCGCCTCCTTTTTAAATGTGCAGCTTCTCCATATTTACCCTCATAGAGAAACCTGAAAAAAAAACGAAGTTCGCTGCGTGCGCGTAGCCTCTACCGCACACGCGTTCGACTTCTGAACCCCTTCCTTCAGGGGAACGGAAGTTCCGGTTTCCCGCGCATGCGCAGTGCATGCAGGAAACCGGCACTTCGGGTGGCCTTACGGGTGAGTACACAGCGCGTACTCACCCGGCAAGCGCCGAATTTCTGGCCCAAATGACTGGACACACCATGAGGCATCTTGAGGTACAGACTTAGTAGAGCTTCCTAGATCATCATTTGTTGTATGCAACACACATTTTCAATGTAAAGAGGCCTAACTATGAAGGCAGTGTATTAGGAAGGCCACTGAAAGGCAAGTCTAGATCAGGGCAGTGACAATATCTCCGAGCATATAGCTGCTGACACATCTTTGCAACTTGCAAGATTACTACATGAGGCTCTCATAGATGAGGCAATCACTTCTGAAACATAGCCTACTGCCCCTTCTAGAACATAACCTACTGTTTCTTCCAGAACACAACTCACTGCTTTTTCTAGAACACAGCTCGCTGTTGCTTCTAGAACCAGACCCACTGCTCATTCTAGAACATAGCTCACGGTTGTTTCTAGAACCAGACCCACTGCTCATTCTAGAACATAACTCATGGTTGCTTCTAGAACCAGACCCACTGCTCATTCTAGAACATAGCTCACGGTTGTTTCTAGAATCAGACCCACTGCTCATTCTAGAACATAGCTCACGGTTGTTTCTAGAACCAGACCCACTGCTCATTCTAGAACATAGCTCACGGTTGTTTCTAGAACCAGATCCACTGCTCATTCTAGAACACAGCTCGCTGTTGCTTCTAGAACTGGGCCTACTGCTCCTTCTAGGCGCTTCCCCAGTGGAAGGATTGAGTGTGGTGGCAGACTGCTGAGTCCTGGGATGGAGGTGGCTCAGTGCCTCCCTCGGCTGAGACATGAGATGTCTCTCCAGCAGGTGGCACCACTTCCTCTACTGTGGTAGCTTGTCTCAACGTTTTGGCACTTACGCCGTGGTTTCAATGGGGAGTTGGGGTGGCGCTGGATGGTCCAGTTGAGGCATCACCCTGAGGCACAGCGGCCTCACCGTACTTTCTGTAGCCGTCAGTGGGTCCAATAATTAATTACATAGGATTACATAGGATATACGGCACAGAAACAGGTCATACGGCCCAACCAGTTCATGCCGGCGTTTATGCTCCACTCGAGCCTCCTCCCATCTTTCCTCATCTAAATCTATCAGCATAACCCTCTGTTCCCTTCTCCCTCATATGCTTGTCCAGCCTCCCCTTAAATGCATCTATACTATTCGCTTCAACCACTCCCTGTGGTAGAGAGTTCCACATTCTCACCACTCTCTGGGTAAAGAAGTTTCTTCTGAATTCCCTATTGGATTTCTTGGTGACTATCTTATATTGATGGCCTCTAGTTATGCTCTTCCCCACAAGTGGAAACATTCTCTCTGTATCCACTCTATCAAAACCTTTCATAATTTTAAAGACCTCTATTAGGTCACCCCTCAGCCTTCTTTTTTCAAGAGAAAAGAGACCCAGCCTGTTCATCCCTTCCTGATATGTATACCCTCGCATTTCTGGTATCATCCTTGTAAATCTTCTCTGCACCCTCTCCAGTGCCTCTAAATCCTTTTTATAATATGGTGATCAGAACTGTACAGAGTACTCTAAGTGTGGTCCAACCAAGGTTCAATGCAGGTTTAGCATAACTTCCCTATTTTTCAATTCTATCCCTCTGGAAATAAACCCTCATGCTTGGTTTGATTTTTTTATGGCCTTGCTAACCTGTGTCGCAACTTTTAGTGATTTGTGTATTTGTACTCCGAGATCCCTTTGTTCCTCTACCCCACCTAGACTTGCACCCTCCAAGTGATAAGTGACCCCCCTATTCAACATGGGAGTGGGCCTGTGGGTAGTACTGAGGTTTGTGAAGCTTCGTGTCATGGGGTGTTCTCTACACCTGATCACCCAACATCTTCAAGCCAGACGAGAGCGCCTGCTGAATGTGAGCGTTCACAAGAGATGCTGTCACTGCTCTTGTTCTGACACTGGGAGGCCCACTCCTGATGCCCGTGATGCTCCATGATGCACTGCAATGTCGATAAGCCTTTGTACACGACTACGCAATGCTGCTAGTGGACTCCTTCATTGTCATGACCCAATCTGGCTGGCTCTGTAAGATGGTTGTGATCAGATAGCGACATTCTACGAGCAGTTTCCATGAGGCCCGAATCCCTGGATTCTACTGCTGTGGAAGAATGTCAGTTAACCCCGCAGCCAACAGATTCCTGCTCTCCTCACTTGCTCCTCCCCTCTCATGTTCAGTGATTCATTCGGTACTCCAATCTCAAGTTCACTACCTGGGGATGTACTTGTGCTGGAGCTTGCGACAGGTGAGGCGAGTGTGGGGAGCAGGGACATGCTAGCCTCTTCAGTGCTACTGGCACATCAGCCTGGCTCTTAGAGAATGCTGACAGAAACAGAAGAGGAACAGGCTCCCTATCTCTGTAACCTGCTCCAGCGCTATAACCCCTCAGACTCCCTCCTCTGTGGGTCTGGTTGCAACACAGTTCGGCCACCAAGTGTGGGTTTCTAAGAGGAGGCAAGAATGCAGGAGATAGCCCTTGTCCCTAAGTGGCCAGCTTTTCACTTGCTGTGCAGGGGCAAAGAGTGGGGGAGATGGAGAATTGGTGCAAGATCACACACCATTTGTGCATTTAATTCATTATTAGGACTTGGGCGTCACTGGTAAGGCTGGCATTTATTGCCCAAACCTAAGGCAGTTAAAAGACAACCACGTTGGTGTGGTACTGGAGACACGTATAGGCCAGACCTGGTAAGGATGGCAAGTTTCCTTCCCTAAAGGACATTGGTGAACCAGTTCAGTTTTTATGACAATCCGATAGCTTCACGGTCACTATTACTGATACCGACCTTTTATTTCGGGATTTATTTTTAAACTGAATTCAAATTCTCAAACTGTTGAGGTGGATATAGAAACCCTTGAGGTTCATGATGGTGGTGGGCTTGTCTGCAAGAGCCTGCGTGGTGTTGTGTGTGCAGTCAATGAGGCCCTAGACCCCTATCCTGCTGTTTTGGTCGTCCATGGGGAAAATGGAGAAAAAGCATGGCATCAGTCACCTGCTTAGTGCAAGCACGAACTGCAGACAGACTGATGTTGCTGATAGCCCCTGTTGTAACTCAGAAGGAACCGGAGGCAAAGCAGTTGAGGGCTGTAGTAACCTTGACTGCAGCAGGCAATGCAGTGCCAACTGCAGCAATGGGTTGCAGATCTTCTTGTGGGAGGTGTTCTGTGTCGGAGACAGGCTCCTTGGAGAAGCACAGCTCCTCTAAGAAATGCAGGTATGTAACTATGGGCCTGTGCATCTGTTGAATGTCTGCGAGCTCTCCTCCTCCTCGGTGGGCTCCCTACAGTGGCAACTTCCAGTCATCCTTCCACCTCTTGCTGCTGCTCCTATTCTTCCAGAATGGAATGGCCAAAAGGAGTCCCATTTTCAGAAAGAGCGTTGTCAGTACCAACATAAGCCGTGTCAACCTTGGTGCAATGGTAGTGCACTCGCCTCTGAGTCAGAAGGTCATGGGTTCAAGTACTACTCCAGAGATTTGAGCTAATAATCCAGGCTGACGCTCCAGTGCAGTACTGAGGGAGTGCTGCACTGTCGGAGGTGCCGTCTTTCAGATGACAGATTAATCCAAGGCCCCATCTGCACTCTCAGGTCGACATAAATGATCCCATAGCACTATTTCAACGTTCTCCCCAGTGTCCTGGCTTCTATTTATCCCTCATTCAACATCACTAAAACAGATTATCTGGTCATTGTCACATTGCTGTTTGTGTGTAAATTGACTGCTCTATTTCCTACATTACAACAGTGACTACACTTCAAAAGTACTTCATTGGCTGTAAGGCACTTTGAGATGTTGTGATAGATGCTATATAAATGTAAGTCTTTCTTTCTTGTTAAGCATCCTGAAGGTTGTCCGGCCACTTCAAGCAACAAAAACAGCGATTTTGCACACAAAAATAACTGGGATATACAAGCAAATTACCTACCAAACATTTAAAGCTATTTACATTGGGGCAGGTGAGTGCCCCTTTAAACATCATTGAAACTGGCCATTTCTCACCCTACTAGTGCATGGGTTTAGGAAGGGGTGGTGGTAGCACTGGTTCTGCTGAAATTGGCATCTGGGTCTTAATCTCATCAGAGGCCCCTCATTTAAGTAAAATGGCCAGATTTTGCTTTAAAAATGGCGGTGAGACTAACAGCGCTCACTGTTATTTATGCGCAAATTGGACAGCAGCTCCCAGCGAGCGCACATGTGCAGTTAAATGCATAAATCTGGAAGTTGGTGTTCGAGACGCACCGCTCCTCTGTAAGCTCCACGAAAATGGCATCTCGCCGTCTGGCTTCCCATTCAAATATATTGAATGGCACGAAGTTCCTGTATTGACATTGTAGATACGGACTAAACTCTCCACAGAACTTTAGGGCATGTCTATTCCAGTCTTTTAACAGCGTGGTAAGTCTTAGTTATGGCCAAACAACCTCTCTGGCACTGAAAATTAACTGTTACAATTATGGAGTCTCATTCCTGCAGCTTTAATTATTGCTGGAGATTTTTAAAAAATGTAAATTCTTTTGTTACTTTTTCTTTCTGTCACTTTTATCTCTCTCTTAATCCCATCCTTCTTTCTCTCTCTTTATTTTGCTTTCTGTACCTGATTTGATATTGAATTCAATATTCTAACTGACACTTCCTGGTTCAGACTGCGCTGTTTGTTAACGATTCTTCAATCTGATTGGTTAAGGAGATACACAGTTGCTCGTCCTGTTCACACACAGAGGGCGCCGCGCCATGCTGTTTGGATGTCCCACTGACAGCAACTTGCTGTGCAAAAACCCATGGAAAGTCTATGGGCAAGTGCAAGTCTTACGAATGGCTGGCACCGCTCATTCTCTGCTGATAACAAAATGCGGCCCATTTAGTAAGCACCTGTTCTGGCGGGAGTGCTGGCTGCCTAAATCAAGACCCACTCGAAAATTGCAACAGGCGGGTCTCTGGCGGTAAGTCAGCAAATATTTGTTCACATCGAAAAATTAAAGGGAGATGCAAATCGCCCCCCCGCCCCCGTTTATTTGTTTGATTGGCCCCTTGGTAAAGTGTATGTGGTGAAGTAAAATGTCCTCAGACATATCCTGGCAGACAGCTTTCATAGGAGGAAGAGGAGGAACTGAGGAGGTATGAGAGGTAGGTACGTTTACACATGAGACTCCTGCAGCACATTCCCTTATTCAACCTCCCGTGTCTATAGACCCAGGTGAACCTGCCTTGGAAAGAAAGAATTTGCATTTTTGGAGTATTGTTACAAATGTCAGGTCTGCATAGATATTATCCTAAATTCAGCATCACCAGTCTCTCCTATAAGCGGACCTGCCGTCCCTTATGATCAGGAGTATACCCGGGCTACCCATTATATAGTCATTTAATAACATTACCTGGAGAGGGAGCCGTAACTATGAAACGCCTTGTTATATGAATTGGATACTGTAATCCCACACATGCCGTCTCCAATCACTTGAAAGTCAGTCTGACCAACACTTTGGTGAAATGAGGCCAAGTATAAATCATCAAGGTGATTTATTGTACAAACAATAAGTGAACAAACAGAGTAACGTTTATAGTAAATCTGACTTCAACTTGTTTTCATAACACACCCCATAGCATAGAAAATGAAGCACGGCAAACTGTCCCTGTTAGCGGCCTAAATATACTTGTCTGACTATAAAATTCTCTGAAACTGGCAGTCCCTCACTCTCTGGACCTGGTTTCCCTGTGAGCCCTAACCCGCCTGTGTCCTTGGCCATCTGCTCCTGTGTTCCCTTATTTCATAGCTGGGCTGAAAGCCAAGGAATTCATCTCTCCCAGCTCTGCGTATTGGCCAGTTGAGCTACCGCCTGCCTAGGTGAGGGTACCCCTGCAGCTATCCCCATGCTGCCCAAATGAATGGGACCAACCCAACACGAATTGTGAGTGTTTTCTGGAATGTTTTTTAATGAATCTCCATTGTCTCATGCAATCTTGACAGATGCTATGTCTGAATTCTAATCCACATTCCCCACACACGGCTGATCTGTGGATTTAATACCTTACGATCCAAATTTAAAGTAATAACAAAATTTTAATATAAATTACATAAAAGTCCACATATGGCCAAGTAGTCAAAAATCCCAAAAGGTGACAAGCATCTATTACATCTTCAGAATGTCCCAAAGTACTTGAAAAATAAAAGAAAGACTTACATTTATGTAGCACGTTTCACGACCTCAGGACATACCAAAGTGCTTTACAGCCAATGTAGTACTTTTGACGTGTAGTCACTGTTGTAATACTGCAAAAACAGCAGCCAACTTCCACACAACAAGGTCTCACAAACAGCAATGAGATAAATGAGCAGATAATCTGTCTTAGGTGTTTTGAGGGCTAAATGTTGGGCCAGAACTTTGGGATCTTTTATGTCCACCTGAGAGGGCAGTCTCATCCAAAAGACAGTTTGCTGTCTCATCCAAAAGACAGCACCTCCGACAGTGCAGCACTCCCTCAGTACTGCACTGGACTGTCAAACTAGATTATGTGCTTAAGTCTCTGGATTGGAACTTGAATCAACAACCTTCTGAATCAGAAGTGGGCTGGTGAGAGGAAAAGCTTCCACAATTACAATTTTTTGAGCATGTTTTTCAATAATGTGCATAAATGACGGTTTGATGGCTTCAAACTTTAATTTTCATGACATCAATAAGATAAATAGGGACTTAAAGAAGAAAGATGGCGTGTGTTTCGCGCTTTTCTCGGGTCCCAACTATGTACGTTGACTTCCGCTTGTTTTACTGTTAAAAATAAAGTAAAAGGAACAACTGTTAAAGACAAATTAAACTGCCTGTACAGCAATGTACACCACATCCAAAATGGACGTGGCAATAGGAGCATCTCCTGTGATTGCTCCCACTGCTGCTAATGATGCTTCAAGAGTCCAGGATCCAAACAGGTGGATTCAATTCCCATGGACAGTGCTTACAGGCAAGGTCGGCATTTATTGCCCATCCCTAGTTGCCCTTGAGAAGGTGGTGGTGGGCCTTCTACTTGAACCGCTGCATGTGGTGAAGATGCTCCCACAGTGCTGTGGGAGTTCCAAGACTTTGGCCCAGCAACCATGAAGGAACGGTGATATATGTCCAAGTCAGGATGGTTTGTGACTTGATGGGAAACTTGGAGGTGGTGGTGTTCCCATGCGCCTGCTGCCCATGTCCTTTTAGGTGATGGGGGTTGCAGGTTTGGAAGGTGCTGTCGAAGAAGCCTTGGCGAGTTGCTGTAGTGCATCCTGTAGATAGTACACATTGTAGCAATGGTGCAACAGTGGTGGAGCGAGTGGATGTTTAAGGTGGTGGATGGGCTGCCAATCAAGCGCACTGCTTTGTCCTGGATGGTGTTGAGCCTATTGACGTCAGTGAGTCTAGTCAAAAGGGCAGACATTCATCAGCCACCCGTACTATACCACCATTGCGTGTAGGAAAATGATTACCCCAATACCTCACAGTATGCAAAATGGCTTGAAACTGTGAGGTCTTGTTTTACCAGGCCTATAGCGACATTTTAAAAGATATATGTAGAATTCAAAAGCAGAGAAATTTGGTTAGACCACACTTGGAGTATCGTACACAGTTCTGGTCTCCATATTACAAAAAAAATATAGAAACACTGGAGAAAGTGCAAAAAAGATTTACAAGGATGATACCAGAACTGAAAGGGTACAACTATCAGCAAAGACTGAACACAGAACTAGAAAAGAGAAGACTGAGAGGTGACTTGATAGAGGTCTTTAAAATGATCAGAGTATCTAACCATACAATTAATTACTTTTATGGGCAGTGATAGTTTACGTCGGCAAACGTAGCAGCCAATTTAGCACACAGCCAGATCCCACAAACAGCAATGAGGTAAATGACCAGCAAATCTATTCTTTTTTGGTGATGTTGGTTGAGGTAGGAATGTTGCTCAGGGCATTAACCTTGTTCATTAACATATACTGACATCACTGGAACAGGCAAATGTGGCCTCAGTTTAGCGTTTCCTCATGCAGCACTCCCTCAGTGCTGCACAGAAGTGTCAGTTTAGATTAAGTGCTCTGGTTCTGGAGTGGCACAACCTTCTGGCTCAAAGGTGAGAGTGCTACTGTTACAAGTTTGAAGTCTGCAATAGATATTCTGTCTGATTCAGCCTCACTGGTTTCTTCTGTAGCAAACCCTGCATCCCTTATGATCAGGAGTTTACCTTCACTGCCAAGTATCTCATCATATCATAGTGTGACCTGGGGATGGTAACAGTAAAAACCATTTGTCATCTGAACTGAATACTATAATCATGCACATGTCCCCTTGTATGTTTATCCTGTCTTCCAAAAGGAGATCTGATTTAGGGATCATAAATATAAGATAAATATAAGATAGTCATTAATAAATCCCATAAGGAATTCAAGAGAAACTTCTTTACCCAGAGAGTGGTGAGAATGTGGAACTCGCTACAACATGGAGCGATTGAGGCAAATAGCGTAGGTGCATTTAAGGGGAAGCTAGATAAGTACATGAGGCAGAAAGGAATGGAAAGATATGCTGATAGGTTTAGATGAAGAGGGGTGGGATGAGGCGTTATGTGGAGTATAAACACCGGCATGGACCTGTTGGGCCGAATGGCCTTTTTCAGTCCTGTACATTCTATGTAATTAATGCTTTAGTGAGACAAGGCCAATTATAAACCAACAAGCTTATTTAATTTAGTTTTTTTTAAATGTGTGAATGAACAGACTAACGATTGCAGTGAATTTCAAATAATTTTGAAACACTTCTCGCAATGTAGAAAATAACACAAGTCATTCTGACCCTGTTAGTGGGTTGAATAAAACTTCTCTGACTAGTAATTTCTCTGAAATTGATGAGCAATAAGCTCAGGGAGAGAGCCCTCACTCCCTGTGTCTGACTTCCTTTCAAGACGTGGCAGACTCACTCTGTCTATTTTGTATGCTTGTCTTCGGTGGACAGGAAGCTAAAACATTTGACCCTGCCCCAGCTCTCCATGTTTCGAGATTGCCCAGTCGAGCTGCCAAATGAAACCAGCTACTGCCCTCCAAGGTGTGAGCTTCTCCAGTAGCGCCCTCGTGAATGAAGCTGTACCACCATATCACCCAAAGCGCTGCCTGGGATGTGCTGGCGTATCTCATTGGCCCAAAAATTCGGCCGTTCTTGGGTGAGTACTCAGTGCGTACTCACCCGTATTCGTTCCCGAAGTGCCGGTTTCCTGCATGCACTGCGCATGCGCGGGAAACCGGCACTTCCGGTATGGCGAAGGGGGCGGTTCCTAGGTGAACCGCGTGCGCGCTAGAGGCTGCGCGCACGCAGCACACTTAGGTTTTTTTTCAGGTTTCAACGCGAGGGTAAGTATGGAAGATTCTACACAAGTAAAAAGGAGGCGTAAGACCCCTTTTGAACAAGGTAAGTAGTTAATTAAGTATAATTTAAATTTTTTTTCAACAGGTTTATCTTTTTTAGAGACTTTAAAGAAAGGTAAGTTTATTTTTATAACTTTTAAAATATTTTTTAATTTTTTCAAAAATTTTAATTTTTGTTTAAAGTGGTTAATTTATTTAACTATAGTTATTTTATTAATGCGATGGTTTTTTAAAAAATTTATTTGAGGTTTAGCTGTTCTTTTGGGGCCGATTTCAATTCACAGATTTGACAGGTCTCCTGTCAAATCTATGAAGGAAAGATGGTCTGCTGCCATTGGCTCTCCATGGCCCACGTGATCCCAGGGGTCGCATCGCACTAACTGCGCCCCTGGGACACGCACACACTGCGCGCCGGCACTAGGGAGAGGCCCAGGACCCGAAGTTCCTGTGGGGCAAACAAGAACGGCAGGCGCGGTAGGTGATATCGCGCGCGATCCTTACCCCCGCGGCAAGCCTCCGAGTCAAATTTCTGGGCCATTGTCTCAAACTGATGTGGTCGGAGTAAAACACACTCCTGGATAGATATGGGTCTAATTCCTTAGGGGTCAGTTGTGGCTCAGTGGGTAGCACTCTTGCCTCTGAGTAGAAAGTTGTGGGTTCAAGTCCCACTCCAGAGACTTGAGCACAAAATCTAGGCTGACACTTCAGTGCAGTGCTGAGGGAGTGCTGCACTGTCGGAGGTGCTGTCTTTCGGATGAGATGTTAAACCGAGGCCCCGTCTGCTCTCTCAGTAAAAGATCCCATGACACTATTTCAAAGAAGAGCAGGGGAGTTATCCCCGATGTCCTGGCCACTATTTATTACTCAACCAGCACCACTACAAATATATCTGGTCATTAACTCATTACTGTTTGTGGGAGCTTGCTGTGCATGAATTGGCTGCTGCATTTCCTACATTTCAACAGTGATACACTGCAAAAAAAACCTGAATTGACTGTAAAGTGCTTTGGGATGTCCTGAGGCCATAGAAGGCGTTATATAAATGCAAATCTTTCTTTCTTTCTGATCCTAATCCACATCCCCAGACACTGTGGTGGTAACTTTGACTTGGGTGATAGTGTAAAATGAGTTATATCTGATCAGCCATCTGTTATACATCCCTCCCCATTTTTATTTCCCTTGATTTAAATGAGAGATATATAACGTGCACCTGATCCAACATCAGCCGTTTTACACTATTGCCCAATGTCAGCACTGCCCCCACTAATTACCCTCTGTTTTCTGTCCGTTAACCAATCCTCAATCCATGCTAATATATTATCCCCAATACCATGAGCCATAATTTTGTGTAATAACCCTTGGTTGGCACCTTATCGAATGTTTTTTGAAAATCCAAATACACTACATCCACTGGTTCCCCCTTATCTATTCTGCTAATTACAACCTCAAAAAACTCTAACAGCATGATTTCCCATTCATAAATCGGTATTGACTCTGCCCAATCATATTATGATTTTCTATATGCCCTGTTACCATGTCCTTAATAATAGATCTAGCATTTTCCCTACTACTACTGTCAGGCTAACTGGTCTATAGTTCCCTGTTTTCTCTCTCCTTTCATTCTTGAATAGCAGGGGACCATTCTAGAATCTAGGGAATTCTGGAAGATTAAAACCAATACATCCACTATCTCTGTAGCCACCTCTTTTAAAACCCTAGGATGTAGGCCATCAGGTCCAGGGGATTTGTTGGCTTTTAGTCCCATTAATTTCTCCAGTACTACTTCTTCACTAATACTAATTTCTTTAAGATCCTCATTCTCGCTAGACCCTTGGTTCCCAACTATTTCCGGAATTTTTTTGTGTGAAGTCAGAACAAAGTATTTGTTTAATGTCGCTGCCATTTCCTTATTACCCATTATAATTTCTCCTGTCTCTGCCTGTAAGGGATCCAATTTTACTTTTGCTAATCTTTTCCTTTTTATATACCTATAGAAGCTTTTGTAATCTGTTTTTATGTCTCTTGGTAGTTTACTCTCATATTCTCTTTTCTCTCTCTTTATCAATTTCTTGGTCATCCTTTGCTGAATTCTAAAATCCTCCCAATCCTCAGGCTTACGTCACTTTTTGGCAACATTCTTCCTTAATCTAATACTATTTTTAACTTCTCTTGTTAGCCATGGTTGGACCAATTTTCCTGCAGGATTTTTATTCCTTAAGGGAATGTACATTCATTGCGAATTAGGAATTGTTTCTTTAACTGCTTGCATTGCTTATGTACCGTCATATCTTTTAATCTACTTTCCTAATCTACCTTACCCAACTCGCCCCTCATTCCTACATAGTTTGCTTTGTTCAGATTTAAGACCCTAATTTTGTACTTAACTAAATTACTCTCAAACTCAACATAAAATTCTATCATATTATGATCACTCTTCCCCAGAGGTTCCTTTACTACAAGGTTATTAATTAACCCTGTCTCATTGCACAATACTAGATCTAAAATAACCTGTTCCCTAGTTGGTTCCACGACATACTGATCTAGAAAACTATCTTGGATGCATTCCATGAACTTGTCCTCCACACTATTACTACAAATTTCAACTCAAGAGCAATATCTTAATATAAACAAGTCAAAAATCCTTCTGGTTTAAACAATTAAAAAATCCCGAAATGTGACGAGCGTCCAATTGCGCCAAGCTGAAACAGGGGCTGTGATCGTCACCTCTAACATCATTACAATGATGTCAAGTTCAGCCACCCCCTCACCCACACTTAGGCTGCACGTCAAAGTTAGGAATAGTTAGAATCCAAATTCATAGAATCATACAGCACAGAATGAGGCCATTCGGCCCATCGTGTCTGTGCCAGCTCTTTGAAAGAGCTACCCAATTAGTCCTACACCCCTGCTCTTTCCACATATGCCTGTCAATTTTTCCCCTTCAAGTATTTATCCAATTCCCTTTTGAGAGTTACTATTGAATCTGCTTCTGTTGTCCTTTCAGGCAGTGCATTCCAGATCAACAACAATTTGCATTCATATAGTACCTTTAATGCAATAAAACGTCTGAAGGCACTTCACAGGAGCATTATCGTACAAAATTTGACACTGAACCACATAAGGAAATATTAGGACAGGTGACCAAAAGCTTGGTCAAAGAGGTAGGTTTTAAGGAGCATCTTAAAGGAGGAGAGAGAGGTAGAGATGCGGAGAAGTTTAGGGAGGGAATTCTAGAGCTTAGGGCCTAGGCAGCTGAAGGCACAGACACCAATGGTGGAGCATTAAAATCGGGGATGCGCAACAGACCAGAATTAGAAGAGCACAGAGATCTCGGAGGGTTGTAGGGCTGGAGGAGGTTACAGAGATCAGGTGGGGTGAGTCTGTGAGGGATTTGAAAACATGGATGAGAATTTTAAAATGGAGACGTTGCCGCACCGGGAGCCAATGTTGGTCAGCAAACACAGGGGTGGTGGGTGAATGGGACTTGGTGCAAGTTAAGATCTGGGCAGCTGAGCTTTGGATGAGCTCAAATTTATGGAGGGTGGAAGATGGAAGGTCGTCCAGGAGAGCGTTGGAATAGTCAAGTCTAGAGGTAACAAAGGCATGGATGAGGGTTTCAGCAGCAGATGAGCTGAGGCAGGGGCGGAGTCGGGCGATATTCCAGAGATGGAAGTAGGTGGTCTTCGTGATAGAGCAGGTCTGTGGTCAGAAGCTCAACTCGGGGTCAAATACGACACCAAATTTGGAAACAGTCTGATTCGGCCTCAGACAGTGGCCAGGAAGAGGGATGGATTCAGTGGCTAGGGAACGGAGTTTGTGGCGGGGACCGAAGACAATGGCTTCGGTCATCCCAATATTTAGTTGGAGGAAATTTCTGCTCATCCAGTACTGGATGTCGGACAAGCAGTCTGACAATTCAGAGACCGTGGAGGGGTCGAGAGAAGTGATGGTGAGGTAGAGCTGGGTGTTGTCAGCTTACATCTAAAACCTGATGTTGCCCTTTCAGATGATGTCGCCGAGGGGCAGCATGTGGTAGAAATAGGAGGAGACCAAGGATAGATTCTTGGGGGACTCCAGAGATAATTGTGTGGGAGCATGAAGAGAAACCATTGCAGGAGATTCTCTGGCTATGACTGGATAGATAAAATGGAACCAGGCAAGTGCAGTACCACCCAGCTGGACGACGGAGGAGAGGGGTTGAGGAGGATTGTGTGGTCAACCATGTTAAAGGCTACAGACTGGTTGAGAAGGACAAGGAGGGATAGGATGTCATTTGTGACTTTGATAAGGACTGTTTCAGTACAGTGGCAGGGCGGAAACCTGATTGGAGGGATTCAAACATGGAGTTGTGTGAAAGATGGGAACGGATTTGGGAGGCGACAGCACATTCAAGGACTTTGGAGAGGAAAGGGAGGTTGGAGATGGGACAGTAGTTTGCAAGGATAGAGGGGTCAAGAGTGGGTTTTTTGAAAAGAGGTGTGATGATGGCAGATTTGAAGGGGAGGGGGACAGTACCTGTGGAGAGGGAACTGTTAACAAGATCAGCTAACATGGGGGCCAGGAAGGGAACTTGGTCGGTCAATAGTTTGGTGAGAATAGGGTCGAGGGAGCAGGAGGTGGGTCTCATGGACAAGGTGAGTTCGGAGAGGGCATGAGGGGAGATAGGAGAGAAACTAGAGAAAGATGCAAGTTCAGGCTAGGGCAGGGGGGAACCTGAGAGTAAGTTTAGCCCGGTGGGCTAGGGGAAGGGAGGGAAGCAGCAGAGGCAGCTGAACAGATGGTCTCAATCTTAGTGACAAAGAAGTCCATGAGCTCCTCGTATTTGTTGTTGGAGGTGAGGGTGAAGGAGGCAGGGGAAAGGGGCTTAAGAAGATGGTTTGTAGTGGAGAAGAGAAGCCGGGGATTATGTTTATATTCCAGGATGATGAATAGTTTTGGAAGAGTAGAGCAGGACCCGATAGTGCTTTATGTGGTCCAGCCAGATCTGGCGGTGAATGGCTAAACCAGTTGTTGTCCATAAACATTCAAGTCTGCGTCCTTTGGACTTAAGGGAGCAGAGATGAGGGCTGTACCTGGGGAACGACCAGAGTTAGAGAGAGTAACGGTTTTAATGGGAAGAAGGGCAGCAAAGGTGGAGGTGAGGGTGTGATTGAGCAGATCGGTAGCTACAGAAATTTGAAAGTGCAGTTGTAAGTGACATAACAACTCGCTGAGTAAAAGAAATTCTCTTCATCTCCCCCTAGATTTTTTGCCAATTATCTTAAATCTGTGTCCTCTGGTTACTGATCCTCCTGCCTGGGGAAACAGTTTCTCCCGTCTACTCTATCAAAAACCCTCATCATTTTGAACACCTCTATTAAATCTCCCCTTTGCCATTTCTGCTCTATGGCGAACAATCCCAGCTTCTCCAGTCTCTCCACGTAACTGAAGTCCCTGGTCCCTGCCGCCATTTTAGTAACTCTCCTTTGCACCCTCTCCAAGGCCTTGAGATCCTTCCTAAAATGTGGTGCCCAGAATTGGACACAATACTCCAGCTGAGGTCTAGTCAATGATTTATATCTGACTGAACCTCGGCACAGAAGTAAACTATTAAAAAAGAGACCAACAATAAGAGAAGGTTGGCACTAGAAATAAAGAGCTCGTCGTCACAGTGAACTGTGATTACAGATTGCAAAGTAAAAACACCCACCATTATACTTCTGCCTTAGCTGCAGATTTGTTGATAATTTTATGCTAATTGGAGTTTACTTCCACAATGAAACAGCAGTAGAAGTGAAGGACGATTTGCCAACATTAATTCTAGCAGCAGGAAGTCTGTGATTTTTGTCTGTGAATGACCTTGTTGTAAAACCTGATGTGGGCACTAACCGAGGCATTTAGTAGATTAGTAAGAATGGCAGAATTATTGAAGCATATATATCTGTACTAATTATCATAAACTGCGCTAACAGCACTGGTTACATTTTCCTATTGCAAAACCTACAGGGGGCAGAATACTGACATTGCTTTTCTCTGGGAAGTTATGAGCAGCTGGACTTCAGGCAATGGGCTTCATATTTAAATAAGCTTTAAACAAGAGCTATTTAGCCTTTGTAAGTACAGTTGATAATTTTGATTCAAATTTTTCTCTCTCCTTTTCTCCTCAAGGTAGTAACGTCCTTGATAGGGTAGAGTTCCATGGGGGTAAAAATTCAGTTGGTTGCGCCTCCCGTTAGCGCCTTAAGAGGGCGCTAATGGGGCGCAAAGCCGCTAACGCCCGGGTGCAGCGATGTTTGCGCCGCTCGGGAACTTAACTAGAGATTGTGCGGCGGCGCTAAAACTTACCGCTGCGACCACCTGCGCGCGCAGATTGTGACGTCATTCCATGGTGCAACGCCCTTGTGGCGCCCCGGAGCAGAAATTGAGTGGCGCCCCCTGCCTTACCGCCTGGCGCTTCCAACGACCGGAAGACTGGAACGCTATCAATCGCTGTGGGGCTGGGGGGGGCGCTATTTAAAGGGGGCCTCTTCCTGTCTTTTTCTGTGGTCGACATTTTTGCACCACTCGTTCTGAGAGAGAGAGAGAGAGACTTCTGCATTGACTCAACGCTTTGTGAGGTAGTTTTGCCTATTGATCCTAACTTTGCTGCTACTTTAGTTGCTGTCCTTCATTACTTTGCTTGCAAAGAGAATATGGGGGCTGCACTGATTGGGGGCGTCGTCCTGCTCCAGCTGAATCGGAGGATACAGAGACGCAGAGAGTGGCAATGATGGCCAGACGGAGGAGGGCCATCAGGCGTATGTACAGGAGAGCTTACCCTCCCAGGGTATATCGTGAACAGCTCTCCTACATTCATATGTCCGAGGAGCTGTGTTTGCGAAGGCTGCGATTCAGCAAGGAGGTGGTCACTGAGCTCTGCCACCTGCTGCAGCCAGATCTGCAGCCTCAACTGAGGTCCAGGACGTCTCTGTCGGTGGCAGTGAAGGTCACAGTGGCTTTGAACTTTTACGCTACTGGCTCATTTCAAGCTGCTGCTGGGGACCTCGCCAATATCTCCCAGTTCGCGGTGCATTGCTGCATCCGGCAGGTCACAAATGCCCTCTTCAGAAGGAGACGAGAGTTCATCTCTTTCCCCATGACCCCAGACAAGCAGCGTGACCGCGCTCTGGGCTTTGCGAGGGTAGCGGGCTTCCCCATGGTGCAGGGCGCCATTGACTGCACGCATGTGGCTTTGCGTGCTCCGCATGAGAATGCCGAGGAATTCAGGAACAGAAAGGGGTTCCATTCCTTGAATGTCCAGTTGGTCTGTGACCACAGACAGCTGATACTCGCTGTCAATGCCCAGTATCCTGGCAGCTGCCACGATGCTTTTATCCTGCGCCAGACTACTGTGGCAGAACTTTTCGAGGCACCGCATCAGCCAGTTGGTTGGCTTCTCGGGGACAAGGGGTATGCATTGAGCACCTGGCTGATGACACCGCTCCGTACGCCCAACACCCCTGCTGAGCTGCGGTACAATGAGAGCCATCAAGCTACCAGGAACATTATTGAGCGCACAATCGGCGTGCTCAAGCAACGGTTCCGCTGTCTGGACCATTCCGGAGGAGCCCTGCAGTACTCGCCTGAGCGAGTATCGAACTTCGTAGTCGTGTGCTGCATGTTGCATAACATGGCAATCCTCAGGACCCAGCCAATGCCACCAGGCCTTGGAGCACCACCAGAGGAGGAGGAGGAGGAAGAGGAGGAAGAGGACGAGGACGATGATCATCAGCAGCACCAAGGCAGGAGGGCGGCCCACAATGGTCAAACTGCAAGGGCCATCCGTCAACGGCTAATAGCAAGCCGCTTCTAGGGCCCCTGCCATTGCTACCAACATTAATGAACCCAGCACGCAACCCCTAAGCCGGCCAAGGCACCAATAATTCCAACCACCAACCATGTATATTTTGAATACAGAAACTTATTTATTTTACAAACTCTGTGTGTGTCAATTCCTCATGACAAACTCATAGAAATAAACACAAAAAAACAGTCAATAACATAACTGGTTCTCACAACCTGGAGATAATGTCCAAAACACTAAAGAAAAGTTGGACCATGAACCTCGACCTTTAATAAAAAAATGACCAGCATTTTGTCACACCTCCTACTTTTTGCCCTTCGAGGGTGATCTCCTTCCCTTGCGCACTTCCCCCCTTCTAACCCTACTGCTCCTCCGTAATGGGACCTCAGTGGCTGCAGCAAGGCTGGTGGAAGGCTGCTGCTCGTCAGACCCTGACACTGCAGATGCCCCTGAAGGACGGCCTCGACCACTTCTGGGCCTGGAGGGCCCGGCTGCAGACTGCACCAACTCTGCATGGGCGGCAGCAGTCTGTCCTACAGGCGGTGGCAAGTGCAGTGGAGAAGTGACAGTGTTGGCAGCAGGAATGCTGTCATCGTGAGAGAGGACAGCAACTCCCTGCTCGCCCAACACACTGGCACTCCCACGGGGCAGCACTTCAGCATCCGGAGCAATCTGCCGGAGAACAGATTGCTGGCCTGCTGCGGCGCGGTGACAGCCCCGGCGACATGTGCACGAACCATCGAGGTTGGCAGCAGTCTGTGCTCGCGTGGCCTCAATCTGAGTCTGTATGAGAGCAGTCAGAGATGGGATCACGGCAGCCAGTGACTGAATTGCAGCACTAAGCGTTAGTGTGGCATCCGCCTGTGCTACAGCGAAGTGCTCCACACTCCTTGCCAGTGACTCAATGCATTCGGGCACCCTTCCCACTGCACCCATGAGCTCAGTGTGCATGCCCACCGCCTGGGTGTTAATTTCTGCGATCAGCCGCTCCTCCTCTGCGTCCATTGCAGTAGGAGTGTCTGGCATACTCTCCCTCTGGGGAGAAGGCCCCCGTTCTTCCCTACCCCCCCCCATGGCGTTGCTGCAGCCCGCTGGGTCCTGGAGCTTCACCCTCATCAGCCCCTTCCCCCCTGCTCCCCTCCAGGGAAGGCGTGTTCCCAGTGTGGGCATGGGCTTCCTCGGGAGAGGGTGGCACTGATGCTCTGGCTTCCTCTTCCTCCTCAGCTGCAGCATCACTCCCAGTGGCAGCTTCAGGGCCCGTCTCCTCAGCTGGTGAATCACCATCTGAAAGCAGGGAGGTACAAGAGTGGCTTTAGCGTGAGGACAGGGTGGCAGTAAGGGAGGAATAAGTGCAGCGAGTTAGCAAGTTGGATTGAAAGTGTCAAAGGCTGGTGTTGTGAGGGACAAGTGGAAGGACAGAGGACAAAAAGGTGATGACCTTACCATTGCTGTCCAGAACGGGGTCGGCGTCTCCAGTGGCGACGGGACCGATCACCCGGCTTGCCACAATCCTGTGGACGCGCTCCTCAAGATCGCTGAGGGGTTGCAGCTGAGGCAGCCCTCCACCTGTCCGTTGCTGCTGTCTCCGATTATGCGCCAGCTTGGCCTGTAAGAAAAAGGACAGCATCTGAGTAAATATACAGCCATGGTCTTGCCTGATGTGCCTCCCATAGGTGAATAGCCCTTACTGTATGCAGCCATGGTCTTGCCTGATGTGCCTCCCATAGGTGAATAGCCCTTACTGTATACAGCCATGGTGTTGCCTGATGTGCCTCCCATAGGTGAATAGCCCTTACTGTATGCAAAGTGTGGAATGTGTGTGTGTGTTTGATGAAAGGGCCATAGGTGTTGGATGAGTGTTGTGCATTGGGGTTTTAAGACCCTCTGGCCATAGAGTGAGGTTGAGATGGAGGGATGGAGAGGTATTGAGAAAAAGCCACTCACCCTGACGACCCGAGTGAGGTCGTTGAACTTTTTGCGGCATTGAGTATGGGTCCTGGGCACCATGCTCCTGGAGGAGACGCTCTGAGCCACCTCCCTCCACACTCTTCTGAACTCGCGTGGCAAAGGCCTCCTGCCACTCTCAGGGAAGAGCATACATCGTCTGCGCTCCACCGCGCCAACCAGAGCATCCAAGGCCCGCTCGGTGAAGCGATGAGCGCGTTCTCTCACCCTCTCCATGCTTGGCAGCAAAATGGTCTCTCCAGGCTGAGATTCAAGGCTGCAATGAGCAGGGTGTGGCTGGGGAGCAAGTTGGCCCCCCCCGCTTTAAGAAGTGGCCGGCGCCAGTGTGTCTGTGTTCCCTCGCTAACTGGCAGCAGCTGCGCTGCGCTCGCGCGCTGAGTTAGCGCCTCACTCCTTGGCCTTTGCGCCTTAAGACAGGTCTGCAGCGCCTGCTTTAGCGCTCCACTCACCTCCCGGGGCGGTAAAAGTGAAGTTTCCAGTCAGTGCCGATAATTAGCGCCAGGCGCTAATATTTGCGTCCAGACGATATTTGCGCCCCAAATGGGGCGCGACCTAATTTCTACCCCATGGTGTCTAATCGCCATCCAATATCTCACCTATGTGATGGTGACTCCTTGCTGGGTTACGGATCCTTGGGCGCTGATCACCCTCCAGTACCTCACCCTTGTGATGGTGACTCCTTGCTGGGGGACAAATCCTCGGGCACTGACTGCCCTCCAGTATATCACCCATGTGACCATTCTTCACTTATAAGTCCTGTTAGCAAAGGGTATTTTTGTGGAGACACACTCCCAATGCGTGGGTTGGGTTTGGGAATCAAAGTTTAACCTCACCCTGTCCTCACCTTCCTGAATGCACACACTTTTGCTGGATCACTGGGTAGTGGAACCCTGGCTGATTGTACCTGTCCCCAGGTTATTGGAGCAACTCCCTGATGTGGTGAGAGGCTGGAAAGGTGGGTGTTGACAAGGGGGCAATTAAATGAGGATATCTCCTATAAGTTGGGAGATTTCTAGTCAATTTATTAACAGTATATAGATGGGGGGTGGGTAACTTACCTTGAAAGTAGGTCCCCAGCTAAGCTTTTCCTTTAAAGAGCTAACTTTCTGTTGTTGAGCACAGGTTAAAATCCCAGGGCTCTGTATTCTATACCCTGCTGCAAGAATCTTCAGCGATGTAATTATAATCTAAAACCAATTCTTATATTAATTGCAGGTCATTGTTTTTTCCCATTGCACATGTCAATTATTAAGCGGGAAGTTCCACAGAACCAGCTCCTTGTTGTGCCCTTTGTCATTCTGTTTTTACTAAGGCACCGAACATTCTCCAGATTATCAAAATGTCCCAGCCAGAGATACTGAGAGAGGCTACTTGGAGCAATACCAAACTCCCCTGTCAGCTGTTGAAATGACTTGTAAACCCATCGCAAAAGACTGGATCCCTCATTCCTAGCACCGCGCACCTACTGCATGTGACTAAGGGAAGGTCGGACAGAGTAAGTTTAAAAGTAATCAGCAAATGATTTTCCTGCATTCATGTGCATGAGCTAAAGATATCAGTGTGTAAAATCTCGTGGAGATTGAAGCATTATAAATCAACAAAATATGATTAGTGAAATGGCATTTTAAGATGACAATAACCATTATCATATCATAATATCAGTCATCTTGGCTCCTCTAATTTAAAAGTCATTTGAATTATTTTCCCTCCTCACTTTATATAGGTGCACTATCTCCCCTTTCCCTCTTCCCCCCCCAGTGCTTTTCCCTCTTTTCCCCTTTTCCTCATCCCCCTTTCCCCATCCCCTTTTCCTGTTCCTTTCCCTCCTCCCTTTTCTTTATTTCTTCCTCTGCCACGAGACCAGTTCTTTAAGCAGGCAGCTTGCTCCTGTCACTGCTAATCAATTAACAAACCACTCTTGCCCTCCGAACCAGACTATGAAAGCACACAGCCTACAAAAGTCAAAGGCAAATGGCCAAATTCGGGGAAAGAGAAAGACCTGCATTTATATAGCACCTTTCACAACCCCAGGACGTCCCAAAGCGCTTTACAGGCAGGCAATGAAGTACTTTTCAAGTGTAGTCACTGTTGTAATGTAGGAAATGTAGCAACCAATTTGTGCACAGCAAGCTCCCACAAACAGCAATGAGATAATGACCAGATAATCTGTTTTTTAGTGATGTTCGTTGGAGGATGAATATTGGCCGGGATACCAGGGAGAACTCCCCAGCTCTTCTTCGAAATAGTGCCATGGGACGGCTGGTATGGCAAATGAAAGATGTCACGCTGGTGCAGGAGGAGTTGAGGCCCATTGTCGGGGCAGCGCAAAGGGAGGGTTTTACTCAGCAGCTCAACAGGTTATACCTGCCTGAAACAGGAGAGGCTCCATTCCTCAGCTTTGAGTTGTCCTCACCTTGATCAGCACAGACGGCAATGAAAGGAAGCTGAACGCAAAATCCTGCTCCCTGAAATGGGTGCTCCAGGGCATCCTTGTTCCCATGGCCAAGGAGAAAATGGCTGCCCATCTCCTCTACTAACTTAAATATTAATGAAGGCCAGAGGGGGAAATAGCTTTTTATTGACACAGAGGCAAGTTATGCACCACTGCCCTCACCCCCACCCCTCACCCCCCCGGTTTCACAGCAACCACTCAACAGACAAAACAAAAGCCTTGGGGGCAAAAATTCACTTGGTTGCGCCACCCGTTAGCGCCTTAAGAGGGCGCTAATGGGGCGCAAAGCCGCTAACGCCCGGGCGCAGCGATGTTTGCGCCACTCGAGAACTTAACTTGAGATTGTGCGGCGGCACTAAAACTTACCGCTGCGACCACCTGCGCGCGCAGATTGTGACGTCATTCCATGGTGCAACGCCCTTGGGGCGCCCCGTAGCGGAAATTGAGTGGCGCCCCCTGCCTTACCGCCTGGCGCTTCCAACGACCAGAAGACTGGAACGCTATCAATCGCTGTGGGGCTGGGGGGGGCGCTATTTAAAGGGGGCCTCTTCCTGTCTTTTATTGTTGGTGGCATTTTTGAACTACGCATTCTGAGAGAGAGAGGGAGAGACTTCTGGAGAGATTCAACGTTGTGTGTAGGAGTTTTTGAGTACTGAGCAGCACTTTGCAGGTTCATTTTGATTTGCCATTCCTTGTATCGATTTAGCAGAGTCCGTGGGAGCTGCACTCTGAGCTCTTTGCCTGGTGCTCTCCATTGTTCTTTCCAGCACATTTGATGTGCAAGTCTCTCCAGGCCGAGATTCAAGGCAGCAATGAACAGGATGTGGATGGAAAGCAAGATTAACCATCCCCTTTAAGAACTGGCCCGTGCCATTGTGTGTGTGTTCCATTGCTGACTGACATTACATGAGCTTCGCCAGCGCTCCGAGTTAGCGCCTCACTGCTCGGCCTTTGCGCCTTAAGAGAGGTGTGCAGCGCCTGCTTTAGCGCTCCACTCACCTCCCGGGGCGGTAAAAGTGAAGTTTCCCGTCAGTGCCGATAATTAGCGCCAGGCGCTAATATTTGCGTCCGGACGATATTTGCGCCCCAAATGGGGCGCGACCTAATTTCTACCCCTTGGACTTTTAGAAGTCACTGCATTTATATAATGAGTGTGCACCCATTAAATAGTTAAATCAAGGAGCAGTGCAGACCTGACAGGCCGAATAGCCTCTTCTGTGCTGTAAATTCTAAGATTCGATGACTGGACAGAAGCTGAAGATGCTCCTGAGATGTCAGACCTGGCCTCACCGTAGGGTTTGTCAACCTTCCAGATTACCCGGGATTCTCAGTACGTCTCGCACTACAGCTGCTGGCGCAAGTCCACGAGCAAAGATACTCAACTACAGGGGTCCCAGCCTTTAGAAGGTGAACAATAACATTTGTAAATGTCATGTGGTCAAACGGCATGTGGTCAGGTGTCACATGGTCAGACATCACATGATCAGACGTCACATGATCAGGAGCCTGAGACCGGAAGGAGCGGACCTGGAGGGAGCACAGCGAGAGCGAAGCAGTTAAAAGGAGCGGCAGCAACTCAACAGAGGCAGTTTTTGAAAAAGTGACGTCAGAGTAAAAAAAAAGTGATGTCGGCACAAGGGAAGGAGCTGATTGGTGAGTAGCTGGTGAGTGTATTTTTTTTAAGTTTATAAGTTTATTTCTGCTAAGCTAGTTAATAGCCTATTAAATAGAGGGAAAGAGCTGATTGGTGAGTAGCTGGGGAGTGTTTTTTGTTATGTTTTAAGTTTATTTCTGCTGGGTTAGTTCTTATTCTATTAAATAGAGGCATGGCAGGGCAGCTCAGTCCCGTGGAGTGCACATCCTGTGCCATGTGGGAAGTCCTGGATGCTTCGCGTAGCCTGGACGACCACATGTGTGCGCCAACAACAGCAACTCGAGCTCTGGGTTTCGGAGCTTGAGCGGCGGCTGGAGTCACAGCGGTGCATCCGCGAGGTTGAGAGTTACGTGGATAGCACGTTTCTAGAGGTGGTCACCCCACAGCTTAAGAGTATGCAGGCAGAGAGGAAATGGGTGACTGCCAGACAGAAGAGGAGGACCAAGCAGGTAGTGGAGGAGTCCCCGGAGTGCATCGCACTCTCCAACCAGTATTCTGTTCTGAGTACTGGTGAGTGCGATGATTCCTCTGGGGAGTGCAGCCAGAGTCAAGTCCATGTCACCACGGGCGGCTCAGCTGCACAGGTGGGGAGGAAAAAGAGTGGAAGAGCAATAATGGTAGGGGATTCAATAGTTAGGGGAGCAGACAGGCGTTTCTGCGGCCATAGACGTGACTCCAGGATGGTATGTTGCCTCCCTGGTGCCAGGGTCAAGGATGTCACTGAGTGGCTGCAGGACACTCTGAGGGGGGAGGGTGAACAGCCAGAGGTCGTTGTCCATATCGGTACCAACAACATAGGCAGAAAGAGGGATGAGGTCCTGCAGGCAGAGTTTAGGGAGCTAGGAGAGAGATTAAAAAGCAGGACCTCAAAGGTAGTAATCTCTGGATTACTCCCGGTGCCACGTGCTAGTGAATACAGGAATAGGAGGATAGAACAGATGAATGCGTGGCTGGAGAGATGGTGCAGGAGGGAGGGCTTTAGATTCCTGAGGCATTGGGACCGTTTCTGGGGAAGGTGGGACCTGTACAAGCCGGACGGGTTACACCTCAACAGAGCCGGGACCAATATTCTGGCGGGGAGGTTTGCTAGTGCTGTTGGGGAGGGTTTAAACTAGCTTGGCAGGGGGATGGGCACCAGTAGAAAAGAGGAATAAGGTGAATAAAAGTGTGAGTGTGTTGGATAGTACTAGAGAAGATAGTACTAGAGGCGGTAGTAGTATCACATTAGATAGGAGCAGACCAAGAAAGACTACGAAAATTCAAAAATGGGTTTAGAATGCATGTACGTAAATGCACAAAGTGTGGTGAATAAGGTTGGTGAGCTACAAGCACAATTAGCCGTGTGGCAATATGATGTTGTGGCAATAACGGAAACGTGGCTTAAAAACGGTGAGGACTGGGCACTTAATATTCAAGGGTACAAGGTGTTCAGAAAAGATAGGGAAGGAAAAAAGGGAGGTGGGGTGGCAGTGCTGATTAAGGAAGACATTGTAGTGTTGGAAAGGGAGGATGTTCTTGAGGGGACAAGGACAAAATCCATTTGGTTAGAGTTGAGGAGCAAAAAGGGTATGATCACGCTATTGGGGGTATTCTATAGGCCTCCAAATAGAGGGAGGGAGGTAGAGGAGCAAATCTGCAGGGAAATCGCAGAGATATGCAAGAGCTATAGAGTGGTGATATTGGGGGACTTTAATTACCCAAATATCGATTGGGATAATACTAGGGTAAAGGGAAAGGAGGGGAAGGAATTTCTGAAATGTGTTCAGGAGAATTTCCTTGACCAATATGTTCTTGGCCCAACTAGGAAGGAGGCATTGCTGGATCTGGTGCTGGGGAATGAGGTGGGCCAGGTCGACCAAGTGTCTGTGGGAGAACACTTGGGTACGAGTGATCATCGTATCATAAGATTTAGATTATCAATGGAGAGGAGCAAGGAACAATCGAGAGTAGAACTTCTATACTGGAATAGGGCTAACTTCAGTGGGATGTGAAAAGATCTAGCCAGGGTAAAATGGAACCAAAGACTGACAGGAAAAACTGTAACGGAACAATGGGTGATCTTTAAGGAGGAGATGTTCCAAGTACAGGCTAGGTACATTCCAACAAGAGGGAAAACCAAATCAAGGGCTCCTTGGATGACGAGGGAGATAGAGAAGACGATGAAACAAAAAAAGAGGGTGTATGATGCATGTCAGGTAAATTCTTCAAGGGAGAACCAGACTAAATACAATAAGTTGAGAGGGGATGTGAAGATGAAAATAAGATTGGCAAAGAGAGATTATGAGAGTAGAATGGCGGTTAATAAAAAAGGAATCCAAAAATTTTCTACCAGCATGTAAACAGTAAGCGGGTAGTAAGAAGCGGGGCGGGGCCTATTAGAGACAAAGAAGGTGATATATGCTTAGAGGTGCAGGGCAAGGCTAGAATATTCTGAGTACTTTGTATCGGTGTTTACTAAGGAGGTGGATGCTGACAATATATCAGTAGAAGTGGAAAAAGTAGAAGCAATGGAAGGGGTGAAAATTGATAGACAGAATGTACTGGAAAGGTTGGGTATGCTTAGAGTGGATAAGTCGCCTGGTCCAGATGGCTTGCATCCCAGGTTGCTAAGGGAATTGGGGGAGGAGATAGATAGCGGAAGGGCTTGCCATAATTTTCCAATCTTCCCTAGATGCGGGGGAGGTGCCAGAGGATTGAAAAGTGGCAAATGTGACACCATTGTTCAAGAAAGAGTGTAAGGACAATCCTAGTAACTACAGGCCGGTCAGTTTAACATCAGTGGTGGGTAAAGTTTTAGAAACAATAATCAAGGAAAAAATTAACGGGCACTTGGAAAGGTTTAAGCTAATTAAGGAGAGCCAACAGGATTTGTAAAAGGCAGATCGTGTTTGACTCATCTAATTAAATTTTTTGATGAAGTAACAGAGAGGATTGATGAAGGGAATGCAATGGATGTTGTCTACATGGATTTTGGAAGGCATTTGACAAAGTACCACATAGAAGGCTGGTTAACAAAATTGAGGCTCATGGAATAGGTGGGTCAGTGGCAGCTTGGATAAGGAATTGCCTTAAGGACAGAAAACAGCGAGTTGTGGTAAATGGCTGTTTTTCAAACTGGAGGATGGTAGACAGTGGTGTTCCCCAAGGGTCAGTGCTGGGGCCACTGCTTTTTTTGATATATATAAATGACCTGGATATTGGAATACAGAGTAGAATTTCTAAATTTGCCGATGACACCAAACTTCGGGGTGTGGCAAACAGTGAGGATGATACTAATCGACTGCAACAGGACATAGAAAGGCTAGCAGAATGGGCAGACAAGTGACAGATGGAAATTAATACAGAGAAGTGTGAGGTGATGCATTTTGGCAGAAGGAACAGGGAGAGGCAATATACACTTATTGACACAGTTTTAAAGAGTGTGCAGGGACAGAGGGACCTGGGAGTTAATGTGCATAGGTCCCTGAAGGTGGCGGGACATATTGAGAGAGTGGTTAACAAAGCATATGGGATCTTGGGCTTCATAAATAGAGGTATTGAGTACAAAAGTAGAGAAGTTATGCTGAATCTTTATAAAGCGCTGGTTTGGCCACAACTGGAGTATTGCGTCCAGTTCTGGTCACCACACTTTAGGAACGATGTGAAGGCCCTTGAGAGTGCAGAGGAGATTTACCAGAATGGTTCCGGGGATGGGGGATCTTAGCTACAAGGACAGGTTGGAGAAGCTGTATTTGTTTTCATTCAAGCAAAGGAGGTTGAGGGGTGATTTGATAGAGGTGTACAAGATTATGACAGGTTTGGATAGGCTAGACGGGGAAAGGCTGTTCCCACTAGTTGATGGTACAAGGACTAGGGGACACAGATTTAAAGTTTTGGGCAAGAGATACAGGGGGGATGTGAGGAAAAACTTTTTTACATAGCGAGTGGTGATGACCTGGAACTCGCTGCCGACGGAAGTGGTGGAAGCGGAGACACTCAATGTTTTCAAGGGGAGACTGGATAGGCACTTGAGGGAAATAAACTTGCAGGGCTACGGGGATAGAGCGGGGGAATGGGACTGACTGGATTGCTCTACAGAGAGCCGGCATGGACTTGATGGGCCGAATGGCCTCCTTCTGTGCCGTTATGACTCTATGACATGATCAGACATCACGTGATCAGATGTCATGTGGTCAGAACGCCACGTGGTCAGAAGATCACGTGGCCAGAACGTCGCTTGATCAAGCTTCCAGGAATGCCTCTGACCAGAGTTGGCAACGCTAACCTGACCTGATAAGCTGCTGTGTGTTGAGATGAGAGACTCGGAGATCTGAAAATGCAGTCCTGTGTGTTACCACTGGGCCTGAAAGAGATTTGTAACCATGGCAGCCAGTAAACAAATTGTAATCAGAAAAGTAATATCTGCACTTTAAACATGTTGCTCATGGTTAACAACCCATAAAAACTAGTGAAACATTTCTAACTGGGTGACCAGAAATGCAGAAAGGTGATGCTTCTTAAGCCTGCAGTGTGTGCTGCTGAAGTAATGGTTCACACGGAAGGGAAATTAAAATAAACAAAACATAAATTATATGCAAATTCTATACCCTTGAACATTTCTGGGGAAAAGCTGGCTAAAACTAGCACAATTTTATTCATTTTCTGGCAGCGTGGGGGAAAGCAAAGGCTCTTAGTCAACTCACTTTCAACTTATTAATTTGAGTACAATTTACTCCCATTTTCCCCTCCTCGGCCTCCTCAGGTCATGCACAGGCTGAGGCTAAGAGAGTTTTACACTCACTCCTAGGATGGGCATGTAAGGGGCCTGAGAGTGATTCACACTTGTGATTTTCTTTTTAAACTTTTTCCTTGTGGGAAGAACTTGGCCTCTGGTTGGTACCTTTACACCGCTCCACCTCCGTGAAGGACATTGCCTACCAAAAATAAACAAAATCAGGGACAACGGTCTAGACATTCGTTGATACCGCGTCTGTTTTACAGGATAAAACTGTGCACTCACATCCCCAAAACAGTATAAAGCTGTACCCTCACCCCAGAAACAGTATAAAACTGGGGTGAGAGAGACTGCCCTTGACATCAAGGCAGCATTTGACCGAGTGTTGCACCAAGGAGCCTTAGTATAATTGAAGTCAATGGGAATCAGGGGGAAAACTCTCCACTGGCTGGAGTCATACCTAACACAAAGGAAGATGGTTGTGGTTGTTGGCGGCCAATCATCTCAACCCCAGGATATCGCTGCAGGAGTTCCTCAGGGCAGTGTCCTAGGCCCAACCATCTTCAGCTGCTTTATCAATGACCTTCCCTCCATCATAAGTAATGAGTCAGGATTAATTAATAATGTCCTAGTTAAGGATCCCCTTGGAATGAGTGACCATAACATGGTTGAATTCCATGTCCAATTAGAGGGTGAGAAGGTTGGTTCTCAGACAAGCGTACTGAGCTTGAATAAAGGAGACTATGATGGTATGAGAGCGGAATTGATTAAAGTGGACTGGGAAAATAGATTAAAGGGTAAGACGGTACATGAGCAGTGGTGTTCATTTAAGGAGTTATTTTACAACTTTCAAAAAATATATATTCCACTGAGGAAAAAAGGGTGTAAAAGAAATGACAGCCATCCGTGGCTAAGTAAAGAAATTAAGGATAGTATCCAACTAAAAACAAGGACATATAAGGTAGCCAAACTTAGTGGGAGGATAGAAGATTGGGAAGTCTTCAAAAGACAGCAAAAAGTAACTAAAGGATTGATTAAGAAAGGGAAGATAGATTATGAAAATAAATTAGCAAAAAATATAAAAACAGATAGCAAGAGTTTCTATAGTTATATAAAAAGAAAAAGGGTGGCTAAGGCAAACGTAGGTCCCTTAGAGGATGAGACCGGGAAATTAATGGTGGGAAACATGGAGATGGCAAAAATGCTGAACAAATATTTTGTTTCAGTCTTTACGGTAGAGGACACTAAGAATATCCCAACACTGGACAAACAGGGGGCTCTAGGGGGGGAGGAGCTAAATACGATTAAAATCACTAAGGAATTGGTACTCAGTAAAATAATGGGACTCAAGGCGGATAAATCCCCTGGACCTGATGGCTTACATCCTAGGGTCTTGAGGGAAGTGGCAGTAGGGATTGTGGATGCTTTGGTAATAATTTTCCAAAATTCCCTGGACTCAGCAAAGGTCCCGGCAGATTGGAAAACTGCTAATGTAACACCCTTATTTAAAAAGGGTAGTCGGCAGAAGGCTGGAAATTATAGAGCAGTTAGTCTAACATCTGTGGTGGGTAAAATTTTGGAGTCTATTATTAAGGAGACAGTAACGGAACATTTAGATAAACATAATTTAATAGGACATAGTCAGCATGGCTTTATGAAGGGGAAGTCATGTCTGACAAATTTGCTTGAGTTCTTTGAGGACATAACGTACAGGGTGGATAAAGGGGAACCAATGGACGTAGTGTATTTAGACTTCCAGAAGGCATTCGACAAGGTGCCACATAAAAGATTATTGCTCAAGATAAAAAATCACTGGATTGGGGGGAATATTCTGGCATGGGTGGAGGATTGGTTATCTAACAGGAAGCAGAGAGTTGGGATAAATGGTTCATTCTCAGACTGGCAACCGGTAGCCAGTGGTGTTCCGCAGGGGTCGGTGCTGGGTCCCCAACTCTTTACAATCTATATTAACGATTTGGAGGAGGGGACAGAGTGTAACATATCAAAGTTTGCAGATGATACAAAGATGGGAGAGAAAGTAGAAAGTGAGGAGGACATAAACAACCTACAAGGGGATATAGACAAGCTGGGTGAGTGGGCGGAGATTTGGCAGATGCAATACAATATTGGAAAATGTGAGGTTATGCACTTTGGCAGGAAAAATCAGAGAGCAAGTTATTATCTTAATGACGAGAAACTGGAAAGTACTGCAGTACAAAGGGATCTGGGGGTCCTAGTGCAAGAAAATCAAAAAGTTAGTATGCAGGTGCAGCAGGTGATCAAGAAGGCCAACGGAATGTTGGCTTTTATTGCTAGGGGGATAGATTATAAAAACAGGGAGGTATTGCTGCAGTTATATAAGGTATTGGTGAGACCACATCTGGAATACTGCATACAGTTTTGGTGTCCATACTTAAGAAAAGACATACTTGCTCTCGAGGCAGTGCAAAGAAGGTTCACTCGGTTGGTCCCCGGGATGAGGGGGTGGACATATGAGGAGAGGTTGAGTAGATTGGGACTCTACTCATTGGAGTTCAGAAGAGTGAGAGGCGATCTTATTGAAACATATAAGATTGTGAAAGGGCTTGATCGGGTGGATGCGGTAAGGATGTTCCCAAGGATGGGTGAAACTAGAACTAGGGGGCATAATCTTAGAATAAAGGGCTGCTCTTTCAAAACTGAGATGAGGAGAAACTTCTTCACTCAGAGGGTAGTGGGTCTGTGGAATTTGCTGCCCCAGGAAGCTGTGGAAGCTACATCATTAAATAAATTTAAAACAGAAATAGACAGTTTCCTAGAAGTAAAGGGAATTAGGGGTTACGGGGAGCGGGCAGGAAATTGGACATGAGACTGAGTTCGGATCGGTCGAGGCCCTGTAGGTGGCGTTGCGGGCCCAGGGGCTGAGTGGCCGGGTCCTGCTCCTACTTCTTGTGTTCTTTAGATTTGAGGTGAGGATCAGATCAGCCATGATCTTATTGAATGGCGGAGCAGGCTCGAAGGGCCGATTGGCCTACTCCTGCTCCTATTTCTTATGTTCTTATGTTCTTATAAGGGCAGAAGTGGGGATGTTCACTGATGATTGCACACTGTTCAGTTCCATTTGCAACTCCTCAGAAAATGAAGCACTCCATGCCCGCTTGCAGTAAGACCTGGACGACATTCAGGCTAGGGCTGATAAGTGGTAAGTAACATTCGCGCCACACAAGTGCCAGGCAATGACCATCTCCAACAAAAGAGTGTCTAACCACCATCCCTTGACATTCAACAGCATTACCATTGCCGAATCTCCCACCATCAACATCCTGGGGGTCACCATTGACCAGAAACTTAACTGGACCAGCCACATAAATACTGTGGCAACAAGAGCAGGTCAGAGGAGGAGGAAGGGAAGAGGCAGCCTTCAAATCCCCGTTCTAGACAAGATCTCCGTGAGCGCATCATCAGACTCCAGTTCCCCTGAATGAAACCCCAGATCCCTGTTGCTCAACCATTCCCCACCTTACCATCCCTCTGTCACGGAACATCACAGCATCTTCTTGGCCACAATGCTGAAATGAGAGCCACCACAAAACAAATACTCCAAATATAATTTATAAATGATTTATTCCAAAATGACATTACAAAGTCAACTAATCACCTTTGTGCATTCCATTCGTGTCTGTCTTCCGTGTGCCTTTGCCTATCCTAGTGCTCCTACAAAGTGCTACCCCAGTGGTTGCAGTATGGCTGGAGGAAGGCTGCTGACTTTCCGTGGGGGGCACTGCAGATGTACTTGCAGGACGACCTCGAGCAGCTCTGAACCGAGAAGGCACAGCTGTAGACTGGACCAATTCGGCAGGGCGGCATCAGTCTTGGCTGGCTGGCTGACAGGCAACTGTAAGGGCACTGGCGGAGTGGCAGTGGTGGAAGTATGAATGCAGTCATCCTGAGAGAGGGCAGCAGGTTCGGTCTACACGGAGCCACTGCCACTCCCCTGAGGTGGCGCCTCAGCAATCCTAGTAATCTGTTACAGGACAGATTGCTGGACTGCTGTGACACCCTGCAAACCCCTATACACACTTGTAAATGCCACCACAATGGCAGCAGCCTGAGCCTGCATGAGAGAAGTCTGAGCTTCCACTGCAGCACTCAGACATTGGGTCACTTCCGCTTGTGCTGCAATGGAAGCTGCGATGCCCATCACACCCAGCATTATGGTTGGATCCACAAATGCTCTAATGGAGTTGTCCATCACTTCCATCCTGGAAATTATGGGCTCCAAGCTTCACACAAAGCCCTGTGCAAGGTTGGAGCTGGACTCCTCCATGCTCCTTGACAGTGACAAGAGGCTTTCTGGCAGGCCTGCCATTGTACCAAGCATTTCTGTGTGCATGCCCATTGCCCTTCTTCTGAAGGCCGCCCCATCGAAGTCCTCATCTGAGTCATCTGCAGCAGAACTCTTGTACGACCTCGCCCTCCGGGGAGTTGGCACCTGCACTACCCTCACCCCCTGCCCTGGCTGCAGCCCAATCGTGCCCAGTGGGTCACCACGTGCAGATCCTGCCTCTGTACTACCCTCTAAAGTTCGCACAGTGCCATTTTCTGAGCTGGTGCCTGGGAGTGTCAGATTGAGTGACAGTGTCTCTTCTTCTCTATCACTCTCCTCCTCTAGTTCTTCCTGCACAGGCTGGGCTGGTGGCATCTGAAAGGAGAAGGGCACAAGGGTTGGGTTGTGGTGACGTGAGTGGGGGAACAAGATGTGCATGCTTACACCATCAGCAGCTTGGAAGTGAGACGAGATTGTAGGATGAGGGTGAAGTGGGATGGGAGAAGAAGAATTAGGTATAAGCATACCGTCCTCATCAATGCTTTCAGCCTCGCCAATCGCCACAGCCTCATTGATGGCCCCTCCAATTATATCTGGAACTGTCTCTTCCAACTGGGTGAGGTTCTGCAGCCATGCATGCGCGCCTCCCCCCCCCCCCCGGCCTGTTAGCTCCTACTGGCGTCAGTTATGCGCCCCCTTGGCCTGCAAGAGAAAGGGAAGTGTGTCACTGAGTGTGGTGCAATGTGTTTGGGCGGTGTGCCTGTCATGGTTGAATAGCCGGCATTGTGTGCAAGGTGTGAGATGTGGGTGTGAGGCTTGCAGCAGTGCTAAGTGTGTGAGGGTGAGGTGAAGCTTTGATTGTGAAGTATGAGTCATGGTTGATAGAGATTGTTGGTAGGTGAGTGATGGGGGTGTGATGCATTGAACAGTGTGTGAGGCTAGCGGTGCAGATGGTGGGATATGGCATTTGAAGATGCATTCACACACCTTGACCACTCGTGTGAGGTCATTAAACTTCTTCTGCCACTGGATCCAGGTCCTGGGGGAAAGACTGGTGGCACTGACCGCTTCAGCAATCTGCTCCCACTGCCTTCGTACAGTCTGTCTGCAGGGCCTCCTGGGCCTCTGCGGGTAGAAGACCTGCCTTCTCCTATCGACCCCCTGCACTAAGGCCGCCAGTGCTGCGTCCAAGGACCAAGGTGCCCTGTTGTGACATTGCTAACTTCCCCTTTGTGTAGCTCCAGTCACAATGAGCTACAATGAACACAAAGAAGTGCAGACAGAGTTTCACTCTGCAGGCAACCTTTAAATAGCAATCAGAATTCCCCCGATACTGGACCCCACTGCTGAGCGCTGATCCAACCAGCAGCACGTTCCACACGAGGCTCAGCGCTGGGCTCAGTGCTTCAACCATGCTAATGAGCAGGCAGCACGAATTTCGCGTGCTGCCTGCATTACTTGCAATGGTCGCGGGCAGAAGTGCTTCACGATTCCTGTGCCCGTTTTCAAGCCTTATCAAATTTACCCCCCTATATCTTTGGTCATCCAGGGAGCTCTAAGTTTGGATGCCCTTCCTTTCACCCTCGTGGGAATGTGTCTAGTCTGCACTTGAAATATCTACTCTTTGAAAGCCTCCCATTGCTCATTTACGACTTTACCTGCCAATTTATGATTCCAATCCACCTGGGCCAGATCTCCTTTCAACTCATTGAAATTAGCCCTCCTCCAGTTAAGTATTTTCATGTTTGATTGTTCCTTGTCCTTTTCCATAGCTCCTCTAAATCTAATGATATCAGGATCACTGTTTCCCAAATCTCACCCACTGAAACTTGCCCCACTTCATTCCCCAGAACTAGATCCATCACTGCTTCCTTCCTCCTTGGGCTGGAAACACACTGATCAAGAAAGTTCTCTTGTACACATGTTATATGTATACGATAGCAAAATACTGCGGATGCTGGAAATCCGAAATAACAACAGAAAACGCTGGAAAAACTCAGCAGGCCAGGCAGCATCCGTGGAGAGAGAAAGAGAGTTAACGTTTCAGTTCTGACGAAAGGTCATCGACCTGAAACGTTAACTCTCTTTCTCTCTCCACGGATGCTGCCTGGCCTGCTGAGTTTTTCCAGCGTTTTCTGTTGTTATTTTGTTATATGTATATTTTAGTTTAGGAGCCCCATAACTCCTATTTATTATTTATACCAGATTTTTATTTAATGCAATTTGGATCCTTTTAATGTTGGTATCCTCTACTTAGCTAATTTTAATTTTAGCCCCTTAGATCTAATTCATTACTCTGATTAGTTCTTGATATATTTACTTATTTACTGTTGCCCATTGGTTTAAATGACTGAGCACATTCTTCCCCCCTGCACCTAATTTCCAGTCTCACCAAATTCCCATCTTCACTCTGTTGAGCAACTCACTCTGTTTAGTGATTCACCAAGCTCTGTGCTTTTGCAGATATCCCTCTAATATATAATAAAAACAGAATATGCTGGAAATACTCAGCAGGCCAGGCAGCATCTGTGGAGAGAGAAACAGAGTTAACGTTTCAGATCGATGACCTTTTGTCAGAACTGGAAGAAGTTAGAGATATTACAGGTTTTTAGCAAGTGCAGGGGTCGGGAAAGCGGGGAGGGGAGGAAAGAACAAAAGGGTAGGTCTGTGATAGGATGGAAGGCAGGGAGATTAAATGACAAAAGGTATGATTCTCATATATTTCTAACTTTTCCCAGTTCTGACACAAGGTCATTGACCTGAAACGTTAACTCTGTTTCTCTCTCCACAGATGCTGCCTGACCTGCTGAGTATTTCCAGCACTTTTTGTTTTTATTTCAGATTTCCAGCATCCGCAGTATTTTGCTTTTGTCCCTCTAATATATATCTTGCAGAAACACACTAGCTACAGCTGGTCAGTCAACTTCCAGCCACAATAATTAACACCTAGACAGGGATCCACTGATTGACTGTTGACTGCCACTGACTTGCAGTTTTTTAAAGTTAGAAAACAAAGTTAAATATCAGTTTGATAGCAAGACACTTCCTGGATTACTCACCCACTCTCACCAAATTCCCATCGTCACAGTGATTCACCCAGCTCTGTGCTTAAGCTCTCATCGGGGGAGGGGAGGGAGGGAGGCAGCTGCCCAAACTTTCTCTGGGGGGCTCAGAGGAGCCACTCCACTTCTTGTCCGACTGCTTCTACTGAGCAGAGGGTCCAGGGCGGGTGCTCCACTCAGTAGGCCGTTCAAGTGGCTTTGGGGTCCTACCTAACTGACAGGATCCCGATTTGCATAGATTTATTCAGCAATCATCTGAGTCAGGCAGGCGCCTCAACCACCCAGGAAAACACCCACGTAAACAAACGGCATGGAAAAAGCCGCTAGGGCAAAAACTGAGCGGTTTTCACCAGCTGGTGACTAGGGAACAGAGTTTGTGGCGGGGACCGAAGACAATGGCTTCGGTCTTCCCAATATTTAATTGGAAAAAATTTCTGCTCATCCAGCACTGGATGTCGGACAAGCATTCTGACAATTTAGAGACAGTGGAGAGGTCGAGAGAAGTGGTGCTGAGGTAGAGCTGGATGTCATCAGCGTACATGTGGAAACTGATGCTGTGTTTTCGGATGATGTCGCCAAGGCGCAACATGTAGATGAGAAATAGGAGGGGGCCAAGGATAGATCCTTTGGTGACGGCAGGGGTTACGATGCGGGAGCGGGAAGAGAAGCCATTGCAGGAGATTTTCTGGCTACAATTAGATAGATAAGAATGGAACCAGGTGAGTGCAGTCCCACCCAGCTAGACGACGGTGGAGAGGCATTGGAGGAGGATGGAGTGGTCAACCGTGTCAAAGGCTGCAGACAGGTCGAGAAGGACGAGGAGGGATAGCTTACCTTTGTCACAGTCACAAAGGATGTCATTTGTGACTTTGATGAGAGCCGTTTTGGTACTGTGGCAAGGGCGGAAACCTGATTGGAGGAATTCAAACATGGAGTTCTGGGAAAGATGGGCACGGATTTAGGAGGCAACAACACGTTCAAGGACTTTGAAGAGGAAAGGAAGGTTGGAGATGGGGTGGTAGTTTGCAAAGACGGAGGGGTCAAGGGTTGGTTTTTGAGGAGAGTGGTGATGACGGCAGATTTGAAGGAGAGGGGACAGTACCCGAGGAGAGCGAACCGTTAACAATGCCATCTAATATGGGAGCTGACGTAAGAAAACTACTAGGCACTTGGTCTAAGCGTTAAACAAAGCTTTAATCAACTGTTTTACAACATGGAGGTCTAGTTGTGTCCTTCACTAGTTCCTGTTAAGAATGTCCTGCGCAAGCTGGGCCCGTGCCCGAGTATTTATACTCTCCCTGGACAGCGCCACCCGCAGGCCACCCAGTATTATTTCATAAGTCTTTCTTTCATGAATGACAGATTCATGTCAGGAGCCACAAAAGGAAGTTGGGTGGTCAGCAGTTTGGTGGGAATAGGGTCGAGGGAGCAGGAAGTGGGTCTCGTGGACAAGATGAATGTGGAGAGGTCAAGAGGGGAGATCAGAGAGAAACTGGAGAAAAATGTGAGTTCAGGGCTAGGGCAGGGGGGAACCTTAGAGGAAGTTTGGCCCAGTGGGCTAGGGGAAGGGAGGGAAGTGGCGGAGGCAGCTGATCAGATGGTCTCAATCTTAGAGACAAAGAAGTCCATGAGCTTCTTGCACTTGTTGTTGGAGGTGAGTGTGGAGGAGACGGGGAGAGGGGTTTAAGAAGACAGTTAGCAGTAGAGGATAGAAGCCGGGGGTTATCTTTGCATTCCAGAATGATCCTGAGCAGTTTTGGCAGACGAGAGCAGGACCCGATAATGCTTTATGTAGTCCGGCCAGATCTGGTGGTGAATGGCTAAACCAGTTGTCTGCCATATCTGTTTAAATCTGCATCCCTTGGACTTAAGGGAGTGAAGATGAGGGCCATACCAAGGGGAGCAGCCAGGGTGAGAGAGAGTAATGGTTTTAATAGGGACTAGGGCATCAAAGGTGGTGGTGAGGGTGTGGTTGAGCAGATTGGTAGCTGCTTGGTTATTAACCATTCACTGAGAGTACCCGATACATGTGAACCTGTTATCAACCAGGTTAACTGCAAACTGACACATCTCTACAGGGCATTTAGCTATGCATATGTTATTCTAACTTTGTGTAGATCACATTTGGAATACGAAATATGTAATGTAGAACTTTGGAAACTTTACCTTTGAGAGAACATTAATGCACTGCTGAGGTTTTAGGGAAGAGCAATGAATTTCTTGGAATTGGGATTCCAAGTTAGAAAGAGAAACTATCAGAACTGACTGGTGGAGAAAGTCCTGGGTGCACGGGATCAGCTTAGCGCAAAAAGATCAGAAAATCGGGCTGGTTGGAGCGCACGTCGTTAAATTTAAATGTAGGGAAATCGAGGGGTTTCCATTACCATGCATTCCGACCCAACCTATTTCCCAATGTTCACTCTGCACGGGGGATCCCGTGGACCTGGGCACAAGCTCGGGGAAATCTCCCCTCAGCTCCTTCATTAGAGAAAAGAAGATTGCGAGGAGACATGGAAGAAAGAACTTGCATTTCTATAACGCCTTTCCTGACCTCAGGACGTCCCAAACGCTTCACGGTCAATGGAGTACTTTTTTAAAGTTTAGTCACTGTTGTAACGTAGAAAATGCAGCAGGTAATTTGCACACATGAAGCTCCCACAAACAGCAATGAGATAATGACCAGATAATCTGTTTTTTAGGTGTTGATTGAGGGATAAATATTGGCCAAGACACTGGGGAGAACTCCCCTGCTTTTCTCGAATAGTGCCATAGGATCTTTTACATCGACCTGAGAGAGCAGGCAAGGCCTTGATTTAATGCCTCATCTGAAAAACAGCACCTACTGACAGTGCAGCACTCCCTCAGTACTGCACAAGGTTGTCAGCCTAGATTATGTGCTCAAGTCTCTGGAGTGGGACTTGAACTCATGACCTGCTGACTCAGAGGCAAGAGTGCTACCACTGAGCCACGGCTGACATACAATCAAAGGTCTTTAGAAAACAATGGATTACGTAGGTTCAAACATGTTATTTAATTTGCATTGTGAGCACACAACGAGAGGATGAACACAAAATGAACAGGCCTCAAGCAAGACTTCAACTTACAAAGATTTTTTTTCCTGTGGAATAGTTGACATATGGAATAGCATCCCAGTAAAAGCAGTTCATGCTGAGTTGATTAACACCTTTATAGTGAAATGAATGAATATCTGGGACGGAGGGTTATAATGATAAGATCACATAGAGTTGGCCAAATGCTACCATATGCTCAGTACAACAGGATGGTTCCTAAGCTGCTGGGACAATGAAAGCTAAGGAAGGCAATTGGCCAAGGATGGAAGGTTAGATATTCTTTAGTTTTGTTTGATGTGGAGGACTAGGTGCAAATAGCCAAAGCTTTACTCAGGAGATGAACTGGTTTGGGTGGAGTCCAAATTGCAGCAGTTTGTATATGGGGCCAGATAGAGGTATGGCTGATCCATCCTCACCCATGAAAAATGCCTGATTGGACTGGGTTTCGAGGCCGGCTGTGCCTGTGGAACTGAGCCACCAGTCTGAATCTCTGTGCTCAGGGGTAGGGGCTGTGAAAAAATGTTGGGAAAGTAAACTGGCTGTACGGAAAACATTTTTTTTTTTAACACTGCCAGTACCTTCTTTTCTTCTTTTGGTCGATGGATTTACATAGAATTACAGCACAGAAACAGGCCAATCAGCCTAACTGGTCTATGTTGGTGTTTACACCACACCAGCCTCCTCCCGCTCTATTCCCTTCTCCATCATGTATGCATCAAGCCTCCCCTTCAAAAGTGTCAGTGCTATTATTCGTGTGTCAGTCTCGACAGGCATTGTCAGCAGAAGTCAAGATTTCTTTAAAAAATAAACAAAATCCACGAGAGGATTTTCCCTCAGGAGATGTGACGAAGATGTACACGGCCGGTGAAGTTTCTGTTGTCGGTAAGGTTGCCAACTCTGGTTGGACATATTCCTGGAGGTTTCATCACATGACCTCCTGCCTCCCATTGCCCCGCCCCCACACTCCTGCCATTGGTCACCCGACACGTCCATCTTTACGGTTTACCACCATCCCAAGCCAATTGGAAAGTGAACAGACCCTTCATTATCTGACTGGATGATTCTTGATCATCAGTCACACAGCCTTTTTCCCATTGCCAATATATTTATAATTAATAAACAAAAGTGTTCAAAGAAAATGAAAAAAAAATCACACTATTAATAGCCCTATGATTTGTCTCCTGGGTTGCTCACAGCAGTGTCCAGGAGATTAATCTGTAAACTCTGGAGACTCCAGGGCAGTCCTGGAGGGTTGCTGGCCCTAGTTGTAAGAGGTTACAATGGTGTTCTTTTCACCTTTCTTAATTAGGGAGTCTCCATCCAAAAAAACAATGGCAACATCTGCTCTACACACATGCTCCATTGTTCGGGCCTCTGCAATTTTTCACAGATCTGATTTTTTCCAGGAGTCTCCCGGTCTGCAAGGAGAGCCGTGGGAAGGAGAAACTCCAATTTAATTGTTCTTGGCTCCTCTCAAGGGCAGCATTATTTTGGGAAATTATTTTGTTTGCAACTCGACAGATAACTTAAAGTAGACAGGAAGCAGTGCCCACCAGGATTGGGAGTGGATGGAGCAGTGGGGCTGTTCCCTTCAAGTAGCTCAGACACGATTGAAACGTTACCGTGCTCTGTAACCATTTACAGGAAAACCCCCGAGTCTCACCTACAACCAAATCCCAACTTTGGGTTACTTTATATAAGAAATATATGCACCCATTGACCTTTATGTCCTGTGTTTAAAATGACGAGAATAAATTTGTACACCTCATGTATGATTTGGCACGGCAAGCACGAGTGGCACGTTACCCTGGATTCACAAAGGTAGGTAAAAGACCCGCAGCTCCGATGAGGAGCACTAGATTCACATCCTTGTTTTCAAATCCCTTCCTTGGCCTCGCCCCTCCCAATCTCTGTAACCTCCTCCAGCCCTACAACCCTCCGAGGTCTCTGTGCTCCGCCAATTCTGGCCTCTTGTGCATCCGCGATTTTAATCGCTCCACCATTGGCGGCCGTGCCTTCAGCTGCCGAGGCTCTAAGCTCTGGAATTCCCTCCCTAAACCTCTCCGCCTCGCTACCTCTCTCTCCTCCTTTAAGTCGCTCCTTAAAACCTACTTCTTTGACCAAGCTTTTGGTCACCTGCCTGAATATCTCCTTATGTGGTTCGGTGTCAGATTTTGTTCGATAACGCTGCTGTGAAGCACCTTGGGACATTTTGCTACATTAAAGGCGCTATATAAATGTAAGTTGTTATTGTTTTATGACTGGGTGGAAAGCAGGTGATAGCAAATCGGCCGCACCTTTTACACCTTGTCCTATTCTCTGTTCCAAGAGGTGTAAAACAGAGGGTTGATTTGCTTTTCACCCGTTTTTTGCCCTGCGATAAAAGTTAAATTAACCCCCTTGACACCTGACCTTGGTGATGCTGATTCTCTCAGACCTGAAAAGACTCCCTCTCTCTCTCTCTCCATCTGTTTCTTTCCTTCTCCCTCTCTCTGTCACCATCTCCACGGGAGTCTCCCGCACGTCTGTCATAAATACGGCGTAAGTTTCAGTTTTAAAACAATGCACTCCAATTGGAGGTTTCTCCTTGGTTGCAAGTTAGCATTAATACTGTGAGACGAGGTGTCCAGATTATTGCCGGGGTTTCTCTTTACATGGGACAAAGTATCTTGATTGAGACTGTGCCACAAGGACACTTCCTGTATCGCATTAGGACAAGGCTGCATAATGGTCGGAAGAACCAACTGAATTAAAGATGCTTTGAGCCAAGGGTGAACATCTGTTGTGGAGTGAAGTTGAGTTTAGCTGCCCAGACCTGAATGATGTATATTTGTGGTGCGCATCAATTGGTTCCCCTCATACCTCTGTGTCTATAGTTTGTCAGGATTGTTGTTTATTGTTCAGCCATTACCTTCATCTGACAGAAGCACAGGTGGAATTACAGGGGTAACTCTGCGGCCTTGCAGGTAGTGCGAGCCAAAGAATTGGGGCTACAATGTTATAATCCCATCTCCGAGCCACGCTCCCCTCCAGCCGCTGGGAATGCAGGACTGTGCAATTTCCCCGAATGAGTATTTTTTAAAAAGCGCATTTTGTGTGTTAGCAGCTTGGTTTGTCTTGGCTTGGTGATAAATTAAGGTCCATAAACTTGCTGCCTCCTGTTTATTGGCAAGGAGCAAATTTGCTTATTTCTTTCTGAAAAATATTTAATCTTCGATTGTTCAGAAGAATAGTTTGTTAATAGCTTCCATATTTCTAGTACTGATTGAACTGTTCAATACCTTGCCGATGCTGCTTGCTTCTGTGATGAATTTGCTTTGTGAATAAATCTGTTTGACAGATTAGCCTGTTATAAATAGTGGCTAGAGAGGCTGATATCAAGTTTTCTGGAGTAATGCACAAGGTAGTGGAAACCTTGGTTGCACCATGTAAAGCGAGGTTATGAAAAAGGGGAGGATATTTTTTGCATGGTACATCCTGACATGAATCTGTCATTCATGACTTATGAAATAATACTGAGTGGCCTGCGGGTGGTGCTGTCCAGGGAGAGTATAAATACTCGGGCACGGGCCCAGCTTGCGCAGGACATTCTTAACCGGAACTAGTGAAGGACACAACTAGACCTCCATGTTGTAAAACAGTTGATTAAAGCTTTGTTTAACGCTTAGACCAAGTGCCGAGTAGTTTTCTTACGTCACATCCCATATACTTAAGGCATAAAGATTGGGAGGAGGCCAGGGACCACCTGTATAAGCTGCCTTAAACGGTGAGAACAAATTAAAAATATTGGGGGTTTGAATCGTAACAAAAAGAAAGACCTTTCACTTCTATAGCGCCATTCATAACCTCAGGATGCTTCACAACCAATGAAGTACTTTTGAAGTGTAGTCACTGTTGTAATGTAGGAAACACAGCAGCCAATTTGCGCACAGCAAACTTTAAGGAACCGCAATGTGATAATGACCAGTTAGTCCAGCTTTTAGTGATCTTGGTTGAGGGATAAATATTGGCCAGGACACCGGGGAGAACTCCACTGCTGTTCTTCGAAATAGTGCCATGGGATCTTTTATGCCCACCTGAGAGGGCAGACAGGGCCTCAACTTAACCGAAGAGCTATGTATCATTTTTCTTCTGATAAAGTCATATGTAAAGCGACATCCCCCTCTCAAACAGATATACCACTTTGGATACTGTTGGGGGGGATGACTTATCAGGGGAAGGCAGCAGCAGCCAACTTCCTGGCACCATGGGTGGCTCTGCTGCACAGGCTGGGAGGAAAAAGTGTGGAAGAGCTATAGTGATAGGGGACTCAATTGTAAGGGGATTAGATAGGCGTTTCTGTGGCCACAAACGAGACTCCAGGATGGTGTGTTGCCTCCCTGGTGCAAGGATCAAGGACGTCTCGGAGCGGCTACAGAACATTTTGGAGGGGGAGGGCGAACAGCCAGTTGTCGTGGTGCACATAGGCACCAACGATATAGGTAAAAAACGGGATGAGGTCCTAAAAGCAGAATATAGGGAGTTAGGAGGTAAATTAAAAAATAGGACCTCAAAGGTGGTAATCTCAGGATTGCTACCAGTGCCACGTGCTAGTCAGAGTAGAAATAGGAGGATATTTCAAATGAATACATGGCTAGAGGAATGGTGCAAGGGGGAGGGATTCAAATTCCTTGGACATTGGAACCGGTTCTGGGGGAGGTGGGACCAGTACAAACGGGACGGTCTGCACCTGGGCAGGGCCGGGACCGATGTCCTAGGGGGAGTGTTTGCTAGTGCTGTTGGGGAGGGTTTAAACTAAAGTGGCAGGGGGTTGGGAACCTGAGCAGGGAGACAGAGGAAAGGGAAACAAGGATAAAAGCAAAAGACAGGAAGGAGAAAAACAAAAGTAGAAGGCAAAGAACTCAACGGTTTCAATCAAACATGGTCATAGTAAATAATAATTCATATAGGTCTGAGAGCGTTAAAAAAACAAGCCTGAAGGCTTTGGGGGAAAAATTCAGCTGCTTGCGCCTCCCGTTAGCGCCTTAAATGGGCGCTAATGGGGCGTAAAGCAGCTAACGCCCGGGCGCAGCGCCGCCCACGCCTCCCGAAAAATTTAGTGGGAGGTTAGCGGCGGCGCCAGCCGGTAGCGCCCTGTGGCGCTGCGCCGCCGGCGATGACGTCATCGCCGTGCGCAGCGCCCCGCTCGCGCCCCGGCCGTGATCTTCAGTCGCGCCCCCTGATTTACCGCCAGACGCTATGTCCGACGGGTTCAGGGAGGCGTACGTGCGGCCGGGGCGGCGATATTTAAAGGGGAGGTGCAGGCGGCCATTTTTGTTGCTGGCCGCCTGCCAGCACCTGCCCCCGTTGCTGTCCCCGGCCCCCGTGAAGCCCCCCCACCGTGAAGTGCCAGCTGCGCTCCAAGAGCCCGGCACTTCTCTTGAGTGCCGGGCTCTTTTGCCGGCACTCCCGATCCCTGGGAGCCCAGCTGGGCCCCGGTTCGCGCTGCGCAAGGCCCCTCCCCTTTAAGAAGGGGAGGAAGGCCTGCAATACCGCGGCGCGACGTGCCGCAGCGCGTGGCGCTGCGGCACGTAGCGCCAGGATATTCACTCGCAGCGCCCCAAGAGGGATGCGGGCTGCTTCCAGTTGCGCCCCGCTTCCCTCTTGGGGCGCAACCACTGAAGTTCCGGCGCGGGGCCGCTAATTTTTTCGGGGCGCTAAAAGTCGCGCCCCGGCGAGGTTAGCGCCCCAAATGGGGCGCGACTCAATTTTTACCCCTTTGTGTCTTAATGCAAGGAGCATTCGGAACAAGGTGGATGAATTAGCTGCGCAAATAGAGGTAAATGAATACGATTTGATTGGGATTACAGAAACATGGCTCCAGGGTGGCCAAGGCTGGGAACTCAACATCCAGGGGTATTCAATATTTAGGAAAGATAGGCAAAAAAGAAAGGGAGGTGGGGTAGCATTGCTGGTTAAAGAGGGTATTAACACAATTGAAAGGAAGGATAGTAACTCTGATGATGCGGAATCTGTATGGGTAGAACTGAGAAATAACAAGGGGCAGAAAACGTTAGTGGGAGTGGTATATAGACCTCCAAACAGTAATACGGAGGTTGGGGACGGCATTAAAAGGGAAATTAGAGAAGCATGCAGTAAGGGCACAGCAGTCATCATGGGTGACTTTAATTTACATATAGATTGGGCTAACCAAATTAGTAAAAATACTGTGGAGGAGGAATTCCTAGAATGTTTACGGGAAGGTTTTCTGGAACAATATGTCGAGGAACCAACCAGAGATCAGGCCATCTTAGACTGGGTATTATGTAACAAGAAAGGATTAATTAGCAATCTTGTTGTACGAGGCCCCTTGGGTCAGAGTGATCATAATATGATAGAATTCTTCATTAGGATGGAGAGTGAAGTAGTTGAGTCAGAGACTAGGGTCCTGAATTTAAATAAAGGAAACTACGATGGTATGAGGCGCGAATTGGGTAGGATTGATTGGGGAATGTCACTCAAAGGGTTGACGGTGGATAGGCAATGGCAAACATTCAAAGACTGCATGGATGAACTCCAGAATTTGTTCATCCCAGTGTGGCATAAGAATAAAACAAAAAGGGTGACTCAACCGTGGCTAACAAGGAAATGAGGGATAGCATAAGATCCAAGGAGAGGGCATATAAATTGGCCAGAAAAAGCGGTAACCCTGAGGATTGGGAGCAGTTTAGGATTTAACAAAGGAGGACAAAGGGATTAATTATGAAGGGGAAAATAGAATATGAAAGTAAGCGAGCAGGGAACATAAAAACTGACAGTAAGAGCTTTTATAGATATGTGAAGAGAAAAAGATTAGTGAAATCAAGTGTAGGTCCCTTGCAGTCAGAAACGGGGGAAGTTATAATGGGGAACAAAGAAATGGCAGACCAATTAAATGCATATTTTGGTTCTGTCTTCACAAAGGAGGACACAAATAACCTCCCAGAGATGTTGGAGAACATACGGTCTGATGAAAGGGAGGAACTGAAAGAAATCAGTATTTGCAGGGAAATGGTGTTAGGGAAATTGACTGGATTGAAGGCTGATAAATCCCCAGGACCTGATAATCTACATCCTAGGGTACTTAAAGAAGTGGCTCTAGAAATAGTAGATGCATTGCTGATCATCTTCCAACATTCGATGGAATCTGGAACTGTACCCATGGACTGGAGGCTAGCTAATGTTACCCCACTATTCAAAAAGGGTGGTAGAGAGAAAGCGGGGAATTAAGCCTGACATCGATAGTGAGGAAAATGCTGGAGTCCATTATAAAGGATGTAATAGCTGAGCACTTGAAAAACAGTGACAGGATCGGACAAAGTCAACATGGATTTTCAAAAGGTAAATCGTGCTTGACTAATCGACTGGAATTTTTTGAGGATGTAACTGGGAAAATAGATAAGGGAGAACCAGTAGATGTGGTGTATTTGGACTTTCAAAAGGCTTTCGATAAGGTCCCGCATAAGAGATTAGTGTGTAAAGTTAAGGCACATGGGATTGGGGGCAAGGTATTGACTTGGATAGAGAACTGGTTGGCGGACAGAAAGCAGAGAGTAGGAATTAATGGGTCTTTTTCCGAGTGGCAGGCAGTGACTAGTGTGGTACCGCAGGGATCGGTCCTTGGACCCCAGCTATTCACAATATACATTAAGATAAGGGAACTAAATGTAATATCTCCAAGTTTGCAGATGACACAAAGCTGGGTGGGCGTGTGGGCTGCGAGGAGGATACCGAGAAACTCCAGGATGATTTGGACAGGTTGGGTGAGTGGGCAGAAGCGTGGCAGATGCAATATAACGTGGATAAATGCGAGGTTATCCACTTTGGTGTCAAAAACAGAAAGGCAGACTATTATCTGAATGGCAATAGATTGGGAGAAGGGGAAGTGCAACGAGACCTGGGTGTCCTTGTGCACCAGTCGCTGAAGGTAAGCATGCAGGTGCAGCAGGTGGTGAAGAAGGCAAATGGTATGTTGGCCTTCATAGCGAAAGGGTTTGAGTATAGGAACAGGGATGTCCTGCTGCAGTTGTACAGGGCCTTGGTGAGACCACACCTTGAGTACTGTGTGCAGTTTTGGTCGCCTTATCTGAGGAAGGATGTTCTTGCCATGGAAGGAGTTCAGCGAAGATTCACAAGGCTGATACCTGGGATGGCAGGAATGACATATGAGGAGAGATTGGGTCGATTGGGCTTATACTCGCTGGAGTATAGAAGAATGAGAGGGGATCTCATCGAAACATATAAAATTCTGACAGGTCTGGACAAACTAGATGCAGAAAGAATGTTCCTGATGGTCGGAGAGTCCAGAACCAGCGGTCATAATCTAAGGATAAGGGGTAAGCCATTTAGGACAGAAATGAGGAAGAATTTCTTCACCCAGAGAGTGGTGAACCTGTGGAATTCTCTACCACAGAAGGTAGTTGAGGCCAAGTCATTAAATATATTCAAGAATGAGTTAGATATATTTCTTAAAGCTAAAGGTATCAAGGGATATGGGGAGAAGGCAGGTACAGGGTACTGAGTTTGGATGATCAGCCATGATCTTATCGAATGGCGGAGCAGGCTCGAGGGGCTGAATGGCCTACTCCTGCTCCTATCTTCTATGTTTCTATGTTTCTATGACATAATGTTCTTGTAACACATGTCTCAATGTAAGTTATTTCATCACATTGTGCGTTTGCCTAACAATGGAGAAACGATTTGCCAATTTTTTTTGCTGTTGTTATGCTGACGATGTCCCTTTAATGAGAAGAACAGCTGTGGTATCTGAAGTATGTTTGAAAAGCAGACATGCAGAGCCCAGTCATTCTGTCATGGGTTAAGAATGTGATTCTGTGACTCCAAGTACAGTAAAAACTAGCATGTGCAGAAATAGGAGTATGTTTTAAAACGTTCATCCTTGTTTTCGAATCCCGCCATGTCCTCGCTCCTCCCTATCTCTGTAACCTCCTCCAGCTCTACAACCCTCCGAGATCTCTGCGCTCCTCCAATTCTGGCCTCTTGAGCATCCCTGATTTTAATCGCTCCACCATTGACAGCCGTGCCTTCAGCTGCCCAGACCCTAAGCTCTGGAATTCTCTCTCTAAACCTCTCCGCCTCGCTACCTTTTTCTCCTCCTTTAAGACGCTCCTTAAAACCTACCTCTTTGACCAAGCTTTTGGTCATCTGCCCTAATATCTGCTTATGTGGCTCGGTGCCAAATGTTGTCTGATAATCGCTGCTGTGAAGCGCCTTGGGACATAATGGCGCTATATAAATGCAAGCTGCTGTTGTTGTTTTGCTTCAAAATCCGAGTAAAAGGCACCAGAATTGTGATAAAATAATCAGAGTTGAATGAATTGGCGCTCCAGCACATTGCTTCACCGGCAGGAGGGTGTGCTGGGGAGTTGGCATGGGGTTCAGTGCCCCCATTTGATTTCCTATCCAGTAAACTGAAGGCGCCAGGAGGGCAAATTAATAAAATCTGGGAACTGGCTGGTCTTTCACCTCTGGGACCTGAATTGAAGTCCAGCCCAGACTGATGGGATGAAACTATCCTCTGTATGGTGGCTATAAGGGTCCTTCATGGATTGAGGTTTGGGCAGTCTTAATCCAGTTCCTGGTGAACATGGGCCTACTGTACTAGACTGTCCCTAATTCAGAGAGACCACAGGATTGCTGGTAAGAACATAAGAAATAAGAAATAGGAGCTGGAGCAGGCCATACGGCCCCTCGAGCCTGCTCCGCCATTCAATAAGATCATGGCTGATCATTGACCTCAACTCCATTTTCCCGCCCGATCCCCATATCCCTTGAGTCCAAAAATCTATCGATCTCAGCCTTGAATATACTCAAAGATTCAGCATTCACAGCCCTCTGGGGCAGAGAATTCCAAAGATTCACAACCCTCTGAGTGAAGAAATTCCTCCTCATCTCGGTCTTAAATGGCCGACCCCTTATCCTGAGACTCTGCCCCCTAGTTCTAGACACTCCAGCCAGGGGAAACAACCTCTCAGCATCTACCCTGTCAATCCCCTTCAGAATCTTGCATGTTTCAATGACATCACCTCTCACTCTTCTGAACTCCAGAGAGTATCGAGTGGGAAATGGAGAAATGCCAATTTGATGCAGTAAGAACTGCTGTTCTGAGATGGGGGTGGAGTACGGGGAGCTTTACTGTACTATATCTGACCTGGGTGTGCTTGATGTTGATACTTTACCCCCTAAAATGGAAACAGGCCATTTGGCACAACCAGTCTCTGTCGGCATTTATTGTCCACGTGAGCAAATAATTCTAATCGCATTTACCCACCCAGTTCCTATATCCCTTCATCCACCTCTCCAATCTAACCTTGAATGTTGACACCGTTTCTGCCTCCACCACTAACCCTGGAAGTGAATTTCACATCCTCACAGCTCTCAGTGTGAAGAAGTTTCTCCTGCCCTCTGTTCGAAATCTCTTACATTTAATCTTGTACCTATAGCCCCTCATTCTAAACAGTTCAACTACTGGAAACAGTCTGCTTCGATCTACCCTGTCTCATTTTTTCATAATTGTAAACACTTCTATCATATCGCCCTATAGCCTGCGTTGTTCTAAAGGTTCCCTTCTCCACTTTGATATGTACAAAAGTAATGTTATTTATATTTTTTTAAATGTACCCCATAGTCTGTCATTGCATTGCATTCCATATTAAAATTTTCATGTTCTCTTTGAAAGCATATTTCAGAGTGGGACCTCTTCTCCGCTGATCACAAGCCCTTAACAAATGCTGAATGCCTGATTTTTTTTAGCAATTTATGTGAAGAATATTATGTTGATTGTAATAAACAAATAGCAGACAATCACAATGCACCTACATAACTTTCAAAAGGGAATTGGATAAATGCTTGAAAAGGAGAAGGTTGCAGGACTATGGGGAAAGAGCGGGGGAGTGGGACTAATTGGAGAGCTCTTTCAAAGAGCCGGCACACGCACGATAGGCCGAATGGCCTCCTCCTGTGCAGTATCATTCTATGATAACTGAAGCTTTCAAGACTGAGCTGGATTTTTGTTGGGTAAGGCTATCGAAGGATATGGAGCTAAGGCGGGTAAATGGAGTTGAGGCACAGATCAGCCATGATCCAGTTGAATGGCGGAGCAGGCTTGAGGGGCTGAATGGCCTACTCCTGTTCCTAATGTTCCGATAATGATCCTTTGATGCTTCTCAAGCAGCTAACCAGCCAATCAGTCATCGCTGGTGGCAAAAAAAGGTTTGTCAACGCAACTGTTGAGTGCACAACTGTTGTCAGAAACCATGTGAAGCACAATTTACACACCAGGCGATGGACGCCCAGGGTCACACATCAGCGGAGAGCAGAGACAACTTTTTTTGGGAAGGAAGGGTGGTCTCCAAAAGACTCCCTCCCAAAAGAAAAGCAACATAGGAAAATCTGACAACTGCATCAAACTCTTGACATTCCTGCGAAGCGCCTGTGGGACGTTTTCCCACGTTAAAGGCGCGATATAAATGCAAGTTGCTGTTCAAAGATGCTTTTCAGAAGGGGAAAATAGGAGGGCAATACAAACTACATCAACAACTACAACAACAAGCTGCACCTATGTAGCACCTTTAATGTAGAAAAATGCCCCGAAGCACTTCACAGGGGTATAATTAAAACAAAATCGACACCAAGTTAAAAAAGGAGATATTAGAAGGGGTGAAAGGGGTGGGTTTGAAGGAGAGAATTCTAACCCCATGGCACTTCCGCTCCATTAAAAGGGTCCGTTGGAAGTTTAATTCTTTTTTTCTTTATCTGAGTCTACACACCTGACGAGTGGGACACCGGGCGAATGGGGAACCGGGCGAGTGGGGAACAGGGCGAGTGGGGAACTGAGCGAGTGGGGAACTGAGCGAGTGGGACACCGGGCGAGTGGGGAACCGGGCGAGTGGGACACCGGGCGAGTGGGGAACCGGGCAAGTGGGACACCGGGCGAGTGGGGAACCGGGCGAGTGGGACACCGGGCGAGTGGGACACCGGGCGAGTGGGGAACCGGGCGAGTGGGGAACAGGGCGAGTAATACACCGGGCGAGTGGGGAATCGGGCGAGTGGGACACTGGGCGGGTCGGGAACCGGGCGAGTGGGGAATCAGGCGAGTTGGATACCGGGCGAGTGGGGAGACCGGGCGAGTGGGGAGACCGGGCGAGTGGGGAACCAGGCGAGTGGGGAGATCGGGCGAGTGGGGAACTGGGCGAGTGGGACACCGGGCGAGTGGGGAACCAGGCGAGTGGGGAACCGGGCGAGTGGGACACCGGGCGAGTGGGACACCGGGAGAGTGGGGAACCGGGCAAGTGGGGAACCGGGCGAGTGGGGAACCGGGCGAATGGGGAACCGAGCGAGTGGGACACCGGGCGAGTGGGGAACCGGGCGAGTGGGGAACCGGGCGAGTGGGACACCGGGCGAGTGGGGAACCGGGCGAGTGGGGAACCGGGCGAGTGGGGAACCGGGCGAGTGGGACACCGGGCGAGTAGGGAACCGGGCGAATGGGGAACAGGGTGAGTGGTGAACCGGGCGAGTGGGGAACCGGGCGAGTGGGGCACCGGGCGAGTGGGGAACTGGGCGAGTGGGACACCGGGCGAGTGGGGAACCGGGCGAGTGAGGAACCGGGCAAGTGGGACACCGGGCGAGTGGGACACTGGCCGAGTGGTACACCGGGCGAGTGGGGAACCGGGCGAGTGGGACACCGGGCGAGTGGGACACCGGGCGAGTGGGACACCGGACGAGTGGGACACCGGGCGAGTGGGGAAACGGGCGAGTGGGGAACCGGGCAAGTGGGACACCGGGCCAGTGGGTCACCGGGCGAGTGGGTAACAGGGCGAGTGGGACACCGGGCGAGTGGGGAACTGGGCGAGTGGGGAACCGGGCGAGTGGGGAACCGGGCAAGTGGGACACCGGGCCAGTGGGTCACCGGGCGAGTGGGTAACAGGGCGAGTGGGACACCGGGCGAGTGGGGAACTGGGCGAGTGGGGAACCGGGCGAGTGGGACACCGGGCGAGTGGGGAACCGGGCGAGTGGGACACCGGCGAGTGGGGAACCGGGCGAGTGGGGAACATGACGAGTGGGACACCGGGCGAGTGGGGAACCGGGCGAGTGGGGAACCGGGCGAGTGGGGAACCGGGCGAGTTGGGAACCTGGTGAGTCAGACACCGGGCGAGTAGGACACGGGGCGAATGGGGAACCGGGCGAGTGTGACACCGGGCGAGTCGGACACCGGCTGAATGGGGAACCGGGCGAGTGGGACACTGGGCGAGTGGGGAACTGGGCGAGTGGGACACCGGGCGACTGGGGAACCGGGCGTGTGGGGAACCGGGCATGTGGGGAACCGGGCAAGTGGGACACCGGGCCAGTGGGTCACCGGGCGAGTGGGTAACAGGGCGAGTGGGACACCGGGCGAGTGGGGAACTGGGTGAGTGGGACACCGGCGAGTGGGGAACCGGGCGAGTGGGGAACCGGACGAGTGGGACACCGGGCGAGTGGGGAACCGGGCGAGTGGGGAACCGGGCGAGTGGGACACCGGGCGAGTGGGGAACTGGGCGAGTTGGGAACCTGGTGAGTCAGACACCGGGCGAGTAGGACACCGGGCGAATGGGGAACCGCGCGAGTGTGACACTGGGCGAGTCGGACACCGGCTGAATGGGGAACCGGGCGATGGGACACTGGGCGAGTGGGGAACTGGGCGAGTGGGACACCGGGCGACTGGGGAACCGGGCGTGTGGGGAACCGGGCGTGTGGGGAACCGGGCAAGTAGGGAACCGGACGAGTGGGGAACCAGGCGAGAGGGGAACCAGGCGAGTGGGGAACTGGGCGAGTGGGACACCGTGCGAGTAGGACACTGGGCGAATGGGGAACCGGGCGAGTGCGACACCGGGCGAGTGGGACACCGGGCGAGTGGGGAACCGGGCGAGTGGGACACCGGGCGAGTGGGGAACCGGGCGAGTGGGGAACCAGGCGAGTGGGACACCGGGCGAGTGGGGAACTGGGCGAGTTGGGAACCTGGTGAGTCAGACACCGGGCGAGTAGGACACCGGGCGAATGGGGAACCGGGCGAGTGTGACACCGGGTGAGTCGGACACCGGCTGAATGGGGAACCGGGCGAGTGGGACACTGGGCGAGTGGGGAACTGGGCAAGTGGGACACCGGGCGAGTGGGGAACCGGGCGTGTGGGGAACCGGGCGTGTGGGGAACCGGGCGAGTAGGGAACCGGACGAGTGGGGAACCAGGCGAGAGGGGAACCAGGCGAGTGGGGAACCGGGCGAGTGGGACACCGTGCGAGTAGGACACTGGGCGAATGGGGAACCGGGCGAGTGCGACACCGGGCGAGTGGGACACCGGGCGAGTTGGGAACCGGGCAAGTGGGACACCGGGCGACTGGGGAACCGGTCAAGTGGGACACCGGGCGAGTGGGACACCAGGCGAATGGGGAACCGGGCGAGTGCGACACCGGGCGAGTAGGACACCGGGCGAATGGGGAACCGGGCGAGTGCGACACCGGGCGAGTGGGACACTGGGCAAGTGGGGAACTGGGCGAATGGGACTCCGGGTGAGTGGGGAACCGGACGAGTGGGACACCGGGCGAGTGGGACACCGGGCGAGTGGGGAACCGGGCGAGTGGGGAACAGGGCGATTGGGGAACCGGGCGAGTGGGGAACCGGACGAGTGGGACACCGGGCGAGTGGGACACCGGGCGAGTGGGGAACCAGGCGAGTGGGGAACAGGGCGATTGGGGAACCGGACGAGTGGGAAACCGGGCGAGTGGGGAACCGGGCGAGTGGGGAACCGGGCGAGTGGGACACCGGGCGAGTGGGACACCGGGCGAGTGGTACACCGGGCGAGTGGGGAACCGGGCGAGTGGGGAACCGGACGAGTGGGACACCAGGCGAGTGGGGAAACGGGCGAGTGGGGAACTGGGCAAGTGAGACACCGGGCCAGTGGGTCACTGGGCGAGTGGGTAACAGGGCGAGTGGGACACCGGGCGAGTGGGGAACTGGGCGAGTGGGGAACCGGGCGAGTGGGACACCGGGCGAGTGGGGAACCGGGCGAGTGGGACACCGGGCGAGTGGGGAACCGGGCGAGTGGGGAATCAGGCGAGTCGGATACCGGGCGAGTGGGGAGACCGGGCGAGTGGGGAGACCGGGCGAGTGGGGAACTAGGCGAGTGGGGAGATCGGGCGAGTGGGGAACTGGGCGAGTGGGACACCGGGCGAGTGGGGAACCAGGCGAGAGGGGAACCGGGCGAGTGGGACACCGGGCGAGTGGGACACCGGGAGAGTGGGGAACCGGGCAAGTCGGGAACCGGGCGAGTGGGGAACCGGGCGAATGGGGAACCGAGCGAGTGGGACACCGGGCGAGTGGGGAACCGGGCGAGTGGGGAACCGGGCGAGTGGGACACCGGGCGAGTGGGGAACCGGGCGAGTGGGGAACCGGGCGAGTGGGGAACCGGGCGAGTGGGACACCGGGCGAGTAGGGAACCGGGCGAATGGGGAACAGGGTGAGTGGGGAACCGGGCGAGTGGGGAACCGGGCGAGTGGGGCACCGGGCGAGTGGGGAACCGGGCGAGTGGGAAACCGGGCGAGTGGGACACCGTGCGAGTAGGACACTGGGCGAATGGGGAACCGGGCGAGTGCGACACCGGGCGAGTGGGACACCGGGCGAGTGGGGAACCGGGCGAGTGGGGAACCGGGCGAGTGGGGAACCGGGCGAGTGGGACACCGGGCGGGTCGGGAACCGGGCGGGTCGGGAACCGGGCGAGTGGGGAATCAGGCGAGTCGGACACCGGGCGAGTCGGGAGACCGGGCGAGTGGGGAGACCGGGCGAGTGGGGAACCAGGCGAGTGGGGAGATCGGGCGAGTGGGGAACTGGGCGAGTGGGACACCAGGCGAGTGGGGAACCAGGCGAGTGGGGAACCGGGCGAGTGATACACCGGGCGAGTGGGACACCGGGAGAGTGGGGAACCAGGCGAGTGGGGAACCGGGCGAGTGGGGAACCGGGCGAGTGGGGAACCGGGCGAGTGGGACACCGGGCGAGTGGGGAACCGGGCGAGTGGGGAACCGGGCGAGTGGGGAACCGGGCGAGTGGGACACCGGGCGAGTGGGGAACCGGGCGAGTGGGGAACCGGGTGAGTGGGGAACCGGGCAAGTGGGACACCGGGCGAGTAGGGAACCGAACGAATGGGGAACAGGGTGAGTGGTGAACCGGGCGAGTGGGGAAACGGGCGAGTGGGGCACTGGGCGAGTGAGACACCGGGCGAGTGGGGAACTGGGCGAGTGGGACACCGGGCGAGTGGGACACCGGGCGAGTGGGACACCGGCCGAGTGGTACACCGGGCGAGTGGGGAACCGGGCGAGTGGGACACCGGGCGAGTGGGACACCGGGCGAGTGGGGAAACGGACGAGTGGGACACCGGGCGAGTGGGGAAACGGGCGAGTGGGACACCGGGCGAGTGGGGAAACGGGCGAGTGGGGAACCGGGCAAGTGAGACACCGGGCCAGTGGGTCACCGGGCGAGTGGGTAACAGGGCGAGTGGGACACCGGGCGAGTGGGGAAATGGGCGAGTGGGGAACCGGGCGAGTGGGACACCGGGCGAGTGGGGAACCGGGCGAGTGGGACACCGGCGAGTGGGGAACCGGGCGAGTGGGGAACCGGACGAGTGGGACATCGGGCGAGTGGGGAACCAGGCGAGTGGGGAACCGGGCGAGTGGGGAACCGGGCGAGTGGGACACCAGGCGAGTGGGGAACTGGGCGAGTTGGGAACCTGGTGAGTCAGACACCGGGCGATTAGGACACCGGGCGAATGGGGAACCGGGCGTGTGGGGAACCGGGCGTGTGGGGAACCGGGCAAGTAGGGAACCGGACGAGTGGGGAACCAGGCGAGTGGGGAACTGGGCGAGTGGGACACCGTGCGAGTAGGACACTGGGCGAATGGGGAACCGGGCGAGTGCGACACCGGGCGAGTGGGACACCGGGCGAGTGGGGAACCGGGCGAGTGGGACACCGGGCGAGTGGGGAACCAGGCGAGTGGGGAACCAGGCGAGTGGGACACCGGGTGAGTGGGGTACAGGGCGAGTGGGGAACCGGGCGAATGAGGAACCGGGCGAGTGCGACACCGGGCGAGTGGGACACCGGGCGAGTTGGGAACCGGGCAAGTGGGACACCGGGCGACTGGGGAACCGGTCGAGTGGGACACTGGGCGAGTGGGACACCGGGCGAATGGGGAACCGGGCGAGTGCGACACCGCACGAGTGAGACACTGGGCGAGTGGGGAACTGGGCGAGTGGGGAACCGGACGAGTGGGACACTGGGCGAGTGGGGAACCGGGCGAGTGCGACACCGGGCGAGTGAGACACTGGGCGAGTGGGGAACGGGGCGAGTGGGGAACCGGACGAGTGGGACACTGGGCGAGTGGGGAACCGGGCGTGTGGGGAACCGGGCGAGTGGGACACCGGGCGAGTGGGTCACCGGGCGAGTGGGACACCGGGTGAGTGCGGAACCGGGTGAGTGGGGAACAGAGCGAGTGGGACACCGGACGTGTGGGACAGCGGGCGAGTAGGGAAGTGGGCGAGTGGGGAACCTGGCGAGTGAGACACCGGGCGAGTGGGGAACCGGGCGATTGGTTCACCGGGTGAGTGCGGAACCGGGCGAGTGGGAAACCGGGCGTGTGGGACAGCGGGCGAGTAGGGAAGTGGGCGAGTGGGGAACCTGGCGAGTGAGACACCGGGCGAGTGGGGAACCGGGCGATTGGTTCACCGGGTGAGTGCGGAACCGGGCGAGTGGGGAACCGGGCGTGTGGTGAACCGGGTGAGTGGGGAACCGGGCGAGTGAGTAACCGGGCGAGTCGGACACCGGGCGAGTGCGACACCGGGCGAGTGGGGAACAGGGCGAGTGGGACACCGGGCGAGTGGGGAACCGGGCGAGTGGGACACCGGGCGAGTGGGACACCGGGCGAGTGGGGAACAGGGCGAGTGTGACACCGGCCGAGTGGGACACCGAGCGAGTGAGGAACCGGGCGAGTGGGGAACCGGGCGAGTGGGACACCGAGCGAGTGAGGAACCGTGCGAGTGGGGAATCGTGCGAGTGGGACACCGAGCGAGTGAGGAACCGGGCGAGTGAGGAACCGGGCGAGTGGGACACCGGGCGAGTGGGGAACCGGGCGAGTGGGGAACCTGGCGAGTGGGACACCGGGCGGGTGGGGAACCGGGCGAGTGGGACACCGGGCGGGTGGGGAACCAGGCAAGTGGGACACCGGGCGAGTGGGACACCGGGCGAGTGGGACACCGGGCGAGTGCGGAACCGGGTGAGTGGGGAACAGGGCGAGTGGGGAACCAGGCGAGTGGGGAACCGGGCGAGTTGGGAACCGGGCGAGTGGGACACCAGGCGAGTAGGACACCGGGCGAATGGGGAACCGGGCGAGTGCGACACCGGGCGAGTGGGACACTGGGCGAGTGGGGAACTGGGCGAGTGGGACACCGGGTGAGTGGGGAACTGGACGAGTGGGACACCGGGCGAGTGGGACACCGGGCGAGTGGGGAACCGGGCGAGTGGGGAACAGGTGGATTGGGGAACCGGGCGAGTGGGGAACCGGACGAGTGGGACACCGGGCGAGTGGGACACCGGGCGAGTGTGGAACAGGGCGATTGGGGAACCGGGCGAGTGGGAAACCGGGTGAGTGGGGAACCGGGCGAGTGGGGAACCGGGCGAGTGGGACACCGGGCGAGTGGGACACCGGGCGAGTGGTACACCGGGCGAGTGGGAAACCGGGCGAGTGGGACACCGGGCGAGTGGGACACCGGGCGAGTGGGGAACCGGACGAGTGGGACACCAGGCGAGTGGGGAAACGGGCGAGTGGGGAACTGGGCAAGTGAGACACCGGGCCAGTGGGTCACTGGGCGAGTGGGTAACAGGGCGAGTGGGACACCGGGCGAGTGGGGAACTGGGCGAGTGGGGAACCGGGCGAGTGGGAAACCGGGCGAGTGGGGAACCGGGCGAGTGGGACACCGGGCGATTGGGGAACCGGGCGAGTGGGGAACCAGGCGAGTGGGACACCGGGTGAGTGGGGAACAGGGCGGGTGGGGAACCGGGCGAGTGGGGAACCGGGCGAGTGGGGAACTGGGCAAGTGAGACACCGGGCCAGTGGGTCACTGGGCGAGTGGGTAACAGGGCGAGTGGGATACCGGGCGAGTGGGGAACTGGGCGAGTGGGGAACCGGGCGAGTGGGACACCGGGCGAGTGGGGAACCGGGTGAGTGGGACACCGGGCGAGTGGGGAACCGGGCGAGTGGGGAACCTGGTGAGTCAGACACTGGGCGAGTAGGACACCGGGCGAATGGGGAACCGGGCGAGTGTGACACCGGGCGAGTCAGACACCGGCTGAATGGGGAACCGGGCGAGTGGGACACTGGGCGAATGGGGAACTGGGCAAGTGGGACACCGGGCGAGTGGGGAACCGGGCGTGTGGGGAACCGGGCGTGTGGGGAACCGGGCGAGTAGGGAACCGGACGAGTGGGGAACCAGGCGAGAGGGGAACCAGGCGAGTGGGGAACCGGGCGAGTGGGACACCGTGCGAGTAGGATACTGGGCGAATGGGGAACCGGGCGAGTGCGACACCGGGCGAGTGGGACACCGGGCGAGTGGGGAACCGGGCGAGTGGGGAACCGGGCGAGTGGGGAACCGGGCGAGTGGGGAACAGGGCGAGTAATACACCGGGCGAGTGGGACATTGGGCGGGTCGGGAACCGGGCGAGTGGGGAATCAGGCGAGTCGGACACCGGGCGAGTGGGACACCGGGCGAGTGGGGAACCAGGCGAGTGGGGAACCGGGCGAGTGGGACACCGGGCGAGTGGGACACCGGGAGAGTGGGGAACTGGGCGAGTGGGGAACCGGGCGAGTGGGGAAATGGGCGAGTGGGGAACCGGGCGAGTGGGACACCGGGCGAGTGGGGAACCGGGCGAGTGGGGAACCGGGTGAGTGGGGAACCGGGCAAGTGGGACACCGGGCGAGTAGGGAACCGAACGAATGGGGAACAGGGTGAGTGGTGAACCGGGCGAGTGGGGAACCGGGCGAGTGGGGCACCGGGCGAGTGAGACACCGGGCGAGTGGGGAACTGGGCGAGTGGGACACCGGGCGAGTGGGGAACCGGGCGAGTGGGACACCGGGCGAGTGGGACACCGGCCGAGTGGTACACCGGGCGAGTGGGGAACCGGGCGAGTGGGACACCGGGCGAGTGGGACACCGGGCGAGTGGGGAAACGGGCGAGTGGGGAACCGGGCAAGTGAGACACCGGGCCAGTGGGTCACCGGGCGAGTGGGACACCGGGCGAGTGGGGAACTGGGCGAGTGGGGAACCGGGCGAGTGGGACACCGGGCGAGTGGGGAACCGGGCGAGTGGGACACCGGCGAGTGGGGAACCGGGCGAGTGGGGAACCGGACGAGTGGGACACCGGGCGAGTGGGGAACCAGGCGACTGGGGAACCGGGCGAGTGGGGAACCGGGCGAGTGGGACACCGGGCGAGTGGGGAACTGGGCGAGTTGGGAACCTGGTGAGTCAGACACCGGGCGATTAGGACACCGGGCGAATGGGGAACCGGGCGAGTGTGACACCGGGCGAGTCGGACACCGGCTGAATGGGGAACCGGGCAAGTGGGACACTGGCCGAGTGGGGAACTGGGCGAGTGGGACACCGGGCGACTGGGGAACCGGGCGTGTGGGGAACCGGGCAAGTAGGGAACCGGACGAGTGGGGAACCAGGCGAGTGGGGAACTGGGCGAGTGGGACACCGTGCGAGTAGGACACTGGGCGAATGGGGAACCGGGCGAGTGCGACACCGGGCGAGTGGGACACCGGGCGAGTGGGGAACCGGGCCAGTGGGACACCGGGCGAGTGGGGAACCGGGCGAGTGGGGAACCAGGCGAGTGGGACACCGGGTGAGTGGGGAACAGGGCGAGTGGGGAACCGGGCGAATGCGGAACCGGGCGAGTGCGACACCGGGCGAGTGGGACACCGGGCGAGTTGGGAACCGGGCAAGTGGGACACCGGGCGACTGGGGAACCGGTCGAGTGGGACACCGGGCGAGTGGGACACCGGGCGAATGGGGAACCGGGCGAGTGCGACACCGGATGAGTGAGACACTGGACGAGTGGGGAACTGGGCGAGTGGGGAACCGGACGAGTGGGACACTGGGCGAGTGGGGAACCGGGCGTGTGGGACACCGGGCGAGTGGGACACCGGGCGAGTGGGACACCGGGTGAGTGCGGAACCGGGTGAGTGGGGAACAGGGCGAGTGGGGAACCAGGCGAGTGGGGAACCAGGCGAGTGGGGAACCGGGCGAGTTGGGAACCGGGCGAGTGGGACACCAGGCGAGTAGGACACCGGGCGAATGGGGAACCGGACGAGTGCGACACCGGGCGAGTGGGACACTGGGCGAGTGGGGAACTGGGCGAGTGGGACTCCGGGTGAGTGGGGAACCGGACGAGTGGGACACCGGGCGAGTGGGACACCGGGCGAGTGGGGAACCGGGCGAGTGGGGAACAGGGCGATTGGGGAACCGGGCGAGTGGGGAATCAGGCGAGTCGGACACCGGGCGAGTGGGACACCTTGCGAGTGGGGAACCAGGCGAGTGGGGAACCGGGCGAGTGGGACACCGGGCGAGTGGGACACCGGGAGAGTGGGGAACCGGGCGAGTGGGGAACCGGGCGAGTGGGGAACCGGGCGAGTGGGACACCGGGCGAGTGGGGAACCGGGCGAGTGGGGAACCGGGTGAGTGGGGAACCGGGCAAGTGGGACACCGGGCGAGTAGGGAACCGAACGAATGGGGAACAGGGTGAGTGGTGAACTGGGCGAGTGGGGAACCGGGCGAGTGGGGCACCGGGCGAGTGAGACACCGGGCGAGTGGGACACCGGGCGAGTGAGGAACCGGGCGAGTGGGGAACCGGGCGAGTGGGGAACCGGGCGAGTGGGACACCGGGCGAGTGGGACACCGGCCGAGTGGTACACCGGGCGAGTGGGGAACCGGGCGAGTGGGACACCGGGCGAGTGGGACACCGGGCGAGTGGGGAAACGGACGAGTGGGACACCGGGCGAGTGGGGAAACGGGCGAGTGGGGAACCGGGCAAGTGAGACACCGGGCCAGTGGGTCACTGGGCCAGTGGGTAACAGGGCGAGTGGGACACCGGGCGAGTGGGCAACTGGGCGAGTGGGGAACCGGGCGAGTGGGACACCGGGCAAGTGGGGAACCGGGCGAGTGGGACACCGGCGAGTGGGGAACCGGGCGAGTGGGGAACCGGGCGAGTGGGACACCGGGCGAGTGGGACACCGGCCGAGTGGTACACCGGGCGAGTGGGGAACCGGGCGAGTGGGACACCGGGCGAGTGGGACACCGGGCGAGTGGGACACCGGGCGAGTGGGGAAACGGACGAGTGGGACACCGGGCGAGTGGGGAAACGGGCGAGTGGGGAACCGGGCAAGTGAGACACCGGGCCAGTGGGTCACCGGGCGAGTGGGTAACAGGGCGAGTGGGACACCGGCGAGTGGGCAACTGGGCGAGTGGGGAACCGGGCGAGTGGGACACCGGGCGAGTGGGGAACCGGGCGAGTGGGACACCGGCGAGTGGGGAACCGGGCGAGTGGGACACCGGGCGAGTGGGGAAACGGACGAGTGGGACACCGTGCGAGTGGGGAAACGGGCGAGTGGGGAACCGGGCAAGTGAGACACCGGGCCAGTGGGTCACCGGGCCAGTGGGTAACAGGGCGAGTGGGACACCGGCGAGTGGGCAACTGGGCGAGTGGGGAACCGGGCGAGTGGGACACCGGGCGAGTGGGGAACCGGGCGAGTGGGACACCGGCGAGTGGGGAACCGGGCGAGTGGGGAACCGGACGAGTGGGACACCGGGCGAGTGGGGAACTAGGCGAGTGGGGAACCGGGCGAGTGGGGAAACGGGCGAGTGGGACACCGGGCGAGTGGGGAACTGGGCGAGTTGGGAACCTGGTGAGTCAGACACCGGGCGATTAGGACACCGGGCGAATGGGGAACCGGGCGAGTGTGACACCGGGCGAGTCGGACACCGGCTGAATGGGGAACCGGGCAAGTGGGACACTGGGCGAGTGGGGAACTGGGCGAGTGGGGAACCGGGTGAGTGGGGAACAGGGCGAGTGGGGAACCAGGCGAGTGGGGAACCGGGCGAGTTGGGAACCGGGCGAGTGGGACACCAGGCGAGTAGGACACCGGGCGAATGGGGAACCGGGCGAGTGCGACACCGGGCGAGTGGGACACTGGGCGAGTGGGGAACTGGGCGAGTGGGACACCGGTTGAGTGGGGAACCGGACGAGTGGGACACCGGGCGAGTGGGACACCGGGCGAGTGGGACACCGGGCGAGTGGGGAACCGGGCGAGTGGGGAACAGGGCGATTGGGGAACCGGGCGAGTGGGAAACCGGGCGAGTGGGGAACCGGGCGAGTGGGACACCGGGCGAGTGGGACACCGGGCGAGTGGTACACCGGGCGAGTGGGGAACCGGGCGAGTGGGACACCGGGCGAGTGGGACACCGGGCGAGTGGGGAACCGGACGAGTGGGACACCGGGCGAGTGGGGAAACGGGCGAGTGGGGAACTGGGCAAGTGAGACAACGGGTCAGTGGGTCACCGGGCGAGTGGGTAACAGGGCGAGTGGGACACCGGGCGAGTGGGGAACCTGGCGAGTGGGACACCGGGCGGGTGGGGAACCGGGCGAGTGGGACACCGGGCGGGTGGGGAACCAGGCAAGTGGGACACCGGGCGAGTGGGACACCGGGCGAGTGGGACACCGGGCGAGTGCGGAACCGGGTGAGTGGGGAACAGGGCGAGTGGGGAACCAGGCGAGTGGGGAACCGGGCGAGTTGGGAACCGGGCGAGTGGGACACCAGGCGAGTAGGACACCGGGCGAATGGGGAACCGGGCGAGTGCGACACCGGGCGAGTGGGACACTGGGCGAGTGGGGAACTGGGCGAGTGGGACACCGGGTGAGTGGGGAACTGGACGAGTGGGACACCGGGCGAGTGGGACACCGGGCGAGTGGGGAACCGGGCGAGTGGGGAACAGGTGGATTGGGGAACCGGGCGAGTGGGGAACCGGACGAGTGGGACACCGGGCGAGTGGGACACCGGGCGAGTGTGGAACAGGGCGATTGGGGAACCGGGCGAGTGGGAAACCGGGTGAGTGGGGAACCGGGCGAGTGGGGAACCGGGCGAGTGGGACACCGGGCGAGTGGGACACCGGGCGAGTGGTACACCGGGCGAGTGGGAAACCGGGCGAGTGGGACACCGGGCGAGTGGGACACCGGGCGAGTGGGGAACCGGACGAGTGGGACACCAGGCGAGTGGGGAAACGGGCGAGTGGGGAACTGGGCAAGTGAGACACCGGGCCAGTGGGTCACTGGGCGAGTGGGTAACAGGGCGAGTGGGACACCGGGCGAGTGGGGAACTGGGCGAGTGGGGAACCGGGCGAGTGGGAAACCGGGCGAGTGGGGAACCGGGCGAGTGGGACACCGGGCGATTGGGGAACCGGGCGAGTGGGGAACCAGGCGAGTGGGACACCGGGTGAGTGGGGAACAGGGCGGGTGGGGAACCGGGCGAGTGGGGAACCGGGCGAGTGGGGAACTGGGCAAGTGAGACACCGGGCCAGTGGGTCACTGGGCGAGTGGGTAACAGGGCGAGTGGGATACCGGGCGAGTGGGGAACTGGGCGAGTGGGGAACCGGGCGAGTGGGACACCGGGCGAGTGGGGAACCGGGTGAGTGGGACACCGGGCGAGTGGGGAACCGGGCGAGTGGGGAACCTGGTGAGTCAGACACTGGGCGAGTAGGACACCGGGCGAATGGGGAACCGGGCGAGTGTGACACCGGGCGAGTCAGACACCGGCTGAATGGGGAACCGGGCGAGTGGGACACTGGGCGAATGGGGAACTGGGCAAGTGGGACACCGGGCGAGTGGGGAACCGGGCGTGTGGGGAACCGGGCGTGTGGGGAACCGGGCGAGTAGGGAACCGGACGAGTGGGGAACCAGGCGAGAGGGGAACCAGGCGAGTGGGGAACCGGGCGAGTGGGACACCGTGCGAGTAGGATACTGGGCGAATGGGGAACCGGGCGAGTGCGACACCGGGCGAGTGGGACACCGGGCGAGTGGGGAACCGGGCGAGTGGGGAACCGGGCGAGTGGGGAACCGGGCGAGTGGGGAACAGGGCGAGTAATACACCGGGCGAGTGGGACATTGGGCGGGTCGGGAACCGGGCGAGTGGGGAATCAGGCGAGTCGGACACCGGGCGAGTGGGACACCGGGCGAGTGGGGAACCAGGCGAGTGGGGAACCGGGCGAGTGGGACACCGGGCGAGTGGGACACCGGGAGAGTGGGGAACTGGGCGAGTGGGGAACCGGGCGAGTGGGGAAATGGGCGAGTGGGGAACCGGGCGAGTGGGACACCGGGCGAGTGGGGAACCGGGCGAGTGGGGAACCGGGTGAGTGGGGAACCGGGCAAGTGGGACACCGGGCGAGTAGGGAACCGAACGAATGGGGAACAGGGTGAGTGGTGAACCGGGCGAGTGGGGAACCGGGCGAGTGGGGCACCGGGCGAGTGAGACACCGGGCGAGTGGGGAACTGGGCGAGTGGGACACCGGGCGAGTGGGGAACCGGGCGAGTGGGACACCGGGCGAGTGGGACACCGGCCGAGTGGTACACCGGGCGAGTGGGGAACCGGGCGAGTGGGACACCGGGCGAGTGGGACACCGGGCGAGTGGGGAAACGGGCGAGTGGGGAACCGGGCAAGTGAGACACCGGGCCAGTGGGTCACCGGGCGAGTGGGACACCGGGCGAGTGGGGAACTGGGCGAGTGGGGAACCGGGCGAGTGGGACACCGGGCGAGTGGGGAACCGGGCGAGTGGGACACCGGCGAGTGGGGAACCGGGCGAGTGGGGAACCGGACGAGTGGGACACCGGGCGAGTGGGGAACCAGGCGACTGGGGAACCGGGCGAGTGGGGAACCGGGCGAGTGGGACACCGGGCGAGTGGGGAACTGGGCGAGTTGGGAACCTGGTGAGTCAGACACCGGGCGATTAGGACACCGGGCGAATGGGGAACCGGGCGAGTGTGACACCGGGCGAGTCGGACACCGGCTGAATGGGGAACCGGGCAAGTGGGACACTGGCCGAGTGGGGAACTGGGCGAGTGGGACACCGGGCGACTGGGGAACCGGGCGTGTGGGGAACCGGGCAAGTAGGGAACCGGACGAGTGGGGAACCAGGCGAGTGGGGAACTGGGCGAGTGGGACACCGTGCGAGTAGGACACTGGGCGAATGGGGAACCGGGCGAGTGCGACACCGGGCGAGTGGGACACCGGGCGAGTGGGGAACCGGGCCAGTGGGACACCGGGCGAGTGGGGAACCGGGCGAGTGGGGAACCAGGCGAGTGGGACACCGGGTGAGTGGGGAACAGGGCGAGTGGGGAACCGGGCGAATGCGGAACCGGGCGAGTGCGACACCGGGCGAGTGGGACACCGGGCGAGTTGGGAACCGGGCAAGTGGGACACCGGGCGACTGGGGAACCGGTCGAGTGGGACACCGGGCGAGTGGGACACCGGGCGAATGGGGAACCGGGCGAGTGCGACACCGGATGAGTGAGACACTGGACGAGTGGGGAACTGGGCGAGTGGGGAACCGGACGAGTGGGACACTGGGCGAGTGGGGAACCGGGCGTGTGGGACACCGGGCGAGTGGGACACCGGGCGAGTGGGACACCGGGTGAGTGCGGAACCGGGTGAGTGGGGAACAGGGCGAGTGGGGAACCAGGCGAGTGGGGAACCAGGCGAGTGGGGAACCGGGCGAGTTGGGAACCGGGCGAGTGGGACACCAGGCGAGTAGGACACCGGGCGAATGGGGAACCGGACGAGTGCGACACCGGGCGAGTGGGACACTGGGCGAGTGGGGAACTGGGCGAGTGGGACTCCGGGTGAGTGGGGAACCGGACGAGTGGGACACCGGGCGAGTGGGACACCGGGCGAGTGGGGAACCGGGCGAGTGGGGAACAGGGCGATTGGGGAACCGGGCGAGTGGGGAATCAGGCGAGTCGGACACCGGGCGAGTGGGACACCTTGCGAGTGGGGAACCAGGCGAGTGGGGAACCGGGCGAGTGGGACACCGGGCGAGTGGGACACCGGGAGAGTGGGGAACCGGGCGAGTGGGGAACCGGGCGAGTGGGGAACCGGGCGAGTGGGACACCGGGCGAGTGGGGAACCGGGCGAGTGGGGAACCGGGTGAGTGGGGAACCGGGCAAGTGGGACACCGGGCGAGTAGGGAACCGAACGAATGGGGAACAGGGTGAGTGGTGAACTGGGCGAGTGGGGAACCGGGCGAGTGGGGCACCGGGCGAGTGAGACACCGGGCGAGTGGGACACCGGGCGAGTGGGGAACCGGGCGAGTGGGGAACCGGGCGAGTGGGGAACCGGGCGAGTGGGACACCGGGCGAGTGGGACACCGGCCGAGTGGTACACCGGGCGAGTGGGGAACCGGGCGAGTGGGACACCGGGCGAGTGGGACACCGGGCGAGTGGGGAAACGGACGAGTGGGACACCGGGCGAGTGGGGAAACGGGCGAGTGGGGAACCGGGCAAGTGAGACACCGGGCCAGTGGGTCACCGGGCGAGTGGGTAACAGGGCGAGTGGGACACCGGGCGAGTGGGCAACTGGGCGAGTGGGGAACCGGGCGAGTGGGACACCGGGCAAGTGGGGAACCGGGCGAGTGGGACACCGGCGAGTGGGGAACCGGGCGAGTGGGGAACCGGGCGAGTGGGACACCGGGCGAGTGGGACACCGGCCGAGTGGTACACCGGGCGAGTGGGGAACCGGGCGAGTGGGACACCGGGCGAGTGGGACACCGGGCGAGTGGGACACCGGGCGAGTGGGGAAACGGACGAGTGGGACACCGGGCGAGTGGGGAAACGGGCGAGTGGGGAACCGGGCAAGTGAGACACCGGGCCAGTGGGTCACCGGGCGAGTGGGTAACAGGGCGAGTGGGACACCGGCGAGTGGGCAACTGGGCGAGTGGGGAACCGGGCGAGTGGGACACCGGGCGAGTGGGGAACCGGGCGAGTGGGACACCGGCGAGTGGGGAACCGGGCGAGTGGGACACCGGGCGAGTGGGGAAACGGACGAGTGGGACACCGTGCGAGTGGGGAAACGGGCGAGTGGGGAACCGGGCAAGTGAGACACCGGGCCAGTGGGTCACCGGGCCAGTGGGTAACAGGGCGAGTGGGACACCGGCGAGTGGGCAACTGGGCGAGTGGGGAACCGGGCGAGTGGGACACCGGGCGAGTGGGGAACCGGGCGAGTGGGACACCGGCGAGTGGGGAACCGGGCGAGTGGGGAACCGGACGAGTGGGACACCGGGCGAGTGGGGAACTAGGCGAGTGGGGAACCGGGCGAGTGGGGAAACGGGCGAGTGGGACACCGGGCGAGTGGGGAACTGGGCGAGTTGGGAACCTGGTGAGTCAGACACCGGGCGATTAGGACACCGGGCGAATGGGGAACCGGGCGAGTGTGACACCGGGCGAGTCGGACACCGGCTGAATGGGGAACCGGGCAAGTGGGACACTGGGCGAGTGGGGAACTGGGCGAGTGGGGAACCGGGTGAGTGGGGAACAGGGCGAGTGGGGAACCAGGCGAGTGGGGAACCGGGCGAGTTGGGAACCGGGCGAGTGGGACGCCAGGCGAGTAGGACACCGGGCGAATGGGGAACCGGGCGAGTGCGACACCGGGCGAGTGGGACACTGGGCGAGTGGGGAACTGGGCGAGTGGGACACCGGTTGAGTGGGGAACCAGACGAGTGGGACACCGGGCGAGTGGGACACCGGGCGAGTGGGACACCGGGCGAGTGGGGAACCGGGCGAGTGGGGAACAGGGCGATTGGGGAACCGGGCGAGTGGGAAACCGGGCGAGTGGGGAACCGGGCGAGTGGGACACCGGGCGAGTGGGACACCGGGCGAGTGGTACACCGGGCGAGTGGGGAACCGGGCGAGTGGGACACCGGGCGAGTGGGACACCGGGCGAGTGGGGAACCGGACGAGTGGGACACCGGGCGAGTGGGGAAACGGGCGAGTGGGGAACTGGGCAAGTGAGACAACGGGTCAGTGGGTCACCGGGCGAGTGGGTAACAGGGCGAGTGGGACACCGGGCGAGTGGGGAACTGGGCGAGTGGGGAACCGGGCGAGTGGGACACTGGGTGAGTGGGGAACCGGGCAAGTGGGACACTGGGCGAGTGGGGAACCGGGCGAGTGGGGAACCAGGCGAGTGGGACACCGGGTGTGTGGGGAACAAGGCGAGTGGGGAACCGGGCGAGTGGGGAACCGGGCGAGTTGGGATCCGGATGAGTGGGACGCCGGGCGAGTGGGGAAGCGGGCGAGTGGGGAACCGGATGAGTGGGACACCGGGCGAGTGGGGAACCGGGCGAGTGGGGAACCGGGCGAGTGGGACACCGGGCGAGTGGGGAACTGGGCGAGTTGGGAACCTGGTGAGTCAGACACCGGGCGAGTAGGACACCGGGCGAATGGGGAACCGGGCGAGTGTGACACCGGGCGTGTGGGGAACCGGGCGAGTAGGGAACCGAACGAGTGGGGAACCAGGCGAGAGGGGAACCAGGCGAGTGGGAAACCGGGCGAGTGGGACACCGTGCGAGTAGGACACTGGGCGAATGGGGAACCGGGCGAGTGCGACACCGGGCGAGTGGGACACCGGGCGAGTTGGGAACCGGGCAAGTGGAACACCGGGCGACTGGGGAACCGGTCGAGTGGGACACCGGGCGAGTGGGACACCGGGCGAATGGGGAACCGGGCGAGTGCGACACCGGACGAGTGAGACACTGGGCGAGTGGGGAACTGGGCGAGTGGGGAACCGGACGTGTGGGGAACCGGGCGAGTAGGGAACCGGACGAGTGGGGAACCAGGCGAGAGGGGAACCAGGCGAGTGGGAAACCGGGCGAGTGGGACACCGTGCGAGTAGGACACTGGGCGAATGGGGAACCGGGCGAGTGCGACACCGGGCGAGTGGGACACCGGGCGAGTTGGGAACCGGGCAAGTGGGACACCGGGCGAGTGGGACACCGGGCGTGTGGGACACCGGGTGAGTGCGGAACCGGGTGAGTGGGGAACAGGGCGATTGGGGAACCGGGCGAGTGGGAAACCGGGCGAGTGGGGAACCGGGCGAGTGGGACACCGGGCGAGTGGGACACCGGGCGAGTGGGACACCGGGCGAGTGGTACACCGGGCGAGTGGGGAACCGGGCGAGTGGGACACCGGGCGAGTGGGACACCGGGCGAGTGGGGAACCGGACGAGTGGGACACCGGGCGAGTGGGGAAACGGGCGAGTGGGGAACTGGGCAAGTGAGACAACGGGTCAGTGGGTCACCGGGCGAGTGGGTAACAGGGCGAGTGGGACACCGGGCGAGTGGGGAACTGGGCGAGTGGGGAACCGGGCGAGTGGGACACTGGGTGAGTGGGGAACCGGGCAAGTGGGACACTGGGCGAGTGGGGAACCGGGCGAGTGGGGAACCAGGCGAGTGGGACACCGGGTGTGTGGGGAACAAGGCGAGTGGGGAACCGGGCGAGTGGGGAACCGGGCGAGTTGGGATCCGGATGAGTGGGACGCCGGGCGAGTGGGGAAGCGGGCGAGTGGGGAACCGGATGAGTGGGACACCGGGCGAGTGGGGAACCGGGCGAGTGGGGAACCGGGCGAGTGGGACACCGGGCGAGTGGGGAACTGGGCGAGTTGGGAACCTGGTGAGTCAGACACCGGGCGAGTAGGACACCGGGCGAATGGGGAACCGGGCGAGTGTGACACCGGGCGAGTCGGACACCGGCTGAATGGGGAACCGGGTGAGTGGGACACTGGGCGAATGGGGAACTGGGCAAGTGGGACACCGGGCGAGTGGGGAACCGGGCGTGTGGGGAACCGGGCGTGTGGGGAACCGGGCGAGTAGGGAACCGAACGAGTGGGGAACCAGGCGAGAGGGGAACCAGGCGAGTGGGAAACCGGGCGAGTGGGACACCGTGCGAGTAGGACACTGGGCGAATGGGGAACCGGGCGAGTGCGACACCGGGCGAGTGGGACACCGGGCGAGTTGGGAACCGGGCAAGTGGAACACCGGGCGACTGGGGAACCGGTCGAGTGGGACACCGGGCGAGTGGGACACCGGGCGAATGGGGAACCGGGCGAGTGCGACACCGGACGAGTGAGACACTGGGCGAGTGCGGAACTGGGCGAGTGGGGAACCGGACGTGTGGGGAACCGGGCGAGTAGGGAACCGGACGAGTGGGGAACCAGGCGAGAGGGGAACCAGGCGAGTGGGAAACCGGGCGAGTGGGACACCGTGCGAGTAGGACACTGGGCGAATGGGGAACCGGGCGAGTGCAACACCGGGCGAGTGGGACACCGGGCGAGTTGGGAACCGGGCAAGTGGGACACCGGGCGAGTGGGACACCGGGCGTGTGGGACACCGGGTGAGTGCGGAACCGGGTGAGTGGGGAACAGGGCTAGTGGGGAACCAGGCGAGTGGGGAACCGGGCGAGTTGGGAACCGGGCGAGTGGGACACCAGGCGAGTAGGACACCGGGCTAATGGGGAACCGGGCGTGTGGGGAACCGGGCGAGTGGGACACCAGGCGAGTGGGACACCGGGCGTGTGGGACACCGGGTGAGTGCGGAACCGGGTGAGTGGGGAACAGGGCTAGTGGGGAACCAGGCGAGTGGGGAACCGGGCGAGTTGGGAACCGGGCGAGTGGGACACCAGGCGAGTAGGACACCGGGCTAATGGGGAACCGGGCGAGTGCGACACCGGGCGAGTGGGACACTGGGCGAGTGGGGAACTGGGCGAGTGGGACACCGGGTGAGTGGGGAACCGGACGAGTGGGACACCGGGCGAGTGGGGAACCGGGCGAGTGGGGAACAGGGCGATTGGGGAACCGGGCGAGTGGGAAACCGGGCGAGTGGGGAACCGGGCGAGTGGGGAACTGGGCGAGTTGGACACCGGGCGAGTGGGGAACCGGGCGTGTGGGGAACCGGGCGTGTGGGGAACCAGACGAGTGGGGAACCAGGCGAGTGGGACACCGGGCGTGTGGGACACCAGGCGAGTGGGACACCGGTCGAGTGGGGAACCGGGCGAGTGGGGAACCGGGCGAGTGGGGAACCGGGCGAGTGGGGAACCAGGCGAGTGAGACACCGGGCATGTGGGACACCGGGCGAGGGGGACACCGGTCGAGTGGGGAACCGGGCGAGTGGGACACCGGGCGAGTAGGTCACTGGGCGAATGGGGAACCGGGCGAGTGCGACACCGGGCGAGTGGGACACCGGGCTAATGGGGAACCGGGCGAGTGCGACACCGGGCGAGTGGGACACTGGGCGAGTGGGGAACTGGGCGAGTGGGACACCGGGTGAGTGGGGAACCGGACGAATGGGACACCGGGCGAGTGGGACACCGGGCGAGTGGGGAACCGGGCGAGTGGGGAACAGGGCGATTGGGGAACCGGGCGAGTGGGAAGCCGGGCGAGTGGGTAACCGGGCGAGTGGGGAACTGGGCGAGTGGGACACCGGGCGAGTGGGGAACCGGGCGTGTGGGGAACCGGGCGAGTGGGGAACCGGGCGAGTGGGGAACCGGGCGAGTGGGGAACCAGGCGAGTGAGACACCGGGCATGTGGGACACCGGGCGAGGGGGACACCAGTCGAGTGGGGAACCGGGCGAGTGGGACACTGGGCGAGTAGGTCACTGGGCGAATGGGGAACCGGGCGAGTGCGACACCGGGCGAGTGGGACACCGGGCGAGTTGGGAACCGGGCAAGTGGGACACCGGGCGAGTGGGACACCGGGCGAGTGGGACACCGGGCGAATGGGGAACCGGGCGAGTGCGACACCGGGCGAGTGAGACACTGGGCGAGTGGGGAACCGGACGAGTGGGACACTGGGCGAGTGGGGAACCGGGCGAGTGGGACACCGGGCGAGTGGGTCACCGGGCGAGTGGGACACCGGGCGAGTGGGTCACCGGGCGAGTGGGACACCGGGTGAGTGCGGAACCGGGTGAGTGGGGAACAGAGCGAGTGGGACACCGGACGTGTGGGACAGCGGGCGAGTAGGGAAGTGGGCGAGTGGGGAACCTGGCGAGTGAGACACCGGGCGAGTGGGGAACCGGGCGATTGGTTCACCGGGTGAGTGCGGAACCGGGCGAGTGGGAAACCGGGCGTGTGGGACAGCGGGCGAGTAGGGAAGTGGGCGAGTGGGGAACAGGGCGAGTGTTACACCGGCCGAGTGGGACACCGAGCGAGTGAGGAACCGGGCGAGTGGGGAACCGGGCGACTGGGACACCGGGCGAGTGGGACACCGGGCGAATGGGGAACCGGGCGAGTGCGACACCGGGCGAGTGAGACACTGGGCGAGTGGGGAACCGGACGAGTGGGACACTGGGCGAGTGGGGAACCGGGCGTGTGGGGAACCGGGCGAGTGGGACACCGGGCGAGTGGGTCACCGGGCGAGTGGGACACCGGGCGAGTGGGTCACCGGGCGAGTGGGACACCGGGTGAGTGCGGAACCGGGCGAGTGGGGAACCGGGCGTGTGGTGAACCGGGTGAGTGGGGAACCGGGCGAGTGAGTAACCGGGCGAGTCGGACACCGGGCGAGTGCGACACCGGGCGAGTGGGGAACAGGGCGACTGGGACACCGGGCGAGTGGGACACCGGGTGAGTGGGGAACTGGGCGAGTGGGACACCGGGTGAGTGGGACACCGGGCGAGTGGGGAACAGGGCGAGTGTGACACCGGCCGAGTGGGACACCGAGCGAGTGAGGAACCGGGCGAGTGGGGAACCGGGCGACTGGGACACCGGGCGAGTGGGACACCGGGCGAGTGGGGAACTGGGCGAGTGGGACACCGGGTGAGTGGGACACCGGGCGAGTGGGGAACAGGGCGAGTGTGACACCGGCCGAGTGGGACACCGAGCGAGTGAGGAACCGGGCGAGTGGGGAACCGGGCGAGTGGGACACCGAGCGAGTGAGGAAACGGGCGAGTGGGGAATCGGGCGAGTGGGACACCGAGCGAGTGAGGAACCGGGCGAGTGGGACACCGGGCGAGTGGGGAACCGGGCGAGTGGGGAACCTGGCGAGTGGGACTCCGGGCGGGTGGGGAACCGGGCGAGTGGGACACCGGGCGGGTGGGGAACCAGGCAAGTGGGGAACCGGGAGAGTGGGGAACCGGGCGAGTAGGGAACTGGGCGAGTGGGACACCGGGCGAGTACGGAACCGGGCGAGTGGGGACACCGGGCGAGTGGGACACCGGGCGAGTAGGGAACCGGGCGAGTAGGGAACCGGGCGAGTGGGTAACCGGGCAATTGGGGAACCGGGCGAGTGGGGAACCGGGCGAGTGGGACACCGGGCAAGTGGGGAACCGGGCGAGTGGGGAACCGGGCGAGTGGGACACCAGGCGAGTGGGGAACCGGGCGAGTGGGACACCGGGCGAGTGGGGAACCGAGCGAGTGGGACACCGGGCGAGTGGGGAACCTGGCGAGTGGTGAACCAGGCGAGTGGGACACCGGGCGGGTGGGTAACCGGGCGAGTGGGGAACCGGGCGAGTGGGACACCGGGCGAGTGGGACACAGTGCGAGTGGGACACCGGGCGAGTGGGACACCGGGCGAGTGGGACACCAGGCGAGTGGGGAACCGGACGAGTGGTGATCCGGGCGAGTGGGACACCGGGCGAGTGGGGAACCGGGGGACTGGGACACCGGGCGAGTGGGGAACTGGGCGAGTGGGACACCGGGCGAGTGGGACACCGGGTGAGTGGGACACCGGGCAAGTGGTGAACCGGGCGAGTGGTGAACCGTGCGAGTGGGACACCAGGCGAGTGGGACACCAGGAGAGTGGTGAACCGGGCGAGTGGGGAACCGGTCGAGTGGGACAGCAGGCGAGTGGGGAACCGGGCGAGTGGGGAACCAGGAGAGTGGGACACCGGGTGAGTGGGGAACCGGGCGAGTGGTGAACCGGGAGAGTGGGGAACCGGGTGGGTGGGTAACCGGGCGGGTGCGGAACCGGGCGAGTGGGACACCGACCGAGTGGGGAACCGGGCGAGTGCGGAACCGGGCGAGTGGGACACCGGGCGAGTGGGACACCGGGCGGGTGGGACACCAGGCAAGTGGTGAACCGAGCGAGTGGTGAACCGGGCAAGTGGTGAACCGGGCGAGTGGTGAACCATGCGAGTGGGACACCGGGCGAGTGGGGAAGCGGGCGAGTGGTGAACCGGGCGAGTGGGGAACCGGGCGAGTGGGACACCGGGTGAGTGGGGAACCGGGCGAGTGGGACACCAGGCGAGTGGGGAACCGGGCAAGTGGGGAACCGGGCGAGTGGGACACCGGGCGAGTGGGGAACAGGGCGGGTGGGACACCAGGCGAGTGGGGAACTGGGCGAGTGGGACACCGGGTGAGCGGGGAACCGGGCGAGTGGTGAACCGGGCGAGTGGGACACCGAGCGAGTGAGGAACCGGGCGTGTGGGGAATCGGGCGAGTGGGACACCGAGCGAGTGAGGAACCGGGCGAGTGGGACACCGGGCGAGTGGGGAACCGGGCGAGTGGGGAACCGGGCGAGTGGGACACCGGGCGGGTGGGGAACCGGGAGAGTGGGTAACCGGGCGAGTGGGGAACCGGGCGAGTGAGACACCGGGCGAGTACAGAACCGGGCGAGTGGGGACACCGGGCGAGTGGGACACCGGATGAGTGGGACACCGGGCGAGTGGGGAACAGGGCGAGTGTGACACCGGCCGAGTGGGACACCGAGCGAGTGAGGAACCGGGCGAGTGGGGAACCGGGCGAGTGGGACACCGAGCGAGTGAGGAAACGGGCGAGTGGGGAATCGGGCGAGTGGGACACCGAGCGAGTGAGGAACCGGGCGAGTGGGACACCGGGCGAGTGGGGAACCGGGCGAGTGGGGAACCGGGCGAGTGGGGAACCTGGCGAGTGGGACTCCGGGCGGGTGGGGAACCGGGCGAGTGGGACACTGGGCGGGTGGGGAACCAGGCAAGTGGGGAACCGGGAGAGTGGGGAACCGGGCGAGTAGGGAACTGGGCGAGTGGGACACCGGGCGAGTACGGAACCGGGCGAGTGGGGACACCGGGCGAGTGGGACACCGGGCGAGTAGGGAACCGGGCGAGTAGGGAACCGGGCGAGTGGGTAACCGGGCGAGTGGGGAACCGGGCGAGTGGGGAACCGGGCGAGTGGGACACCGGGCAAGTGGGGAACCGGGCGAGTGGGGAACCGGGCGAGTGGGACACCAGGCGAGTGGGGAACCGGGCGAGTGGGACACCGGGCGAGTGGGGAACCGAGCGAGTGGGACACCGGGCGAGTGGGGAACCTGCCGAGTGGTGAACCAGGCGAGTGGGACACCGGGCGGGTGGGTAACCGGGCGAGTGGGGAACCGGGCGAGTGGGACACCGGGCGAGTGGGACACAGTGCGAGTGGGACACCGGGCGAGTGGGACACCGGGCGAGTGGGACACCAGGCGAGTGGGGAACCGGACGAGTGGTGATCCGGGCGAGTGGGACACCGGGCGAGTGGGGAACCGGGGGACTGGGACACCGGGCGAGTGGGGAACTGGGCGAGTGGGACACCGGGCGAGTGGGACACCGGGCGAGTGGGACACCGGGCAAGTGGTGAACCGGGCGAGTGGTGAACCGTGCGAGTGGGACACCAGGCGAGTGGGACACCAGGAGAGTGGTGAACCGGGCGAGTGGGGAACCGGTCGAGTGGGACAGCAGGCGAGTGGGGAACCGGGCGAGTGGGGAACCAGGAGAGTGGGACACCGGGTGAGTGGGGAACCGGGCGAGTGGTGAACCGGGAGAGTGGGGAACCGGGTGGGTGGGTAACCGGGCGGGTGCGGAACCGGGCGAGTGGGAAACCGAGCGAGTGGGGAACCGGGCGAGTGGGACACCGGCCGAGTGGGGAACCGGGCGAGTGGGGAACCGGGCGAGTGGGACACCGGGCGAGTGGGACACCGGGCGAGTGGGACACCAGGCAAGTGGTGAACCGAGCGAGTGGTGAACCGGGCAAGTGGTGAACCGGGCGAGTGGTGAACCATGCGAGTGGGACACCGCGCGAGTGGGGAAGCGGGCGAGTGGTGAACTGGGCGAGTGGTGAACCGGGCGAGTGGGGAACCGGGCGAGTGGGACACCGGGTGAGTGGGGAACCGGGCGAGTGGGACACCAGGCGAGTGGGGAACCGGGCAAGTGGGGAACCGGGCGAGTGGGACACCGGGCGAGTGGGGAACAGGGCGAGTGGGACACCAGGCGAGTGGGGAACTGGGCGAGTGGGACACCGGGTGAGTGGGGAACCGGGCGAGTGGTGAACCGGGTGAGTGGGACACCGAGCGAGTGAGGAACCGGGCGAGTGGTGAACCGGGTGAGTGGGACACCGAGCGAGTGAGGAACCGGGCGAGTGGTGAACCGGGCGAGTGGGACACCGAGCGAGTGAGGAACCGGGCATGTGGGGAATCGGGCGAGTGGGACACCGAGCGAGTGAGGAACCGGGCGAGTGGGACACCGGGCGAGTGGGGAACCGGGCGAGTGGGGAACCGGGCGAGTGGGACACCGGGCGGGTGGGGAACCGGGAGAGTGGGTAACCGGGCGAGTGGGGAACCGGGCGAGTGAGACACCGGGCGAGTACAGAACCGGGCGAGTGGGGACACCGGGCGAGTGGGATACCGGGCAAGTAGCGAACCGGGCGAGTAGGGAACCGGGCGAGTGGGGAACCAGGCGAGTGGGGAACCGGGCGAGTGGGACCCTGGCCGAGTGGGACACCGGGCGAGTGGGGAACCGGGCGAGTGGGACACCGGGCGAGTGGGGAACTGGGCGAGTGGGACACCGGGCGAGTGGGGAACCGAGCGAGTGGGACACCAGGTGAGTGGGACACCGGGCGGGTGGGTAACCGGGCGAGTGGGGAACCGGACGAGTGGGGAACCGGGTGGGTGGGTAACCGGGTGAGTGGGGAACCAGGCGAGTGCGGAACTGGGCGAGTGGGGAACCGGGCGAGTGGGGAACCGTGAGAGTGGGGAACCGGGCGCGTGGGGAACCGGGCAAGTGGGGAACCGCGCGAGTGGGGAACCGGGCGAGTGGGGAACCGCGCAAGTGGGGAACCGGGCGAGTGGGGAACCCGGTGATTGGGTCACCGGGCGAGTGGGACACCAGGCGAGTGGGACACCGGGCGGGTGGGTAACCGGGCGAGTGGTGAACCGGGCGATTGTGACACCGGGCGAGTGGGGAACCGTGTGAGGGCGGAACCGGGCAAGTGGGGAACAGGGCGAGTGGGACACCGGGCGAGTGGGGAACTGGCGTGTGGGACACCGGGCGAGTAGGGAACTGGGCGAGTGGGGAACCTGACGAATGGGACTCCGGGCGGGTGGGGAACCGGGCGAGTGGGACACCGGGCGGGTGGGAACCAGGCAAGTGGGGAACCGGGAGAGTGGGGAACCGGGCGAGTAGGGAACTGGGCGAGTGGGACACCGGGCGAGTACGGAACCGGGCGAGTGGGGACACCGGGCGAGTGGGACACCGGGCGAGTAGGGAACCGGGCGAGTAGGGAACCGGGCGAGTGGGTAACCGGGCGAGTGGGGAACCGGACGAGTGGGGAACCGGGCGAGTGGGACACCGGGCAAGTGGGGAACCGGGCGAGTGGGGAACCGGGCGAGTGGGACACCAGGCGAGTGGGGAACCGGGCGAGTGGGACACCGGGCGAGTGGGACACCGGGCGAGTGGGACACCGGGCGAGTGGGGAACCTGGCGAGTGGTGAACCAGGCGAGTGGGACACCGGGCGGGTGGGTAACCGGGCGAGTGGGGAACCGGGCGAGTGGGACACCGGGCGAGTGGGACACAGTGCGAGTGGGACACCGGGCGAGTGGGACACCAGGCGAGTGGGGAACCGGACGAGTGGTGATCCGGGCGAGTGGGACACCGGGCGAGTGGGGAACCGGGGGACTGGGACACCGGGCGAGTGGGGAACTGGGCGAGTGGGACACCGGGCAAGTGGTGAACCGGGCGAGTGGTGAACCGTGCGAGTGGGACACCAGGCGAGTGGGACACCAGGAGAGTGGTGAACCGGGCGAGTGGGGAACCGGTCGAGTGGGACAGCAGGCGAGTGGGGAACCGGGCGAGTGGGGAACCAGGCGAGTGGGGAACCGGGCGAGTGGGACCCTGGCCGAGTGGGACACCGGGCGAGTGGGGAACCGGGCGAGTGGGACACCGGGCGAGTGGGGAACTGGGCGAGTGGGACACCGGGCGAGTGGGGAACTGAGCGAGTGGGACACCAGGCGAGTGGGACACCGGGCGGGTGGGTAACCGGGCGAGTGGGGAACCGTGAGAGTGGGGAACCGGGTGGGTGGGTAACCGGGTGAGTGGGGTACCAGGCGAGTGTGGAACTGGGCGAGTGGGGAACCGGGCGAGTGGGGAACCGTGAGAGTGGGGAACCGGGCGCGTGGGGAACCGGGCAAGTGGGGAACCGCGCGAGTGGGACACCAGGCGAGTAAGTAACCGGGCGAGTGGGACACCGGGCGAGTGGGACACCGGGCGAGTGGGGAACAGGGCGATTGGGACACCGGGCGAGTGGGACACCGGGCGAGTGGGGAACCGGGCGAGTGGTGAACCGGGCGATTGTGACACCGGGCGAGTGGGGAACCGTGCGAGGGCGGAACCGGGCAAGTGGGCAACAGGGCGAGTGGGACACCGGGCGAGTGGGGAACTGGCGTGTGGGACACCGGGCGAGTAGGGAACTGGGCGAGTGGGGAACCGGACGAGTGGGACACTGGGCGAGTGGGACACCGGGCGAGTGGGACACCGGGCGAGTGGGACACCGGGCGAGTGCGACACCGGGCGAGTGGGACACTGGGCAAGTGGTGAACCGGGCGAGTGGGGAACCGGGAGAGTGGGACACCGGGCGAGTGGGGAACCGGGCGATTGGTTCACCGGGCGAGTGCGGAACCGGGCGATGGGGGAACCAGGCGTGTGGGGAACTGGGCGAGTGGGGAACCGGGCGAGTGGTGAACCGGGCGAGTGGGACACCGAGCGAGTGAGGAACCGGGCGTGTGGGGAATCGGGCGAGTGGGACACCGAGCGAGTGAGGAACCGGGCGAGTGGGACACCGGGCGAGTGGGGAACCGGGCGAGTGGGGAACCGGGCGAGTGGGACACCGGGCGGGTGGGGAACCGGGCGAGTGGGGAACCGGGAGAGTGGGGAACCGGGCGAGTGGGGAACCGGGCGAGTGGGACACCGGGCGAGTGGGGACACCGGGCGAGTGGGATACCGGGCAAGTAGCGAACCGGGTGAGTAGGGAACCGGGCGAGTGGGGAACCAGGCGAGTGGGGAACCGGGCGAGTGGGACACCGGGCGGGTGGGGAACCAGGCAAGTGGAGAACCGGGAGAGTGGGGAACCGGGCGAGTGGGGAACTGGGCGAGTGGGACACCGGGCGAGTACGGAACCGGGCGAGTTGGGACACCGGGCAAGTGGGACACCGGGCGAGTCGGGAACCGGGCGAGTAGGGAACCGGGCAAGTGGGGAACCGGGCGAGTGGGGAACCGGGCGAGTGGGACACCAGGCAAGTGGGGAACCGGGCGAGTGGGGAACCGGGCGAGTGGGACACCAGGCGAGTGGGGAACCGGGCGAGTGGGACACCGGGCGAGTGGGGAACCGAGCGAGTGGGACACCGGGCGAGTGGGGAATCTGGCGAGTGGTGAACCAGGCGAGTGGGACACCGGGCGGGTGGGTAACCGGGCGAGTGGGGAACCGGGCGAGTGGGACACCGGGCGAGTGGGACACAGTGCGAGTGGGACACCGGGCGAGTGGGACACCGGGCGAGTGGTGAACCGGGAGAGTGGGGAACCGGGCGAGTGGTGATTCGGGCGAGTGGGACACCGGGCGAGTGGGGAACCGGGCGACTGGGACACCGGGCGAGTGGGGAACTGGGCGAGTGGGACACCGGGCGAGTGGGACACCGGGCGAGTGGGACACCGGGCAAGTGGTGAACCGGGCGAGTGGTGAACCGTGCGAGTGGGACACCGGGCAAGTGGTACATCGGGTGAGTGGGGAACCAGGCGAGTGGGACACCAGGCGAGTGTGGCACCGGGCGAGTGGGGAACCAGGCGTGTGGGACACCGGGCGAGTGGGGATCCGCGAGAGTGGGACACCGGGTTAGTGGGACATTGGGCGAGTGGGGAACCGGGCGAGTGGGGAACCGGGCGAGTGGGACACCAGGCGAGTGGGGAATCGGGCGAGTGGGGAACCGGGCGAGTGGGACACCGGGTGAGTGGGACACCGGGCGAGTGGGGAACAGGGCGAGTGTGACACCGGCCGAGTGGGACACCGAGTGAGTGAGGAACCGGGCGAGTGGGGAACCGGGCGAGTGGGACACCGAGCGAATGAGGAACCGGGCGAGTGGGGAATCGGGCGAGTGGGACACCGAGCGAGTGAGGAACCGGGCGAGTGGGACACCGGGCGAGTGGGGAACCGGGCGAGTGGGACACTGGGCGAGTGGGACACCGGGCAAGTGGGCAACCGGGCGAGTGGGGAATCGGGCGCTTGGGACACCGAGCGAGTGAGGAACCGGGCGAGTGGGACACCGGGCAAGTGGGCAACCGGGCGAGTGAGGAACCGGGCGAGTCGGACACTGGGCGAGTGGGACAAATGAAGAGAAGACTACATGAAGTATCTTAGTATTCCCCCGTACTGGGGAAAGAGGGAGCTGTTCCTTTGGGATGGGCTTCACTTAAATTGGTCTGGGACCAGTGTCCTGGCGAACCAAATAACTAGGGCAGTCGACAGGGCTTTTAACTAACGAAGTGGCGGGGTGGGGGCGGGGGGGGGAGAGAGGTGGGAGGATTCAGGAAAGAATAAATTTTAAAGCAGCAAGAGAAATGTCAAGGCTCTAGAGCAGAGTAGAGTTTTGGGTAAAAATAAGCAGAGTGGGTCAGGAAGGGACAGTGAGAGTAACAAAGGTAATAAGGCATCAGTGACTAAGGTGACCTCAGGGAAAAATAGAAATAAGTCAAAGCTAATGGCACTATATCTGAATGCGCGAAGCATTTGCAACAAAATAGATGAATTAATAGGTGATAGAAATTAACAGGTTTGATCTAATAGCCATAACAGAGACGTGGTTGCAAAGTGGCCAAGGTTGGGAACTAAATATTCCACGATACTTAACTTTTAGAAGAGATCGGGAAAATGGAAAAGCAGGAGGGGTAGCCCTGATAACAAAAGGATGGGATAAAGACAGTAGAGAGAAAGGATCTTAGCTCCAAAAATCAAGAAGTAGATTCAGTTTGGGTGGAGCTAAGAAACAGCAAGGGGCAGAAAACATTGGTGGGAGTTGTTTATAGGCCCCCAAACAACAGTTGTAATGTAGGGCTGAGTATAAATCAGGAAATTAGAGGCGCATGTAACAAGGGTAATACAGTAATCATGGGAGACTTTAATCTAAATATAGACTGTGCAAACCAAATTTGCAGTCATAGTGTGGAGGACGAATACAAGGAATGTATGCAAGATAGTTTTCTAGATCAGTATGTTGAGGAACCAACTAGGGAACCGGTTAGTTTAGATCTTGTATTGTGTAATGAGAAAGTGTTAATTAATAACCTTGTAGTAAAGGGGTCTTTCGGGAAGCGTGACCATAATATGATAGAATTTAATATTGAGTTTAAAAGTGATTTTATTAAATCCGAAACTAGGGTCTTAAATCTAAACAAAGCAAACTACGTAGGTACGAGGGGCGAGTTGGCTAAGGTAGATTGGGAAACTACATTAAAAGGTATGACGGTAGACAAGCAATAGCTAGCATTTAAAGAATTAATACATAACTTACAACAAATATTCATTCCTTTGAGACACAAGAACCCCACAGGAAATGTGGTCCAACCGTGGCTAATAAGAGAAGTTCAAGATAGTATTAGATCAAAAGGAAGAGGCTTATAATGCTGCCAAAAAGAATAGTAAGCCTGAGGATTGGGCGGATTTTAGAATTCAGCAAAGGAGGACCAATAAATTGATAAAGAAAGGGAAAATAGAATATGAGAGTAAACTCGCGAGAGACATAAAAACAGACTGTAAAAGCTTCTATAGGTATGTAAAAAGGAAAAGATCAGCGAAAGTAAATGTGGGTCCCTTACAGGCTGAGACAGGAGAAATTATAATGGGGAATAAGGAAATGGCTGAGAAATTAAACAAATACTTTGGGGGAAAAATTCAGCTGCTTGCGCCTCCCGTTAGCGCCTTAAGAGGGCGCTAATGGGGCGTAAAGCAGCTAACGCCCGGGCGCAGCGCCGCCCACGCCTCCCGAAAAATTTAGTGGGAGGTTAGCGGCGGCGGCAGCCGGTAGCGCCCTGTGGCGCTGCGCCGCCGGCGATGACGTCATCGCCGTGCGCAGCACCCCGCTCGCGCCCCGGCCGTGATCTTCAGTCGCGCCCCCTGATTTACCGCCAGACGCTATGTCCGACGGGTTCAGGGAGGCGTACGTGCGGCCGGGGCGGCGATATTTAAAGGGGAGGTGGCAGGCGGCCATTTTTGTTGCTGGCCGCCTGCCAGCACCTGCCCCCGTTGCTGTCCCCGGCCCCCGTGAAGCCCCCCCACCGTGAAGTGCCGGCTGCGCTCCAAGAGCCCGGCACTTCTCTTGAGTGCCGGGCTCTTTTGCCGGCACTCCCGATCCCTGGGGGCCCAGCTGGGCCCCGGTTCGCGCTGCGCAGGGTCCCTCCCCTTTAAGAAGGGGAGGAAGGCCTGCAATACCGCGGCGCGACGTGCCGCAGCGCATGGCGCTGCGGCACGTAGCGCCAGGATATTCACTCGCAGCGCCCCAAGAGGGATGCGGGGTGCTTCCAGTGGCGCCCCGCTTCCCTCTTGGGGCGCAACCACTGAAGTTCCGGCGCGGGGCCGCTAATTTTTTCGGGGCGCTAAAAGTCGCGCCCCGGCGAGGTTAGCGCCCCAAATGGGGCGCGACTCAATTTTTACTCCTTTGTGTCTGTCTTCACGGAAGAAGACGCAAAAAACTTCCTGGAAATAGTGGACAACCAAGGCTCTAGCGAGAATGAGGAACTGAAAGAAATTAGTATTCATAAAAAATTAGTACTGGAGAAATTAAGGGGACTGAAAGCCAATAAATCCCCTGGCCCTGATGGCCTACATTCTAGGATTTTGAAAGAGGTGGCTATAGAGATAGTGGATGCATTGGTTGTCATTTTCCAAAATTCCATAGATTCTAGAACAGTTCCCGTGGATTGGAAGGTGGCAAATGTAACCCCACTATTTAAAAAAGAAGGGAGAGAGAAAACGGTGAACTACAGACCAGCTAGCCTGACATCAGTAGTAGGGAAAATGCTAGAATCTATTATTAAGGACGTGGTAACAGGGCACTTAGAAAATAATAATAATAGGATTGGGCAGAGTCAACATGGATTTATGAAAGGGAAATCGTGTTTGACAAATCTGTTAGAGTTTTTTGAGGTTGTAACTAGCAGAATAGATAAGGGGGAACCAGTGGATGTCGTGTATTTGGATTTTCAGAAGGCATTCGATATGGTGCCACACAAGAGGTTATTAAACAAAATTAGGGCTCATGGGATTGGGGGCAATATACTAGCATGGATTGAGGATTGGTTAACGGACAGAAAACAGAAAGTAGGAATAAACGGGTCATTTTCGGGTTGGCAAGCTGTAACTAGTGGGGTACCGCAAGGATCAGTGCTTGGGCCTCAGCTATTCACAATCTACATCAATGATTTGGATGAGGGGACCAAATGTAATATATCCAAGTTTGTTGATGATACAAAGCTGGGTTGAATGTAAGTTGTGATGAGGATGCAAGGAGGCTTCACGGGGATATAGACAGGCTAAGTGAATGGGCAAGAACATGGTAAATGGAATATAATGTGGAGAAATATGAAGTTATCCACTTTGGTAGGAAAAATAGAAAAGCAGAGTATTTTTTAAATGGTGAGAGATTGGGAAATGTTGGTGTTCAGAGGGACCTGGGTGTCCTTGTACACGAATCACTGAAAGTTAACATGCAGGTACAGCAAGCAATTCGGAAAGCAAATGGTATGTTGGCCTTTATTACAAGAGAATTTGAGTATAAGAGTAAAGACGTCTTACTGCAATTATATGGGGCTCTGGTGAGACCACACCTGGAGTATTGTGTACAGTTTTGGTCTCTTTACCTAAGGAAGGATATACTTGCCATAGAGGGCGTGCAACAAAGGTTCACCAGACTGATTCCTGGGATGGGGGATTGTCCTATGAGGAGAGATTGAGTAGACTAGGCCTATATTCTCTAGAGTTTAGAAGAATGAGAGGTGATCTCATTGAAACATACAAAATTCTTACAGGACTTGACAGGGTAGATGCAGGGAGGATGTTTCCCCTGGCTGGGGAATCTACAACACGGGGTCACAGTCTCAGAATAAGGGGTTTACCATTTAGGACTGAGATGAGGAGAAATTTCTTCACTCAGAGGGTGGTGAACCTTTGGAATTCTCTACCCCAGAGGGCTGTGGAGGTTCAGTCGTTGAGTATATTCAAAACAGAGATCAATAGATTTTTGAATATTAAGGGAATCAAGAGATATGGGGATAGTGCAGGAAAGTGGAGTTGAGGTAGAAGAACAGCCTTGATCTTATTGAACGGCGGAGCAGGCTCAAAGGGCCAAATGGCCTAATCCTGCTCCTGTTTCTTATGTTCTTATGTTCTTAAAAGACATGGGCCTAGAAATTTGGGAATGCCACAAAATCTGCTGGTGCCACCGTGGCCGGGTGTTAACGGCCGCCGAAAATGGTGGCATTGGGAGGACCGAAAAACTGGCGCTGGGGACTAATTAACATTAGCCCAGCGCTTAATTCACAGTGCAACGCTGTTCTGGTGGCATTCGTCCCGGCAGGAGGCCCCAATGTAGCGTGGCTGAAGCGCATTGCAGCAAGAACAGTCTTTCTGAAAGCGAAGCTGTCATTTCAGAAAGCAGTTCAGTCTCTTAAAGCGGCACTGCCTTCTGAAATTAAAAAAAGAAAAGTCATGTAAAAATTGGCAGTTTTTAGCTCTTGCAGCACAACTGCCTTCTGAAAAAGAAATTAACATTAAAAATAATTCCCAAATGGGAGTCTTCAGCTCTTAGAGCTGAATTCCCTTCCACACCTAAAAAAATGGGAAATGTGCTTCAGCACTAACACAAATGGCTCAGCAAGCCAGGGAAGGGGTACCCAGGGTCTCACATGCAGCACTCCAGCTTTGTGCAGGGGGTCAACACTGCAAGAGGGGTCCTCCACCCACAGGGGCCAGGAAGCCCTCCAGAAAGAACGAGGTGGGACCAAATCACCGAGGCCGTCACTGCCAGCAGTGTCGCCCCCACCACCTGGCTCCAGTGCCCAAAGAAGCTTCATGACCTCAGACCAGTGGTCAAGGTCAGTGAATGCATCTTCAAAAGCTGTCTCCTACCCACCTCACCACTAGCCTCACACACTGCTCAATGCATGACCCCCACCCCCAATCACTCACCTACCAACAATCTGTACCAAACATGAGGCACAGCTCCCATTCATAGCTTCACCTCACCCCCTTGGAGGAGACGGTAAAAGCTATTCTTGGCAGGGGCATGGCTGAGCCCTTGGCCAGCAGTGGGGCTGAAATGATACAAGATGCTGGTATCCTCATATGTTATCCTCCTTCTGGCATGCACCTCTTGCTTTCCCGCCTTCCCATAACCACAACTCCACCCTTGTGCCTTCCTCATTTCACACACACAAGAAATGCAGCCTGCCCAGTCAGTGGGTGACCGAAGAGAGTGAAGAAGAAGAAGAAACACTGTCACTCGATTTCATACTCCCAGCCACCAGCTCTTCAAGGTCAAACAGCAAGGCCATTTGTAGTGTCCCCAACTGAAAGTCAACAGCCTTCCACCAGCCTTGCTGCAGCCACTGGGGTAGCACTTTGTAGGAGCACTAGGACAGCCAAAGGCACACACAAGACAGTCACTAAGGGAATGCACAAGGGTGATAAGTTGACTTTGTTATGTAATAGTGGACGGATAGATGTATAAAGTTGGATTGGAAAGTTTGCTTTGTGGCGGCTTTTATTTCAGCATTGTGACCAAGAGGACGCTGTGATGGTCAGTAACAGAGGGAAAGTAAGGTGTGGGACAAATGTTGAAAGTAGAATTGGGGTTGTGGTCACTGGTACCGCACGCGGATGATTCCATCCCGCATATTCCGGCCAGAAAGCGGCTGTGTTCCGTGTTTGCCTTTGAATGCATGGAGCGGGCGTGGTGTGGACCCACATGATGCGATCTCAGCTGGAGTATTTCAAGGTCCAATCCAAAGATGGAATTTGGAGGAGGTTGGAAGTTTGGTACCAAAACAGTAATTGCAGATTATGGGCTCAGGACACTCAAAGGCTGCGCCCCATTTTAACAATGCCTCCCTTGATGCACTGCTGGGGGTTGTGAGGAGTCGGAGAGAGATATTCTTCCCCAGCAATGGGATGAAGAAATCTGCTGCTGCTGCAAAGAAGGCGTGGCTGGAGGTTGCCCAGGAGGTCACAGCAGGAGCTGGGTGCCACGCTCCTGGATTCAGTGCAGGAAGCGCTTTAATGACCTAACCAGGTCAGGAAAAGCGAGTACAGTTGCACAATCACCTATATCTTGTTGTACGCATCACCCCACCCCCTCAAGCCAACTCTATCACATCACAATACAATAGCAAAATACTGCGGATGCTGGAAATCTGAAATAACAACTGAAAATGCTGGAAGCACTCAGCAGGCCAGGCAGCATCCGTGGAGAGAGAAACAGAGTTAACGTTTCAGGTCTGGGACCGTTACAGGATTCATGCTTACCATGCACTAGCGCAGATACTCGCACTTCGGTGGGTCCAGTTAGGATTTTACCTCGTGACTCACAGTTCACAGGTGAGCAAGAGCAGACAGAGGTGGCAGGGACAGCAGTGGAGAGTTCGCGTCGGAGGGCACGGCCCTCTCCAAGCTCTGCTCAGCTGGACACAGATGCTGTACCCCAGAGGTCATCGATGAAAGGGATAACCATTGAGGGGCAGCAGAGAATGTGTGATGTACTGACAGGACTGACCACGACTGCCAAGGGAATGGAGGAGTCCACCTCAAGCATGAGTGGGTTGATGTCGCAGGGCATTGCGAGAATACCTTCCATGGATAGAGTGGCCAGCTCCATGGAACATCAATCGCGATAATCAAATGAGTCCATTCCCACCTTGACCACAGGTGCAGGTGGGGCAGTCTTTGGCAGGGCTCTCACGGGCTCCAACACACAGAGGTCATTGGCCAAGAGCATCTCAACTATCAGAGCAGGGATCTGAGCAGCCTGCCTCTACGTCTGCTGGAGCCACAGGGGTTGCACCACATGGCAGCAGTAGGAAAAGGAAGAGTAACACTTTGTAGTTCCACAAGGGTATGCACATGGGTGTTTGAGAAAAAGTTATGTTGTTATTTTTCCGTTCTTTAGTAGAATCACTTTGTAATTTGCACCACTTTTCCTGTTGCCCATTCTTGGTTGCTGGGTCGCAATTCGCCTTTTCAGCTGCTTGTTGATGAGTGGGAAGGCATGAATTGACGGGGACCAATGGGGGAATGTGCAATGGGTGGATGGTTGGTTACAAGACTGCTTTGTGTCAGTGGGATTGGGGCGGGGGAGTGGCCGTTGGATGTGATTGTTACGTCGGTCCAGTGGTGGTGACTAACAGAACGATACAGCTATAAGGGAATTCCTGGATCCCGGGCAGCAAAGTGAACGGCTGGTGCTGCGTTGTGGTTGCCATCTTCCTCCTCCTCCTCCTCCTCAGATTGGTCTGCAGTTGATGTATGCTCAGTGCCTTGTTCCAATCCTCGTTGTTGCACAATGCTGTGCAACACATCATGATCATTCTGGAGACCCTGGCTGGTGAGTACTGAAGGGTGCCTCCTGAATTGACCAGGCACCTAAAGCGCTTCTTGAACAAGCCGATCGCTTACTCAATGACACATCTGGTTGTCATATTGTTGTCGTTGTGTCACTCTTGGGCTTCATTGGTGGGGTTCCTCATGGGTCTCATCAGCCAAGTCTCCTAGAAGCCAACACTTAAGTCTGCTGAAGAGGTCGGTGCACTTAGACTGCTGCAGGATGAAAGCATCATGGCAGCTCCCCAGGAATCTGGCGCACACCTGCATAAACCTTTTCTTGTGGTTGCACACCAGCTGAACATTGATGGAATGGAACCCCTTGCGGTTTACTGATACTCCTGGTTGATCTGGTGGTGCACGGATTGCCACATGTGCACAGTCAATGACACCCTGTACCTATGGAGTGGGGTATCACTGCTGCTCTGTAGACCATGAGCTTGGTGCCGGGTTTGAGGTCCTGGTCTTCAAACACTCTCTTCCTCAGGCGACCGAAGGCTGCACTGGCACACTGAAGACGGTGTTGGACTTCGTCATCGACGTCTGCCCTTGCTGACAGTAGGCACCCAAGATATGGAAAGTGGTCCACGTTGTCCAAGGCCTCGTCATGGATTTTGATAATTGGGGAGCAGTACTGTGTGGCGGGGGCAGGTTGGTAGAGGACCTTTGTCTTGCGGATGTTTAGTGTAAAGCCAATGCTCTCGTACGCTTCAGAGACATGGACCATGTACAGCAGGCACCTCAAAGCACTGGAGAGGTACCACCAACGCTGCCTCCGCAAGGTCCTGCAAATCCATTGGCAGGATAGGCGCATCAATGACAGTGTTCTCGTTCAGGCCAACATCCCCAGCATCAAAGCTTTGACCACGCTCGATCAGCTCCGATGGACGGGCCATATCGTCCGCATGCCCGATACGAGACTCCCAAAACAAGCGCTCTACTCGGAGCTCCGACATGGCAAGAGAGCCCCAGGTGGGCAGAGGAAACGCTTCAAGGACACCCTCAAAGCCTCCTTGAAAAAGTGTAACATCCCCAACGACACCTGGGAATCCCTGGCCCAAGACCGCACAAAGTGGAGGAGAAGCATCCGGGAAGGCGCCGAACACCTCGAGTCTCTTCGTCGGGAGCAAGCGAAAGCCAAGCGCAAATAGCGGAAGGAGCGCACGTCAACCCAAGCACCCCACCCACCCGCCCCTTCAACCACCGTCTGCCCCACCTGTGACAGAGACTGTAGGTCCCGCATTGGACTCATCAGTCACCTGAGAACTCATTTTTAGTGTGGAAGCAAGTCATCCTCGGTTCCGAGGGACTGCCCAAGAAGAAGAAGTACCTATGGAAAGCCAGCCAGAGACACAAACCAGAGCGCCCGCTCATTCTGACTACTGAAATCACAGGCAAAGTTGACACAATTGCTGGCCCTGGCAAACAATCCATCAGTGACTGCCTTATGAATTTATGTGCAGCTGACTGGGAGATCTTGGATATGTCTCCGGTAGCTCCCTGGAAGGATCCGGAGGCAAAAAAGTTGAGGGTGGTGGTCACTTTCACAGCCACAGGTAATGCGTGGTCACCAAGTCCAGCAGACAGCAGGTCTTCTTCTCGAAGGCTGCAGATGTCTACCATCACCTGACGCGACAACCTCAGCCTTCGGAAACACTGCTCTTCCGAGAGTTCTCGGAAGCTGAGCCTCTGCCTGTACACCCTATTACGTGGTTAGTGCCTTCTGCGAACTTGACCCCTCTGCTGCTCTCCTCTCTGCTGACCACCTGCAGGTATCTCCACAACAGGCTGCTGTTGCTGCTGATGGTCATCTTGTTCCTCGTCGAGGTCCAATCTAAGGTAGCCAAGGCGCTACCCATTCTGATCTGATTCTGAAAACCACCAAACTAACCTCTCACCACAAGTACTGTGAACAAACACTCTCCCAGTGGTAGGTAAGAAAGCAGCTGAGTATTTATTGGTGTATTTGCCTGAATTTAATGAGCCCCATGAAATGCCATTGTGATCTCGCCTTGCTTTCAATGGCGAGTTTCAGGAAAACCGGGAAACCTGAGGATGCGCCATTAAATTTGAAGGTAGGTTGAAATATCGTTGGAATTGAGCAATTAACATATTTAAATTGATAACCCGCCTCTCTGGAGGGAGTTATGCGCAACCAGTTGAATGCGCCCTAGTTAAGCTGGAAGTCAACACATTGGAGCTGACTTCTGGATGCGAATGCATTTTCAGCCACTTTAACCCCCCACCCGCACCTGAACCAATGCGTTACTCCACATTAAAATTTTCTCCAGAATCTTACAGCACAGAAAGGGCCCATTTGGCCTGTTGTGCCTGTGACGGCATTTTGAAAGAGCTGTCCAATTTAGTCCCACACCCCAGCTTTTTCCCCATAACCCTGCAAATTAGTCCTCTTCAACTACATGTCCAATTCCCTTTTGAAAGTTCCTATGGAATCTGCTTCCATCACTCTTTCAGGTAGTTCATTCCAGATCTTACCAACCCTCTGTGTGAAATAATTTCTCCTCACTTCTCCTCTAGTTCTTTTGCCACTTATTTTAAATCTATGACCTCTGGTTACTGACCCACTTGCCAGAGGAAACAGTTTCTCCCTACTTGCTCTATCAAAACCTCTCATAATTTTGAATACCTCTATTAGGTCTCCCCTTAACCTTCTCTGCTTTAAGGAGATCAATCCCAGCTTCTCCAATCTCTCCACATAACTGAAGTCCCTCATCGCTGGTATCATCCTGGTAAACCTCCTCTGTACCCACTCCAAGGCCTTGACATCCTTCCTAAAGTTTGGAGCCCAGAATTGTACACAATACTCCAGCTGAGGCCAACCAGTGATTTGTAAAGGCTTAGCATAACTTCCTTGTTTTTGTATTCAATGCCCCTATTTACAAAGCCAGGTATCCCATACACTTAACTATCTTATCAACTTGCCCTGCCACCTTCAAGGATTTTCTCATAATAGTTTTCAATACAGAAAATAGTGGTAATATTCCTCTCCCGATATCTGGAAAGATGGGAATGCATTCAAGTTCATGGAAATAATGGAGATTGGTAATGAAATGGTTAAGAAAAAACAAGAGTGTTTTAACATTCGTAAGCCAACAGGACTAGATGGAATACATCCAAATACAATTAAGGAAATGAGTGGCAGAAGTTCTAACAGTGTTTTTTTCACAGCTCATTGAACACAAGGGTAGTACTAGAAAACTGGAAAAGTCGCTAATGTTCCAAGTTCAGGTCAGATGAATAGTGCTGGGAATTACGGGCCTGTTAGTTTGACGTGAATCGTAGGAAAAACATTGGAGTCTATTATATAGCCAACAATTCAAATCCATTTCACAAGAGTAAATCCAAAGAGGGAATCCAAAACTATGGGTCATAAATATAAGATAGTCACTGGAGAAAGTGCAAAAAAGATTTACAAGGATGATACCAGAACTATCAAAAAAGACTGAACAGGCTGGCGCACTTTTCTCTAAAAAAGAGAAGGCCGAGGGTGACCTAATAGAGGGCTTTAAAATTATGAAGGGGTTTGATAGGGTCGACGTAGAGAAGATTTTTAAAAATTTGTTCCTGGGATGTGGGCGTCGCTGGCAAGGCCAGCATTTATTGGCCATCCCTAGTTTCCCTCGAGAAGGTGGTGGTGAGCTGCCTTCTTCTTGAACTGCTGCAGTCCGTGTGGTGAAGGTACTCCCACAGTGCTGTTAGGGAGGGTGTTTCAGGATTTTGACCCAGCAACGATGAAGGATCGGCGATATACTTCTAAGTCAGGATGGTGTGTGACTTGGAGATGGTGGTGTTCCCATGCGCCTGCTGCCCTTGTCCTTGTAGGTGGAAGAGTTCGCAGGTTTGGGAGGTGCTGCCGAAGAAGCCTTGGCGAGTTGCTGCAGTGCATCTTGTAGATGGTACACACTGCAGCCACGGTGCGCCGGTGGTGGAGGGAGTGAATGTTTAAGGTGGTGGATGGGGCGCCAGGAAGTTCAAAACTAAGGGCCATAAATATAAGATAGTCACTAATAAATCTAATAGGGAATTCAGGAGAAACTTCTTTACCCAGAGAGTGATTAGAATGTGGAACTCACTACCACAATGAGTAGTTGAGGCGAATAGCATAGATGCATTTGAGGGGAAGCCAGATAAACGCATGAGGAAGAAAGGAATAGAAGGTTCTGGTGATAGGGTGAGATGCAGAGGGGTGGGAGGAGGCTCGCATGGAACATAAACACAGGCATAGATCAGTTGGGCCGAATAGCCTGTTTCTGTGTTGTAAGTTCTATGTAAAGGAAATTATTCAAGCTAGCAAGTTTAGGAAAACTGTTTTTTAATGGCCGTTTGAGGAGGTGACGGAATTGGTAGATATTAATGTGATACAATCTGACTTTCTAAAAATATTTGACAAAATGTCTGATAACAGGATGGTGGCCAACATGGGTCAAAAGAGGCAGCTGTAAATAAGGAAATCAACTGGCTATATAAGATCAAGTAAAGGCTAGTGATCAATGGAAGTGGTGCTAATCAGCTAGCCTTGACTATCAGAGTGCCCCAGGGATAAGTCCTGCTATCACTGCTGTTCACAGTAGAGCATTTACAAATGACCTTGATGGTGGCATTGAAATCAGAATTGGAGATTTGTAGATAAAGTGAAGCACGTGGAAAGAAGTATGTTTTAAGGAAAGGAATACAATTTCAAAGATCCACAAAGATTCAGTTGGTTGCGCCTCCCGTTAGCGCCTTAAGAGGGTGCTAATGGGGCGCAAAGCCGCTAGCGCCCGGGCGCAGCGATGTTTGCGCCGCTCGGGAACTTAACTAGACATTGTGCGGCGGCGCTAAACTTTACCGCTGCGACCACCTGCGCGCGCAGATTGTGACGTCATTCCATGGTGCAACGCCCTTGTGGCGCCCCGGAGCGGAAATTGAGTGGCGCCCCCTGCCTTACCGCCTGGCGCATCCAACGACCGGAAGACTGGAACGCTATCAATCGCTGTGGGGCTGGGGGGGGCGCTATTTAAAGGGGGCCTCTTCCTGTCTTTTTCTGTGGTTGACATTTTTGCACCACTCGTTCTGAGAGAGAGAGAGAGATTCGGAGAGAGAGAAAGAGAGACTTCTGCATTGAGTCAACGCTGTGTGAGGTAGTTTTGCCTACTGATCCTAACTTCGCTGCTACTTTGGTTGCTGTCCTTCATAACTTTGCTTGCAAAGAGACTATGGGGGCTGCACTGATTGGGGGCGTCGTCCTGCTCCAGCTGAATCGGAGGACACAGAGACGCAGAGAGAGAGTGGCAATGATGGCCAGACGGAGGAGGGCCAACAGGCGTATGTACAGGAGAGCTTACCCTCCCAGGGTATATCGTGAACAGCTCTCCTACATTCATATGTCTGAGGAGCTGTGTTTGCGAAGGCTGCGATTCAGCAAGGAGGTGGTCACTGAGCTCTGCCACCTGCTGCAGCCAGATCTGCAGCCTCAACTGAGGTCCAGGACGTCTCTGTCGGTGGCAGTGAAGGTCACAGTGGCTCTCAACTTCTATGCTACTGGCTCATTTCAAGCTGCTGCAGGGGACCTCGCCAATATCTCCCAGTTCGCGGTGCATTGCTGCATCCGGCAGGTCACAAATGCCCTCTTTAAAAGGAGACGAGAGTTCATCTCTTTCCCCATGACCCCAGACAAGCAGTGTGACCGCGCTCTGGGCTTTGCGAGGATAGCGGGCTTCCCCATGGTGCAGGGCGCCATTGACTGCACGCATGTGGCTTTGCGTGCTCCACATGAGAATGCCGAGGAATTCCGGAACAGAAAGGGGTTCCATTCCTTGAATGTTCAGTTGGTCTGTGACCACAGACAGCTGATACTCGCTGTCAATGCCCACTATCCTGGCAGCTGCCACGATGCTTTCATCCTGCGCCAGACTACTGTGGCAGAACTTTTCGAGGCACCGCATCAGCCAGTTGGTTGGCTTCTCGGGGACAAGGGGTATCCATTGAGCACCTGGCTGATGACACCGCTCCGTACGCCCAACACCCCTGCTGAGCTGCGGTACAACGAGAGCCATCAAGCTACCAGGAACATCATTGAGCGCACAATCGGCGTGCTGAAGCAACGGTTCCGCTGTCTCGACCATTCTGGAGGAGCCCTGCAGTACTCGCCTGAGCGAGTATCCAACTTCGTAGTTGTGTGCTGCATGTTGCATAACATGGCAATCGTCAGGACCCAGCCAATGCCACCAGGCCTTGGAGCACCACCAGAGGAGGAGGAGGAAGAGGAGGAAGAGGACGAGGAGGATGATCATCAGCAGCACCAAGGCGGGAGGGCGGCCCACAATGGTGAAACTGCAAGGGCCGTCCGTCAACAGTGGATAGCAAGCCGCTTCTAGGGCCCCTGCTGTGGAAATGGCTTCTGCCATTGCTAACAACATCAATGAACCCAGCACGCAACCCCTAAGCCGGCCAAGGCACCAATGATTCCAAACACCAAACATGTATATTTTGAATACAAAAACTTATTTATTTTACAAACTCTGTGTGTGTCATTTCCTCATGACAAACTCATAGAAATAAACACAAAAAAACAGTCATTAACATAACTGGTTCTCACAACCTGGAGATAATGTCCAAAACACTAGACAAAAGTTGGACCACGAACCTCGGCCTTTAATAAAAAAATGACCAGCATTTTGTCACACCTCCTACTTTTTGCCCTTCGAGGGTGATCTCCTTCCCTTGCGCACTTCCCCCCTTCTAACCCTACTGCTCCTCCGTAATGGGACCTCAGTGGCTGCAGCAAGGCTGGTGGAAGGCTGCTGATTGTCAGACCCTGACACTGCAGATGCCCCTGAAGGACGGCCTCGACCAGTTCTGGGCCTGGAGGGCCCGGCTGCAGACTGCACCAACTCTGCATGGGCGGCAGCAGCAAGTGCAGTGGAGAAGTGACAGTGTTGGCAGCAGGAATGCTGTCATCGTGAGAGAGGACAGCAACTCCCTGCTCGCCCGACACACTGGCACTCCCACGGGGCAGCACTTCAGCATCCGGAGCAATCTGCTGGAGCACAGATTGCTGGCCTGCTGCGGCGCGGTGAGAGCCCCGGGGACATGTGAACGAACCATCGAGGTTGGCAGCAGTCAGTGCTCGCGTGGCCTCAATCTGAGTCTGCATGAGAGCAGTCAGAGATGGGATCACGGCAGTCAGTGACTGAATTGCAGCACTAAGCGTTAGTGTGGCATCCGCCTGTGCTACAGCGAAGTGCTCCACACTCCTTGCCAGTGACTCAATGCATTCGGGCACCCTTCCCACTGCACCCATGAGCTCAGTGTGCATGCCCACCGCCTGGGTGTTCATTTCTGCGATCAGCCGCTCCTCCTCTGCGTCCATTGCAGTAGGAGTCGCTGGCATACTCTCCCTCTGGGGAGAAGGCCCCCGTTCTTCCCTACCCCCATGGCGTTGCTGCAGCCCGCTGGGTCCTGGAGCTTCACCCTCATCAGACCCTTCCCCCCTGCTCCCCTCCAGGGAAGGCGTGTTCCCAGTGTGGGCATGGGCTTCCTCGGGAGAGGGTGGCACTGATGCTCCGGCTTCCTCTTCCTCCTCGGCTGCAGCTTCACTCCCACTGGCAGCTTCAGGGCCCGTCTCCTCAGCTGGTGAATCACCATCTGAAAGCAGGGAGGTACAAGAGTGGCTTTAGCGTGAGGACAGGGTGGCAGTAAGGGAGGAATAAGTGCAGCGAGTTAGCAAGTTGGATTGAAAGTATCAAAGGCTGGTGTTGTGAGGGACAAGTGGAAGGACAGAGGACAAAAAGGTGATGACCTTACCATTGCTGTCCAGAACGGGGTCGGCGCCTCCAGTGGCGACGGGACCGATCACCCGGCTTGCCACAATCCTGTGGACGCGCTCCTCAAGATCGCTGAGGGGTTGCAGCTGAGGCCGCCCTCCACCTGTCCATTGCTGCTGTCTCCTATTATGCGCCAGCTTGGCCTGCAAGTAAAAGGACAGCATCTGAGTAAATATACAGCCATGGTCTTGCCTGATGTGCCTCCCATAGCTGAATAGCCCTTACTGTATGCAGCCATGGTCTTGCCTCATGTGCCTCCCATAGGTGAATAGCCCTTACTGTATGCAGCCATGGTCTTGCCTGATGTGCCTCCCATAGGTGAATAGCCCTTACTGTATGCAGCCATGGTCTTGCCTGATGTGCCTCCCATAGGTGAATAGCCCTTACTGTATGCAAAGTGTGGAATGTGTGTGTGTGTTTCATGAAAGGGCCATAGGTGTTGGATGAGTGTTGTGCATTGGGGTTTTAAGACCCTCTGGCCATAGAGTGAGGTTGAGATGGAGGGATGGAGAGGTATTGAGAAAAAGCCACTCACCCTGACGACCCGAGTGAGGTCGTTGAACTTTTTGCGGCATTGAACATGGGTCCTGGGCACCATGCTCCTGGAGGAGACGCTCTGAGCCACCTCCCTCCACACTCTTCTGTACTTGCGTGGCAAAGGCCTCCTGCCACTCTCAGGGAAGAGTATAGATCTTCTGCGCTCCACCGCGCCAACCAGAGCATCCAAGGCCCGCTCGGTGAAGCGCTGAGCTCGTTCTCTCACCCTCTCCATCCTTGGCAGCAAAATGGATTCACAGGTCTCTCCAGGCCGAGATTCAAGGCTGCAATGAGCAGGGTGTGGCTGGGGAGCAAGTTGGCCCCCCCGCTTTAAGAACTGGCCGGCGCCAGTGTGTCTGTGTTCCCTCGCTAACTGGCAGCACCTGCGCTGCGCTCGCGCGCTGAGTTAGCGCCTCACTGCTCGGCCTTTGCGCCTTAAGACAGGTGTGCAGCGCCTGATTTAGTGCTCCACTCACCTCCCGGGGCGGTAAAAGTGAAGTTTCCAGTCAGTGGCGATAATTAGCGCCAGGCGCTAATTTTTGCGTCCAGACGATATTTGCGCCCCAAACGGGGCGTGACCTAATTTTTCCCCCTTAGAATTAGACAGGGGAATGGCAAATGGTACTGAAAATTTACCTGCTAGGAAAAGAAATAGCAAGTAATCATTATGTTACAGATAGGTCAACACTCAAAATGCCAGACATTGTATGGGACAGCAGTTGGGATTTGGGATAGTTGGAAATCTGGCATTGAATACTATGTAAAAAATTGGTGGGGCCACAGGTGGAATGCTTCTGAAAAGATATAGGGGGAAAAATTGGGTTGATTTGCACCTCTCGTTAGCGCTCCTGGGGGGCGCTAATGGGGCGTAAATCTCCTAGCGCCCAGGCGCGGCGCCGCTAATGCCTCTCGCGAAATTCAGCGGGAGGTTAGTGGCGGCAGTAGCCGGTAACGCCCTGTGGCGCTGCGCTGCCGGCGATTATTTCATCGGCGTGCACACCGCCCCACTCGCGCCCCCGCCACAATCTTTGGTTGCGCCCCCTGACCTATCGCCGGACGGTATGTCCGACAGGGTCAGGGGGGCGTTTTTGCAGCAGGCTGAGTGCCGGGCTGTTTACACGGCACCCCACTCCCCGGTGGTCTAGCAGGGCCCCGGTGCATGCAGCGCTAGGCCCCTCCCCTTTAATCAAGGGAAGGAGGCCTGCAATGACACGGCGCTACGTGCTGACACGCGTGACGCTGTTGCACGTAGCGCTGCGATATTCAGTTTTAGTGCCCCAAGAAGGAAGGGGAACGCTTCCTGTAGCGCCCCACCTCCTGCTTGGGGCGCTACAACTGAATTTCAGGTGGAAGGGCGCGGTGACGTTAGCGCCCAAAAAGGGGCAACACCCAATTTTTCCCCCATAGAAGTAAAAAGAAAGAAAGCATGACTTGCACTTATATAGTGCCTTTCATGACCTCAGGTTGCCCCATAGCGCTTTACAGCCAATCAAGTACTTTTGAAGTATATTCACTGTTGTAATGTAGGAAATGGACAGGATTCAGAGAGAAGGCAACACGGATGATTTCAGTTTAAGATCACTGAGCAATGGCACACTAATTTTGTTCTTTATACTGTTTGTGTTTTGATTTCTGCTCTAACTCAGTAATATCGCCCATTGTCCTTCAGCCCACATCCCATGAATGAATAAAAAAAAAGTCTTGTGACAAAAAGGAACTCTTTCGTTTTGTTTCCATTACTCACCGAATGAAGGGACCTTGTTGTCCTGAAAGGTGATGTCCACACCTTCAATCATCGTTCTCATAATAGTATCAAAGAAACCACTGTGGTGAGCAGGTTTTGGATAGCTGCATGGAATTATTCTCTTTATTTGCAAGGTGACAGTGGATATGCCCTGAAACGCCGACTAATTCTTCAAACATGTTACTCTTGTTGAGGAGAAATGCGATTAAGTGCACTGCGCCATGTGATGCTCCAGTCAAGTGCCTGAAATGTATTTCTGATATCTAAATGTTCTAGATATTTAATGCTTTTATTATATTCTTGCCAAATTAATAAAATAATTAATTAATAATTTAATTAAGGTGTCAACCGTGACTCAGTGGGTATCACTCTCGCCTCTGAGTCAGAAGGTTTTGGGTTCAAGTCCCACTCCAGAGACTTGAACACAAAACTCTAGGCTGACACTCCAGTGCAGTACTGAGGGAGTGCTGCACAGTCGGAGGCAATGTTCCCTTTAAACCGCGCGACCGTGCAGCACTCTAGGGATCCCGCGCAGCTGGTGAGCCGGCTTTTAACTTGAATAAAAGGCATATGCGCTGCCCAAGGAAAATAACAGGGAATATTGATCGGAGGTGCTGTTTTTCGGATGAGATGTTAAACCAAGGCCTTTCAGGTGGATGTAAAAGATCCCATTGCACTACTTCGAAGAAGAGCAGAGGAGTTCTCCCCGGTGTCCTACATTACAACAGTGACTACACTTCAAAAGTACTTCATTGGCTATAAAGCGCTTTGAGGTCGTGAAAGGCAATTTTGAATTCTTTCTTTATTTGTTCTTTTCTTTTCACATAAATTACCTTTTGCTGCTACAGCTTTATTTGCTATGGAATTTTACAGCCACACAGACTATTCTGCTTGAATGCTCTCCTTCTGTGCCATAAATTTCTATGATTCTTTGATTTTCTACGATTTTCAGGGGACTGTGGGCTGTTGTGGGGTAGTTACACAGCCCTTTTATTTCTAGGATCTGGGTTCAAATTCAGTCCAGTCTTTCCTTTCTGCTGACTGTAAGAGACCAATGTGAAATGAGGTTGGGCAGTCTCATCTAAGTTATCCTTCTCTCTTGAAGGCTGAGGTATGGTTCCATCGTCCCATCAACTGTACTCTACAGTGTCCAACTGGCCATTCCTGATGTGTAGGCCGAGACAGGGAATGAGTTACCAATGCCAGCAGTAGCAGGATGCCTTGACTGGGTAGGAATACTTAATAGGGCCTTACGTCTCATTGCCACTGCCAAGGACTGTCATCTCCTCATCTGCACACCACACGTCTCTGCAGTCTCAATCGCCATCCCCTTTAGCTCAAACTTACCAAAGCAAATGAGTATCCAAGGAAGGTAGCTGGTAATCTGTACCATTCCTCTTAAATATTTCAGTGATTCAGTGAAGAAAAGTGCTGCTAGTGCTAGATGTATAACGTACAGGTTCAGAGGTTGTCGGCCAGTCTCACTGGTGCTAAGTGAGAAGAGAAAATGTCATTTCCTAATAGTAACTACCTAACCCTCAGAAGGGCAGGGGAAGTGATTGAGTTGAGGGTGGGAGGAGGACAAATCAGAAGAATTGAGGCAGGCATCTTATCTTGTTTAAGGAAATTAGCACGGAACCAAACTTTCGTACAAAACAGAAATAAAGTTCTGCTTTGTTTCCTGCTGATTTCAAGAGTCCTTTCTCACACAATATACCACCGGGGAGTTGACATGCAAAAGGGGAGTGCCTGCCTAACCTGGAACCTTTCTGCCAATGTTCCATCGATCTAGCTAAGCTACCAAAACTCAATGACTGACACACTACCGGCAGGGAACCAACTAAAAGGTGAGAAACCCGTGGCACTGTGCGCCCCAGTTTATGATTTGCATGGTGGGCAGGCGAGGCAGCTTAGTAAAATTCCATCCCTGCCCCCTCCCCGCGGAGCCTGGTCCCACTCACTGCTTCCCCTGTCAGCGTGCAGGTTGTCTTGCTTTGGTGAGTTTTATAGATTGCATCTGCAGAAAAGTGCAACTAATTTGCTGCTGGAATTTGGCAGTGAGCTTGTAGCCTGGAGGAGTAAAAGTACTTACTGACATTTGACACTTCGGTTAGTCATGTGGCCTCTCTGTGTCCTTCATGAACAAATTAAATAACGAATGGCTTGCTTCTTGTTGATAAAACACTGGCTACAAATGCATTTTATATTTCAGTATGGTCCTAAGACTCTGATAGTACTTTACAATTGGTAAGAACATACATAAGAACATAAGAAATAGGAGCAGGAGTAGGCCATTTGGCCCGTCGAGCCTGCTCCGCCATTCAATAAGATCATGGCTGTTCTTCTACCTCATCTCCACTTTCCTGAACTAATCCCATATCCCTTGATTCCCTTAATATTCAAAAATCTATCGGTCTCTGTCTTGAATATACTCACGACTGAGCCTCCACAGCCCTCTGGGGTAGAGAATTCCAAAGATTCACCACCCTCTGAGTGAAGAAATTTCTCCTCATCTCAGTCCTAAATGGCCGACCCCTTATCCTGAGACTGTGACCCCTGGTTCTAGACTCCCCAGCCAGGGGAAACATCCTCCCTGCATTTACCCTGTCAAGCCCTGTAAGAATTTTATATGTTTCAATGAGATCACCTCTCCATTCTTCTAAATTCTAGAGAATATAGGCCTAGTCTACTCAATCTGTCTTCATAGGACAATCCCCCCATCCCAGGAACCAGTCTGGTGAGCCTTCGTTGCACTCCCTCTCTGGCAAGTATATCCTTCCTTAGGTAAGGAGACCAAAACTGTCCACAATACTCCAGGTGTGGTCTCACCAGGGCCCGATATAATTGCAGTAAGAGGTCTTTACTCTTCTACTCAAATCCTCAAATAAAGGCCAACATACCATTTGTTTTCCTAAGCTAACCCATTCTTGAGCATCAATATAAATCTACACTTGTTAAGACACACATTGGCCCAGAATTTCCTGGAACAGGGCATCTTGCAGTGAGCACTGTGAGTTGGATTCTTTTTCCCCGTTCTTCAGCTCCAATTAATTTTGCGCTGCAAATGGGGCCTCTGGGACCTTGGTGAATGACGGGACCAATAGTCTATCTCCTTAACCACTGAGATTTAAGTATTTGAATGGTTAGCAAAGCCCTGAAGTGTCAGCTTGGACATCTGACAATTTAAACAAAGTTTATTAAAATATCACAGAATTACATGGAGGAAAATGTCTAGTTCTAAGTGTTTTTGCCTGTGGAACATGACACATAGACATATGAATAAGGCAGCCTCCTGTCCAGGGTTCAGATTGTTTCATAATTTGGAACCGAAGGCAGCTGCTGTCTACACGCAAAACCTATCTATTTTATAGCAATTCACAACAAATCAAATTTGATGACCTTTCTCTCTGCTGGTTAGGAACATTTCTTGCTGTGCCAGGCAGTTACGAACCTACGTATTCTCAATCAGCAACATTTGCGTCCAGTAAAGCGCTTTCCAATCTGTGCTCTCTTTGTTTCCTGTCAGTTATATTATTTAGTCACATTCCCTAATGCATTTTTATTTCTCTGTGAAGGATTTATTTCCTTTTATAATTTCCCCTGTTTAACTTGCATCCCGGTTGCATGCTTTATGTGGCACGTGCAGAACAATTATCATTACTTGCTAACTGGTTTCAAAGTGGACGGCCATTGGAAACATAAATTACCCCTTTAACAGGGTCCTTTTGCCGTGAAATAGCGGCCCGAACTTTCTGCGACGAATTTAATTCGTTTTTACAGCGCAAATCCAGCAGTTTCTTGACATGCATGGGGAGGCTGAGGGTGAGCTCCTGCTTTTAGGAGGCTAAGGGCGGAGCGGCGTAAATCGTCCAGCAAACTCGCGGTATATCTCGTCCTTGCCACAAATTGCTGGGTTTCTCTACGCATTAATAACGACATGCGTAAATTTTTCAGCAAATTCTGGTCCATTATTAGACAAGGCGTTACTTACACCCTTTGCTTTGAAGTGTCAGCTCGGCTCAGTTGTTGGCACTCTCACCTCTGCGTCAGAAGATGGTGAGTTGAAGCCTGATTCTAAGATTTAAGCATGTGGTCTAGGCTCATACCTCAGTGCAGTACATGAGATGCTGCCTGTTGGATGAGGCATTAAACCAAGGCCCCCTCTATTGTGGGCGTGAAAGGTCTTAAGAAAGAGTAGGGTGTTCTCCTGGTGTGCGGGGCAACATTCCTCTCTCAACCGACACTCCCATTTACATCATCGCTGTTCGTGAGACCTTGCCATGTGCAAATTGGCTGTTGCATTTGCCTACATTACAATAGTGATTACACTTCAATGGATGTGAAATGCTTTAGGATATCCTGGGGTTGCAATAAGTTGTCATGATGCGGAGATGCCGGTGTTGGACTGGGGTGGACAAAATTGAGAGGTCGCACAACACCAGGTTATAGTCCAACAGTTTTATTTGAAATCACAAGCTTTCGGAACTATCGCTCCTTCCTCAGGTGAAGTAAATTGGATACAGAATCGTCAGAGCATATATAGATGGAAAAAAAAGCATATGTACTTTACAATTGCAGACCAATAAATTAAATCATCCTGACTATCTGCCGAGGTGTGATAAAGTTAATTAAGTCAGCCAGGAAGGTACCACATCAAAAGACATAGCAAGATACAACTGAGACAATGAGGTGAAGTCGCAGGGGTTCTAACGTGTCAAAAGCTGCCGTCTGTATGTAAAACGAAAAGCTTTAAAAAAAAAAAAAAAAAATTTACTTTTTTACTGGGAAAATTTTTACTTTTTTACTGGGAATCACATCTGTGAACAAGCTAACGACGACTCGAGTCCGGATCACGTCATGTATCGTGACATAAACCCAAGATCCCGATTGAGACCGTCTTCATGAGTGCAGAACTTGGCTATCAGTTTCTGCTCGATGATTTTGCGTTGTCGTGTGTTTCTTAGAAACACACGACAACGCAAAATCATCGAGCAGAAACTGATAGCCAAGTTCTGCACTCATGAAGACGGTCTCAATCGGGATCTTGGGTTTATGTCACGATACATGACGTGATCCGGACTCGAGTCGTCGTTAGCTTGTTCACAGATGTGATTCCCAGTAAAAAAGTAAAAATTTTCCCAGTAAAAAAGTAAATTTTTTTTTTTTTTTAAAGCTTTTCGTTTTACATACAGACGGCAGCTTTTGACACGTTAGAACCCCTGCGACTTCACCTCATTGTCTCAGTTGTATCTTGCTATGTCTTTTGATGTGGTACCTTCCTGGCTGACTTAATTAACTTTATCACACCTCGGCAGATAGTCAGGATGATTTAATTTATTGGTCTGCAATTGTAAAGTACACATGCTTTTTTTTCCATCTATATATGCTCTGACGATTCTGTATCCAATTTACTTCACCTGAGGAAGGAGCGATAGTTCCGAAAGCTTGTGATTTCAAATAAAACTGTTGGACTATAACCTGGTGTTGTGCGACCTCTCAATTTTGCAATAAGTTGCCATATAAATGCAAGTTCTCTCTTTGTTAGAACACATTCACAATTTGGTGAATTATTACCTTTTAAGTGCTACTGTGGCTGAAGTGTAATTAAAGTATGTTTTAAAATCCAGCTCCTGCAAAAAAAAAAATCACATTTAATGCCTCTGAGCAAATTTACTCGACATATTGAGGCCAGAATTCCTGGGTTGGGGGAGGGTGGAAAAGGTGAGTTTATCCCGATGGGGGAGCAGGGGCAGGAATTTGAGACAAAATCCAGATCTGCCAGTTTCCACCCTGTCTCCTCTCTGTTCCAAATTATCGTTATGGATGGAGGGAGGGTCTATTCTTGCACATGCTCCCCTGCCATCTGTCAGAGACTTTCTGGGTGTATCTGGGGGTTGTTGCCGGGGTGCTGTGTGCCCTCCAATAGGCCCGGCAGAACCACAGAGCTGATGTTGGCCCCCTACTAGGCCCTAAGAAGGCCCCAAGTTTGCCCGACATAAAAGTAATTTATCCTGAAAGAAATGGATTACCTTTAAAACAATGGCACTTTACTCCCTTTGGAGCATTCTAAAAAAAAATACTTGCCCAGTTCTCTGGGTCTGGGGTCCCTCTAGAGCAGTCAGGTGCCACTCAGAGCAGCACTGGTACGATGGGGAGGGTGCCCCTGATGTGCCTGTAAAGACGCCCTGACTATGGGATGGGGGCAGTAGGTTAGTGTGTGGGAATTGCACTTCTAGCAGCAGAGATGGGACATTGGAATTTCGGGCCTGTTATGTATACAGCAATAATTTTATCATATACGTTTCCCTCAATGTTTTTTTTTAGGATGCGACTGCTGCCAACAGAGTTGAAGTAGTTGCCTGTGCGCAGTTTCAGTGTTTTTTCGGTTGTTCGCTAACTGAAAAGAAAAGCTTGTCACCATTACAAAGAAAACATTTCCAGAGAGAAAGGAGGGGAGGGGGTGGTGAAAAGAGATCGCTGCAGCTGAACACAGCCGCATCAGGAAAAGAAAATCTGCGCCAGCAAAACACAGTAAATGTCAATTTTTATTAATTTTCTTCTCCTTTCCCTTCACACGGAGTCTGTGCACCGTACAAATAAATCTCTGCAACCGCGCCCCCCCCGCGAAAATATCATACATTAATACTTAAACCAACCCGCGCTATTATTATGCATTATTAAACCAACACATAGCTCCACAGATTCCATAGATTTAGGCATGCGATATGACTATCTTATTATACATTCATACTTAAACCCCCACAGGTTCATGTGCTGAACGCTTCTGCGCAGCTTCCGGTCATTGGCAGCAGTCACTCTGTTTTTTTTAATATTACATAGAATTTATAGAATTTACAGCACAGAAACAGGCCATTCAGCCAAACAGGTCCATCTTGGTGTTTATGCTCCACACGAGCCTCCTCCCACCCCTCTTCATCTCACCCTATCAGCATAGCCTTCTATTCCTTTCTCCCTCATGTGCTTATCTAGCTTCCCCTTAAATGCGTCTGTGCTTGTCGCCTCAACCACTCTATGTGGTAGTGAGTTCCACATTCTCACCACTCTCTGAGTAAAGAAGTTTCTCCTGAATTCCCGATTGGATTTATTGGTGACTATCTTATATTTATGACCCCTAGTTTTGATCTCCCCACAAGTGGAAACATCTTCTCTACATCTACCCTATCAAACCCTTCATAATTTTAAACACCTCTATTCGGTCACCCCTCAGCCTTCACTTTTCTGGAGAAAAGTGCCCCAGCTTGTTCAGTCTTATAAGTTATAACCTCTCAGTTCTGGTATCATCCTTGTAAATCCTTTTTGCACCTTCTCCAGTGCAACAAAATCATTTCACAACAATCCAGTTTGACATTACAGAATTTTTCAATGTCAAGAGCTTACCAACATCACGTGTAAGCTGAGTGTTTTTGACGGTTTGGTGATGTGGGGAAAAGGAAAAGAATGACGGGCATAATCTTAAAATTCAAGCTAGGCCATTCAGGAGTGAAATCATGAAGCACTTTTTCACACAAAGGGCAGTGGAAAATGGGAACTCTCCCCCTCAGTGTTAGGGTGTGAGAGGTGAAAAGTTTAAAAAGGGGCCAGTCCAGGAAGCCTGAAAATTCCCAGGACCTGCTGCCAATCTAAGGTTTAAGATGCTGTGTACTGTGTACTGCAATTTGCAGTGTCCCTTGCTGGGTACCAAGTGTACACACTTGCTGCTGCATAACTATCCAAAGTGCCATAACGCCCAGAAATCGGAAAATACTACTCTACATTGCTGTTGTACGTATATTAGCAGTAATTTTGCAAGGCTTTGCTCCCAGTGTAGCCTTGCAAGGTGGGAGTGATGATTGCAGATAGGAATATAACATGGAATTGTAGTCAAATTACAGAAAATATAAAGATTCATTGTAGTTATTGCACAGAAACTGTAGGGAATCGTATGGGCTGGATTTTGCCAGTGCTCAGAGGGTGGGTTTGGAGGCGGGTCAAAGGTTAAAATCATTTTGCTTGATGGCGGGTTGCCTCCAAACAATTTTCCCAAGTGTCGGGTCCCCGATTTGCGAATGGACTCGACACCTAGCAGCGGGAAGAGGATTAAAGGCAATTACCTGCCTATTAACAGGTAGTTGCCAGTAGTTGACAGCCTATTTTTGAATTTTGCCACTTCTGGCTCAGGTTCCCCGACATCTGGACACCACGCTAGGTAAGTGTGGCATGTTGTGAGTCTGCTGTAATGTTTCTGGATTGATGACAGCTGCAGAAGTGGTGTGAAGGATCCAATGTTGCACATGGTGAGTCTCAGAGGAAAGAAGATGTTGGGAATTGCATTTTTAATACATTTACATTTTTCTTTAGGTTACAAGTTTTTAAATCCATGTCCAGTGCTACCTCACTGGGAGAACCTCTCTCACCAGTGACAGATCGCTATGTCGCCTCACCTGCAGCTGCCATCTATTCCAGCCTATGGAAGGAGTCATTGGAGAGCCTGGGTGCAAGAGGTCACCTTTGTGCAGTGATTGTCAGTGTTTTCAGCACCTCAATGCTGTCAAACACTGAGAAATCAACTGTCAAAATAAAATTGTGCGTGGTCCCTTTAAGGAAACCGGCAGATGACACGTCATCAAATGACGTCATCTGACCCGCTTCCTCTTAATTGGCCGGCAAGCCCGCAGGGCGGGCTTAACAAGGTCAATCAAGGCAAAATCACGTCTGTGGGCCGGATGCAGCTGGGGGCGGGACTGGAAGCTGGAAACCACCTGACCCGCAGCCAACCCACCTCCATTGATAAAATCGCGGCCATTGTATTCATTGTACAGAAACTATAGGGATTCATTGTATTAATTGTACAGGAAACAGAGATGCATTGTAGTTATTGTACAGAAACTATAGAGATTCATTGTATTCATTGTACAGAAAACAGAGATACATTGTAGTTATTGTACAGAAACTATAGAGATTCATTGTATTCATTGTACAGAAAACAGAGATACATTGTAATTATTGTACAGAAACTATAGAGATTCATTGGCCCGTAATTTCCGATAGGAGGCATCCGCACGCGGAATGCCTCCTATCGGGAAAAAATCTACACCCTTACCTGAGGGCTCCCGAGGTCCAGACGCTTCAGCTCCTGGACCTCTCCTGGTGCATGCGTGCAAAGGCCCAGGTATCCCAGGGGCGCAGGCAGTTCGCAAGTGTCCCTGGGATCACGTGGGCCAGGCAAGCCAATGGGAGAAGGGAATCCCCCTTTATACTTTTGACAGGTAGACCTGTCAAAAGTATGAATGGGGATCACTGAAAAAAGACACTACAACATTAAATATTTTTTTTTTTAAATCACATTTTTAAAATGATTTAAAATTACATTAAATTAAATATTTTAAACAAAAATTTAAATTTTTGAAAAATAATTAAAGATTTTTCCGGGGCTAAAAATAAACTTACCTTTTTTAAAAGTATTTTTACATTATAAATGAGTGAAAAAAAATTATTTTTTTACTTTTTTTAAACTCTTGTGCTGGTAAAAACAGGCCTTACGCCTGCTTTTACCAGGCGTAAGATTTTTAAGGGATTTCAGCGGGCGGAGTTTGTGCAGAAAGCGGAACTCTCCGCCCACAGAGGCCCTTCTCCAGGGCAGGCGTGCAACCTGTCAAGAGGATTGTTGACAGATCGGAAGTGCCGGTTTTCAGCGCATGCGCTTCGCATGCCTAAAACCGGCACTTGCGAGGTCCCTACGGGTGTGTACACAGCTCGTACACACCCATAGGGATCGGAAAATACGGGCCAATGTATTAATTGTGCAGAAAACAGAGATACATTGTAGTTATTATACAGAAACTATAGGGATTCATTTTGATCATTGTACAGAAACTATAGAGATTCATTGTGATCATTGTACAGAAACTATAGAAATTCATTGTGATCATTGTACAGAAAACAGAAGTACATTTTTCTCTGAATGTTAATTGGAAAAGAAAAGCAAATGTAACCAAACCACTGAATGAGGGAGTCAATAGACTTTCCTGCTGCAACCTTTAGCCTTAGTTTTTTTCACAGCTTGAAATGGGTGTAAGCAGCAAAATAATAAGTGCACATTAAGGGCTTGTTAATCACTGTGAAGGCTTTTTTTTAAAGTCAGTTGTTGAGAAACACAATCATGTGTAAGTAAGGAAAGGAATATATAAGCAAAAAAATTATCCCGAACTCCCATTCAGAATGGAAGTTGTGATAGAAAGAAGGACAAGAGTTGCAGTACTAAGAGTGATTTATGCAGAGGATATTTCACCCCACGGAATGAGCATCATGACCATTGTTGGCTAGATCACAGTACAGGCAACCCAGGAGGTGCACTACTTGCAGAGTAAACAGTGTCAGCTGTGGCTCAGTTGATAGCACTCTTGCCACTGAGTCAGAAGGAGGTGGGTTCAGGTCCCACTCCAGAGTTTTGAGCACAAAAATCTAGGCTGAGACTCTAGTGCGGCACTGAGGGAATGTTGCACTGTCGGAGGTACCATCTTTCGGATGAGATGTTAAACCTGTCTGCCCTCTCAGGTGGATGTAAAAAATCCCATTGCACTATTTCGAAGAAGAGCAGAGGAATTCTCCCCAGTGTCCTGGCCAGTATTTATCCCTCAACCGACATCACTAAAAAACAGATTAACTGGTCATTATCTCATTTCTGCTTTTGGGAGCTTGCTGTGCACAAATTGGCTGCTGCGTTTCCTACATTATAACAGTGACTACACTTCAAAAGTACTTCATTGGCTGTAAAGCGCTTTGGAACATCCTGAGGTTGTGAAAGGCGCTACAGAAATGCAATTTTCCTTTCAATTCAAGGAAGTGGTTCCACTGCAACAGATGGAGCAGAATAGAGGACAAGTGTATGATGTGGCTCAGATTCAACAATGCGCTACTGGGTGTTTTTTTAAATTTGTTTATGGGATGTGGGCGTCGCTGGCAAGGCCAGCATTTATTGACCATCCCTAATTGCATTTGAGAAGGTGGTGGCCTTCTTGAACTGCTGCAGTCCATGTGGTGAAGGTACTCCCACTGTGCTGTTAATCAGGGAGTTCCAGGATTTTGACCCAGCGACGATGAAGGAACGGCAATATACTTCTAAGTCAGGATAGTGTGTGACTTGGAGGGGAACTTGGAGGTGGTGGTGTTCCCATGCGCCTGCTGCCCTTGTCCTTCTAGGTGGAAGAGGTCGCGGGATTGGGAGGTGCTGCCAAAGAAGCCTTGGCAAGTTGCTGCAGTGCATCTTGTAGATGGTACACACTGTAGCCATGGTACGCCAGTGGTGGAGGGAGTGAATGTTTAAGGTGGTGGATGGGGTGCCAATCAAGCGGGCTGCTTTGTCCTGGATGGTGTTGAGCTTCTTGAGTGTTGTTGGAGCTGCACTCATCCAGGCAAGTGGAGAGTATTCCATCACACTCCTGACTTGTGCCTTGTAGATGTTGGAAAGACTTTGGGGAGTCAGGAGGTGAGACACTCGCCGCAGAATACCCAGCCTCTGACCTGCTTTTGTTGTCACTGTATTTATGTGTAGTCAACCATCTTCATTGCACTAATGTTGACAGTGGATGTCACCACTGCCTTTAACTCTTATGCTGTAGGGACTTTCAAGTCATCCACAGGGAATGTCATAGGAGCCAGTTGCTATGTATTTCCTAGCTGCATTAAGCAGGTAGCTGAAGCCCTATTTTATCACAGAACACACCTCCATCCACTGTAATGGAGGCCAGAAAGAACAGGAGCAGGAGAAGTGAGAGTTTTCTTTACCAAATGTAGGTTCCCAAGGTCATGGACTGCCTGTCTGTAGCCAATTACGCATCAACCAATAATGCTCGACATTTCACAATTGGGAATGTTTTTCTTCCATCAACATGCACAGGGTGACCTCTCCAGCAGGAAATAACACACATCAATGCACTCATGCCTGGGAATTGTGGGTGATGATTGCATTTTGAAGCAATCAAATATCATACAGTTTTAAGAAGGAGAAGATGAAGGATTGGCTCCTTGGAGTGGTTGAAGCGAATAGTATAGATGCATTTAAGGGGAGGATAAATAATCACATCCACCTGAGAGGGGGAAGGTAATAGAGGGTTATGCTGATAGAGTTAGATGAGGAAAAACGGGAGGAGGCTCGAGTGGAGCATAAATACCGGCATGGACTGGTTGGACCGAATGGCCTGTTTCTGTGCCGGATATCCTATGTAATCCTATGTAATCTTATGTAAATATTGACATTCAAATGTTGATTTGAAATGTTGGCTTGAAGTGTTGACATAAAAGAGTTACTCAAAAATTTTGACAGGAGGAAGTATAGTCTCTGAGAAGGTTTTTAATATAACATAAGTTGATTTCCCATGACATTGCACCTGGGGAATCAAGACCAACTGTAGTGTTCAGGTGAAGCGGGGTTAAAGGGTGCTGAATAATTGGATAAGGGCACCCAGAATGTAATTCACTCCCCATTCTGTTCTCATTTTTATATTTCCTTATTTCATTTCTGTATCCACGTTTCCAACAGAACAACCCTTTTTGCATCCACTTCATACAGTAGCATCTTTACTCTGTATAAATGAGCCTGGCAATTCTTCCGCTTGGGCATAACAAACCAAGAAACTTAGTTTTGTTCCACAGCTGTGGTTTTTTTTAGTATTAGTCCTGCTGCTCTTTAATTGACTGCTGCAGCCCTCTAAATATCTGCTGCAGCACCTAGAAATTCCGGTTAGCTTCATGTGAGACAGTCCACTAGGTGAGCAGGAAATTGTGTTGCATAACTAATTAGCTGTAAAAGTGGACATTCAGGCTGGTGGGAATGGCCGTGTGCAGCAATTTGGGCAGATGTCCCATTGTGAACTATTTCTGCCCCAAATTAGCAGAAATCTGAATTTTCACCCTGTTCGGACCACCAAAAAGGTATTCTGTGATTCTTCAAGATAGACAGATTCCTAGTTAAAACATAGTCATGACCTTAGCAGAACAGTCCAATGCAAAGTCCTGTTCCAAGCATATAATTTCCCCCAATTATTTGTTCTTAATGCTCAGCAACACAAGTGTGTGACTTGGAGGGGAACTTGGAGGTGGTGGTGTTCCCATGCGCCTGCTGCCCTTGTCCTTCTAGGTGGAAGAGGTCGCGGGATTGGGAGGTGCTGCCAAAGAAGCCTTGGCAAGTTGCTGCAGTGCATCTTGTAGATGGTACACACTGTAGCCATGGTACGCCAGTGGTGGAGGGAGTGAATGTTTAAGGTGGTGGATGGGGTGCCAATCAAGCGGGCTGCTTTGTCCTGGATGGTGTTGAGCTTCTTGAGTGTTGTTGGAGCTGCACTCATCCAGGCAAGTGGAGAGTATTCCATCACACTCCTGACTTGTGCCTTGTAGATGTTGGAAAGACTTTGGGGAGTCAGGAGGTGAGACACTCGCCGCAGAATACCCAGCCTCTGACCTGCTTTTGTTGTCACTGTATTTATGTGTAGTCAACCATCTTCATTGCACTAATGTTGACAGTGGATGTCACCACTGCCTTTAACTCTTATGCTGTAGGGACTTTCAAGTCATCCACAGGGAATGTCATAGGAGCCAGTTGCTATGTATTTCCTAGCTGCATTAAGCAGGTAGCTGAAGCCCTATTTTATCACAGAACACACCTCCATCCACTGTAATGGAGGCCAGAAAGAACAGGAGCAGGAGAAGTGAGAGTTTTCTTTACCAAATGTAGGTTCCCAAGGTCATGGACTGCCTGTCTGTAGCCAATTACGCATCAACCAATAATGCTCGACATTTCACAATTGGGAATGTTTTTCTTCCATCAACATGCACAGGGTGACCTCTCCAGCAGGAAATAACACACATCAATGCACTCATGCCTGGGAATTGTGGGTGATGATTGCATTTTGAAGCAATCAAATATCATACAGTTTTAAGAAGGAGAAGATGAAGGATTGGCTCCTTGGAGTGGTTGAAGCAAATAGTATAGATGCATTTAAGGGGAGGATAGATAATCACATCCACCTGAGAGGGGGAAGGTAATAGAGGGTTATGCTGATAGAGTTAGATGAGGAAAAACGGGAGGAGGCTCGAGTGGAGCATAAATACCGGCATGGACTGGTTGGACCGAATGGCCTGTTTCTGTGCCGGATATCCTATGTAATCCTATGTAATCTTATGTAAATATTGACATTCAAATGTTGATTTGAAACGTTGGCTTGAAGTGTTGACATAAAAGAGTTACTCAAAAATTTTGACAGGAGGAAGTATAGTCTCTGAGAAGGTTTTTAATATAACATAAGTTGATTTCCCATGACATTGCACCTGGGGAATCAAGACCAACTGTAGTGTTCAGGTGAAGCGGGGTTAAAGGGTGCTGAATAATTGGATAAGGGCACCCAGAATGTAATTCACTCCCCATTCTGTTCTCATTTTTATATTTCCTTATTTCATTTCTGTATCCACGTTTCCAACAGAACAACCCTTTTTGCATCCACTTCATACAGTAGCATCTTTACTCTGTATAAATGAGCCTGGCAATTCTTCCGCTTGGGCATAACAAACCAAGAAACTTAGTTTTGTTCCACAGCTGTGGTTTTTTTTAGTATTAGTCCTGCTGCTCTTTAATTGACTGCTGCAGCCCTCTAAATATCTGCTGCAGCACCTAGAAATTCCGGTTAGCTTCATGTGAGACAGTCCACTAGGTGAGCAGGAAATTGTGTTGCATAACTAATTAGCTGTAAAAGTGGACATTCAGGCTGGTGGGAATGGCCGTGTGCAGCAATTTGGGCAGATGTCCCATTGTGAACTATTTCTGCCCCAAATTAGCAGAAATCTGAATTTTCACCCTGTTCGGACCACCAAAAACGTATTCTGTGATTCTTCAAGATAGACAGATTCCTAGTTAAAACATAGTCCTGACCTTAGCAGAACAGTCCAATGCAAAGTCCTGTTCCAAGCATATAATTTCCCCCAATTATTTGTTCTTAATGCTCAGCAACACAAGTGTAGAGAATCCACTGCCAAAGTTCAGATGATACATCGGCACATTTTAGAAGTCAATTGCTTTTGTTAGTGCTTGTGTTTGGTGTTTTCTGCCTCACTAAGATTGGATTGCTGAGTGAATGGTTAAGTGAATTGAGTGAATGGGCTGTTGTGCAAAGATCTGCAACCTGGCTCCCTTTATCAGGAGACTATAAAATCCTAATCCAAGCACAAAGTACCTTGGCGAATACTTCTGCATTTCTTGAGATGCAAACTGTATTCAGTAACCCTCAAAATGCCCTGATGCTGATCAGTAATTGTTGGGGTGTTCCAGAGACGTGCAGTAAATGCCGGGTAATGTCAGGGTTCTGTGGAATATATTTTGATCAAGCAAGAAGTCCTGATCTGATAAGGTGCAACAGCTTTGTTTGTTCAATAAACACTGGGGTAAAATTCCCAGCGCCGTGCTGTACAAAAGCTGGGAACGGAGCACAGCTCAGCATCCACCAACTTCCCACAGGGCTGATCGTGTAGGATTTTGTGTAGGATTTCCTGAGGTTAGCCTTAATTAGACATGCATGACCAGCTCTTGGTCCAGATATAGGCCTGGTGTTGGAAGCTCATTAAATGGAGGAGGGAGTTTACATGCGCCTTGAACCCTCAAAGCACTGGAGGCAACATTTAAAAGGATGTTTCCACTTAAAGGTAAGTGGCCACATATGTGTGGGGTGGGGGAAGTTGGAGACGGGGGTGGGGGGGGGGGAATTGTTTCAGCATTTCCAAAGGATGCAAGTAATTGAATGTATTTTTCAGCCTTTCCCAAAGGTTGTATATGGGATTCAGAAGTGGCTGGTAAAAACCAAGTGGAAACAAAACAAATGGGGAGACAGGAAGCAAACTCTGTGGGCACCTGTTGTGCACCTAAACCCTCTGTTGGATCGCTGCTGAAGTAGAAGTGCTACTGTGTGAAGAAAGTTGCCTTGTTTAGCACTCCAGTGCGCCCTCCCCAATAAACAGCAGCGCAGAATGCTAGCAGGAGGTGGTGAGCAGACTAAAGCTCTGTGCACCACCCACATGACCTGACATGAGATGTGGAAGATGTCATAGCTTAAGGAAGCTGCCAAGGTAAGACACCTAACAGTGCCATTTACCAGGCAGATGGTCCAGGCATGCATGCCACAAAGTGTTGCCTAACATTGCTCCATATTTACTGCTGGCCCAGCCTTCACACAATCTGACAACTCTTTTATCGATTCTTGAGTGTGCCCAGACTACTGCAGTGCACACAATCAAGCTGCAACTTACAGTAGAAAGCTTTACCACACTCACATTTTCAAAACAAATCATTATAACACAAACTAGCAGCATGGTGCTGGCCACTTACTGTCATATAGGATGAGCTCTAGATCGAGCACATGTCTATCACTATGCATGTGCTCTTTCAGCTTACAACATCTGAAAACTACTTCTCTGCTTGCAAACAAAATAGCACATAATACAAGGGACTCAAACTGGAGGCGAGCTTTCCCTTAGGTTCCCTTGGCAGAGGCCACCGTGGACATCCTCGTGTATAAGGCCATGGAGGGAGCAGGGAAAGGTGAAGCCAAAGGCCTCCCTCAAGCTTAGGGCTGGTACCACCCAGCTCTTATGGTTTCCTTCTCGTGCACCTCCACACAACACACCACAGAAATATCCTACAAGTACAATTAGTAACTTGCAATGCCAGCTCTGTTTAGAGCCAGCATTCGAACATTTGTTCCTTTTCTGTCTTTGTAGGTCTGGATGAGCAGCTTGCTGGCAGTGACGTGGCCCAGGACAAGACGGAACCTCTTTGTATCCTGTGTCCCTCTCACCAATGCTTGCAAACACCAGTACAGCTACATCCAACCCAGAGGACGTGGTTAGCAAGCTTGAAGAGGTAGCATTGAAAAAAGAAAGATTTGCATGTGTATATCGCCTTTCACGACCTCAGGATGTCCCAAAGCGCTTTACAGCCAATGAAGGACTTTTGAAGTGTAGTCACTGTTATAATGTAGGAAATGTGGCAGCCAATTTGTGCACAGCAAGATCCCACAAACAGCAATGTGATAATAACCAGATAATTTGTTTTAGTGATGTTGGTTGAGGGATAAACAGGGATAACTCCCCTGCTCTTCTTCGAAATAGTGCCATGGAATCTTTTACCTCCACCTGAGAGAGCAGACAGGGACTCAGTTTAACGTATCATCCAAAAGACAGCAACTCTGACAATGCAGCACTCCCTCAGTACTGCCCCGAGTGAGTCACAGATTAAGAGGATAAAGTGGCAGGGGTAATGGAGGAGCAAGACCTGAAAGGCGTTTATTTTGGAAAATGCAGCAACGCAGTGATATTGGTAGCTATATTATTATTCAGTAGGAAAGCAGACAACATTGCTGACCATGCTGACCAATGCATCAGTCATCTGTTTGATATATAGTTGGGCCACACATTAGCTGACACTATGGTAGCCTAGAAGGAGGTAGAGGCAGAAAAGATGAGGCAGGAGGGGGCCTTCAGTGTCTTCCCTATGGTGCATAGTTACAGGTGTCCTTCCAACTGATAGCAAATCCCCATGACTAGCTCTCTGCTGACCTGGAACCTGCAGATCCAGTTGCCTTTGATCAATGCCAGATACATAGAAACATAGAAGAGAGGAGCAGGAGTAGGCCATTCGGCCCCTCGAGCCTGCTCCGCCATTCGATGAGATCATGGCTGATCATCCAAACTCAGTACCCTGTACCTGCTTTCTCCCCATATCCCTTGATCCCTTTAGCCTTAAGAAATATATCTAACTCCTTCTTGAATATATTTAATGACTTGGCCTCAACTAGATAGATGTGATAGGACCTGAATATATGGTTGAAGGCAACAACAACCACTTGCATTTCTATAGCGCCTTTAAAATTGTAAAACACCCCAAGGTGCTTCACGGGAACATTATCAGACAAAATTTGACCCCGAGCCAAAGAAGGAGCCATTAGGACATGTGACCAAAATCTTTATCAAAGAGGTAGGTTTTAAGCAGCGTCTTAAAGGAGGAGAGAGGTCGAGAGGCGGAGAGGTTTAGGGAGGTAATTCCAGAGTTAAGACCTAGGCAGCTGAATACACGGCCATCAATGGTGGAGCGAAGGAAGTCGGAGATGCTCAAGATGCCAGAATTGGAGGAACGCAAAGAGCTTGGAGGGTTGTAGATCTGGAGGAGGATACAGAGATAGGGAGGGAAGAGGCCGTGGAGGTGGAATAATGGACAGTGAGCACAGTTTCACTCTGGTATCTGTTGATCGCTCAGGCATGCCCTCATTCATCTTGTGCCACCTCAGCCAAGTAGTTGGGGTACATCAAAACCAACTCCATCATTCATTTTAATTTGACTTGCCCACTGCCATGGGACTCTGTAGCTTACACTTAGATGCCTTGTCACCCCCTGAGCTCCAGTGACAGTTTGAGCTACTTTTCAGGTCCCTCCTTTTTTGAAGCTTTTCTTATTCTGTAGATCTTACAAATGCTTCAATTACAGTTGGTTTTCCAGCAAATTATCAGACAACATTCAGATGTTTCTAGTCCCAGATAAATATTACCTATTGTTGCGCCAAAAAAATTCTCCAATTTTCTTTTACAAAATTCATAAACATACCATAAAATTAATAATAATAAAAACCAGTGCTAAAAGCAGACTGCAAAACTAGATAGTTTAAAATATAGCCAAAAAACCTCTGCCGCTTTTAGAACACCATTGGACATGACGCTTTCCTTAGGCCTAGTGCAGGTGAACCAAAGAAGCACAATCCCATCTGAGGCAGAATTTTCTGGGGTCTGTGCGGGCGCGATTAGAGGCGGGTCAAGTGGGAAATTTGAAAAATCTTGCAGCGGCTCGGGAACCCGCCGTCATCCCGCCCCCACGCGCCTTTCCCTCGGGCACGTTTGCTGGCGCAGTGCGAGTGAGCTAATTTAAATCATTATGAGGTACTTTTCAGACCCTTAAGTGCCTTTTTCACCCTACTTTTCAAATTTCCCTGGATGAGCATGGGAATCACACAGCTCGGGAACCACGTCTGTAAACCTGAGGCGGAAGTTGAGTGGCCATTGATCCAGCTCATTAGTGCACTGCATGAAAAGTACAATAAAAACTCCAACCTGACAGCAGGTCACTTTCCTAAAGCAGATGCTGTTGCTGAGTGCATTGTCAGCACAGATTTAACTTTCTAGAGGTTGCAAGTGTTTCCAGCAAAGTCGGCATCCAGTGTAACCTCATTGGTAGAACCTATCACAACACTGACAGATTGCTTCTGTCACCTCTACTTGACCTGCCATCTATTCCATCAGCATGGGTGCCATTTATACTGTCTCACCTCGGTCTGCGGAATCGGACCACAATGAGCCCCAACACCAGCAGCACCAGGCACAAAAGCAGCACCAATAACAACACCACCAACCTTCTCCTTAACCACCTGATGCTGCACAGGACAGAGGGCATCAGCGCAGGGCTGCACTGCGCCGGAGGCGATACCCCCAACACAGGGTATACAGGCAGAGGATGAGCCTCCTCAACATGACTGAGCAGCAGTGCCAAAGAGGCTCAGGCTATCATGCCAGGTTGTCGCAGACATTTGCACAGTTTTGGAGCAAGACCTGCAGCCCAGAGGAGCGGGTGGGCACACCTTACCAGTGGCTGTCAAAGTCACCAGCATCCTCAACTTCTTTGCCTCAGGCTCTTTCCAGAGATCTGCAGCAGACATTTGTGGCATCTCGCAGTTGGCCGCACACAGATGCATCACACAGGCCACCGATGCCATGTTTGACAAGTCAGCCAATTATATCAACTTTGCCACCGATGAAGCCAGTGTTACTGAGCAGAAGCTCGGCTTTGCCCCTCTAGCTGGCTTCCCATGGGTGCAGGGCATCTTCAACTGCACACATGTGACCATCAGGGCACCCCCATCATCATCCAGGAGTCTTTGTCAACCGCAAGGGCTTCCACTCCCTCAATGTGCAGCTGGTCTGCAACCATAGGAAGATCATCATGCACGTGTGTGCCAAATTCCCTGACAGCTGTCATGACTCTTTCGTCCTGCGCCAGTCCACCCTCCCTCAGCTCTTTGCACCTCCAAACAGACTTTTCGGCTGTCTGCTTGGAGACAAGGGCTACCACTGAAGGCGTGGCTCATGATACCTTTGAGGAGGCCAAGTACTGAGGCCCAGGAGAGATATAATGAAAGCCACATTTCCACCAGATGTGTCATAGAGCAGACAATAGGCATGCTCAAAATGTGCTTCAGATGCTTTGACAGATCTGGAGGAGCCCTTCAGTACGCACCAGCCAGGGTCTCCAGAATCATCGTCGTTTGCTGCACGCTGCACAACATAGCGCAGCTACGAGGATTAGCGCTGCATGAGGAGCAAGGCACTGAGCCCACAGCCTCTTCAGAGGAGGAGGAGGAGCATCAGCGGGAAGATCAGGAGGAGGAGGAGGAGCAGGAGGAACCTGCGGTCCAGATCCCGCCAGCATCCAAGCACATTGCTGCCCAGGAGGCCAGGGATGGGCCCATCCTGGCCAGATTTACTTAACTTTATGCAGTACATCCATATAGCTGCCACATGCTGTGCCAGGTTGGCACCACCCCACGCAACACCATAAAGCATCCCTACAATGACCAATCCATTCCTTTCACAGTCACCACCATTGCTGGAGGTACCGTTATGTCTCACCATTCACTCCAACTCATTAAGCCACTTACAAAGATGCACACAAATTTGACCATGACCGGAAAGTGGGGAAAATAAAGATTTTTATCTGTGACATCACAGTAATGGAAACTTTACAGAAACATTTAATAAAACACCCAAGTGGCTACCCTTGTGAATCTACTTGTGTTTCATCTTTCTCTTACGCGTGCTTCTATGAGGTGCTACTCATGTGGCTTCAGCAGAGGTGGAGGCAGCCTGCTCACTTCCCTGCTGCGACTGCATACACACTTTTGGTGGACATCCTCTGGGTTTTGGAGCCTGTGATGGCCCCGCCAAAGTCTGCTCCTCCTGCGACTGTGCAGGAGCAGACTCAGCCATTGCGATCCGAGGAGGCATGTGGGGCTCTGACTGAGGGGGGCATGCAATGGGGGAGAAGTGTGAGCGCTTTGAGAGGAGCCCCCACTTGCATGTTCCCTCTCACCATCATCCCTCTCATGGGCCACCCGCACTACCCAGCTACAAAGGAGCTGGAGACCACCTTGCTGCACAGCAGTGGGGCCATGAGGACCCACATCTATGCTGACATCCCTCCTAGAGAGGACATCTATGAGCCTCTACCATCTATTCACCATAGATAGCCATCTATTCTCCATAGAGACCATGTGCTCATGTGAGTGAGGCATTAGCTGCTCCATGCAGGTGGCCATCCTTTCCATGGAAGAGCCTACAGTCGCCATCGCCTGCGACACGGTGGTGCTCATGTTGGAGATGGACTCCTCCATTCTCTGGACATTTGCAGACATCGCGGTCGCAAAACCTGTCAGAGCCTCCTGCACTTCTTGTTGCACCTCCAGGAACGCTCTCTTTCTGGATGGCCCCCGAGGCTCAGCGTCTGCATGCAGCTGAGCAGAGCTGGGAGCGTCCTGTGCCCTCCGACGAGGAGTCTCCACTGCTATCCCTGTCTCCACCATCTCCTCTTGCTCACTTGTGACTTGTGAGATACCAGGTGACAACACTACTCTATTTCGTGTGGAACCCACCGAGGTGTGCGTATCTGTGCTGGCGCTGGGTGCGCTTATGTCTGGTGATGCTGCACCCTCAGAGGCTGGAGGCTCCTCTGAGGAGTTGTCTTCCTCTTCCTCCTGGACAGTGGGGGAGGCTCTTGATGGACCTGTGGGAGAGTAAAGAGATGAGTTAGATATGTCATATGAAGAATGGGTACAGATACCATTATGCACATGATGAACATTCACTGGCAGCTGACATCAGTCCCCATATGAGTGACTGCTGTATGCCATGTAGCTGTTTGATATGTAATTCTGTCACCAGGTTGCTGAGATGCCCCGCTCTCTCTGCCTCCCACTTTCAGCTGCTCAGTGGCTCCAGAGACTTCCAAGGCAGCCTCCTCTGCTGCTGTTAAGGTGGCCAATGATAGAGGGCCACCTCCGGTTCTCTCCCTCTTATTTTGGGCTCTCTTTTCCTGCAAGGAGGGAAAGAAGAGAAGGTTGAGTGAGAGTGATGGAATGAGTGTAAGGAATGAATGGGTTATATCTGTAGAGGGTGACTATGATGGATTGGGGTGGCAATGCCAAGTGGCCTCCTTGTGTGTTGTTAGTTGGTATGATTGCATTAGGATGAGGGTAAGTGTGAAGGGTGGCTAGTCAGATGGGGATGTGATAATGTAGATAGAGAGGGATGGGTGGACGTGCACGGTATGTTGGTGTGAGTAATGATGTGCAGGAACAGGGTTGGGAAAGCAGAATGATGGGGATGTGATGAGAGGCGCAGCAGGATGAAGTTAAGTGTGGCTTTGTACTCACGTTTCCTGATATAATGAGATCATTGAAACGTTTGCGACACTGCACCCAGGTCCTCCTGACCACATCCCTGCTATTTGGAGCCAGGCTCGTTTTGTCTCCTGGGGAGGTCTCTTCCACCCATTAGAAGGGAAGAAGACCTCCCTGCTTGCTCTCACTCCCTCCACAAGCATATGGAGGGAGTCATCGGATAACCTGGGTGCAGCCCTCTGCCTCTGTGCAGTCATGTTTGGCACTCTTTGTAGCAGTCCAATTGTGCAGTGTGCTGTCTGCACACTCCTAGATGAACCTTCAAATGAAGTGTGGCCATGGCTCCTTTAAATATCCCAGCTAAAAAGGCGTCATTGATGACATCATCAGACCCGCACCATTTAATAGGGCTGGGTAACGCGTAGTGTGGCCTTAATAAGCCCCATTAACGGAAAGTCATTCTGAGGAGCGGCATGGTATGAAGAACAGGGTCGCGACCCGCCACGGCGACCACCCTCACCCGACCCGCCCAGGTACAGAAAATTCCAGCCTAAAAGCATTATAATATTTAAATGAAGTGCTTGCAACTTTGCTAACAGGGCCCTGATGAATTTCTGTTTGTACCACAGTTCAAAGTTTCCAAAAAATATTGAGATTGAAATACACAGTGATCACAAATCTGAGTGTGCATGTTTTCAATTAATACACAAACAAGAGTCAGGAACTAAAGTATGAGACATTCAGCTCTTGTTGGAGTCAAAATTGGACAAAAGCCCTGTGGCTAATTGATCATAGTCACTACATGTTACTGTGAACCCACCTCCTTCATTCACTTGCGAACCTGTTCTACATGTTAAATCAGTTTCACAGGAAGACTGGCCTTATTGAGAAGAGATTCTCTTTGATCAGGATTGATCAACTGCTCTCCCTCTGAAACAGCGAAGACCCCCAGATGTGACTCTAAAACGGTCTCAAATGTTAGCCTGCCTTTGGAATTGTGTCTGAAAGAAATCTTCCCAAAACTTTAGCTCTGACATATCCACCCACCACTGAAAAGTCAAAGTGGGTCAGGCCTGTTTGCTGAATGAGACACTTTGACAAATTGAGATGCAGCCCAATTTATTTTGACGTGTGAGGGGAAGAGTCACAAGGGATTGATATCCAAAAATTACCAATGTGGGGTTGAATGACACCATTACCTCAGTACCTTAATATTTCCAAGACTGTCTTGGCGTGGCGCACTGCTGCATAAAGTGGAAGAGAATTAAGGACATGAATGTAGAAAGGAGAAAGTGCCAAAAAACTCATCTTCATTGGGTGTTATTTCAGAATCTGATCGGACCATCATTTTCATATCACAAACCCACATCCCTCTACTAATTATTCAATCTGGAATTGATCTAATTCTGCTTTGGATGTTTAGGTGTAAGTTCTGTTTTGTCAGTGTTTACTGTACTAAGCCACAGTCTGGTCTACAACAACAACAAAAAAACTTGCTTTTATATAGCACCTTTAATGTAATAAAACATCCCAAGGCACTTCACAGAAGCATTAACAAACAAAACTTGACACCGAGCCACATAAGAGACATTGGGGGAAAAATTCAGTTGGTTGCGCCTCCCGTTAGCGCCTTAAGAGGGCGCTAATGGGGCGCAAAGCAGCTAGCGCCTGGGCACAGCGATGTTTGCGCTGCTCACGAACTTAACTAGACATTTTGCGGCGGCGCTAAACTTTACCGCCGCGATCTCCTGCGCACGCAGATCTTGACGTCATACGAGGGTGCAACGCCCTTGTGGCGCCCCGGAGCGGAAATTGAGTGGTGCCCCCATCCTTTCCGCCTGGCGCATCCAACGACCGGAAGACTGGAACGCTATCAGTCGCTGTGGGGCTGGGGGGGGGGGCGCTATTTAAAGGGGGCCTCTTCCTGTCTTTCTCTGTGGTTGACATTTTTGCACCACTCGTTCTGAGAGAGAGAGAGAGATTCGGAGAGAGAGAAAGAGAGACTTCTGCATTGAGTCAACGCTGTGTGAGGTAGTTTTGGCTACTGATCATAACTTGGCAGGTACTTTGGTTTTTGGCCTTCATAACTTTGCTTGCTAAGAGACTATGGGGGCTGCCCTGATTGGGGGCGTCGTCCTGCGCCAGCTGAATCGGAGGACACAGAGATGCAGAGAGAGAGTGGCAATGATGGCCAGACGGAGGAGGGCCAACAGGCGTCTGTACAGGAGAGCTTACCCTCCCAGGGTATATCGTGAACAGCTCTCCTACATTCATATGTCTGAGGAGCAGTGTTTGCGAAGGCTGCGCTTCAGCAAGGAGGTGGTCACTGAGCTCTGCCACCTGCTGCAGCCAGATCTGCAGCCTCAACTGAGGTCCAGGACGTCTCTGTCGGTGGCAGTGAAGATTACAGTGGCTCTGAACTTTTATGCTACTGGCTCATTTCAATCTGCTGCTGGGGACATCGCCAATATCTCCCAGTTCGCGGTGCATTGCTGCATCCGTCACGTCACAAATGCCCTCTTTAAAAGGAGACGAGAGTACATCTCTTTCCCCATGACCACAGACAAGCAGCATGAACGCGCTCTGGGCTTTGCGAGGATAGCGGGCTTCCCCATGGTGCAGGGCGCCATTGACTGCACGCATGTGGCTTTGCGTGCTCCGCATGAGAATGCCAAGGATTTCCGGAACAGAAAGGGGTTCCATTCCTTGAATGTTCAGTTGGTCTGTGACCACAGACAGCTGATACTCGCTGTCAATGCCCACTATCCTGGCAGCTGCCACGATGCTTTCATCCTGCGCCAGACTACTGTGGCAGAACTTTTCGAGGCACCGCATCAGCCAGTTGGTTGGCTTCTCGGGGACAAGGGGTATCCACTGAGCACCTGGCTGATGACACCGCTCCGTACGCCCAACCCCCCTGCTGAGCTGCGGTACAACGAGAGCCATCAAGCTACCAGGAACATCGTTGAGCACACAATTGGCGTGCTGAAGCAACGGTTCCGCTGTCTGGACCATTCTGGAGGAGCCCTGCAGTACTCGCCTGAGCGAGTTTCCCACTTCGTAGTTGTGTGCTGCATGCTGCATAACATGGCAATCCTCAGGACCCAGCCAATGCCACCAGGCCTTGGAGCACCACCAGAGGAGGAGGAGGAAGAGGAGGAAGAGGAGGAGGAGGATAATCATCAGCAGCACCAAGGCGGGAGGGCGGCCCACAATGTTGAAACTGCAAGGGCCGTCCGTCAACGGCTGATAGCAAGCCGTTTCTAGGCCCCTGCTGAGGAAATGGCTTCTGCCATTGAGAACAACATGAATGAAACTAACCCGCAACCTCTAAGCCGGCCAAGGCACCAATGATTCCAAAGACCAAACATGTATATTTTGAATACAAAAACTTATTTATTTCACAAACTCTGTGTGTGTCATTTCCTCATGACAAACTAATAGAAAGAAACACAAAAACACAGTCATTAACAGAACTGGTTCTCATAACCTGGAGATAATGTCCAAAAGTTTGACCACGAACCTTAGCCTTTAATAAAAAAATGACCAACATTTTGTCACACCTCCTACTTTTTGCCCTTCGAGGGTGATCTCCTTCCCTTGCGCACTTCCCCCCTTCTTACCCTACTGCTCCTCCGTAATGGGACCTCAGTGGCTGCAGCAAGGCTGGTGGAAGGCTGCTGATTGTCAGAACCTGAGACTGCAGATGCCCTTGAAGGACGGCCTCGACCAGCTCTGGGCCTGGAGGGCCCGGCTGCAGACTGCACCAACTCTGCATGGGCGGCAGCAGTCTGTCCTACAGGCAGTGGCAAGTGCAGTGGAGAAGTGACAGTGGTGGCAGCAGGAATGCTGTCATCTTGAGAGAGGACAGCAACTCCCTGCTCGACCGACACACTGGCACTCCCACGGGGCAGCACTTCAACATCCGGAGCAATCTGCTGGAGCACAGATTGCTGGCCTGCTGCGGCGCGGTGAGAGCCCCGGGGAAATGTGTACGAACCATCGAGGATGGCAGCAGTCAGTGCTCGCGTGGCCTCAATCTGAGTCTGCATGAGAGCAGTCTGAGACTGAATTGCAGCACTAAGCTTTAGTGTGGCATCCGCCTGTGCTACAGCGAAGTGCTCCACACTCCTTGCCAGTGATTCAATGCATTCAGGCACCCTTCCCACTGCACCCATGAGCTCAGTGTGCATGTCCACCGCCTGGGTGTTCATTTCAGCGATGAGCCGCTCCTCCTCTGCGTCCAGTGCAGTAGGAGTCGCTGGCATACTCTCCCTCCGGGGAGAAGGCCCCCGTTCTTCCCTACCCCCATGGCATTGCTGCAGCCCGCTGGGTCCTGGAGCTTCACCCTCATCAGACCCTTCCCCCCTGCTCCCCTCCAGGGAAGGCGTGTTCCCAGTGTGGGCATGGGCTTCCTCGGGAGAGGGTGGCACTGATGCTCCGCCTTCATCTTCCTCCTAGCCTGCAGCTTCACTCCCACTGGCAGCTTGAAGGCCCGTCTCCTCAGCTGGTGAAGCACCATCTGAAAGCAGGGAGGTACAAGAGTGGCTTTAGCGTGAGGACAGGGTGGCAGTAAGGGAGGAATGAGTGCAGCGATTTAGTAAGTTGGATTGAAAGTGTCAAAGGCTGGTGTTGTGAGGGACAAGTGGAAGGACAGAGGACAAAAAGGTGCTGACCTTACCATTGCTGTCCAGAACGGGGTCGGCGTCTCCAGTGGCGACGGGACCGATCACCCGGCTTGCCACAATCCTCTGGACGCGCGCCTCAAGATCGCTGAGGGGTTGCAGCTGAGGCCGCCCTCCACCCGTCCGTTGCTGCTGTCTCCTATTATGAGATAGCTTGGCCTGCAAGAAAAAGGACGGCGTCTGAGTAAATATACAGCCATGGTCTTGCCTGATGTGCCTCCCATAGGTGAATAGCCCTTACTGTATGCAGCCATGGTCTTGCCTGATGTGCCTCCCATAGGTGAATAGCCCTTACTGTATGCAGCCATGGTCTTGCCTGATGTGCCTCCCATAGCTGAATAGCCCTTACTGTATGCAGCCATGGTCTTGCCTGATGTGCCTCCCATAGGTGAATAGCCCTTACTGTATGCAGCCATGGTCTTGCCTGATGTGCCTCCCATAGGTGAATAGCCCTTACTGTATGCAGCCATGGTCTTGCCTGATGTGCCTCCCATAGGTGAATAGCCCTTACTGTATGCATAGTGTGGAATGTGCGTGTGTGTTTCATGAGAGGGCCATAGGTGTTGGATGAGTGTTGTGCATTGGGGTTTTAAGACCCTCTGGCCATAGAGTGAGGTTGAGATGGAGGGATGGAGAGGTATTGAAAAAAAGCCACTCACCCTGACGACCCGAGTGAGGTCGTTGAACTTTTTTCGACATTGTATATGGGTCCTGGGCACCATGCTCCTGCAGGAGACGCTCTGAGCCACCTCCCTCCACACTCTTCTGTACTCGCGCGGCAAAGGCCTCCTGCCACTCTCAGGGAAGAGTATAGATCTTCTGCGGTCCACCGCGCCAACCAGAGCCTCCAAGGCCCGCTCGCTGAAGCGCTGAGCTCGTTCTCTCACCCTCTCCATCGTCCTTGGCTGGAAGATTTAGGCACAGGTCTCTCCAGGCCGAGATTCAAGGTTCCAATGAGCAGGGTGTGGCTGGAGTGCAAGATCGACCCTCCCCTTTAAGAACTGTCTGGCGCCAGTGTGTCTGTGTTCCATCGCTAACTGACAGCACCTGCGCTGCGCCCGCGCTCTGAGTTAGCGCCTCGCTCCTCGGCCTTTGCGCCTTGAGACAGGTGTGAAGCGCCTGATTTAGCGCTCCAATCACCTCCAGGGGCGATAAAAGCCAAGTTTGCAGTCAGTGGCGATAATTAGCGCCAGGCGCTAATCTTTGCGCACGGCCGATAATTGCGCCCCAAATGGGGCGAGACTGAATTTCTCCCCCATTAAGGTGACCAAAAACTTGGCCAAAGAAATAGGTTTTTAGAAGTGTCTTACAGGAGGAGACAGTGGTAGAGAGGTGGAGAGGTTTAGGGAGCGAATTCCAGAGTTAAGGCCTAGGCAGCTGAAGGCATGGGCGCCAATGGCGGATAGATAAAAATCGGGGATGCGCAAGAGGTCAGAATTGGAGGAGCGCAGACGTCTTGGAGCGTTGTAGGGCTGGAGAAGGTTACAGAGAACGGGAGAGGCGAGGCCAAGGAGGGATTTGAAAACAAGGAAGAGAATTTTAAAATCAAGGCGTTGCTGGACTGGGAGCCAATTTAGGTCAGCGACCTCAGGGGTGCTGGGTGAACGAGATTTGGTGCAACTTAGAATGCGGGCAGCAGAGTTTTGGATGAGCTCAAGTTTACAGAAGGTGCAAGGTGAGCGGAAAGCATTGGAATTGTCGAGTTGAACAAAAGCATGGATGAGGGTTTCAGCAGCAGATGAGCTGAGGCAGGGATGGAGACGGGCGATGTTACAGAGGCAGCCTTGGTGAGGTAGAAGATATGGGGTCGAAACTCAGCTCAGGATTAAATGGGGCGCCAAGGCTGTGAACGGTCTGGTTCAGCCTGAAACAATGGCCAGGGTGAGGGATGGAGTTGGTGGCTAGGGAATGGAGTTTGTGGCGGGGACCAAAGACAATGGCCGCGATTTCCCCTACCTCGGTGGGTCCGTGGCGGGCGACGTCGGTGGCGGGTCCTGACCCCGCTGCTGGCTCCAGCCCGCTGTGTAGAATGATTTTACGTTGATTGGGCTTGTTAAGCCCGCCCAGCGTGTTTGCCGGCCAATTGAAGGAATCTGATGACGTGTCATCAGCCAATTTCCTTAAAGGGACCATGCGCAAATTGATTTTGACAGTTGTGCTGTCAGTGTTCTACAACATTGAGGTGCTGAAAACACTGACAAGCATGGCACAAAGGTGCACAGCTGCACCCAGGCTCTCCCATGACTCCCTCCATATGCTTATGGAGTGAGTCGCATCACACAGGGAGGTTCTCTTCCCTTCCAATGGGCGGAAGAGACCTCCTCAGGAGACCAACGCAGCCTGGTTGCACATTGCACAGGAGGACACAAGCAGGGATGTTGTCAGGCGGACCAGGCTGCAGTGGCGCAAACTTTTCAAAGATATCAGTAGATCACGAAACGTAGCAGCAGTATTGAAAAATGAGTCCTGGGGTATGAAAGATATGGATCATGATCTTGAGTTAACGCATTTACTTGCGGACGAAAAGAGATAAGAACCAATTAGATGTGTTCAGGCTGGGATCGAGGAGGATAAAGCATGGCATATCGTGAGGAGGAAGGAAAGACTTGCATTTATATAGCGCCGTTCACAACCTCAGGGCATCCCAAAGCGCTTCACAATCAATGAAGTACTTTTGAAGTTAAGTCACTGTTGTAATGTAGGAAGAGGAGGAGGTAGGTTTCAGGAGGAACAAACTGAAGAAAGAAACTGAATAACTCAAATGCGAGGAGGAAAAGGAGCACCATTGCCAGCATGTGGAGCCTCTACATAAGTCCGAGAAATCACCGACCTGCCCTTGAAATGGCAGCGATAAGCTTACTGACCATGAGTCTGGTAAGTGATGGTCCAGTTGATCCATTCCATGGAGAATAACTTCACCAAATTTAATCTCATACCAAATTTTAAAGAAGGAAACAATACAGATAGACCTTTAATGGCTTTTGAATATGAACCACATATTAGGACAATTGCATTTCAGTGGAAAGACTAGTCACTGGAAGTAAAGCACCGACTGAATTTTCACGAGGACCCAATGGACAGTGCAGATATGTAACTGTAAAATGTGCGATTCTCACTGCTTATCACTTAGCACCTGAAGCCTAGAGGAAGAAATTAAAAAAGTTAGGAAAACCTCAGAACAGTACTTACCTAGAAATGAGAAGGTAGGAACTGTGGAAGAGCAGTGGGACTCCCCCACCAGAGGAAATAGTTTCTCTCTATCAACCGTATCAAATCCTTCAATCATCTTAAACACTTCGATTAGATCACCCCTTAATCTTCTATACTAAAGGGAATACAAGCCTAGTCTGTGCAGCCCGTCCTCATAATTTAACCCGGTATCATTCTGGTAAATCTGCGCTGCATCCTCTCCAAGGCCTATATATCGGCCCAGATTTTGCTGCCAAAATAACAGCGAATTTAATGCGCACGCCGCTATTAATGGGTAAATCGGCCAGCAATTTGTGGCGAGGAAGAGATACCACTGAATTGCGGATCGCCACAACTTGCTGGATGATTTGCGCCGCTCCACTGTGAGCCTCACGAAAGCAGCAGCTCGCCCTCAACCTCGCTGTGAGTTTCAAGAAATTGATGCATTTGCACATTAATTACCCATTAACCTCGTTACAGAAAGTTAGGGTTGGTACTTAACAGAGTAATTACCTTTTTAATGAAGAGATTTATGTTCCTGCAATGGCACTCAATCTCTACGACCCAGAAAGGGAACAATTGAAATTGTGGAGTTTCATTCCTACAGGTGGTAAATAGTTCTGAGAGATTTTAAAAATTATATTTTTGTTATAACTTTTCCTTTTTGTCTCTTTATTCTCCCTCTCTTAATCCAATCTTTCTTTCCCTCTCTTTATTCCTCTTTCGGTACCTGATTTGACTCTAATTCACCCTATTTCCTTCTTCGTGGTTCCTCTGTTTCTATCTCAATCCTTAAATCTCATTGGTTAAGGAGGTAGACTGTTGTTCTCATCGTTCACCAAGGTCCCAGATGCCCTGTTGCCCTTTTTGAGCGGAGGGGTGAGGGAAAATGTCTAACAATTGGAGCAAGCCGAAAGGTGCCCCGCTCCAGCAAAATCTGGGCCTTTCTTTCTGATGCCCAGAACTGAACACAGTACTCCAGATGTGGTCTAACCAGAGCTTTATACAAATATAGCACAACTTCCACCCCATTGTATTCCAGCCCCCTTGAGATGAAGGCTAATATTCCATTAATATGTTTTTTGTACCTGTCCACTAGTTTGTAGTGATGTCTGCACATTGACCCGTAAATTTCCCTGCTCCTCCACAGTTCCCAGCTTCTTGCCATTTAGAAAATACTCTGATCTATCTTTCTTAGATCCAAAGTGAATGACCTCGCACTTCCCACACTGAACTCCATCTGCCACAGTTTTGCCCACTCACTTAATCTATCAATGTCCATTTGCAGTTTTATGCTCCTATCTACAGTACTTACTGTGCCACCTAACATAGCCATTTACTCTTCAGATAAGGTAATCGATCCTCTCTTGGATTGTGGTGACACAAGACTTCCATGTGGCCTTTCTTTGGGAATTAACTCCCAGGATGCCGCAGTGCAGTGTGGAGAATATCCCAGCATGCATCAGTGTGATTCTCTTCAGTGGAACCACTGGAAGTGTCTTTGCTCAGGCTACAACACTGTTTGTTTATATCTTGTTTTTCCAATTGATTCCAAATCAAGCTGGAGCATTAATTTTAGAACCTTTCTGAGGTAAGTTAGGTAAAATTCAACTTCGGCAAGGGTCCATCAACAGGCGGTAGTGGGTCGGCTGCTTGTTATACATCCCGCTTGATTTTCCTTTCTATGGAAAAGGAAATCGGACGGGTATATAGCAGCCAGCCGATCTGATACTGCCCGTTTTGCACCCCCGCCGAAGTTGAATTTCACCCCTAATGTTGTACAGGAAACTATTTTTACTTGTTTATTGTTTATTTTAAGGAGAGAGGCTTTTGAGGGAGAGATAGTCTGATAGACAGACAGAGATGATTACATCACCTGTGTTTTATTTTGTTCATACTGAAAATTCAAAAACAATGATTATTTATAGACTTAGGCCCCAAAATTCATGTGGCTGGAGAGGGCAGAAAACCTGATTTCCACCCATGAAAAAATTTGTGGTGGAACTTATCTCAAGGGGCATGTCTGGAAAGATTTCTCAGGCTATCCTGGCAGAATTCTGTTCTCTACGGCCTTAAAAGTCTCCAGCAGAACTTGCACCAGCTAAGAGCTGTTATTAGACCCCTGGGGGGAAAAATTGGGTCGGGCCCCTTTTGGGGCGCTAACAAAAATTAGTATTCCCACGGCCGAAATTCACCGGTAGCGCCCCAAGAGGGAGGCGCTGCAAGTGAATATCACAACGCTACATACCGCAGCGCCATGCTCTGCGGCACGCCGCGCCGCGGTACTGCAGGCCTTCCTCCCCTTATTAAAGGGGAGGGGCCTAGTGCAGCGCGACCTGGGGCCCAGCTGGGCCACCAGGGATCGGAGTACCGGCAAAAGAGCCCGGCACTCAAGAGGAGGGGCGGGGGGGGAGGGCTGCAGAGGAGGCCGGGGACGGCAGAGGGGGCAGGTGCTGGCAGGTGGCCAGCAACAAAAATGGCCGCCTGGCACCTCCCCTTTAATTTCCGCCACCCCGGCCGCAGGTAGGCCCCCCTGACCCCGTCGGACAAAGCGTCCGGTGGTAAGTCAGGGGGCGCTACCGAAGATCGCAGCCGGGGCACGAGTGGGGTGCTGCGCACGGCGATGACGTCATCGTTGGTGGTGCAGTGCCGCCGGTAACCGCCCGCTAAATTTCACGGGAGGCGTTGGCGGCGCTGCGCCTTGGCGCTAGTTGCTTTGCGCCCCGTTAGCGCCCTCTTAGGGTGCTAACGGGAGGTGCAAAACAACCGAATTTTTAGGCCAATTGAGTCCTTCTGAAGGCCCCAAACTTTTACTAGACTATGATCATAGAACTCTTTCTGCACTGCTTCCAGTGCTCATCTCATGTTGTTGTGCCTTTGTTACCTCTAGACTTGACTATTCCAACGCACTCCTAGCTGTCCTCCCACTTTTAACCCTACGTAAACTTGAGGTCATCCAAAACTTGGCTGCCCGTGTCCTAACTCGCACCAAGTCCCGTTCACCCATCTCCCCTGTGCTCGCTGACCTACATTGGCTCCCCGTTAAGCAATGCTTCGATTTCAAAATTCTCATCCTTGTTTTCAAACCCCTGCATGGCCTCACCCCCCTCCCTATCTCTGCAATCTCCTTCAGCCCCACAACCCCCCGAGATATCTGCGCTCCTCTAATTCTGCCCTCTTGAGCATCCCCTGATTATAATCGCTCAACCATTGGTGGCCGTGCCTTCTGTTGCCTAGGCCCTAAGCTCTGGAGTTCCCTGCCGAAGCCTCTCCGCCTCGCTACCTCTCTTTCCTCCTTTAAGATGCTCCTTAAAACCTACCTCTTTGACCAAGCTTTTGGTCACCTGCCCTAATTTCTCCTTATGTGGCTCGGTGTTAAATTTTTTTTGTCTTTTAATACTCCTGTGCAGTGCCTTGGGACATTTTACTACGTTAAAGGCACTATATAAATAGAAGTTGTTGTTGTTGTTGGGAGACCTTAAAAGAAGAAAGATTGTGGGCATTTATTTATGCCCGATTGCTGTATAAACACGTTGGTAAGTCATTAGTCATTGCCTTGGATATTTCTTCTGGTGTATAATTCTGGTCAGTGAGACATATGGGACCATTCAGAAGCTAGAGGCGGTGTGTAGGTTCAAAGTTGTGAAGGACAATAGTAGGACAGATGCAAAGAAATATTTCTTAATACAGAAGATGATCAAAAGCTGGAATTGGTTACCAGGAATAGTGCTTGAGGCCAGGACAATGACTCATTTAAGAAACAATGGCCTGGATTTTGCAGTGGTAATGACGGCAAAACTGTCAGTGTTCACCGTCAATACTCCTCTCAATCTGACCATAACTTCACGATTTAGCGCATGCACAGATAAACACGGAACTCCTAATGTTGCAGTCAGTTATTCCCTGCTCCACCACAGGCTGCGCTGTGGAACTCCCCATAGCCGGCAATCAGTGAAATTACTTGAACTGACGAAAACTTCCCCTTTTCCGCTCTAATGTTGCTGCTGAACACCCCATAAAAAGTTACGCCTTGTTGAAAGAGGTATAACTGGAGTTTTAATGGCGTTTTTTTCCATTCATGGGATGTGGACGTCGCCGGCAAAGCCAACATTTGTTGCCCATCCCTAATTACCCTCAAGAAGGTGGTGGCTTGCTAGGCCATTTCAGAAGGCAGTTAAGAGTCAACTACATTGATGAGGGTCTGGAGTCACATATAGGCCAGACCAGGTAAGGATGACAGATTTCCTTCCCTAAAGGACATTAGTGAACCAGATGGGTTTTTATCACAATCTGGTAGTTTCATGGTCACCATTACTGATACTAGGGTTTTATTCCAGATTTATTTTAATTAAATTTAAATTCCCCAGCTGAACTCATGTCTCTGGATCATTAGTCCAGGCCTCTGGATTACTAGTCCAGTAACATAACCACTATGCTATTGTACCCTGCTGAACTGCTGAACAACCGTAATGGCCTTGAAAAACTAATTTTATATTTGATTAATAGATTTTTAAAATACTTCAAAATATTTGTTTTTTATTAAGTTTGTTTATGATATTTCAGCTTCTACCTTAACCCCATGTGTATGTCCCAATCTTTATTTCGCTCTCTGTAAAATTTTTAAAAGGTGAATGATAAAAGCTGCTTTTTATTTCCTGGTTTGCTGTCTGTGAGAATTCTTCAAGGTGATTGGCTGCTTAAACAGCTTGATGACATCACTGCTGCTCTACGTTGGGGATCCCCTTTTGACAGACTACAATCAAATTAAGGTTGAGAAAACTAAGGTTTTCCCCAGAGAGATCGCGAGATTTTTATGGGCAGCGTTCTTCGAGGTCAGCGGCGATTGCTGTCGCTTCATCACTGACCGCAAATTCTGGGCCATTAAGATATTTTCATGGGTCGAAATTCTGGAAGGATGACATCAAATGGGCCAAAGGGCTTTCTTTATCCAGATTGATCTTGTGATCTCCAAAGCCTTTTTTAAAATTCGTTAATGGGATGTGAACGTTGCTGGCAAGGCCAACATTTATTGCCCATCCCGAATTGCCCTGGAGAAGGTGCTGGTGAGCCGCCTTCTTGAACCGCTGCAGTCCGTGTGGTGAAGGTACTCCCACAATGCTGTTAGGTTGGGAGTTCCAGGATTTTGACCCAGCGATGATGAAGGCTTGATGCTATGCCCTTCTAAATAAATTATGGCTCCCCATCAAAGTTTTGCTTATGGCTGCCTGGTTTCCTCTCAGATTGTTCTATTTGTTCTGTGGTTGACTGCTCATCCTCGAACTGTCTTTCCATTAACTCAAGGATTCCCCAGTTTCTTCTTTATATCAATGATCTCCACCACTTGCCATTAACTCTATCTACTCTTTTCTTGATGATTCCACTCTACATTCATCAACGTCCTTTATATTACACACCATCCCTGCTGACAACCCTTTCACCTATATTTTCAATTTTCTCCATGCTCTTCAATTGGACAACAAAAATCCCAGGTCCTAACAATCCACTATACCATTTATATCATTGTTGAACCTTGGAGGTGGCTCTTCCACCCAATGATCCTCTCAAGTGCTGACTCCACCATAAATCACAGGGTCAGTTGCATATCATTTGATGTTGCTTGAGTGTAAATCCCGGGGAACACAGGGGTTCTACAACAGGTGAAATGGAAATTTCAGGTGCAGGCCTTTAAAGAGCTGAGATGGCTAAAGATTGCAGTAGCAGGTAAGCAGTGAACATATTGCCAAACTAAGGTAACTGTTTGGTATGTGTAGTACATGGCTCAGGTGAGTTTTTGCAACACATGGAGGGGACAGAAAAGAAGAGTACAACATTTTAATGATGGTGATCTACAAACTCTCCTGGATGAGATGTAGCAAATGAAAGAATGACTGCTGGTTGACCTTTGGAGGAAGCCACGAAAAAGTGTGTCATGTGCCATGTGGAGGGAGGTGGCAGTCCCACCACCTCTCTCATCCCCAGAACTGCAGACTACTGCTGGATAATCTTCAATGACTTGACGAAGGCAGGCAAGGTGACCACCCTCCCTTTTCTTCTCTGGGTACTAACAAACTGTTCATCCTCTTAAACTATAAGCTGCACAAGTCATCTTTCACACTGTGCGGTGGTTGAGAGGCCACTGCTACTACTATTACTACTACAACAACTGCAACAGCAACAACAACCTATTGTATTTATATAGCGCCTTTAATGTAGAAAACATTTCAAAGCTCTTCACAGAGGCATAATCAAAAGAAACAGATGCCAAGCCAAAGGAGGAGATAGCAGAAGTGGCAACCAAAAAGCTGGGTTTTAAGGAGGGTCTTGAAGGAGAAGGAGGTGGAAAGGCAGAGGGGCTTATGGAGGGAAAATTCTGGATATGATAACATATGTTCTGGCATCTCCCCAACAGTAATTGCTTTAATATGGCGGTACCAGCAGATCAATTACATCAGCTGTTCAATGCCACCAGGGAAACATCCCTCAAATGCTAATCTTCACCTAATTCACTTAATCGTTTTACAGGTGAAATTTGCTTACAATGCAAGGCAGGGGACCAAGGGATGGTGGTGGGGGGTGGAGCTGTTCTCTTATGAGGATCAAGCCATGGAGCTGATGGAGAAGCACTCTGCTCAAGTCATGGGAGATGGTGAGGTCAGTGGAACAGTGCAGGCAGCAGGTGAATGGGTGCATACCTGCATAATCACTGCGACATCTCTGTGAAGCAGTTCACAACCAGAACCTTTCACCCCTTTCTCTGTCTCCTTAATTCCAAGGGGGTCATGCTCACGCATTCTTAGCTTGTACTCTCTTTTCCTGAAGATCCATCCCAGCAACAGGAGCAGAGGATGAGGAAAAGGAGGAAGATAATGATGAAGAGGAGGAGCAGTAGGTCAAAGCCCTTTGTTCCTTCTCTCAGGTCAGCATGCCATTGCCATCTGTCAATGGCCAGTGTTTGTCAAGAGTCAACGACCATGTTGCTCTGCTTCAAGTGAACCTTCTGTGTGTCCTTCTAGCACCCTGCTTTCTTCTGCCATCCACCAGTTCTCCATAAATCATCAGCAACTGTGTGCCGTCTATCTTAACAACATGTCCAGTCCAGCCGAACATTGATTATCATAACCTCAGTGCTGGTGCTGTCAGCACACTCCAGTACTTAATTGTTGGTGATCTTGTTCTGCCATCTAATACGAAGATGTGAAGGTGTCTTTGGTGAAACCTTTCCAGGTGTTGATGTGCTTTCTCTGGAATGTCCATATTTCGGATCCATAAATATAATTTCTGAGGACACCGGCCTTGTTGTAACCCTTCAATTTAGTGGCAACTTTGACACTGCGCTGATTCCAAACATGCTTGGACAGACCACCAAAGGCCATGCTTGCTCTCTTCCTTACCAATCTCTGCATGATCAGACAGAACACTTCTAAGATAGGTGAACACTTTGACCGCATTCAATCCCGTTTCACCAGTCGATGGTCCAACAGATGGATTCCCAGGAATTTGTTGATACATTACTTCAGTCTTCTTCAGACTAATAGTAAACCTATAGCCGCTAATCTATCCATCATTAGGTAAGGGTGCTCTTCAACATGCAAAAGTTCTTGTATAATTTGTTTGGAGACTTTAGTCAATGTTCACAGTCTTGATAGATCAAACAGTTTCCATGGAAATACAGATTGCAGCTATGAAGAAAGCGTCGGATGGCTTATGTTTACTTTTGAGTTGCTTGTAATAAAGGAGAATTTTGTGCTATTTGTAGAGATTATACGCATGCAGGAAAGGGTGTACTTATGTTGTGTGCAGTTATTCATTCATATTATGTGGACTTGCATGGTCATGTGGGCCAAAGAGTTCTGATGTGTTGTACTGTTCTAGGAGAGGGAACTGGATTGAAGGAGTTGTTCTTTATTTGAAGGTGGGAGAAAAGGAGTTCTGGTGGTGGTGACAATTACAGACTGTGGCAAACAGATGAGATAAATCTGAAATAAAAACAGAAAATGCTGGAAATACTCAGCAGGTCAGGCAGCATCTGTGGAGAGAGAAACAGAGTTAACGTTTCAGGTCAATGACCTTTTTCCAGTTCTGACGAAGGGTCATCGACCTGAAACGTTAATTCTGTTTCTCTCTCCACAGATGCTGCCTGATCTGCTGAGTATTTCTAGCATTTTCTGAGATACTTCATTGATGAGTTGAGTTCTGATGCCCCGTGAAACTATCACTGAGGATTCCTCCGAGTGATGGCCTTCCTGCTGCTCCACTCCAGGTTCTTCTGCTCTAAAGCAGCTAGGGCCACTTCCCCAAGAATCTCCAAGCCCAAGTCTTTTTGGATAGATGAATTGTGCAGGGCTACAACTTTGCAGGTTGCACAAGCTGGAGCATACGGCACAGCTCTTCCTGATCTATCAAGGCAGCAAAAGTGCCCCTTCAAGGTCCCAATAGTCCTCCCAATGACTACTCTGGTCGAAGTATGGCGATCTCCAGCTGCTGTTCTTGCAACTCTTAATGGGGTCATTGTCAATGACAGAAAGGGTATGCCTAGTCACCACAAACCATTTGTTCCCTTGAATATCTTCCTTGAAGAACTCATGGGGGGCAGAATTGCTGAGGATGAATGAATTATAGCAACGTCCAGAAAATCTGACATTGATGTAGAGGATTATTGGCATCTGGTCTCACACAATTTGGACATTCAGTGAGTGGTGCCCCTTTCTATTAAGAACGTTTAGAAGGTTAACTACAGGAGTTCACTATATTGCATGAGTGCCATCTGTTGCACCCAGCAACACGATAAAACAGGGTGGCCCTGGGGAGGGGGTAATACCTCATATGGTGCATCCTCCTCAAATGCTGCTCACTCTCCTTTCCTCCATCCTGCACTGCTCCTCCTCTTCCTCCATTAAAGTTACAAACAAGGAATGCCTGTCGAGCATACGATACCCAAGACTCAGAATCTCTCACTGCGGGTGGAGGTGCCTCCAACAGCCTGTGGGCCTGTGAGACCACTGGGATATTTTTGGAAGCAAATATATCCTGATGATCTCACAGGCCCTCAGGCTGTTGGAGGCATGTCCAGCACTATCCAAATGCAAGGCAAAACAAAAAAAAACTTTAATAGCTCTTGTGTAACTCCAGCAATCACTTCTCAAAGTTTTTTCAGGCTGCTGGCTCTGAAATAAACACTTCTGCCAGTCTCACCTGATGTTGACAACGGGCATTCCTTTTTAGCTCTTTGTTAATTACCTGTGGCACAGCGAGAGCATATGTCACAGGTTTTGGGGACACCGACGCCAGTCATCCTCATCTTAATATTATTATAATGAGCTCCCATCAGCGAGCGCTCACTTGGAGGGCTCCAGATTGGGATTGAAACTACAGTGCTGCCATTATGAGGTGTAAATCTGAAAGAAATGAGTCCCAACCCAGAATCTGTCTCCAAAAATGCCACTATAAGCCACAACTCAAGGCCATAGTTTCTTCATGGCTTTCACAAATTTAGTCAACAACTACCACCTCTTACCTTTGATTTATCTATCCTTAGTCCTTGTTCCATCCTCATTATTTTCTCTGATCTCAAGTGGACCAATTCCTCCATTATTAAAGCTGCCTCCAAGAATCTTAGCTCTTAGTTACTTGAAAAATGCTTATTTGCTCTCCCGGACTCCCACAGCTCTTAACTGTCTATAAAACCTAAATAAATTAAAAATCTGAATACTGCTCCCATAACTGGGGAGACCCTTCTAGCTCCTCTCACACTTTTTGATAGTCTACAAGAAAAAGCTGTTGTCTAATGTGTGGTTCCTGTCTCACCTCTAGCCCCCAACCTCTCTCTCCCTATCACAACCTTTCTTGCCATTCTCAGTTCACAACATATTCATGCTACATTACGAAACTGAATCACTTTCACCGAAGCTGCCTGAAATGTCTAATGAAGATCAGACGGCAAGACAAGATCCCTGACACCGAAGTCTTTAAAAAAGCTGACAGGCCGAGCATGGATGCTCTGATCATGAAGGCACGGCTATGATGGTCAGGTCATGTGGTGTGAATGTCTGATGAACAAATCCCAGAGAAGATCTTTTATGGCGCATTGATAACTATGGAAGTGATTTTGTGGTGGTCAACAAAAGAGATATGAAGACTACTTAAAAGCAACTCAGAAACAGTGCCAAATAGACGTCCATAAGAGGGAACAACTTGCTCAAGTTAAGAAAGCATGGCGATAAACCATCCATGAAGGCACCTCCTACTATAAGGTCCGTCGCATTGCTGATGCTGAATGTAAACGCCAGCTGAAGAAGTCTCGCTTGAAAAATCAAGATTCCCAACCTGGTGTATCTGGGATCCACTGTGTAATCTGTGGACGCTCAATCCCAGCAAAAACCGATCTCATCAGTCACCAAAGAACTCACTACAGAAAATGATATGATATTCTGGCTGTCTTCTTCAATATCAAAAGACAAACAATGACAAATATGCAGCTATGGTCAGCACTCCTCTGAGCTTATCTCTTTTGTTTCTTCTAAGGTCCAAATATGTCATCTTCTTCCTTCTCCCCATATCTCCATTGTGCTTAAATGAAGATCCATCATACAGTCTCCTATTCTATTTTATTCTTTCCTAGGACCTCAAAACTGTGCAACTCCTTCCCTCCCCCAATCTTTCCTTTCTTCTTAACCTTTCAAAATCTAAGCTTGGTCTCACTGAATCATTACATAGGATATACGACACAGAAACGGGCCATTCGGCCCCACCAGTCCATGCCGGCATTTATGCTCCACTCAAGCCTCCTCTCGTCCTCATCTAAATCTATCAGCGTAACCCTCTATTCACTTCTCCTTCATATGTTTGTCCAGCCTCCCCTTAAATGCATCCATACTATTTGCTTCAACCACTCCCTGTGGTAGTGAGTTCCACATTCTCACCACTCTTTGGGTAAAGAAGTTTCTGATTTTTTTTTAACCTTGGAGGTGTCCTGTCTGACTCTCTGTGTGTGACTCTGAACAGTTGACAATTTGATTGTTGGGCCACCATGGCAGAACACAAGTCTATCTCATCTGACACCCAAACACACCCACATCCAGAAAGAGTCAGTGGTAGTGATCAAAGAATAAGAAAATTTGCCAATTTATTTCCTTCTGTAGCTCAGGCCATTCTGGCTGCCCATCAGCTCTGGGGGTCGAATCTGGGATCTTCCAGGTTTACGTGTCCCGGTGCTACAAGTTGGTGCATTCAGCCACTGGGCCATTGGCCAGCAATGACATTGCTTCTGCAGCTCTGTAGAAAAGTATGAATTGATGAATGATTGACTGTACATAGCAGACCTATTTCTCATTCTCAGTCTCAAGGTGGATTCTTTTTCTTCACAATGTGTTCAGTATTCCTGGATAATTTGAAGGGCAGATGTAGTTTTTTAAATATGTTCCTGGGATGTGGGCTTTGCTGGCAAGGCCAGCATTTATTGCCCATCCCTAATTACCCTTAAGAAGGTGGTGGTGAGCCACCTTCTTGAACTGCTGCAGTCCGTGTGGTGAAGGTACTCCCACAGTGCTGTTAAGAAGTGTTCCAGGATTTTGACCCATCGACGATGAAGGATTGCCGATATATTTCCAAGTCAGGATGGTGTGTAACTTGGAGGGGAACTTGCAGGTGATGGTGTTCCCATGCGCCTGCTGCCCTTGTCCTTCTAGGTGGTAGAGGTCGCGGGATTGGGAGGTGCTGCCAAAGAAGCCTTGGCGAGTTGCAGCAGTGCATCTTGTAGATGGTACACACAGCAGCCACGGTACGCTGGTGGTGGAGGGAGTGAATGTTTAAGGTGGTGGATGGGGTGCCAATCAAACGGGCTGCTTTGTCCTGGATGGTGTCGAGCTTCTTGAGTGTTGTTCGAGATGCACTCATCCAGGCAAGTGGAGAGTATTCCATCACACTCCTGACTTGTGCCTTGTAGATGGTGGAAAGGCTTTGGGGAGTCAGGAGGTGAGACACTCGCCGCAGAATACCCAGCCTCTGACCTGCTCTTGTTGCCACAGTATTTATGTGGCTGGTCCAGTTAAGTTTCTGGTCAATGGTGACCCCCAGGATGTTCATAGTGGGGGATTCGGCAATGGTAATGCCTTTGAATGTCAATGGGTGGCGGCTAGACTCTCGCTTGTTGGAGATAGTCATTGCCTGGCACTTGTGTGGCACGAATGTTACTTGCCACTTATCAGCCCAAGCCTGAATGTCGTCCAGGTCTTGCTGCACGCGGGCATGGACTGCATCATTATCTGAGGAGTTGTGAATGGCGCTGAACACTGTGCAGTCATCAGTGAACATTCCCACTGCTGATCTTATGATGGAGGGAAGGTCATTGATAAAGCAGCTGAAGATGGTTGGGCCTAGGACACTGCCCTGAGGAACTCCTGCAGTGATGTCCTGGGGCTGAGATGATTGACCTCCAACAACCACAACCATCTTCCTTTGTGCTAGGTATGACTCCAGCCAGTGGAGAGTTTGCACCCTGATTCCCATTGACTTCAGTTTTACTAGGGTTCCTTGATGCCACACTCAGTCAAATGCTGCCTTGATATCAAGGGCAGTCACTCTCACCTCACCTCTGGAATTCAGCTCTTTTGTCCATGTTTGGACCAAGGCTGTAATGAGGTCTGAAGCCGAGTGGTCCTGGCGGAACCCAAACTGAGCATCGATGAGCAGGTTATTGGTGAGTAAGTGCCGCTTGATAGCACTGTCGATGACACATTCCATCACTTTGGTGATGATTGAGAGTAGACTGATGGGGCGATAATTGGCTGGATTGGATTTGTCCTGTTTTTTGTGGACAGGACATACCAGGGCAGTTTTCCACATTATTGGGTAGATGCCAGTGTTGTAGCTGTACTGGAACAACTTGGCTAGAGGCTATTTGTGGAGCACAAGTCTTCAGCATGACAGTCGGGATGTTGTCGGGGCCCATAGCCTTTGCTGTATCCAGTGCGCTCAGCCATTTCTTGATATCACGTGGAGTGAATTGAATTGGCTGAAGACTGGCTTCTGTGATGGTGGGGATCTCAGGAGGAGGCCGAGATGGATCATCCACTCGGCACTTCTGCCTGAAGGTGGTTGCAAACGCTTCAGCCTTGACTTTTGCACTCACATGCTGGGTTCTGCCATCATTTAGGATGGGGATATTCATGGGGCCTCCTCCTTCCGTTAGTTGTTTAATTGTTCACCACCATTCACAACTGGGTGTGGCAGGACTGCAGAGCTTTGATCTGATCCGTTGATTGTGGGATCGCTTAGCTCTGTCTATAGCATGCAGCTTCCGCTGTTTAGCATGCAAGTAGCCCTGTGTTGCAGCTTTCCTAGGTTGGCACCTCATTTTGAGGTATGCCTGCTGCTGCTCCTGGCATGCTCTTCTAAACTCTTATTGAACCAGTGTTGGTTCCCTGTCTTGATGGTAATGGTAGAGTGAGGGATATGCCCGGCCATGAGGTAACAGATTGTGGTGGAATACAATTCTGCTGCTGCTGATGGCCCACAGCGCCTCATGGATGCCCAGCATTGAGCTGCTAGATCTGTTCTGAATCTATCCCATTTAGCATGGTGGTAGTGCCATACAACACGATGGAGGGTGTCCTCAGTGTGAAGACGGGACTTCATTTCCACAAGGACTGTGCGGTGGTCACTGATACCAATGCTGTCATGGACAGATGCATCTGCGACAGGTAGATTGGTGAGGATGAGGTCAAGTAGGTTTTTCCCTCATGTTGGTTCTCTCACCACCTGCTGCAGGCCCAGTCTGGCAGCTATGTCCTTCAGGACTCGGCCAGCTTGGTCAGTAGTGGTGCTACCGAGCCACTCTTGGTGATGGACATTGAAGTCCCCCACCCAGAGTACATTCTGTGCCCTTGCTACCCTCAGTGCTTCTTCCAAGTGATGTTCAACATGGAGGAGTACTGATTCATCAGCTGAGGGAGGGCAGTAGGTGATAATCAGCAAGAGGTTTCCTTGCTTATGCTTGGCCTGAAGCCATGAGACTTCATAGGGTCCAGAGTCAATGTTGAGGACTCCCAGGGCCACTCCCTCCCATATACCACTGTGCCTCCACCCCTGGTGGGTCTGTCCTGCTGGTGGGACAGGACATACCCAGGGGTGGTGATGGAAGAGTCTGGGACATTGGCTGAAAGGTATGATTCGGTGAGTATGACTATGTCAGGCTGTTGCTTGACTAGTCTGTGGGACAGCTCTCCCAATTTTGGCACAGTTGTTAGTGAGGAGGACTTTGGAGGGTCTATTGGGCTGGGTGTGCCGTTGTCATGTCCAAAGTTGGTGCCTAGGTCGATGCTGGGTGGTCCATCCCGTTTTATTCTAATTATTGTTTTTCATAGTGGTTTGTTACAACTAGGCCATTTCAGAGGGCACTTAAGAGTCAACCACATTGCTGGGTCTGGAGTCATATATAGGCCAAACCAGGTAAGGACAGCAAATTTCCTTCCTTTTTAGTGAACCAGATGGGTTTTTACAACAATCCGATAGTTTCATGGTCACCATTACTGATACTAGCTTTTTAGTCCAGATTTAGTTAATTGAATTTAAATTCCCCAGCTGCCATGGTGGGATTTAAACTCACGTCTCTGGATTACTAGTCCAGAAACATAACCACTATTCCACCATTCCCGGTAGCAGTTGGAGACAATTCTGTGGACCTGATTGATTTCCCCTCCACAGGGGCTTTCTTTACTTATAGTAGCAATGCCTTCTAAATTAAAACATATTTTTTTCCCCTACACTCCCATTGGGAATCATCAATTTGGAGGCTTCCTCCCATGAGAACCATTCAGACTTATCTTGATGGATATCAGAGCACTTCAATCTGTCTTCTAAGGCATTTGATGTATGAGGATATAGGATATTATTCTGGTTTACTGAGATTTGCGACACAGCTACCGCCATGTTTATTTGAGCAGTGACGTTAAGCTGACTCCTGTCAGCTTCAGCAGTAAAGTTTGATTAATTACTATATTTGTTTGGAGTTGCTGCAGGTAAGAATGAACTTCATTCATGGTACACTGAATTAAGTCTTTTAGGTTGGGGCAGTAAACAGAGAATTGTTTACTCAGGAAACCATTCTATACAATTTGTTTACAATGCCTGCCTGTTAATTCTTCAAAACAGGCTCATATTCTGTGAATAAGCAGTGCTCACTATATACACATCGACCGTGCTGATGTAGTCATGTCAGTCTCTCGCAAGGTAATTTATTTTATTCTGGTTTTTTTAAGATTGGGAATTCCTCTTTGAGACATTTAAATCAATATTTTCTCTCATTGCCTTGTCTAGTGATCTTTTTGCATCATTCACCACCAACTGCAGAAGTGGACAGGTTAATTTTCAGGCCTCCTTCCCAGTGGAAATGAGGCATTGGGCTCTGAAAATTTACCACCCCATTTCCACCATCATTGTTGCCATCTCCATTTTGCTGGAGTCCTTCGAATAGGAGGCTTGTGTGGCTTCCTGAAGAGGGTGAACAGCTTATTTATTTAACTTGGGGTCTTACGATGTCAATAGGACCCTGATGCCATTTTTGGACTGAGCATGCTCCTCCAGGCTCCACAAAACCAGCCTGGGCTGCTTCCAGTCCGGCTCCCCCCCTCCAGAGCCCAGAGCCCCCACACCCACCCCAGATATCAGAGCCCCCACCCCCACCCCGAGATCAGAATCCCGCCCCCAGGGATCAGAATTACCCCCCCTCGAGATCAGAGCCAACCTCCCAGATCAGAGCCACCCCCTAACGTGTGACAGGGAGTACAAGCACTAATGATGGCGTAACCATAATTATATGGGTACTATGGGAACAAAGAAATGGCAGACCAATTAAATACATACTTTGGTTCTGTCTTCACAAAGGAGGACACAATTAACCTCCCAGAGATGTCGGGGAACATAGGGTCTAATGAGAGGGAGGAATTGAATGAAATCAGTATTTGTAGGGAAATGGTGTTAGGGAAATTGACGGGATTGAAGGCCGATAAATCCCCAGGGCCTGATAATCTACATCCTAGGGTACTTAAGGAAGTGGCCCTAGAAATAGTAGATGCATTGCTGGTCATCTTCCAAAATTCTACAGACTCCGGAACAGTTCCCATGGATTGGAGGATAGCTAATGTAACCCCACTATTTAAAAAAGGTGGTAGAGAGAAAACGGGGAATTAAGCCTGACATCGGTAGTGGGGAAAATGCTAGAGTCCATTATAAAAGATGTAATAGCAGAGCACTTGGAAAACAGTGACAGGATCGGACAAAGTCAACATGGATTTACAAAAGGTAAATCATGCTTGACTAATCAGCTGGAAAAAATTTTGAGGATGTAACTGGTAGAATAGATAAGGGAGAACCAGTGGATGTGGTGTATTTGGACTTTCAGAAGGCTTTCGATAAGGTCTCGCGTAAGAGATTAGCATGCAAAGTTAAAGCACATGGGATTGGGGGTAAGGTACTGTCTTGGATAGAGAACTGGTTGGCGGACAGGAAGCAAAGAGTTGGAATAAACGGGTCTTTTTCCGAGTGACAGGCAGTGACTAGTGGGGTACCGCAGGGATCGGTGCTAGGACCCCAGCTATTCACAATATATATAAATGATCTAGACGAGGGAACTAGATGTAATATCTCCAAGTTTGCAGACGACACAAAGCTAGGTGGGCGTGTGTGCTGTGAGGAGGATGCAGAGAAACTCCAGTATGATTTGGACAGGTTGGGTGATTGGGCAGATGCATGGCATACGCAGTATAATGTGGATAAATGCGAGGTTATCCACTTCGGTGGCAAAAACAGGAAGACAGATTATTATCTGAATGGCAATAGATTGGGAAAAGGGGAAGTGCATCGAGACCTGGGTGTCCTTGTGCACCAGTCACTGAAGGTAAGCATGCAGGTGCAGCAGGCGGTTAAGAAGGCAAATGGTATGTTGGCCTTCATAGCGAGAGGATTCGAGTACAGGAACAAGGATGTCTTGCTGCAGTTGTACAGGGCCTTGGTGAGACCACACCTTGAGTATTGTGTGCAGTTTTGGTCGCCTTATCTGAGGAAGGATGTTCTTGCCATGGAGAGAGTGCAGCGAAGATTCACCAGACTTATACCTGGAATGGCAGGAATGACGTATGAGGAGAGATTGGGTCGATTGGGCTTATATTCGCTAGAGTTTAGAAGAATGAGAGGGGATCTCATTGAAACTTATAAAATTCTAACAGGACTAGACAGACTAGATGCAGGAAGGATGTTCCCGATGGCGGGGGAGTCCAGAACCAGGGGTCACAGTCTAAGGATAAGGGGTAAGCCATTTGGGACTGAGATGAGATGGGATTTCTTCACCCAGAGAGTGGTGAACCTGTGGAATTCTCTACCACACAAGGCAGTTGAGGCCAATTCATTAAATATATTCAAGAAGGAGTTAGATATATGTCTTAAGGCTAAAGGGATCAAGGGATATGGGGAGAAAGCAGGGACAGGGTACTGAATTTGGATGATCAGCCATGATCTCATTAAATGGCGGAACAGGCTCGAGGGGCCGAATGGCCTACTCCTGCTCCTATCTTCTATGTTTCTATGTGTTGTCACCTGCAGCAGAGACACTGGTGATGAGAGTATTTAAAAAAGACTTGCATTTATATAGCACCTTTCGACCTCAGGACATCCCAAAGTGCTTTACAGCCAATGAAGTACTTTTGAAGTGTAATCATTGTGAAGAATGGAGTGACAAGACACAGAGACAGGAAAGGGAGTGGCTAATCTTTTAGGGCAATGAGTCAAAAATGATTTGCCTAATTGTTTAATGAGAAAAGTATTTTGGATAATGAGCTGAGACTGAATCACTTGTGGGGACAGTTATCAAATCTGAGACGTATTTAAAAACAATCTATCAGTCCCCTAAAGCTGCCAACATCAAGGAAATGTTAGGAGTAAGATTTATGTAATTATTGAGAGTAACACATTGACAACCCATTTAACACATATGGAACTGTTCAAGACTGAGATACCTCAAACTAGTAAGATTCATGATCACCAGAAGTGACACGGATAGAAAACCCATTTAACCATATAGAGCCGCCTTTATTTTCGAGTGACAAAGATCAGTATTTTTTAAATGAAGCAAACTTCATTGCTTCTCCCGTGTCTCCTATGAAGCGTCTTGGGACGTTTTACTACGTTAAAGGCGCTATATATATACAAGTTGTTGTTGTTACTTTCGCGTCGCTCCGTACGACTGGCGCTTGGCAGGTCTGCAATCCTCCGGCACTGGCCTCGTAGCCGCTCGGTCATTTCCGACTGTTGGCCCGAAGCTACTCGGGTGTTATCGGGCGGCAGCTCGGAAGCCGCTCCGACAATCGGCAGTTTCCCACCGCCCGGCCCCGCCCGAAGTTGGGCTCGGTAATTTCCGTCAGTGCTCGGGGCTCCTGCCTGGTTTCCAGACGGCTTTATGTCTTTATGTCTGCTTGGTCTGTGGGGCGGGGGGAATGGTGGTGCGCCTGCGTGGCCGCCATCTTGCCGGCGCTCCGTGTTCCAGTGACAGGGACTGTGAGTGGAAATCAGCTTCATCATAATAAAGGCGAGGAGCCGCGACTCTCCTCTCCGCTCCCCTAGCAACCGGGGCCTGCCTCTCCGCACAGGCCGCGCCGTTAGCCGGCCCCGACCAGAGAACGGTCCTGCCTCCTCCCCTCTCCATATTATATATATATATATATATTATATATATAAATTTTGAATGATGCGGTGAAACGGCTGGCGGAGCGGCGCCCTCAGCACCGGGGACTTGGGCCTGCGATGCTGCCGCCGGGCGGTGTGCGGAGTTTGTGTGAGGAGGCTTGAGGAAAGTGTCCGACTGACGAGTCTGCTCCGGCCCGGCCCGTTCCCTTGAGTGAAAGGCGAGCGGGATCATCTCCAACCGGCGGCGGCCCCCCCACCCACACCCCGGTTAAAATGTCGGCAGAGGCTTGAGATGAGCCGGCGGGAGGAGAGAGGGAGGAGGCGTCTCATTTGAAAAGAGGGCAGCGCTTAGCCAGCCAGTGGGAAAGAGAGAGGGGGTGGGCTCAAAGCAGACGCCGGCCGGCCGGGTGGGTCGGTCAGCTCAGATCCCCGGCCCCCGCTTGCACTTGGCTAGTTTGCCGCAGCCGGGTCCCGGGGTGGGTGTGTTGTGTGTTCGGGGGGAGTGGAGCCGGGGTCCTGGGGGTTTCTTTTCATTCTCAATGCGATGATGCACCAGTCGGAAAGCGCGGCGGACAGGAAGATGGCGCACCCGCTCTACCCTCGGCGGAGCAGCAACACAGCCGCTGCCGCTGCCGCCGCTCCTGCTCCTTCCTCGGCCTCGCTCACCAGCCTGATGGGCGCCTCCGCCGGCCGCCCGCACCCAGAGGACGTGCCGCCGGCCACCGTGCGCTCGGCCGCCGTTGTGCCCGGCCCCGGCCCGATCTCCAACTCAGTGCCGGCTGCCTCGGCCGGGCCGCATCCGCCGCAGAGTCTCAGCCTCCATCCTCCTCCTTCTCCTGCTGTGCCGTCCGTCTCCATGGCCGGGGCCCAAATGAAGAAGAAGAGCGGCTTTCAGATCACCAGCGTGACCCCGGCGCAGAACAACGCCGGCTCCAACAACAGCATCGCCGAGGATACCGAGAGCTACGACGATATGGACGAGTCTCACACCGAGGACCTGTCGTCTTCCGAGATCCTGGACGTTTCCAGGGCCACCGACTACGAGCCGGAGCGGAGCTCTTCCGAGGAAACTTTAAACAACGTCGGGGACGCCGAGACCCCCAGCGCTCTGTCTCCGAATCAGCCTCGCCTGCCTCAGCACCAGCCTCAGACAACTTTGTTTAACGGCAGCATCCACGGCCTCCATCCCCACCACCACCATCACCCTCATCCTCACCATCATCACCATCACCACCACCACCATCACCCTGCCATGCTGGCAGGGCCTGGGATAGTCACTGCTGCTGCTGCACCTTCAGGAGGAGGAATAATCCCTTCTGCAAATGTTACCACTAGTACTGAAAAAAATGGCATCAGTGCCCCCATGTCTGGATTAGTGAGCAGCTCAGTTGGTACTCCTGCACCACTGGCATCCAACATCAGTACCCCAGGTAATGGTAATGCCAGAACTGTAAGTGGATTGAGTGGTTTGAGTAGTAATGTAAACATCAATGTTGCTGGGACAAGTGGTGGTGCCAATGCTGTTGGTAGTACTACCAGTGTCATTGGGGCTTCTTCTAATACTGCAATTTCTACGAGTGCAGCAGGAGGCCAAGTGCTTGCAGTCAGCCAGCAGCCTGCAGCTGGCAGTTCCAGATTTAGAGTTGTGAAACTGGATTCTAGTACTGAACCGTACAAGAAGGGTCGGTGGGTTTGCACTGAATTTTATGACAAGGAAAATGCCACTGTTCTCACTGAAGGCACATCTGTGAACAGGACAGTGGAAAGTGTAAAGCAAGCTGCCGTTGATGCAAATCTGGAACGGGAGAGTACAAGTGGAGGGAGTTCGGTAAGCAGTACTTTGAGTGCAGTTGGTTATTATATAGAAAATGCTGGTAATGGAGAGCCAGGGTTGGTTTCTGTACCTCAGCAACAGGCCTTTCAAGCACTGTGTAACCAGCAGTTGGATTTTAGCAGTGGTGGTGCTCTGCCACAAAGTGTTTCCCAGCCACAGCTTACACAAATTCAGTTGCATTCGCAAGACGTTATGCATTCGCAGCAGAAGCCAAGTGCTTCCCTCTCTGGTCGAACAAGTATCAGTAATGTAACTAGTGTTCAACAAGCCCCAATTCAACAACAGTTACCATATTCTCAGCAACAACAGCCTTCGCAGACCATGTCAGCTGTGCCCCAGCCACAGCAACTATCGTATCCTCAGCAACAGCCAGCTTCACAGATGACAACACAGCATATTATGTCATCAAATACAAGTGCTGTCATTACAGAATATGTGCAGCACCCTCAAATGCAGCCCTCTGCACATGCCATGCAGCAGAGCAGTGGTGGGGTAGGATCAGCAGCACCATCAGGCCAACCGCAAACTGTTCAAGGCCAAGCACAATCTGTATTAACACAAGCACAATCTGGACTGGCACCAAGTCAGCCTTTGGGACATGTTTCAGCAATGATGCCACCTGCTGGTGCTGCCAACGGGCAGCTGGTAACGGGTCAACAAGGGAATACAATCTCTTTGTTACAGCAGTCTTCACCACCTATTAACCAGTCAGCACCAATCGGCTTGCAGCCAAGTGCTCCTCAACCTGCCCCAGCACAGCAAGTAGGACAGCCTTTGCAGAGCGGGATGGTACAGCAGCAGGGCAGTGCATCAGGGCTTGTGCAGCAAGTAACTATGGCACCACAGAAACAACAGTTGTCATCACAACCTCAAGGTCAAGGAGTTGAGTGTATTATTCAAAGTGTGAACAATCAGCAGGTAACTGGAATAAGTTCTACACCATCTACTGTTACTGCCAACCTGCCCAGTGTTGGATCTAATGTATCTACCAGTGTACCTGCTGCACTTGCAAACGCTGTTCCACAACAAACCACTACGCAGACCTCTGTTGTGCAGAATGGCAATTTGATTCAGAATGCCAGTCAGCCTTCCATACCAACAAATGTAAGCCTCCCTGTGGCACAAGGAGGACCACAGAAAATGGTGCCAGGCTTTGCCCAGTACCCAGGTCCCATCCAGTCACTGTTGAATGCCGTGGAAGATTCCCGACGACCTGCAGACCAGTCAACGCTGAATGTACATCAGGTAGCTATTGGAGAAAGTGTGCTGAGTGCTGCTTCTGCTCTGGTCCAGGAAATTGCCAGCAGCGCCAACCTACCTGCTTCTGCATCGCTACTTCCTTTAAAGACCTTGCCATTGTCCATGCAACCTGTGGATGGTGAAGATGACAGGTAAGAGTAGGTTTTGGCTGTGTGTGTGTGTGTGTGTGGAAAGTGTGTGTGTGTGTGGAAAGTGTAAGCTCCATGTTTGCATATAAAGCATTTGTTGCATTTTGCACACTTAATTCTTTGAACTGTGGTTGCTGTTTACATGTTCCAGACAATGATATGTTTTTACATTAATAATTCGAACAGCGGTGTTTTTCTTTAAAAATAGTTTTCTTCAGAGGTATTTAATTGCACATTGGACACTGATATCACAAGTCAAAATGGCTTCTCTCTCACTTCTGTAGACACAACTTTTTTTAAATTCTTAAGTTAACCATTACTAGATAAAAGTAACCTCAAAATACTGCAGTTAAGTAAGACTATAACAGTTTGTAGACTGCAAAAGAAAGAGTGGGACTATAAAATCTTCTACAAAATAGCCAAAACATCGACATTTAAAATAAACTCTAAGAATGTAAACAACCAGAAAAAAGACTTGTAATTTTTCCTTCACTGTACAGACCTTGTGTTGTATCTATTGGTGTTTGTCAGATGCTCAGCCCCATTGCAGTTGATGGTTCAGGATAGGAAAAGGGAGAAAAGTAGTTGGAAAAATTGCAGGACATCGAAGTTGTGCATGGTTGAAATATTCCTGTTTTGGAATAATTCAGCTCTTAAAGAAATAATTTCTTCTTGTTCAATGAGTTGGCCTTTGCAGTTGTGCAACTGAATGATACCCAGTGTTTATCGCGGTCATATTAACTTGAATTTGAATGATAGAGCATTGCCATGGAAGGGCACACTGATTTTTTAAAAAGTATTTTTAGTTTCTAATTTGTGAAGAATCTTTTATGCCTCATTAGTTATGAAGTTGGGATTAAAAAGGAGGAGTTGCCTTGCACTGTCAAAATAGTTTAGAAGGTGACATTTGACCCGTGTAGAATATGAGCTGAACGCTGCACACTGAATCAGCCAGTTGTTTGGCTTGCCTGCCCTACATTGCTATGGAATAGTGTAATGCTATAGCACTCTGAACAGGGGGCTTGGTTCTACCTCCCCTTTCATTGGTGATTGGCATGGAGCTGCTGCAGAACTGGTGCCTCGTGCCAAAGTTTATACAAATGCTTAACAGATGGTTGATGGATTCAGATAAAAAGATGACTGCCAAAGATAGTGTGAACTGAAAGCTCCTAGAATATGAATGCAATCTTTTCCTTTTTGTTTTTATGAATTACCACTATCTGTTCCATTTTCCATGTTTTAAGTATCTGAAAATGCATATTTTGTTCTACTAAAAGTATTTGCAAAAAAATCAATGATATATTGATCTGAATTAAAAACGAAAACATTGCAATGTTTACTGTAATTCTTTCCCCTCCAAAGACTTGTATTTTATGTCAAAGTAAGCTTGATATGAATGGAAGTGTGCATTCATTTGCATATACAGACCTGTTGTTTTTCCATCTAAAATGCACTTTTTGCATTAGAAAATGGGGATGGGGGGGGGGAAATAAGTACATGTTATATGTATGTGGGGAAAACTTAAGGTTCTGTTGCAAAAGAAAGACTACAGATTGACTTTCAGAATGTAGAGATATAGTTGTAAGTCCCCACCCCTTCTGTTCACTAGGTATATGCACTGTGGGGTATGGTACTGAGCCAGGATGAATTGATCTCTAGTTAACCTTGAGTTAATGGATCTGAACTGGGCAGTGGTTAAGGCCCAGTTGACTGGTGTTACTGGGCTGGAGAGACTGGGAGAATCACTCAGGGTTCCATCTCCTATTTCTGTTTAATCATCCCTGCTGGAAAGTGTGTGAGAGACGCAGGATATGATATGGTTGTGATGCCCCCCCCCCCCCAAATTTCTTATATTCACTTGAGAAATGGGAGTCTGCTGGAAGGCTGTTGATGCCTGCAGAACTCTACTCCAGCATAAATCACTGCCCAGCAGAGGAGGGAAAGACTGAGATCAGGAGGGGAGTGGCAGAGAGGTTGTATGATGTAAAGTTTTCAGATATAGGGTACATCATGGAAGAGCTTTATTGCTCTACTTAAAAATTGAAACAGGCGATAATGGAGTCCCTGTAAAAGAGAGCATTAAATTAGCTCTGCTGTGTTATGACGTGTCAAAGTTTATACCAGTTCAACAATGACATCCTGGGAGCTATTTATGAAGAGTCTGTGGCTGCCTGTCAAACCAAAGTGATTAACATGATCAGCTTCTCGCTTCCCTTTCACTCCCCACCCCCTCCCCATTTCTACAAACGTTACCATACCTGTTCATTCCAAGACTTAAAGGTTCGATGTAAACGCACGCACTAAAACATTTAGCACATTATAACCTCAGAACGGATGGACGTGAATTTACTATGGCGTTTTCTCCTTTTGCTTGCTATGGGATGGCTTGGAACGATACTGTACTTCAAATGATCAATCTTCTTTCGATAGGAACTTGTTTCCTTTGGATGACCTTGGGAAGAGGGAAGCTGTTTTTTTTTGTTAAAATCTTGTTGGAATTATTCTACTCAAATCTTTGTCTCGACATTTGCCATCATCCGAAGAATTTAAAGGTGCTGCTTGAAATAATGTGGAGGGCTGCATTTAATTCACAGCTCCCTAGAGAAAACCCTTGGTGTTACCAATAGCTGATCAAGAAATTGACATCATGTTTCTCTTGGTATTAGCTCCTGACAATTTAAAGTTTAGATACCTGTGATTGCAGCTAGTGGGAGTGAAGGTTAAGGTGGTAGAACCTTTTATAACCCAATTTCTAATAGTTGAGCAGGGATGGGATGCCGGGATGGGAGGTGTTGGGAGATTAAACTGTTGATGAAACTTTGGAACCTGATGAGAGCATCAGTGCAATTCGCGAATGAAGCTAGAAAATGCAAAGTTTTTATGAAGGCAAATAGCTAGATACATGAAATTAGGGTTTTTGTATTTTTGGGTAGCACGGCTCACCAAAAAGAAACGGATGACGAGTCTAATTTGACATGCTGCAGGAATTTTTTGCATAAAATTTGGCCTGTAACGATATCACTTGCAAACTTGCTACTTACCTTGAGTAGAGTCTTATACAATGTAAATTTTTTTTAAATACTCGCTGATCCTCCCTGGTGTTCATGAACAAAATAAAATTCTTTCCCTACAACTCTTCCTTGAATGTCTGATTCTTTTTCTCTATCTCTTCCACTTTCTGTCTCCCTATTTTCATTCTTGTCTCTATCTGTTTAATGCTGATATGTCTCCCTTTTTCTGCAGGGCGTGACTGCTGCCAACGAACCGGAAGCGGACTGTGCATGTGCGCTGCCGGTTTGTCACGGGAGTGGGTTCGGCTAAAAAAAAATTAAATGCCGGGAGGGAATGGGCTGTGAGGAAAAATTGCCGGGAGGGAGCCGGCTGTGAGGAAAAATTGCCAGGAGGGAGCCGGCTGTGAGGAAAAATGCTCTGTGGGGAGGGAAAAAAAGAAGCTTCCGGTTCCAGATTAATGCGCAGCTTCCGGTCGTTGGCAGCTGTCACTCTGTTTTCTGCATGCCTTACCTACAAGCACATTCCCTCTCCTCTGCATGTATTTCTGTGTCCCCTCAAACACTATCTCTTTCTTTCTCGATCACTGTCTCCTTTCCCCCACGTTCCCCAAGCTGTGGGGTCCTTGGCTCACAAAGATTCATAAATGCTGTTTCTGACTATGAAGGAGTGACTAGCTGTTCAGCCCAGGAGGGATTTAGAGGAATGGGATGGGATTGGGATGGCAGAGCCTTGGACTGCAGGTTGAGTTAAGCTGGAAATGTGGAGATTGATCACTTTGGGAAGGATTAGGTGAAAAGGGGGGATTTTAAGGAGGGTGTTGAGAGTGAGGTGGAGGGGTTTCAGGAGATCTCACGAGGTTGCAAACAGTTTTTCAATCTGATACAGTGGCCAGGGTGGGAACTGGAATTTATGGCAAGGGTGCGGAGTGGGGGCTGAAGATGATTGCTTTGATCTTCCTGATGTTTAACTGCAGGAAATTGCGGCTCATCCAAGATTGGATGCCAGGCAAACAGTCTATCAACAGAGCCAGTGGAGGGATTGAGTGAGGTAAAGCTGGATATCGCCAGGGTACATGTGGAAGTTGACCCTGTGTGTTCGGGTGATGTCACCAAGGGACAGCATGTAAATGAGGAAGAGGAGGATGCTAAGGATAAATCTTTGGGAGATTCCAGAGGTAACAATGCGGGGCAGGAAGAGAATGCTGGCTACAGTTTGATAGGTAAGAGTGGAACCAAGCGAAGGTGGATAGTGGAGGAAAGGTATTGGAGGATGATGTAGACCATGTCAAAGGCTGCAGAGAGGATGAGGATGGAAAATACACTGTCAGTCACAGTGGATGTCATTTGTAACTTTGATTAGTATTTTAGTGCTTGCTCGCTTTCTTCCACACCCCCCTTTTTCTTTGTGTCTATCTGTAAATCTCTCTCTCTCTCGCACGCGGAGTCTTGCTTGCTCACAAGTTCATTTTTCTCAGCCTTTTATGCAACTGTTTATCTGTGATATGTGAAAGCACATTTGCTTTTCAAATAGTGCACAGACTTCCAAATTCTGGGACGCCTTTGAATGCTAGTTGCTTCCCACAAGGAATATTTGGGGGCGGGGGCTGGCGGTGGAAACAATGATTTGGAGAAGAAAAGGCCATTTAGCCGATTGAAGGTTGGAGGAGAATTTCTGTCAGATACTCAGATCACTTCTTGTGTATTTTTAATGGATACTGCAGCATAAAAGTGGAACAAAAAAAGGGCATTTGACCCATCAAACCTATTCCTTCCAACAGCTCATGTAATTTCTACTGTTGTGGACACTCCATAACTTGATGATCTGAAGGAGGCAGGTGTACAATTTAAAACTTCAAAGAGGGAACAAAACCAATTTCTTCCTGATCTAGAAGATAATCATGTGAAAATGGCTTATCCTTCATCCCTCACAGTTTGCATTACATCAGTGCTACCTTATTCTGTATGGTATTAATCACTTATGTTGACAATTATAATCCTGTAATATCAATCTTTTTTATAACCATTGGTCCATAGGGTATTTCATAGTTTGTTTCTGGGGGCCAAGCCCCCTCAACTGGGGCCTGAGTTATGTTTCAGTCCAAGGGTTGAATTTTCACTTGACTATTGAGGCATTGGGATTTCAAGGCCCTTTGACAAATTCTCTGAGAAATGTTATGGGAGTTGTAGCTTTCACCTTGCTTCTGTGGAAGGACGGTGCCCTGGGTGCTAGATTTTTAGGTGCACCAACGTCCGTGTTCTCGCGCAGGCCAACATCCCCAGCATCGAAGCTTTGACCACGCTCGATCAGCTCCGATGGACGAGCCACATCGTCTGCATGCCCGATGCGAGACTCCCGAAACAAGCGCTCTACTCTGAGCTCCGACACGGCAGGAGAGCCCCAGGTGGGCAGAGGAAACGCTTCAAGGACACCCTCAAAGCCTCCTTGGAAAAAGTGCAACATCCCCTCTGACACCTGGGAATCCCTGGCCCAAGACCGCTCAAAGTGGAGGAGAAGCATCCGGGAAGGTGCTGAACACCTCGAGTCTCTTCGCTGGGAGCAAGCGGAAGGAGTGCACGTCAACCTAAGCACCCCAACCACCCGCCCCTTCAACCACCGTCTGCCCCACCTGTGACAGAGACTGTAGGTCCTGCATTGGACTCATCAGTCACCTGAGAACTTATTTTTAGCGTGGAAGCAAGTCATCCTCGGTTCCGAGGGACTGCCTAAGAAGAAGGTGATTTTTAACATGGCAGTGAAATGTAAGTGCTGGTGGAGCAAGCGACATCATAAATGAAGGGTTCTGTACCGTTTAAGCCATTAAATAAAAATTGAGTCTAGGATGAGAGTTCTGGTAGAATAGATAAGGGAGAACCAGTGGATGTGGTGTATTTGGACTTTCAGAAGGCTTTCGATAAGGTCCCGCATAAGAGATTAGCGTGTAAAGTTAAAGCACATGGGATTGGGGGTAAGGTACTGACTTGGATAGAGAACTGGTTGGCAAACAGGAAGCAAAGAGTTGGAATAAACGGGTCTTTTTCCGAGTGGCAGGCAGTGACTAGTAGGGTACCGCAGGGATCGGTGCTAGGACCCCAGCTATTCACAATATATATTAATGATCTAGACGAGGGAACTAGATGTAATATCTCCAAGTTTGCAGACGACACAAAGCTGGGTGGGCGTGTGTGTTGTGAGGAGGATGCCGAGAAACTCCAGTATGATTTGGACAGGTTGGATGATTGGGCAGATGCAGTATAATGTGGATAAATGCGAGGTTATCCACTTTGGTGGCAAAAACAGGAAGGCAGATTATTATCTGAATGGCAATAGATTGGGAGAAGGGGAAGTGCAACAAGACCTGGGTGTCCTTGTGCACCAGTCGCTGAAGGTAAGCATGCAGGTGCAGCAGGCGGTTAAGAAGGCAAATGATATGTTGGCCTTCATAGCGAGAGGATTCGAGTACAGGAGCAAGGATGTCTTGCTGCAGTTGTACAGGGCCTTGGTGAGACCACACCTTGAGTATTGTGTGCAGTTTTGGTTGCCTTATCTGAGGAAGGATGTTCTTGCCATGGAGGGAGTGCAGCGAAGATTCACCAGACTGATACCTGGGATGGCAGGAATGACGTATGAGGAGAGATTGGGTCGATTGGGCTTATATTCGCTGGAGTTTAGAAGAATGAGAGGGGATCTCATTGAAACTTATAAAATTCTAACAGGACTAGACAGACTAGATGCAGGAAGGATGTTCCCGATGGAAGGGGAGTCCAGAACCAGGGGTCACAGTCTAAAGATAAGGGGTAAGCCATTTAGGACTGAGATGAAGAGGAATTTCTTCACCCAGAGAGTTGTGAACCTGTGGAATTCTCTACCACAGAAGGCAGTTGAGGCCAATTCATTAAATATATTCAAGAAGGAGTTAGATATATTTCTTAAGGCTAAAGGGATCAAGGGATATGAGGAGAAAGCAGGGACAGGGTACTGAATTTGGATGATCAGCCATGATCTCATTAAATGGCGGAGCAGGCTCGAGGGGCTGAATGGCCTACTATCTTCTATGTTCTTTTTTTCTCGCATCACTGAGGGAGATTGATGTTTGTGTTGGCATGGCAGAGGGATGTTTTGGGCACTTTAATGCAGAACTTTGACATATTGGCCAGAGTCAGCCAGTCCTGGCACACGTTCAAAGTTCTAGTCACTGGAGGCTTAGAGTGGCGATAAGTTTCCTCATGCAGTGCTGGACCGACACCTTTCAAGGACTGCAAATCCATTGGATTTAAGTGGAGAAACATGTATTTCATAATTATGTAAATAACTTGAGAAAGAAGATTTGGGGTACAAGCAGGGAAGGTACTTGCATGTTAAGGAAATATTGCAAATCTACTAGGTGAGGTGGGCCAACAACTACTTGCATTTATAAGCTCCTTTTAACGTAGGAAGATGTCTCCAAGCATTTCATAAAAGCGTAATCAGACAAAAAATGACATTGAGCCAAAGAAGAAGATACTTGGGAGGAGTGACTAAAAGCTTGGCTAAGGGGGGTCTTAAACGAGGAGAGAGAGCTTTAGGGAGGGAATTTCAGAGCTTGGATCCTAGACAGCTGAATGCACAGCAGCCAGTGATGGGGTGAAGGCAGTTGGGGATGCGCAAGAGGCCTGAATTTGAGGAGGGGGGCGGTGGGGGGGGAAATCACAACTGAGCCCAATCCTGTACTTGCTTGACTCCCGCTTGTGAACTTTCTGGCAAGGTTTGTTGAATGTCCGGAATAAGAACCCAGGCCGATACATCCAACCAGGGGTGCTGGCCACTTGCTGCACTCCTGCCACTATAGCTGAAATCAGCACTAACTGGGCATTGAACCTGGTTTGTGACTTCGCTGCTCCTTCCTGTTATTTTTATGTTGGAATATAATTTAGTTTTTGGAAGGTTAATGTTCCAGCAATATTTTTGTATGATTTCCACCGTTACTGAGTTCTGCTGCTAAATTCGTTTGATTACCAACTGGTTGTTGGTTAGCTTGTCTCTGAAATTGCCAAGTGTCCGAATCAGAGTTGTCACTGTGCTGCAGAGGTTTACATTTGGTGTTAACCTAACCACATTAGGGTAAAGTTTGCTTCAGGCCAGCTGAACAGTCACTTAAGCACTAATGCAATCTTAACCCTGCACTCTTCTTCCCTTGCCTCCTCCTCCACTTCAATTTTCTCCTTTCTTCTTCTGAAGATGCTGTTGTCATGTGCCCACCTTGACCCCCAAGTGGCCATTCTTCATGTTTGAGCCTGCCCACTGCACCTTTAACACTTCAATATCTTGCAAGCTTCTACAACTGTGTGTGTGTGTGTACGCACACTCACCATCTGAATTTGACTCCAGACGTAGCATTTTATCACAATATGGCAACGTTTGATTTGCCAAAAAACTCAAAAATGACTGTCATTGTCCCACGCTTGACAATAACTGGGCTGCTGAATTAAAAAGTTGTTTATTTAACAGTGGGCTAGTGATGGTCAAATGTAAACATGCTGCAAACTAAGGCCTGTTCTTTAATGTGCTATCATACACTGCGACTGCTTGGTGGGGTTTTCTTTTGTATACTGCCTCCAAGAAACCTCCTTTTGTTGACAAACCAGTGGATTTTACTACAGGACCACAATAATCTATTGGCTTTTGGTTCTATGGCTTTTATTATAATCCTTGGGTTTCTCAAGGTGCCTTTGCTTTTACATTGATTGTGTTCAGTCAGCCGCATGCTATAATATAGGTGAACTCCACGCTCTGGTCCGTGTTGAGAATGAAGTTCAAAAGTACATAGATACCTCTTTCATTGGCTCCTGGCAGTAGTATAGCAGTGCCTATAGATACTCTTTTGGGGATTTAACTGAAATAAATCACTTCAGTTATAGCAGAATACTTTTATCTTGCTGCTGGTTTAAGTGAAACTCATGAGCTCTGACTGTAGCACTCTCTTTATTACATCTGCCTGTCGTTGGAGGACTAAAAGTGCTTTCAGCATTTGGTGGTCTTGTGCCTACGCCTAATTGTTTCTGTAGTTGAAGGTGGTAGTGACCTGAAAGTTGGTTTATTGGTGAGATATTTTGTACAGTTAAAATGGAAATCAATGGCATGTGACTGTCTGGCTGCTGAAAACCTTGTGAAACTTAATTTTTTCCTTTGAAAATAAATTGACATTTGCTTTTTACATAGTATTTACAGCAGTGTTTATCTAGCTTCCGCTTAAATGCATCTATGCTAGTCGCCTTAACTACTCTTTGTGGTAGCGAGTTCCACATTCTCATCACTCTCTGGGTAAAGAAGGTTCTCCTGAATTTCCTATTTGATTTATTAGTGACTCTCTTATATTTATGGCCGTAATTCTGGGGTCTCCTGCAAGTGGAAACATCTTCTCTACGTCTACCCTATCAAACCCTCTATATCGGTTCACCCCTCAGTCTTTTTTCGAGAGGAAAGTTCCCCAGCCTGTGCAAATAACCTCTCAGTTCTGGTATCATCATTATAAATCTTTTTGCACCTTCTCCAGGCTGGAGACCAGAACTGTTCACAGTGCTCCAAGTGTGTTCTAACCGAGGTTCTTTTTTTATGGCCTTATTAACCTGCATCACTACTTTTAGTGATTTGTGTATCTGTACCCCTAGATTCCTCTGCTCTTCCACCCCATTTAGCCACTTATTTTCCAAGGTGTATGTGGCCTCCTTATTCTCCCTACCAAAATGCACCACCTCACACTTGAAGTTCATTTGCCAATTACACACCCATTCTGCAAGTTTATTAATGTCTTCCTGTATTAAAGACACCTCCTGCGCCCCTCCCCCCCCCCCCCCCAAATTTGGTGTCGTCTGCAAATTTTGAAATTGTACTTCCGATTCTCGAGTCCAAATCTTTTAGGTAAATGGTGAACGACATTGGTCCCAGCACCGATCCTTGTGGAACATCACTTCCCACCGTTTGCCAGTCTGAGTAACTACTTTAACCCCAACTCACTGTTTTCTGTTTTGTAGCCAGCTTGCTATCCATTCTGCGACTTGTTCTCGATTCCACTTTCTGACCGTAGTCATGAGTCTACTATGCGGTACCTTATTGAAGGACTTTTGAAAATCCAAATATATTACGTCTACTGCATTACCCTTGTCTACCCGTATCAGCCGTGGCTCAGTTGGTAGCACTCTCGCCTCTGAGTCAGAAGGTTGTGGGTTCAAGTCCCACTCCAGAGACTTATGCACAAAAATCTAGGCTGTCACTCCAGTGCAGTACTGAGGCAGTACTGCACTGTCGGAGGTGCCGACTTTCGGATGAGACGTTAAACTGAGGCCCCTTCTGCTCCCTCAGGATGACGTAAAAGATTCCATGGCACAATTTAGAAGAAGAGCAGGGGTCCTGGTGTCCTGCCCAATATTTAGCCCTCAATCAACATCACTTTAAAAAAAAAAAACCCAGATTATCTGGTCATTATCACATTGCTGTTTGTGGGAGCTTGCTGCAAATTGGCTGCTGCTTTTCCTACATAAGTGACTACACTTCAAAAGTACTTCATTGACTGTAAAGCGCTTTGGGACGTCCTGAGATTGTGAAAGGCGCTATATAAATGCAAGTCTGTCTTTCTTTTCTGCTACTTCAAAGAATTCATAAAGGTTGAATTTTGGTTGAAGCATTGCACTTTTTGCTCACACAGCACCGTATTTTCAGGAACGTGCATTGATCGAGTAGGTTTATTGGCATAGTAGTGCCTACTTAAAACTGTGTGCTTGCTGAGGATCAAGATTTCCCTGTTCACAATAATTGGTCCCACCCTGCAATATTTCAGTGGAGCACCTGACGGTGAAGAGAAGAACTCTTCAGTATTTTTCAAGCATCAGATCTTGTTTAGAGCTGGTGTTTGTATTGTAAAGATGGTGCATGTGCAGCTTGTTTGAGTTTAAAAATAGTTTTCCTTTGGGCAAAGCTTGCAACCACTTTCTGGTGTTTATAAACCTAATCTGTGGTTTTAATTTTGTGTCTGATGTTGGTAAGCATGCATACTGCAGTGAAAATGTCACTTTTATTTCCTGCCGGGTTTATTGGTGCAGAATGATTTATTTAACTTCTGATCACAAAGTTTGGTACTGTGGTGCCTATAACAAATAGGAGACCAACTGAATGCTCTTTTGACCTGAGTGAGGGTCACAAATCTGGTGAAATAAACGGTGAGCAAAATGGTTCTTTTTTGGGTCAAAATAAAGTGATGTGGGTAAGCAGGAAACTTCAGCTTAAATGGCAAAATGATTTTGGAAGGCGCAGTAAAATAGTTTAATGAACACAACTGTCTTCACAAAATGTAGTGCCAAAAAGTAGTTGAGGTGCCTCATTAGCTGGATCTTCAGCACCACTTTTCCACACCCCCTCTTGTAGGAACCTAGTAAGTGATTAGTGTGTATCTGATGCTGCCCATCAATCTCAAGAAATGATTAAATCTTCCCTGTGCCAAGCAAGGGAAGTGGCAATGTGCGTCGCATCAGATTTGAATGTGCTAAAGACATTTACATGTTTCTCCCTAATTTTAGAAGTAATCTGTGGGGGAAACTTAGTAGGTTTAACCCTACAACCAGACATCTTCGTTTTAAGGATTTAAAGAAATTATTTGTTAAAATTTGATTAATCCAATAAACCCATAACTGACTTTTTTGTGCATAGATATGAGCCTAAGGTGTTAAACTATGGCAACCAGTTCTGCCCAAACTTGGCCCATTTTTAAAGATTTTTCCCCCTTTCCTCTGCAATTTTCTCAGGCAATTTTACATTTTCCCCTTTTCCTCTTAAAGCTTTGACTTCTTTGGGTGCTGATCTGCCTCCGCTGTCCCACCTGTGGCCATTATTGATGTGTGAACCTTAATGCTAAATATTAGTGTCGCAGCTAAGCCAACTCCAGTTTGCAACTGATGCCTAAATGCACACTTTCAGCACATGGGTTGCTAGATGGTGATCAGGAGTGAGATTTTTTTATCCCCTCCCTTACCCAGGGGTCTGAGGCTATTTGTCGCACCAGTGCCACCACTCTGGCCGAGAAGAGCTAACTCAGTACAGACTGCGGATTGAGCCTGGGACCTGCGTGGCCTGCATTGCTGAGTTCCTCAGTGGGGCAAGTGTCTGACTACAAAGAAAGACTGACTTGCATTTATATAGCGGCTTTCACATTCTTAAAATGTCCAAAGGCACTTTACAGCCAATTAAGTACTTTTGAAGTGTAGTCACTGTTGTAATGTAGGAAACGCGGCAGGCAATTTGTGCACAGCAAGCTCCCACAATTAAATAAATGACCAGTTAATTTGTGTTACGAGTTGGTTGAGGGATAAATATTGGCCAGGACACCGGGAGAACTTCCCTGCTCTTCTTTGAATAGTGCCTTCGGTTTGTATACTTAGACAGTTACCAGCATATTTTGTTGTGTATTCCCATCAGTCACAGAATGAGGACAGCGATACAATTGTACAAACTTTGCAGTATCCTCTTATAGCTTGCTGTTGGACAAAATTTAGTACCTTAACAATCAGTTGTGTTTGACACACTTTTCCATCTGCTTCTTGCTGTAACCCCTCCCCTCAAAATATAACAAAGCTGCTTCAGCTCATCACTGTAGACATTGGAAACTGCTGCTTGAATCTCTAAACATTGAACTAAATTCATGCACAAAATAGACATTTAAAAGTAATGCAATCTTGTGCTGTGTTTTGTGCTCAAACCTTTGCATGCCTGCATATAACAGGAGGCCAGGTGACTGCTGTAAAACGAGTAACAGAAAATACTTTGCTAGGTATGTAAATTGTAATGGTCCTTTGAAAGGCACTTTATTGCAATCATTACTTTTATTAGAAGCACTTCAGCATCAGTTAACAGATCAGCTGTTTGGTCATCTGATTTTGCGACCTCTGCTGCGGACCAAGAAGGTGAATGCAGTACAGCTTTGCTCAAACTATAAGCTGTGTAAAATGGGAAATCTTTTTACCAAAGTGTAAAAGAAAGCAGATATTTAACACTTCTGAGTTGAGTACTTGTGGACGCAGGGTGCAAGCTGAACTCAGTGACTGTCTCAGTGACTAAGTCACAAAAAATTATTTGCAATAGGATATTCCGGTTGTATAGTATCTGAGTTATTTCTGCAACCTCTAATAACTCTTATTATGGAGCAGCTTTTGTGAGCTTTGCACAAACTTGTAGTTTAATTCTATGCTGCAAATACTACTTTTCCAGTTGCTATCCTTTTCTTAAATATAGTGAGAGTCTTCTCGCTTACCATGCCACACACTTATCAGAGAGGGTGGGAAGGAGATTTGTGCTCATTGCTATTCTTGTGTTCTTCCCAGTGGAAATCTTAGATGATTCATGGCAGCTTGATATTTTACCTCTTTGTCGACTTGGCTTGGTGGTAGCACTCTTGCTTTGCTTCAAGCCCTGCTCTAGGACTTGAACACATCATCAAGGCTGACACTTCATTGCAGTGGCAAGGGAGTGCTGCATTGCCTGAAATGCCATCTTTTGGATGGCGCATCAAACCAAGGCCCTGTCTGCATGCTCAGGTGGACATAAAAGGATCCCATGGAAACTATTCGAAGAGGAGAATGGATTTTTCCTAGTGTACTGGGCAGCATTCATCCCTGAGCCAACAGCAACAAAATACATTAACTGGTCATTCATCTCATCGCTGTTTGTGGGCCCTTGCTGTGTGCAAACTGGCTACCACTTTTGCCTACAAAACAACTGACTACACTTTATTTCATTGGCTGAGAGGTGCTTTGGGATGTTCTGAGGATGTGATCAGATGCTATATAAATGCACCTTTCTCACTCTTTTTCTGTGTCTTGTGTCTATCTCTTTAGTGTGTCTGTCTCACTCAATGCAGTGGAGAACTAATATGCTGTACTACCAAACAAAAGCTTCTACTTCTTTCCTAAAACATCTGAAATTAAGGAGATAGTTGCTCCAAGGTGCAGCTAACCATGAGAGATGTTTCAGCAATTGGGGTGTGATGGAAGCTTGTTTTTCCAGTTTTGTTCACGTAGACTAGCAGCATTTACAAAATGTTGTTTGCTACAGCAACTACTAGATGTTAAGGAGAAGCAAAGTTGAGGCTGGAGGAGTGTCATGCAGTGAAAAGTGTAAGTTGCCTCAGGCAGAGTTTTAAAGCTCAATGCACGAAACAGAAATCAAGATTTGGAACTTCACACCCCTAATTGGAATTATCCCTTATTAATTTGATGATGAGTCATTTGCAATTTGTGTGTGGATACTAGTACGATTGATGTTGTGTATATAGACTTTCAAAAGACGTTTGACACAGTACCACATAACAGACTTGTAAGCAAAATTAAAATGTTTTAATTTTGTTGGCTAAGGGACAGAAAGTAGAGAGTAGTGGTGAGCGGTTGTTTTTCAGACCGGAGGGAGGTATACAGTCATGTTCCCCAGGGGTCGGTGTTGGGACCACTGCTGTTTTTGATGTATGTTAATGACCTGCACTTGATATACAGGGCATAATTTCAAAGTTTGCAGATGATATGAAACTCAGAAATGCAGTAAACAATGAGGAGGTTAGCAACAGACTTCAGGAGGACATAGACAGGCTGGTGAAATGGACAGACACATGCAGATGAAATTTAATGCAGAGAAGTGTAAAGTGATATATTTTGGTAGGAAGCATGAGGAGCGGACATAGTCATAACGGCATAGAAGGAGGCCATTCGGCCCATCGAGTCTGTGCCGGCTCTCTGTAGAGCAATCCAGTCAGTCCCATTCCCCCGCTCTATCCCCGTAGCCCTGCAAGTTTATTTCCCTCAAGTGCCTATCCAGTCTCCCTTTGAAAACATTGAGTGTCTCCGCTTCCACCGCTTTCGTCGGCAGCAAGTTCCAGGTCCTCTCCACTCGCTGCGTAAAAAAGTTCTTCCTCACATACCCGCTGTATCTCTTGCCCAAAACCTTAAATCTGTGTCCTCTAGTCCTTGTACCATCAGCTAGTGGGAACAGCCTTTCCCCGTCTAGCCTATCCAAACCAGTCATAATCTTGTACACCTCTATCAAATCACCCCGCAACCTCCTTTGCTCTAATGAAAACAAATCCAGCTTCTCCAACCTGTCCTTGTAGCTAAGATCCCCCATCCCCAGAACCATTCTGGTAAACCTCCTCTGCACCCTCTCCAGGGCCTTCCCATCCTTCCTAAAGTGTGGTGACCAGAACTAGACACAATACTCCAGTTGTGGCCTAACCAGCGCTTTATAAAGGTTCAGCATAACTTCTCTACTTTTGTACTCTACCTCTATTTATGAAGCCCAAGATCCCATATGCTTTGCTAACCACTCTCTCAATATGTCCCGCCACCTTCAGGGATCTATGCACATTAACTCCCAGGTCCCTGTCACTGTACACTCTTTAAAACTGTGCTCTTAAATGTATATTGCCTCTCCCTGTTCCTTCTGCCAAAATGCATCACCTCACACTTCTCTGTATTAAATTCCATCTGCCCATTCTGCTAGCCTTTCTATGTCCTGTTGCAGTCGATTGGTATCATCATCACTGTTTGCCACACCCCCAAGTGTTGTGTCATCGGCAAATTTAGAAATTCTACTCTGTATGCCAATATCCATATCATTTATTCATTTATATATGTATGTAAGTGGCCCCAGCACTGACCCTTGGGGAACACCACTGTCTACCATCCTCCAGTCTGAAAAACAGCCATTTACTACAACTTGCTGTTTTCTGTCCTTAAGCCAATTCCTTATCCAAGCTGCCACTGACCCACCTATTCCATGAGCCTCAATTTTGTTAACCAGCCTTCTATGTGGTACTTTGTCAAATGCCTTCCGAAAATCCATGTAGACAACATCCATTGCATTCCCTTCATCAATCCTCCCTGTTACTTCATCAAAAAATTCAATTACATTAGTCAAACACGATCTGCCTTTTACAAATCCGTGTTGGCTCTCCTTAATTAGCTTAAACCTCTCCAAGTGCCCGTTAATTTTTTCCTTGATTATTGTTTCTAAAACTTTACCCACCACTGATGTTAAACTGACCGGCCTGTAGTTACTAGGATTGTCCTTACACTCTTTCTTGAACAATGGTGTCACATTTGCCACTTTTCAATCCTCTGGCACCTCCCCCGCATCTAGGGAAGATTGGAAAATTATGGCAAGCCCTTCCGCTATCTATCTCCTCCCCCAGTTCCCTTAGCAACCTGGGATGCAAGCCATCTGGACCAGGCGACTTATCCACTCTAAGCATACCCAACCTTTCCAGTACATTCTGTCTATCAATTTTCACCCCTTCCATTGCTTCTACTTTTTCCACTTCTACTGATATATTGTCAGCATCCACCTCCTTAGTAAACACCGATACAAAGTACTCAGAATATTCTAGCCTTGCCCTGCACCTCTAAGCATATATCCCCTTCTTTGTCCCTAATAGGCCCCACCCCGCCTCTTATTACGCGCTTACTGTTTATATGCCAGTAGAAGATTTTTGGGTTCCCTTTTATGTTAACCGCCATTCTACTCTCATATTTTCTCTTTGCCAATCTTATTTTCATCTTCACTTCCCCTCTCAACTTATTGTATTTGGTCTGGTTCTCCCTTGAAGAATTTACCTGACCTGCATCATACACCCTCTTTTTGTTTCATCATCTTCTCTATCTCCCTCGTCATCCAAGGAGCCCTTGCTTTGGTTCCCTTCTCCTTCCCTCTTGTTGGAATGTACCCAGCCTGTACTTGGAACATCTCCGCCTTAAAGATCACCCATTGTTCCATTACAGTTTTACCTGTCAGTCTTTGGTTCCATTTTACTCTGGCTAGATCTTTTCGCATCCCACTGAAGTTAGTCTTATTCCAGTTTAGAAGTTCCACTCTTGATTGTTCCTTGCTCCTCTCCATTGCTAATCTAAATCTTATGATACGATGATCACTCGTACCCAAGTGTTCTCCCACAGACACTTGGTCGACCTGGCCCACCTCATTCCCCAGCACCAGATCCAGCAATGCCTCCTTCCTAGTTGGGCCAAGAACATATTGGTCAAGGAAATTCTCCTGAACACATTTCAGAAATTCCTCCCCCTCCTTTCCCTTTATCCTAGCATTATCCCAATCGATATTTGGGTAATTAAAGTCCCTCAATATCACCACTCTATAGCTCTTGCATATCTCTGCGATTTCCCTGCAGATTTGCTCCTCTACCTCCCTCCCTCTATTTGGAGGCCTATAGAATACCCCCATTAGCGTGATCATACCCTTTTTGCTCCTCAACTCTAACCAAATGGATTCTGTCCTTGTTTCCTCAAGAACATCCTCCCTTTCCAACACTACAATGTCTTCCTTAATCAGTACTGCCACCCCACCTCCCTTTTTTCCTTCCCTATCTTTTCTGAACACCTTGTACCCTTGAATATTAAGTGCCCAGTCCTCACCGTTTTTAAGCCACGTTTCCGTTATTGCCACAACATCATATTGCCACATGGCTAATTGTGCTTGTAGTTCACCAACCTTATTCACCACACTTTGTCCATTTTTGAATTTTTCGTAGTCTTTCTTAGTCTGCTCCTATCTAATATGGTACTACTTCTGCCTCTAGTACTACTTTGCTCTCTAGTACTATCCAACACACTCCTTTTATGCACCTTATTCCTCTTTTCTACTCTTATGCTGGTTCCCATCCCCCTACCAAGCTAGTTTAAACCCTCCTCAACAGCACTAGCAAACCTCCCCGCGAGAATATTGGTCCTGGATCTGTTGAAGTGTAACCCATCGGCTTGTACAGGTCCCACCTTCCCCAGAAATGGTCCCAGTGCCTCAGGAATCTAAAGCCCTCCCTCCTGCACCATCTCTTCAGCCACACATTCATCTGTTCTATCCTCCTATTCCTGTACTCACTAGCACGTGGCACCGGGAGTAATCCGAAGATTACTACCTTTTGAGGTCCTGCTTTTTAATCTCTTTCCTAGCTCCCTATAGTCTGCCTGCAGGACCTCATCCCTCTTTCTGCCTGTTACAATTTTAAAGGGGATGCAGGAACAGAGAGACCTGGAGGTGTATGTACGCATATCTTTTGAAGATGGCAGGACAAGTTGAGAAGGCTGTTTAAAAATGCATATGGGATCGTTGGCTTTATTAATGGAGGCATAGAGTACAAAAGCAAGGAGGTTATGCTAAACCTTTATAACATACTGGTTAGGCCTCAGCTGGAGTATTGCATTGTGTTCAATTCTGGGCACCACACTTGAGGAACATAGGAACAGGAGTAGGCCATTCAGCCCCTCGAGCCTGTTCCGCCATTCAATGAGATCATGACTGACCTGCGACCTAACTCCATATACCCACCTTTGGCTCATATCCCTTAATACCTTTGGTTAACAAAAAGCTATCACTCTCCGATTTAAAATTAATAATTGATCTACCATCAATTGCCATTTGCGGAAGAGAGTTCCATACTTCTACCACCCTTTGTGTGTAGAAGTGTTTCCTAATTTCACTCCTGAAAGGTCTGGCTCTAATTTTTTGACCATGCCCCCTAGTTCGAGAATCCCCAACCAGTGGAAATAGTTTCTCTCTATCTAACCTATCTGTTCCCCTTTAATATCTTGAAAACTTTGATCAGATCACCCCTTAACCTTCTAAACTCTCGGGAATACAGCCCTAATTTGTGTAATCTCTCCTCGTAACTTAATCCTTGAATCCGGGTATCATTCTGGTAAACCTTCATTGCACTCCCTCCAAGGCCAATATATCCTTCCTAAGTTGTGGTACCCAGAACTGCTCACAGTACTCTAGGTGTGGTCTAACTAGGGTTAGGAAGGATGTCTAGGCCTTAAAGAGGATGCAGAAGAGATTTACGGGATTGGTACCAGGGATGAGGGACTTCAGTTATGTGGAGAAACTAGGGTTGTTCTCCTTTGAGCAGAGAAGGTTCAGAGGATATTTGATCGGCGTGTCCAAAATCATGAACGGTTTTGAGAGAGTTTCTCCTTATTTACTATCGGATGGTCGTAAAAACCATCTGGTTCATTAATGTCCTTTTAGGGAAGGCAATCTGGCCTATATGTGACTCCAGACCCACAGCAATGTGGTTGATTCTTAACTGCCCTCTGAAATGGCCTAGCCACTCAGTTGTAACAAACTGCTATAAAACACAATAATAAGAATGAAACCATATGGACCACCCGGCATCGACCTCAGCCAGGACCACTTGGCTCTAGACCTCATTATAGCCTTGGTCCAAACATGGACAAAGGAGCTGAATTCCAGAGGTGAGGTGAGAGGGACTGCCCTTGACATCAAGGCAGCATTTGACCAAGTGTGGCATCAAGGAGCCCTAGTAAACCTGAAGCCAATGGGAATCGGGGGGGAAAGCACTCCACTGGCTGGAGTCATACCTAGCACAAAGGAAGATAGTTGTGGTGGTTGAAGGTCAATCATCACCGCCCCAGGACATCGCTGCAGGAGTTCCTCAGGGCAGTGTCCTAGGCCCAACCATCTTCAGCTGCTTCATCAATGACCTTCCCTCCAACATAAGGTCAGAAATGGGGATGTTCGCTGATGACTGCACAGTGTTCAGCGCCATTCACAACGCCTCAGATAATGAAGCAGTCCATGCCTGCATGCAACAAGACCTGGACGACGTTCAGGCTTGGGCTAATAAGTGGCAGGTAATATTCGCGCCACAGTAGTGCCAGGCAATGACTATCTCCAACAAGCGAGAGTCTAACCACCTCCCCTTGACATTCAACGGCATTACCATCGTCGCATCCCCCAGCATTAACATCCTTGTGGCAACAAGAGCAGGTCAGAGGCTAGGTATTCTGCGGCGAGTGTCTCACCTCCTGACTCCCCAAAGCCTTTCCACCACCTACAAGGCACAAGTCAGGAGTATGATGGAATGCTCTCCACTTGCCTGGATGAATGCAGCTCCAACAACACTCAAGAAGCTCGACACCATCCAGGACAAAGCAGCCCGCTTGATTGGCACCTCATGCAACAGCTTAAACATTCACTCCCTCCATCACCGGCGTACTGTGCAAGATGCACTGCAGCAACTCGCCAAGGCTTCTTTGGCAGCACCTCCTAAACCCACGACCTCTACCACCTAGAAGGACAAGGGCAGCAGGCGCATGGGAACACCACCACCTCCAAGTTCCCCTCCAAGTCACACACCATCCTGACTTGGAAGTATATCGCCGATCCTTCATCGTCGCTGGGTCAAAATCCTGGAACTCCCTACCTAACAGCACTGTGGGAGTACCTTTGCCACACGGACTGCAGCGGTTCAAGAAGGCAGCTCACCACCACCTTCTCAAGGGCCATTAGGGATGGGCAATAAATGCTGGCCTTGCCAGTGACGCCCACATCCCATAAACAAATTTAAAAAAAATGGGTCGGTAACCAGAGGACGCAGATTTAAGGTGATTGGCAAAAGAACCAGAGGCGACCTAAGGAAATATTTTCTAACGCAGTGATTTGTTGTGATCTGGAAGGGCGGTGGAAGCAGATTCAATAATAACTTTTAAAAGGGAATTGGATAAATACTTGAAGGGGGAAAATTACAGGGCTATAGGGAAAGAGCAGGGGAGTGGGACTAATTGGATGGCTCTTTCAAAGAGACGGCACAGGCATGGTGGGCCAAATGGCTTCCTTCTGTGTTGTATGATTCTATGAATCTATAATAAGCTGCAGCAACAGATGACTAATGGGGATGGATGTCTCTCAGATTTAACCTGGTAGTGGCTGGGAGCATAGAAAGACAATTGTAGTGGGGTGTCAATTGGCAAATTGTAGATTTCCCATAGTCTACTACATACTGCAATAAGTGACAATGAACCCTGCCTTTGAACTTGGAACAGCCTTTCAGATGATGATGATTCTATCTGGGAGGGAGATTTGTTTGCAGGAGAAGTGATATATGTAAAGCTTTGTAGCTGATGTTCACTAGGTCATTTTGGATCAACTAGTTGATCAAGGGCATAAACTAAAAATCTGACTTGCTTTGCCTCCTTGTCTCAAAATAGATAAGTAGACATAATTATTTTAAATATACACAATGTTGAGGTGTGAGACTGGCTTAGTTTTTGCCCACTGCCTAACTGTGACTGTCTGTTCTTCTGTATGCAGTGACAAAGCAAAGAGAACTAAAATAGTTTTGATAACATCCCTTGGGTTATTCATTAAACTCGAGTAACATAAAAGGGCAAACACACTTACTCCAGCGAGTGTTGTGATAAAGTGATTGTCCATGACTTGATGCCTGTGTTCTGTGAGAAAGATGTGTACTTGGGTCAAAAGTTTGTGATGTATCATAAGAGGCCGGCTTCTCAACTTGGCTTGGGTGACTGTCTTCAGTCTGCCACATCTCTTGTGCACCACACAATAGACAGTTTTGCTCTGATAGGTTATGATTCAGATGTGGTATAAGCTCATCATTCATTGGTTTCCATGAGCTTTGATGCAATTAGCAGGAGAGATCCTGATTGGTAGTTTTCACACTTTTATTCCTTCCTGTTTGCTGTTTTCTGCTCAAATGGGACAAAACGAAGTTAATAGGGACAGTCAAAGTGGATGAGGCATGGAAGCTACTAGTTGCTCAGTTATGCTTCGTTTTCTTGTAACTGACCTCAATTCATAGAATCAGAGAGTGGTTACAGCATGGAAGAAGGCCATTCGGCCCGTCGAGCCCATGCTGGCTCTCTGCAAGAGCACTTAAGCTAGTCCCACTCCCTTGCCTTTTCCCTGTAGCCCTGCAAATTTCTTTCCTTCAGATACTTATCCAGCACCCTTTTGAAAGATGTGATTGAATCTGCCTCCACCGCCCTTTCAGGCAGTGCATTCCAGATCTTAACCACTCGCTGCATAAAAGAGTTTTTTCTTACGTCGCCTTTGTTTTTTTTGCCAATCACCTTAAATCCGTGTCCTCTGGTTCTTGACCCCTCTGCCAACGGGAACAGTTTTCCTCTATCTACTCTGTTCAAACCCTCATGATTTTGCACACCTATCAAATCTCCTCTCGACCTTCTCTGCTCCAAGGAGAACAACCCCAGCTTTTCCAGTCCATCAATGTAACCGAAGTCCCTCATTCCGGGAATCATTCCCGTAAATATTTTCTGCACTAAGGCCTTCACATCCTTCCTAAAGTGCGGTGCCCAGAATTGGACACAATACTCCAGTTGGGGCTGAACCAGTGTTTTATACAGGTTCTTCATAATTTCCACACTTTTGTACTCTATATCTCTATTTATAAAGCCCAGGATCCCGCAAGCCTTTTTAACTGCTTTCTCAACCTGCCCTGCCACCTTCAACGATTTGTGCACACATACCCCCAGGTCTCTCTGTTCGTGCAACCCCTTCAGGGTTGTACCCTTTAGTTTATATGTCCTCTCCTCATTCTTTCTACCAAAATGTATCACTTTTCTGTGTTAAATTTCATCTGCCACGTGTCTGCCCATTTCTCTAACCTGTCTGTCTTCCTGAAGTCTATCACTCTCCTCCTCACTGTTCACTATATTTCCAAGTTTTGTGTCATCTGCAAATTTTGAAATTGTGCCCTGTACGTCCAAGTCATTAATATATATCAAGAAAAGCAGTGGTCCTAGAAACGATCCCTGGGGAACACCACTATATACCTTCCTCCAGTCTGGAAAAACAACCGTTCACCATTACTCTGTTTCCTGTCACTTAGCCAATTCAGCTGATTGGAAAATTTGGTAGCTAACAATAGATTTTGGATGACATTTTAGCAACTTGATCTTATCCTCTGCAGTGTGGCATATGCCTCTGTCTTTTTCGGAGTGTGGTTAGGCCTCAGTTTGGAGCTTCCAGTGATGGTATGCTTGTTTATGCTGAAAGTGATGTTTGGGTGATCTGTTGCCTTTTCTAGATAAGTGGCACTTGAAACAGCTGCTTTTTAATACGCACAATGAAGCTGGTTTTGGGAAATATGTTAAAGCAAATCAAGCCTGTGGTCAGAACACCAGCCTTCCTGTCTAAAACTGAAATGTCATTAAGGCTTCTTGTTTGACATTTCAGTGCCAAATTGTCTTCGATATCAGCACTGAGTATCCCCCATTGGCTCTTGCCTCCAATAGGGTAAGTATTGGGGAGTCGGGGGTGGTGGGTGGGGGGGGGGCGTTGCTGGCAGGCGGTGATGTGCTTCAGGTTCTGCCCTCCCCCTGGAGTCAAAATCTGTACTCCCATTGAGCACCGAGCGATGGGGAAGTGCCTGTGATGTTGCGAGCTTGTGCACCAGTTATGGACAAGTCTCATTAAGACCCTAGATTTCATGCAAAAATATTTTAAGGGGGCATAGCTCCATAATGCAGTATTTATGCCAACTTTGCCTTTTTTCTCTCCAGTGCCGTTTGGAATGGCAGCAAGGGAAGTTCCTTGGACACAGCAGTTCATAAAGTGGCAAAACCTTTTTTTTAATGCTTACAGTATTTTTAGTGCATTATTGCCATTATTACAGATTTTTTAACATTGTTGATTCAATTTTATCCATATTAGAAAAACTTTGGGGGATGGGGCAATAGTTTTTACTCTGGTTTTTAAAGTGCCAATATTTTGTGGTTTTGGTTGTACAATATGATAGCATGCTGGAGATCAGCAGACCTTAGACCCCATGTGCAGACATTGGTGCACCGTGCTTTCAATGACTGAGGACAACTGCCTCTGCTTCCTGTGGATAACAGGATACCAGTTGCAGAGCATTACCATCTACAGCAAGCACACCTGCAAACGAGTTGCAGCACAGAGACAGCACTTCCCTTAACTGTTTTGCTGTGGCCCATTGGCGGCTAGCACTGCAATATCCGCTAATCCGCTCACAAATCAAACAGGTGTCCAATACAGCTGTCCGCATGGCCTGCACTTGTACTCATTTCCTATGGAATTGCATGACACAGCTGCCCAATGTTACCGCACTGTCGCATTTCCCAAAATAGAAGATGTTGATGATGGGTGCCACCTACCCAACCTGAAGTCCATCCTGGGTGTCGGTAAGTGTTATTACAGCAGGTTGATGTACAAAGCCCATGGAAAATGCATGTAGAGTCATAATGGCACAGAAGGCCGCCATTCGGCCCATCGAGTCCGTGCCGGTGCTCTCGTGCAATCCAGTCAGTCCCATTCCCCTGCTCTGTCCCCGTAGCGCTGCTTCCCTCAAGTGCCTATCCAGTCTCCCCTTGAAAACATTGAGTGTCTCCGCTTCCACCACTTCCGTCGGCAGCGAATTCCAGGTCATCACCACTCGCTGCGTAAAAAAGTTATTCCTCACATCCCCCCCTGTATCTCTTGCCCAAAACCTTAAATCTGTCCCCCCCCCTAGTCCTTGTACCATCAACTAGTGGGAACAGCCTTTCCCCGTCTAGCCTATCCAAACCTGTCATAATCTTGTACACCCCTATCAAATTACCCCTCAACCTCCTTTGCTCTAATGAAAACAAATCCAGCTTCTCCAACCATGTGTGGCAAGACTACTTTTTTGCCTCTCCTTCACCCTTCCTCATATGCAGCCTCTGGAAAGGCTGACAAATATTAAAAATTAAACAGACAAAAATTTAATTTTTAAAATAAGAAATTGTCCCTCTACCCTCTCCCAAATGCCACAGCTTTATCTTTAAGTGATTGCATATCTCTAATTTTCCCCAGCAGCCTTTGGGGCTACCAGGCCATGCCTCATCATCTGGCGCACTCCATAACGTGCTTCCAGCACTCTAGGTGTGCATAGAATTTATTTAAATTATACTACAGTCAGTTGTTTACTGTCTGCATCTGATGCTCAGTGGTCCCATAATATCGCTTGTTGTCACAAGTTTTATTTTATTTCGAAGCAAAGGATTTTTGAATTGTGATTCCCTTTTGTGTACAAGTCTATCCACCATCTGGATTCGTGGTGTTTCCAAAGATAAATATACATATTTAGACTTTCTTATGAGCACTTCATGTACAGATTGACACAACAACAGCTTGCATTTATATAGCGCCTTTAACATAGCAAAATGTCCCAAGGCACTTCACGAGCGATATCAATCAAAATTTGACATCGAGCCAAAGAAGGAGCTATCCAGACAGATGACCAAAAGCTTGGTCGAAGACGTAGGTTTTAAGGAGCGTCTTAAAAGAGGAAAGAGAGGCGGAGAGGTTTAGGGAGGGAATTCCAGAGCTTCGGGCCAGGCAGCTGAAAGCACGGCCGCCAATGGTGGAACGATTAAAAGCAGGGAAACGCAAGATGCCTGAATTGGAGGAGCGCAGAGATCTCAAAGGCTTGTAGGACTGGAGGAGGTTAGAGATGGGGAAGGGTGAGGCCATGGTGGGATTTGAAAACGAGGCGTTGCCAGACTGGGAGCCAATGTAGGTCTGCAAGCACAGGGGTGATGGGTGAGCGGGGCTTGGTGCGAGTTAGAATACAGGCAGCAGAGTTTTGGATGAGCACAAGTTTATGTAGGGTGGCAGATGGGAGCCTGGCCAGGAGAGCATTGGAAGTCAAGTCTAGAGGTAACAAAGACATGGATGAGGGTTTCAGCCGCAGATGAGCTGCGGCAGGGGTGGAGTCGGGCGATGGTACGGAGGTGGAATTAGGGAATCTTGGTGATGGAGCAAATATGTCGTCTCAAGCTCATCTCGGGGTCAAACTCAACACCAAGGCTGTGAATGGTCCAGTGTGCATGTACAAAAGACTATGTTCAAGGCCTCGGTAATGACTGCCTGCTTACTGATGTGCTTGCCTGTTGTCTGGAAGTAGTGAGCTCGTGCTTCCTGGTGCAGGTATCATTATTCCTTTGTAGCTTGAATCCGTTATGATGCTTTTGATGGGGGTGTTTTTTTTTGGGGGGTGGGGGAGAGAGAAGTAAGAGAGGATCAGATACTTAGTACAATTTTGATCTTGAGATTAATAGCTGTTGAAAGATGCTGCAGCAGTTGTTGATGCCAGCTTAGGTTGACATCACTGAAACATGGGAAGGCACTCATGAGCAGTCAGAAACTTGAGTATCCGAGACAGAAATGAATGCATGGGTGACATTACACCATTGAGGGTATTAAATTTAATTGGATAGAGTATTTCAATGCCCTTTGTGCTCCTAAATAGATTTGGATGTTAATTAAAAGTATGTATTTTTAAAAAAAATTCATTTTATATAAAAACTTAATGCACTTTACCTTCTTTTGTTCTATGTTAAACTTGAATTTGACTTGATGTTTCATTTTTGGATTAGTTTCCTGTAAAATCAACTTCAATCAATGGCTAAATATAATTTTCTACAATAAACTTGACCTTTTCTCTCAAATTACCACCATTTTCAATAAGAAGTTAATGAATTTGTACTGATTTGTATAGAAGAGGTAATATGCTTATAATCTATGGTGCAAATGCATGTTAGTGGTTGCTTGTGATTGGTTTAATGCCTTATTTTGTAAATCATTTTGTGCCCACCTACTAAATGTATTTTTATGCATGATTGTTAATTCAGGCTTTAGAGGCCTTGTGTGCGTTTCATAGCTTAAAACCAAGGAATATATATTGAATGCATGTACTGTACTGACATTAACTGAAGAAATAGTCCAGCGCTAGATTTAAATATAGAGTAATGGGGATCCAGCTACTGCAAGGTATTCTAACAGACTTTTGGTATTCTGCTCAAGTGGTAAATATTATCTGAACACATAACTGCTTTGTGCCCTTGTTTGTCTAAAATTGTGATTTGTTGTGGTCAAAGTTGAGAGGTTTTCAGCACTGGGTAATGGAACACTTTCACTGGGCTTTGGGCACACACTACCAGCATCGAGCATTTTCAGATCAGATACAGCAAGAGCCAAATGTAGAGTAGACTTTATCCCAGTGACACATTTGTCATCAAATCAGTTATACTGTAGCTGAACCAGGTTGCTTTTCAGTGCTGGATTGTAGCCAGTTTTCTGTTTGGGCCCTGAACTCACCAGGAACTGCATTGAGACTGCTCCAGTGCTTTTTCGCACTGGATTCTTTGAGGTGGAAGAGATGAGCACCTCCCCTGCTAGGCTGGACCTTAACCTAGTTCCCAAATATGAAAGTTTTCTAAGTCAAATATGCTACCTACTAACCCCCCCCTGTCTTTATATTTACAGTTGTGACTGTGTGGTGTACATTATATCGTATAATCTGTACTCTAAAAATAAAACTGCGCACCTATGTATATTATACAATAATCTGGTTTCTTGTGTCAAGAACATGTTGGCCTTGAAATTGCGGTGTCTGTGATGGCATACTCCTGAGTACGCCGTCTTATTCCCTTTGAAATGCCCCACAAGTTCCGGATTTCCGCATGCGCGAAATCCGGGACTTGCAGCCTGTCAATGTACGCCTTGACAGGCCATCCACGGGCTGTCTGAAAAAGCAATCGCTGGCGCAGAGTTGGGCTTTTTGCCCAGTGACTGGCCAGCAATTGCCCACGTAAGTCTCACAGTTGATGCAAGCAGGCGTAGGGGATATCTAATGTTTAAATTAAACACTTTTATATCTTAAATTATCCACATACACTTTATTAAATTAGGTTATTGGCCCAGATTACAGTCTTAATGTATAAAATTATCAAAATTTTTTTTGTTGAGGTTGGTACAATGAAGATACATATGAATAAAATTCAATTTCTGTAAATTGTATAATTATAGGTTTCAGGATTACATTGCATCTCATTAGGGGATTCCCTACACCTCCGACCGCAATTTCTAGGCCATAGTGTAGACACGTTCAGGAGTTCCAGTAGGTGGGTTTCCTGCCCAGTGAGTTAGGTTAAAATTACACCCACCCCCCTTGCCAAGTGTGTCTCTTCCTGATGATGATGATGATGATGCTTTTTTGGGTCATCTTTTTAAACAGAAATTTTGTTAACCCCATCTTTTTGACAAGTTTCAGGAGTAATTTGTTACATTTAAATAACACTATTTATATTGGAGGTTGGGGGTACATTTATCCCAAAATATGAGCTCAGTTTATCACAATAACTCTACTGGGTCCTGAAATTGGTGACATAAGCTACATTCACCTGCTGTCAATGTAGACACATCAGTTAAATGCCCAACTTCTGCTTACCTGCTTTCTTTCCTGATGTGGAGTTTATCAACAGTGTGTGATGCCGGTGACCCTGTGCGTGCCTTGAATTTTGATTAAAATTTGAGCGAATTTGAACAATGTTGCAAATGTCAGTTATGTTGAAATTCATTTTGCAGCGTTAACTAATAATGTTCTTAGATCCTGTGTAATCTTCATGTTCGTGATAACTATGTTGCCTTTGGCTGTTTGGGTAACATGAGCATGGCATCAGTAACTCTTCAAGGTTTTCATTTCTTTACAAAAAGGCAGAAGGAAGTTAGAACAGCAACATACTGTCAAAAATAGGCTATTTTGTACAAAATGACGATTTTTTTTTAACAATGGTTTGAATGTGAACCCACAGACTGGCTGCCAGTTTCAAGTACATTCATAAAAGGCAGTCAGAAAGATTAACTGTAGTCGTCTGACATTGTACGCTACACAGGCATTGTTCTCTGTCTATATATGCTTTGCCGATTCGTATTCCTTCACTTCACCTGACGAAGGGGCAGCAGCTCCGAAAGCTTGTGATTTCAAATAAAACTGTTGGACTATAACCTGGTGTTGTGCGACTTCTCACTTTTATTCATTTAAGGAAGTACGTCACATTGTAATAACTCTGCAGGGCTTGGGCCAGTAACTTCTGTAAAGTGTTACCTGGAGGTTGGGGATGGGGTTGCGCATTGTTGTATCAAAGGTTCGGTGCCTGCCATTATTGGGTTGTGGAGAAAGAAGCAGTTACTGCCCAGGTTCCACACCTACAATAAGTGGGAGCACTGTTAAATGGAGTGTTCCATTAATTCATGTTGTGGTTAGAAGAATGAAGGAATGCACTCTCTCTCTCATTTTATGGTGAGCTGGGCTGCTTGAGGAATTCCTGGTATCTGTTGTATAGCTAGCAAACATTTGACCAAATTGCTGACCACTCAACTTCCCTTCCTGGCCGCCATGTTAGCTGATCTTGTTAACTGTTCCCTCTCCTCAGGTGCTATCTCCCTTTCCTTCAAATCTGCTGCCATCACCCCCCCCCCCCTTCAAAAAACCCACCCTTGACCCCTCTGACCTTGCAAACTACCGCCTCATCTCCAACCTCCCTTTTCTCAAGTCCTTGAACGTGTTGTCGCCTCCCAAATCCGTGCCCATCTTTCCCGCAACTCCATGTTTGAGCCCCTCCAATCAGGTTACTGCCCCTGCCACAGCACTGAAATGGCCCTTATCAGTGTCAGAACACCCTATGTGACTTTTAAAAATTTGTTCCTGGGATGTGGGCGTCACTGGCAAGGCCAGTATTTATTGCCCATCCCTAATTGCCCTTGAGAAGGTGGCGGTGAGCCGCTGCAGTCCTTGTGGTGAAGGTACTCCCACAGTGCTGTTAGGGAGGGAGTTCCAGGATTTTGACCCAGGGACGACGAAGGAATGGCAATATATTTCCAAGTCAGGATGGTGTGTGACTTGGAGGGGAACTTGGAGGTGATGGTGTTCCCATGCGCCTGCTCCCATTGTCCTTCTAGGTGGTAGAGGTCACGGGTTTGGGAGGTGCTGCCAAAGAAGCCTTGACGATTTGCTGTAGTGCATCTTGTAGATGGTACACACTGCAGCCACGGTGCGTCGGTGGTGGAGGGAGTTAATGCTTTAAGGTGGTGGATGGGGTGCCAATTAAGCGGGCTGCTTTGTCCTGGATGGTGTCGAGCTTCTTGAGTGTTGTTGGAACTGCACTCATCCAGAATCATCTGCAATGGCTTCTCTTCCCACTCCTGCACAGTTACTTCTAGAAACTCCCAAGGATCTATCCTTGGCCCCCTCCTATTCCACATCTACATGCTGCCCCTTGGTGACATCATTCTAAAACACGTCAGTTCCACGTGTGAGCTGACAACACCCAACTCTACCTTACCACCACCTCTCTCAACTCCTCCACTTCCTCTGTTTTGTCACGCTGCTTGTCCGACATCCAGTCGTGGATGAGCAGAAATTACCTCCAACTAACTATTGGGAAGACTGAAGCCATTGTCTTTGGCCCTCTCCACGAATTCCGTTCCCTACTCATCAATTCCATCCCTCTTCCTGGTCACTTAGAGGGTGAGCCAGACCGTTCGCAACCATGGCGTCCTATTTGACCCTGAGATGAGCTGTCGACTACATATCTGCGCCATCACCAAGACCGCCTACTTCCACCCCTGCCTCAGCTCATCTGCTGCAAGAAACCTCACCATGCCTTTATTACTTCTAGACTTGGCTATTCCAATGCTATCCTGGCCGGCCTCCTATCTTCCACCCTCCATAAACTTGAACTCATTCAAAACTCTGCTGCCCGTATCCTAACTTGCACAAAGTCCCGTTCACCCATCGTCCCTGTGTGCGATGACCTACATTGGCTGCCGGTCTGGCAACGCCTCGATTTTTAAAAATTCTCATTCTTGGGCTGCCTGGGCCCTAAGCTCTGGAATTCCCTCCCTAAACATCTCTACCTCTCTTTTTCTCTACTCCTTTAAGGCGCTCCTTAAAACCTACCTGTCACCTGTCCTAATTGCTCATGTGGCTTGGTGTCGAACTTTGTTTGATAATGCTCCTGTGAAGCGCCTTGGGATGTTTTACAAGTTTAAAGGCGCAATATAACTGCAAGTTGTTGTTGACCAGCTAATGACTGTCCTCCTTGGGGGTAGTGGGAAGTAGGGCTGAGTTGGCTCTAATGGCCTGGTGATGAAAGGTTAGAACAGAGTCAGTTCTCCATGGCAGACTTGGTAATCTGCTGAGAGTCAGATGGGTTCCTAGAAATCCAGGTCCTATTGAGAATTGACCAGCCAACTTGGTTCATTAATGGAGAAGGAGACCCATCATGGGAGAATGGGGTTCTTCCCATTCTACTGCAGATAACCTTACAGGTCAATTACCTAATTGGTAGGGTGATCCTGCTTCTTGGCAGTTCCAAAGACTTGGCTCTTTGGACTTGGGCAAGTATAATATGTTCCTGCAGTGAGAAAATGTGCACTCCATAGCTGGTAAATAGAAACTCCAAATGTGTGAAATTCTCAGTAGCTTGGTTTGGAGACTCTTAGAAAGGTAGATGGTGCATTTATATAGCAGCCTTCACACCATCAGGGCATCCCCAAATGCTACACAGCCAGTGAATTATTTTGAAGTGCAGTTACTGTTGTTGGCAAATCCAGTAGCCCATTTATGCACAGCAGGGGCCCACAATTATCCATTAGATAAATGAGCAGCTAATCTGTTTTTGGTGTTTGTTGAGGGATAAATATTGGTGAGAGCATTGGAAGAAATCCCCTGCTGATCTTCAAGTAGTATCTTGGGATCCTTTATGTCCATCTGAGCAGGCATCTGTTTGTCTCTTTCAAAAGACAGCACTTCAGTATTGCACTGAAGTGTCAACCTACATTTTGTGCTCAAACCTGGAGTGGGGATTGAACCCATGACCTTCCGACCAAGAGGCAAGTTTTGTACCACTGAGCTAAGCTGACATTTGAGCACAGTGCTGAGATTCGCATTGTCAAACACCTGGCTGGCCAGCCATGAAAAAAATCACACTATTGTGTCACAGACATGTACATTGATCAGGAGAAGAGTACATTTTTTTTGAAGTCCTTTTTTTCTCATAAGGTGCTGTTGGAATGCAGAGAACCATTTCGATAGTTTGACTTTTACATTCTTAGTTCTGTATTTTGGTAATTAGCATTTATTGGTCAGTGAGATGAACAAAACACTTTGCTTTTCAGTCTTGCAGAAGGGTTAAAGATGGGGTTTCTGCATCGAGCAGAGGGTGAGGATCAAGGTCAGATTGTACAACCATTTGTGAAATTCCAAAAAGCAAGATTCATGACTAATGTTGCTTTAGGCAGTAGTAGTATTGCTATGGCCTGGTGAATTTTGTTAACTGTACCAAATCAAGTCACATTGCATATGTATAATGGGCTAAAACGTCTTTACTGTGTCTTTCCATATTTTTTTATTCTCTGATTTATGCACCGATTTTGTAGAAAGTTAAGCTAATCTGAAATTATCACTAACTAATCTTTGCCCCATATTACTGCGTAGATTGTCTGCAACAAGAAAGTGTTGAAATGAACACTGATGATCAAATGTTCAGATAGTTAGAAGGTTTAACAATTTGGCTCATTACCTTGGACTATTGGAACAGAATTCTTGAAAACATTTTTAATCAATAGTTCATTGTTGGACATTTTGTAATTGTGTATTTTCTTTGAAGAAAAATACTTTTGAACCTATAACGGTTATAGAAATGGTACTGTCTTCCTGATTGCAATGCTCTTTTAGTTTTTACTGAAGTAATAAATCTATATGTTGTAATAAGCTGACCTTGCTTGGAATTCAAATAGTGTTCACTTAGTAGACTAAAACTGCATTTCAGTACAGCATTCTGTTTTTGAAACTGTCAGCAGTCTTAAGTAGAACAAGATCTCAATGACTGTATCAAATGTACATATGATGCATTACAGCCTGTCTGTGCAGACTGCTTTGATGATGGATTGGCTAGTCTCTGTTTTTGATAACTAATGGATTAAGACTTTTAATCTGTATTTTCATCTGGAACGATTTTCCAAAAAAGGATGAATATTGAACTGAAAATATCTAAATATTACCACCTTTCTGTTTACATTGTCACTCTTGTATCCAGTTTTACTAGAGTGCCCACTGCAGTCCCCTACTCAAAAGTGGTTGTGTAACTTATTTCTGTTGAAATTTTTTGCAGATGTGTCATTGCCTATATATAAACTCTGGGATATTTTTTCAAGCTTCACTACTCTGTATGTGCACAGTGAAGTATTGATTGTTGTCAGGGAAAACTGGTATTTTTAACTGAAGTATTGGTGCATGCTACATTAGCAACGAATTTTAAAAATGACCATGAAAGGCATTTTATGGTATAATTTTGGTTTCAAAAACTTTCCATTGACTTGTTATAGTGTAAGAGTATACAAAGCAATGTGTAATTCAGGATTTATTTTGTGTTTTTGATCACAAATAACACTAATTGGCCTCTGGATTGTTTAATCTGTTTTGTGCCTCTTTTGTATAGGAGATTACTTGGCTGTTGGTGGGTGGGGGACATTGAGGGGTCATGATATTTAGTAACAATGTCACGAAAGGACTGGCTGATCTTTTCCTGTCAGTCAGTTTTGTATGTTTGTTTCACTCCAGCATTGCTGATAATGTTACCCAGCCAGTGGGTAATAGATATGTGTATATAATATCCATAATATATTAAACATTTTGGATCTGTGTGCATTGAAAATCCTAAGCTCCAACCAATTCTACTTCTTTGCTTCCTGAATTGCTGTCAGTTTTGCTATTTATAAATATCAATCCAAAGTATTTTATTCAAAAATAAGATTGAATATGTGACTTTAAAATTACATTGGGTCCCAATATCTGCCCTGCTTCACCTGGAGATTGCATATTGTCTTGACTCCATGTGTGAGATGCCATGGGCGATCTACTAGTATATAAGATGTCCTAACTCGCACCAAGTCCCGTTCACCTATCTCCCCTGTGCTCGTTGACCTACTTTGGCTCCCGCTTAAGCAACGCCTCAATTTTAAAATTCTCATCCTTGTTTTCAAATCCCTCCAAGGCCTCGCCCCTCACTATCTCTGTAATCTCCTCCAGCCCTACAACCCTCCGAGATCTCTGTACTCTGCCAATTCTGGCTTCTTGAGCCTCCCCAATTTTAATTGCTCCACTATTGGCGGCCGTGCCTTCAGCTACCGAGACCCTAATCTCTGGAATTCTCTCCCTAAACCTCTCTGCCTCTCTCTCCTCCTTTAAGACTCTCCTTAAAATCTACCTCTTTGACTAAGCTTTTGGTCATCTGCTCTATTATCTCCTTATGTAGCTCGGTGTCAAATTTTGTTAGATCACGCTGCTGTGAAGTGCCTTGGGATGTTTTACTTCCTTAAAGGCACTATATAAATACAAGTTGTTGTCTTCTGTTTTGCAAAATCATAGACCATTATAGAATTCAATCTTCAAAACACCAGTAAAAATCCCAGAATACCATTTAATAAAAATTGGTCTAATTCAGTCATTGTAAATCAATGGCCCTGATGTCATTGTTTACATGGCACTGCTTATCTTCTGACTTGCCATGCGCAATGCCACAGGAGATGTGCTAGTAATTTTCAAATGGTTTTAATATTCTGTGCTACAGAGCAGTTGGAATATTTAAGGAACAATTTTACTCTTCCAAAAAAGTAGTTAAAACTGCAGTACTTCCCCCTTTCCCCTCCCCCACCCCCAATTCCCCTTGAACAAATCTCTTAACAGGGTTGTTCATTTCTGAGCATTCCTCATGAATAGGTGAATCAATGCACCATAGATTGTGATACTGAACTATATAGATCTGATTTTAGATAGGTTGGTAGTGGGGAACAATTGCAGCTTGATGTCAGCATCTTCAGTTTAAATAGGGAAATACCCATCCAAGGTTCTTGCTCCAGATTAATATCAAGTGTATCTTGTTGGAAAGTGTGCCGGTGGGGACCTGGACTTGGACAGGGTCAGGCTTCGCTGTGATGAACCATCTGATTGAATAGCCTGCCAACATTTGTTGTCTAAGCTTGCACATGAATAGCCATTTTGAACAAGGTAATGGGGGTGGAGGAGGGAGCTACTTCTGCTGCTGGCGGAACTTCAGCTGAGTACCACTCATCAAGGGGGAGAGGGAGAAGACTAGAAAAGTAACTTTGTATAGCTGTGGTAAAATCTTTATGCACCTCTAAGTGTGCTAAAGTTAGTTTGTGTTTTACTGAAAAGGCGAGCTTATGAAATGTCCGTTGGGAAATAACTTGGACAACCCAATATTCATGAAGGAATAAAGCTTCTACTGAGAGGCACTTGAGAATATACGCCCCAGCACTGCGTCCTACATGAACTTGCTTGCCTTGACTGGTCAGATAACTGCATTTTAATGTGATGGTCCACCTTGAAGGAACAGAGCAAGGAATTTCTGCCTTGGTTCATGAGTTGGCTCTCTTATGGACTATGAATGTAGAAAAGTCTGTATTCCATGCTCTTGTGGAGGATGGTGGTAAGGGACCTACAAGAAAAGCAGTTGGTTCCAAATAATTTACTTGGTAGATGGCATGTAAATTATGTGCCTGAAATACAGAAGAGCACCCTTCTTATTGATCGACCAGTACTTAACACCATCATTAGTCCCTTTTCTTTATAGATAGCCTCTAGATATGATTTATGAATAGGAAAAGTTGCATGAATAAGTTATTTAAACCGCTGTTGCTGTAAATGATGTCATATGTTGTCCAAGTGACTTTCACTTTTCCTCTTGTGCCATTGATAAAGATACCTTCCCCATTCACACATGAACTCTTCCACATTGATAAGAGGTCCCATGTTTGCTTCATTATTATGTTATGTAGTCTTATGTAGAAGTTAGTAACTGGATTTAAACATTGCTGTAAATGTTAGAAATTGCTTTCTGCTTTGGGCAGATACTAATATCTTCCATTCCTGCCATTGAGTAGCTTCCATTCCTGCCATTGAGTAACAACATGGACGGCTGACCAGTATGCATAGATTCTGAGATTTTGGAGGGAATGTCTACACAACTGTGAAGCTCAGTCTTTCACATCAGCAATTGGAAAAGTTCACAGGAAGTTCAATGTAAGTGGATGGAAAGTCATTGGTGTGATTTTAGAGTTGGTTTAACATCTCCAATACTGGGATTTTATTTGTATAGTCCCTTGATGGACTTAACCTTTCTTTTGAGCTCATACTTTTGCTGTAAGAGCATGGCATGAGATAAGGCTAATTTGGCCCCACAAACCCTCTCCTTCTGGTTGTACTATTTACTGTGTCATGGACTTGCCCCACTCTTAACTATTCCCTGATCCTTCAAAAATGATCAAACAAAACTCTCCACCATTCAATTTTGGACTGATGCTATGTTCAGACCTCGGGTACAGCAGACATCATACCTTGTAGTGTATTTGCCACTTTATACTACTTCTATAACCTCAATTTCCCCCCACCCCCCAGATTTTTGTTTCCTTCCTTTCCTCATCTAAAGGCATCCACTGTTTGCTGGAGTAGGGTTTACAGGTGCAGGCAAATTTCAGAAAGATGCAAGAACTATAGAGTAGTGATAATGGGGGAACTTCAATTATCCTAATATAGACTGGGGAAAATAACAGTGTCGAGGGCAAAGAGGGTGAGGAATTCCTGAAATGTGTACAAGGGAACTTTCTTGATCAGTGTGTTTCTGGCCCAACGAGGAAGGAAGCGGTGTTGAATCTGGTTCTGAGGAATGAAGTGGGGAAAGTGGAATAAGTTTCAGTGGGGGAGCATTTGTGAAACAGTGATCACAATTTCATTAGGTTTAGAATAGTTATGGAAAAGGGCAAGGAACAATCAAATGTGAAAATACTCAACTAGAGGAGGGTTAATTTCATAGAGTTGAAAGGGTATGAGGCCCAGGTGGATTGGAATCTTTGAAGGTAGCAGGACAAGTTGAGAAGGCTGTTTAAAAAAGAATATGGGATCCTTGGCCTTATAAACAGAGGCAAAGAGTACAAAAGCAAGGAAGTTATGCTAAACCTTTATAAATCACTGGTTAAGCCCCAGCTGGAGTATTGTGTCCAATTCTGTGCACCACATTTTAGGAATGATATCAAGGCCTTGGACAGGGTGCAGAAGAGATTTTCTAGAATTATACCAGGGATGAAAGACCTCGGTTACATGGAGAGACTAGAAAAGCTGGGCTTGGTCTCCTTAGAGCAGAGAAGGTTAAGGGGAGATTTAATAGAGGTGTTCAAAACCCTTCATGATTTTGATTTGAGTAAATAAGGAAAAACTGTTTCCAGTGGCAGAAGGATTGGTAACCAGAGGACACAGATTTAAGGTGATTGGTAAAAGAACCAGAGGCGACATGACGAGAATTTATTTTACGCAGCAAGTTATGATCTGGAATACACTGCCTGAAAGGGTGGTGGAAGCAGATTCAATAATAATTTTCACAAAGGGAGTTGAATAAATACTTGAAGGGGAAAAATTTGCAGCGCTATGGGGAAAGAGCAGGGGAATGGGACTAATTGGATAGTGCTTTAAAAGAGCCGGCATGATTGGCTGAATGGCCTCCTTCTCTGCTGTATCATTTTATGATTCTAGGAGGGGACATATCCGTTTATACATCTAATGCATGTAAATTTTTGTTTGCTGTGTCTTCCGTTTCTGTCAACTAGAGGAGGCATTCTTGGATGTTGGTCTGTTCAGAGGTCATTGTGACCTTCTCTCATGATCTTTAGGAATGGGGAGAATCCCTGCTTGTTAACCGGGACTTCATTTTCAGCAGTCATCTGCACACTTGTTCTTAAGGTTTATAAAATATATGCTTTTAATAATATAGAATGTAAATGAGTGAATATGTAAACTCTACTTAGTATCTCATAGAAATCAGGGAATTCATTCTAAACCTGCATGCTAAATAATTTGCACAACCAAGAACCCTATAAACCCTTCAGTAATTGGACAGCAGGAAGTGACTTGTGGACATAACATTCATTTGAAAAATAATTTCTGCAGTGAGTTAATCTACATTTTTCTAGTGTGCTCTACATAAGGAGACCCATCTGCCCAGGGCAGGATTGAGCACAACCAAGATTAATTTGCATGTCTGAGATTAAACTGGATAAGAGCAATTCCTTTGGGAATGGTTTTTGGCCTGTAAGTTGGTAGCAGCAGAATATAGCCACTCAGTGAATGAGCCAGTGATGTAGGATTTTGGTCCCAAAAGGCATAAGTAAGTGGCTGAGCTGATCTGATATGAAGTTAATAGGACTCAAAGTAACTGTGTTTATATAGAATCTATACTTGTGTGGAATTGACTGCTCCAAGATTTTTTTGAGCAAAGTGGAGCACTGATACAGTTTTAAGCAGCAATTGTGGATGTAGATAAAACGCTTGCAGAATAGTCCCTGTACCTGAAGTGGCCATGAGCTTAAGTTGAGTTTCTTGAGTTTGGATAGTGCCTGGTTTAGGTCACATGATTACGATGGGTGGTCCGATTTTCCAGGCCCCCTTCACCAGCCTGAAAGTCAAGTGCTAATAGTTCTTATACTTTGTGATGGAGTTTGAACTCTTCATCTATTAAGTCCTTGAAGTTGTCTAGTATTCGCATCTTAAATAAGGAAAGAAAATGCTTTCAAAGCTTTGATTTAACGATTCTGTTCAGATGCTGACTGATCTGCTGTGCAGTCTACTCCTGATATTTTTGCACAAAAAAATTAAATTATCTAGTAATTTAAATGATTAATGTAAATAAGGAAAGTAGGAATTTAGTGCTGAAAAAATTGATCAGATAATTTGAATTAAAGAACTTTAAACTATGGACAATAAGCTGTATTTTAGCAATTTCTGTTTTTATTTTAGATTCAATGATTTACAATTTTTTCTTTGCACCCACTTTGTTGTGTCTAGACTTTGGTCTTGACATTTGTGCAAATCTGTTACACTTATTATTTTGCTTTTTGGTAACCTGAAACACTTTTCCTGATATTCTGATAATTGTGTTTGTTATTAATATTGATATAGTAGTGACTGCAATAATTCAGAGTTTATTTCAAGAGTATATAAAAAATGTAGTATGTCATAAGGTCTGTAGACATGAGAGATATTTATCTACATCACACATTATAAAGCAGTAAAAGACAATGGTATCTTTCAGAAATGCAGTGCGTCACCTAATGCTAATGTTTGATTACGTTTTGCATGTTGCAGCTGTGCACGTGAAGTGTACATATTGACAGCAGCGGTGGGCATTTAATATAATTCTTGACTCGGAACTCAGCGATTTTAATGGTGAGCTGCTGCTAACTTTGCAGCAGTATTTTTCTTTTGATCGTATTCTTTAAAAAAAACCAAAAAAAACAAAAAACATTTTTTTTAATTGGTGCGGTTTTTCTGAGTACAGGCGATTCACACAACCCATACAGTGCTAACAATGATCTGGGGTCTAGTTGCAACAATAATGTTCTGGTGTAAGTTCTGTTTCAGTTTGTACTGTACTAAGCCACAGTCTGGTCTACAACAATGACAACCTGCATTTATATAGTGCTTTTAACGTAGTAAAATATCCCACGGCACTTCACAGGAGCGTTATCAGACAAAATTGGTCACCGAGCCACATGAGATATTAGGACAGGTGACCCCTTGGTCAAATAGGTAGGTTTCAAGGAATCTTTTAAAGGAGGGGAAGGATGTCGAGAGGTTTATGGAGGGAATTGCACAACATCGGGCCTAGGCAGCTGAAGTCATGGCTGCCAGTCGTGGAGCGATGAAAATTGGGGATGCACAACAGACCAATAAACAGTTAGTGCATGGATTCCATGTAAAGAATGCATCTCTAAGGCAGGTTTGGCGACAAAATAAATGTACCATGCCAATCTTTTACTTTAATCGCTTGTGATTGGAATAACATTGGGCAGTTGCAATAAGTGAAAGAAGCTTAATTTATATAGTGCCTTATTATTTCCTGGACCTTCCCAAAAAAGCTTCACACACTATTTTTGGATTTGGAGCCATTGCTGGACGTTTGGAAAGGGTTGTTTTTAATCATTGTTGTCTTATTGGTGAATAAATTCTAAATCACAGCCCCAAGATCCACTCGATATACGTACAAATGAACAGGGATACAGATTCAACCGTGCTTATTCTCTTATCTGTTAACTTCATTTGTAATGGAATAACTGCTAAAATGAACTGCTTATTTACACCTTTGTGTTCGTCAGTAGCACTTAAATTTTAAACTTTAATGCGTTTTCTTGTGAATTAAATAGTTTGTTGATGCGGCGTTGCTGATTATTTCCTTCCAGTAAATTCCATTTCTTTGGCCAAGCAGAAACATTTTGCACGCGTATAAAAAGGGCAGGTTTGAAATTTGCTAGGGCAGCTTGAAAAGAACATGGCTGAAACTACATTGAATTCAAATTTTTTGTCAGTAATGCAAAGAAATGAAAGTGTGATACCCAGAGTGTTGGATGCCATTCATCGACATGCTGCCTGATAGTAATGTATGTGTAAAGTGCACTTAGTTACTGTAATACTGCATAACTTGAGCTGGGAAGTTCAAATTGTGTATAATTTATAGGAAATTGAAGAACACTTTGATCTTGGTATTCTATGACACCCTTAACCTTCCTCCCCCAGGTGCTCTTTCCTCCCTCGTGTGCTTCTATCTTTCTTTCTCCACCCCCCACAACAACAACTTTCATTTATATAGCGCTTAAACGTAGTAAAACATCCCAAGGTGCTTCACAGGTGTGTTATCAAACAAAATTTGACACCGAGCCACATAAGGGGATATTGGGGCAGAACAAAGAGGTAGGTTTTAAGGGGCATCTTAAAGGAGGAGAGAGAGGTAGCAAGGCAGAGGGGTTTAGGGAGGGAATTCCAGAGCTTAGGGCCTGGGCAGCTGAAGGCACAGCCACCAATGGTGGAGCGATTTAAAAATTGGGGATGCGCAAGAGGACCCCCTTCGTGCTCTGCTACCTTTTTCCCTGCCCCCACTTTAACTTCAAAAAAAAAAGCTGGGAAAATGAACAAATAGGCCAGGAAGCATTCAGCATATGTGAATAAAAAGGCAAGTGGGCAGGCGGATACGAGAGTGAGTAAGCAGGCTGGGATTCACTGTTTTGGCTCCAATACTGTACTTGGCAGCTGTAGTGCATCAAGTACAGTAGGAAGCCCGGCAGAGGATAAAACTGGTGGTTGGGGAAGAGCTCGGGTGGGGGAACAATTGCTTGCATTTATATAGCCGTACTCACTTCAGACAAACACCTGAATACTTGACATGGAGAAGGAAATAGACATCGAGAGAGAGAGAGAGAGAGAGAAAACAGATAGCATGGATAGGGAACAGGTTGGAATGAAGAGGTAGAATGGAGTTGGGGACAGGCTAAAAGAATGGCTGAATAGAAAAATCTTTAGTGGACTTTTGAAAGCAGGAAGGTGATGGGAATTTTTCAGGGCTCTGCTGGCTGAACATCAGCTGCCAATACTGGAGTGAGGAATGCAAGGAATAAGGAGACCACCAATGTCGGGGGTGCGAGCAGGGGCATATGACTAGAAGCTTACTGAGGTAGGGCAGGGTGAGACTATGGAGTCATTTAAAGGTGAGGGCAAGGATCATGAAGTTGATTTTGTAGGAGCGCAGGGAGTGAGTGAAGCCTGACATGAGAATCAAGGTGATGGAACTTTGGCGCTTTGAGGGGGACAAGGACGGGACAGTGGCAATCTGAATTAATTGCAGTTTATGGAGGGTAGAAGTGGAGAGACCATTAGTTAAAACTGAGCCTCTAGGTGAGAGAGGTACTAGTGGAGGTGTATCATATTATTATAGTATAAGATGGGTTTTGGTGACATAACGGGTGAGGGGGAAGAAGAGTCCGCTTAGGATCTGGCAATGCGACAAGGGTCAGCAGCATCAGACTTTCACTTCAGCCACTCTGAGGCGTGCCAAAACGAAGATTTTTGAGGAGGAGCTTAACATGAATTGCAGCCAATCTGGAGGAAGCAAGGCATCAAAGAAGCGGCCATCAAACCCCAATGCACATTATAATCCGCTAGATGCACGACTTTTAATTATATAGATAATTCTGTAACTCTGGAGAGTTTTTCTAATTTAAAACCTGTGGGTATGCAGCATCTAAATGTCAGTAGAAATGTTACCAGGTTTTTTTGTTCTAATGTTGGTGATCAAGGACCTATCAGGCACATAAACCATGTGCTTCACGTACTTTGCCAATGTTCAGTGTGGAACAAGCCGATGTGCTCATCTTTTTATGTGGATTATAAAGCAGTGTGGAGCTAATTGGCATAGTAGACCTTCTAGCCCACCATTAATCATTGGTGTTAGAAGTTTACACTTTGTGATTAGGAGAAAAGGGCAAGAGTTTTGTTCCAGTAATTGGCTTTTAGTCCCACTGTTGTCAGTGAGAGAAGTCATTGATGGAAGTGTTACCTCAATACCGTAAGAGAGGAGGACATTAATAAACTAGATTCTCTGAATGTATGGGCACAGCATTTTGTATGTACTCTAAAGGTGCATATTGTTCTCTATACAGTTGAGAATGTCCTATAAAATTAAGGACAGGGGATGTTTCTAATGTTACCAGAAAAATGTTTTACAATATATAAATGTTTTTGTGTTTCCTAGCAGTCTCTGGTTGCATTGCTCGTGGGAAAATTATATTTATTTATGTACTTAAAAAAAAAAAATCGACTAGGTACTGTTTCCAAGAGCCCCACTGCTGTGGGAGGTCTCTGGCTGAGAGGTGGTGGCTCCCTAGATAGAAGTAGTAGCCACTTGCTTTGAGCTAACAACTAAGCCAAGCTGAGCTCACCGCTGAGCCTGACCCCGAGCCCTGCTTCCTCCTCCCACCCACAGAGCCAGAGTGCCTGCCGCCTGGTGCAGAGTGACTATTAGTCTAGGACGTGGACGTAGTGTATTTAGACTTCCAGAAGGCATTCGACAAGGTGCCACATAAAAGATTATTGCTCAAGATAAAAAATCACTGGATTGGGGGGAATATTCTGGCATGGGTGGAGGATTGGTTATCTAACAGGAAGCAGAGAGTTGGGATAAATGGTTCATTCTCGGACTGGCAACCAGTAGCCAGTGGTGTTCCGCAGGGGTCGGTGCTGGGTCCCCAACTCTTTACAATCTATATTAACGATTTGGAGGAGGGGACCGAGTGTAACATATCAAAGTTTGCAGATGATACAAAGATGGGAGGGAAAGTAGAAAGTGAGGAGGACATAAAAAAACCTACAAGGGGATATAGACAGGCTGGGTGAGCGGGCGGAGATTTGGCAGATGCAATACAATATTGGAAAATGTGAGGTTATGCACTTTGGCAGGAAAAATCAGAGAGCAAGTTATTATCTTAATGGCGAGAAACTGGAAAGTACTGCAGTACAAAGGGACCTGGGGGTCCTAGTGCAAGAAAATCAAAAAGTTAGTATGCAGGTGCAGCAGGTGATCAAGAAGGCCAACGGAATGTTGGCTTTTATTGCTAGGGGGATAGATTATAAAAACAGGGAGGTATTGTTGCAGTTATATAAGGTATTGGTGAGACCGCACCTGGAATACTGCATACAGTTTTGGTGTCCATACTTAAGAAAAGACATACTTGCTCTCGAGGCAGTACAAAGAAGGTTCACTCGGTTAATCCCGGGGATGAGGGGGTGGACATATGAGGAGAGGTTGAGTAGATTGGGACTCTACTCATTGGAGTTCAGAAGAATGAGAGGCGATCTTATTGAAACATATAAGATTGTGAAGGGGCTTGATCGGGTGGATGCGGTAAGGATGTTCCCAAGGATGGGTGAAACTAGAACTAGGGGGCATAATCTTAGAATAAGGGGCTGCTCTTTCAAAACTGAGATGAGGAGAAACTTCTTCACTCAGAGGGTAGTGGGTCTGTGGAATTTGCTGCCCCAGGAAGCTGTGGAAGCTACATCATTAAATAAATTTAAAACAGAAATAGATAGTTTCCTAGAGGTAAAGAGAATTAGGGGTTACGGTGAGCGGGCAGGAAATTGGACATGAGGCTGAGTTCGGATCGGTCAGGGCCCTGTGGGTGGCGGAGCGTGCCCAGGTCCTGCTCCTACTTCTTGTGTTCTTATGTTCTAGTCTCACCAGGAATCAGCAACAGCCCCAGCCACAGGAATGGCTTCAATCGCGAAGTGATTTTAGTTTCCTGGTTTTTTTTTTAGCTGTCAGAAATTAAACACTAAGAAGAAAAATCCTGTAGCAGTACACAGTGTATGTAATGCTAAACCATCATTCAGAATGTACCCTATCTGCCTTAGTTTGTTCAATAGCAAAATACTGCGGATGCTGGAAATCCAAAATAACAACAGAAAACGCTGGGAAAAACTCAGCAGGCCAGGCAGCAACCATGGAGAGAGAAACAGAGTTAACGTTTCAGGTGAAACTTTAACTCTGTTTCTCTCTCCACGGATGCTGCCTGGCCTGCTGAGTTTTTCCAGCGTTTTCTGTTGCCTTAGTTTGTTGTTGCTTCGCCCCAGCATTTGTGGTGTATAATATTTAAGGTGCTGAATAAACAGGTAACCAAAAGTGCATTTGGATTGGGTATATTACTGTACGTAATGAAAACCGAAAAGTACCTAGATGTTTTTGTCTAGTAATTCATATGTTCATCACAGTGTATTTAAAAGAAAGCGCTGAGTCAAGAGGCTGATTCATAGCATCAGAGGTAGACACTGAAGAAACTGGGGCTAATCAGTCTTCAAACGATCAAATAGGGGAACTCTTAGAAGTATATAAGGTGGTAAACTAAGTAGGAAAAAGTAAATTTGAAGCACTGCTACAAGGTCATTGGTAACTGTAAGGAAATGGGGAATAGATTTTAATTTGTGAAATTTGAAACCAATATCAGGAAGGTCTTTTCCACTCTGTATTGGAATAGACTTTAGGATAGTGGAGGCAAAAACCTTGATGCTGTGATGGGGGTGGATGTGGTAACAATTTTCTGGATAGATGATCTTAGATGGCCAGAATTGCCCTCCTTATGCATGTATCTTGTAATGGTTTATTTTATTTCATTTCATTTGCCACGTGTGAAAATAAAATAGAAATGTAATTCAATCATATCTTCATATATTCGGGTGCAGGGAAACAACAAAATCTGTTCTTTTGAGGGGGCGATCTGACACTCTTGTTCATATTTTCTTGTATGCGGAAATTTAATTAGAAGTGAAAGCTTTGCATAAATCAGTGTGGGAGCTGGCTGTGAACGTAAAACTGGGTTATGTTGGAGTGGTGGAAGTCAGTGCATACAATACGAGTGTGAAGGGCAGCTGGAAGGTTGTGTTTTTTATATGCATTTTTCTATTGTGACACCTTTCAAAGGTGTGGCACTTCAGAGATGTCACATGCCCTATAGGGTAAAGAATTGTGGTTGGCTAAAATAAGCACTAATTAATTTAACTATGCTGATTTACTCATATCCAATGGGTTAAATGTGAACTAGTCTAAACCCAGTTCCGTTTGTAGAAAAAGATGCAATTCACCAACCAGCAAGTACCATAAAATCAACCAGTCAAATCATTCAAAACCGTTTGTTCCAACCTCTTCTGATATCTGTTGCTTTTCGAGCAGCTAATAAAAATTGAAGTTATAATTTCTAATGCATGAAAGTAACTTTAATTTATAGCAAACACACAAATAACTTCCAGAGAAACCCAAACCTCATAAACCTTCCATCATTTGAAATTCCTGTAATAACTTTCCTGCGCATAACTATGCCCATCTCTGGGTATGAGGCTGGAGTTCCACTAGATTCCCAGTTTGGGGGTTTTTACCAGGCCTTCCCTATGTGTGTTGCCTGTTCTCTATTCCGAGAGTATTGCTTGCTCGAGCTTCCACCCCCCCCCCCCCCCCCCCCCCCGCCCCCAAAAAGTGACGCGAGGTCTCCTACCTCGTACCCTGTCCTGAATGCTATTGTGGTCCCAGCCTCCCAGATGTACAAGGCTCCAGGCCCGAGTTGTCTGCTTGCTCCCAAACCCCAACCTGAATGCAACCTGCCCACTTCCTTTAAGGTCCCCCACCCTCCCAATTCTCAACTTCCACTCCATCCATGTACCCCCCAGTCCCCCAACTTCTGTCTGGTATCAATCCAAGTCCCAATGCCCCAGTTTTTCTCAACTGCCCATATTGTAGCAGCTCCCATACAGCCTGTCTCCATTCAATCCCTGTACTCATTTCAGACCCGTTTTGAATTGGATGCCATCTTTCTGTATTTCTTTGGCTTTAACAAAGGTAAGACATGGCATGATGTGCTGGTATATCAGTAGAGGTCCATGTGTGAGAGGCTGCCAGAGACATCGGGAGAGATGGAAAAGACAGGAGGAGCGATTTAGAGAAAACGTGATGAGCAAAGAATTAGATGCAAACTGAGACCGATACCACAATGAAAACCGTATGAGTGGGTGGGGGTGGTGGTGGTGGTGAGGGGGCGGAAAGATGACACAACACAAACCGGTTTAGATTGGGAAATAAGCAGAGAAACCGTTAAAGAAAGACTTGCATTTATATTGCTCCTTATGTTGAGACATCTGAATGCTTCACACGCAATGACTTTTGAAGTCCAATAACTAACATTACACAGGAAAATGTGGCAGCTATTGTAGGCTATCGGTGACTGGCCAGTTAATTTGATTTTGGTGGAATGTTGGCCTGAACACTGGGATAAATCCCTGGTCTTGAGATATTGCCATGGGATCTTTAATGTTTGCCAGAACAGGCAGCTAGAACCTCACTTGGTATGTCTGTGTTGGGCATCTAATGTGTATACATCACACTTCAGATGGTCAGAAATGGCGTCAAGGAGCCCTAGTAAAACTGAAGTCAATGGGAATTGGGTGGGTGGTGGGAAAACTGTCCACTGGCTGGAGTCATACCTAGCACAAAGGAAGATGGTTGTCGTGGTTGAAGGTCAATAATCACAGCCCCAGGACTTCGCTGCAGGAGTTCCTCAAGGCAGTGTCCTAGGCCCAACCATCTTCAGCTGCTTCATCAATGACCTTCCCTCCATCATAAGGTCAGACGTGAAGATGTTCGCTGATGATTGCACAGTATTCAGTTCCATTCGCAACTCCTCAGATAATGAAGCAGTCCATGCCCGCATGCAGCAAGACCTGGACGACATTCAGGCTTGGGCTGATAAGTGGCAAGTAACATTTGCGCTACACCCCAAGTGCCAAGCAATGACTATCTCCAACAAGCGAGAGTCTAATCACCGTCCCTTGACACTCAACGGCATTACCATCGCCGAATCCCCCACCATCAATATCTTGGGGGTCACCATTGACCAGAAACTTAACTGGACCAGCCACGTAAATACTGTGGCAACAAGAGCAGGTCAGAGGCTGGGTATTCTGCGGCGAGTGTCTCACCTCCTGACTCCCCAAAGGCTTTCCACCATCTACAAGGCACAAGTCAGGAGTGTGATGGAATACTCTCCACTTGCCTGGATGAGTGCAGCTCCAACAACACTGGGAGTGGTTGAGGTGAATATTATAGATGCATTTAAGGGGAAGGTAGATTAGATGAGGGAGAAGGGAATAGAGGGTTATGCTGATGGAGTTAGATGAGGAAGGATGGGAGGAGGCTCGAGTGAAACATAAATGCTGGCATAGACTGGTTGGGCCGAATGGCCTGTTTTTGTGCTGTATATTCTGTGTAATTTGGTGTTGGGTTTTAAGTGACCAGGATCCAGAAATTTACAAGCACGTGCAAATCTGCAAACACCAGTTAACATCTAATTGACCTCGGGATTTACAGCAATTAAGACTTTAGTCTTGCCAGCAGCAACAGTATAATGTATTGCATAACATCATGCTCTTTTCATTATAAAACAGCATATCATTGTGAGAGAGACACTTTATAATAGACTAAAATAACAGCTCATGCAGCATTCATTATTACTTTCCTTTTGGATTGCAGTTTGTTTTTATTTAGTGCAGTCTGGTAAAATCTACATAATGTATTCAGAAATATGCAATCAAGGAGAGTATTGTTCTCACTATTGTGTTGTAGTTCAAAGGCAGAAAATTTGGAGGACAAGAAAAGCTGATGTCCAAGAGCAAGCTGTGATTTCAATGTGGGTGATATAGTGAATATCAAGTGCTGCACCTGCATAACTAAAACTAATCTCGATGCTCATTGTTGTTTTCAAGTGTTTAACAAACATAGTTACAGACCAAGCTATCTTTTTTGTTGTTGAAAACCACCGCTATTCCGATGGAAAATATTCTGATTTGTCTTTCTCTGATCCAAAATGGATTATTTAGCACTTCCCCACATTGAACTCCACCTCCTACAGTTTTATCGACTCATTAAATCTGTCTATATCCCTTTGTAACTTCCCCTCTACACAACTTACTGTTCCTCCTAACTCTGTGATCTGCAAACTTGCATATACAACTCTCTATTCCTTTATCCATGCATTGAATTATATAGTGAAAAGCTGTGGCCCCAGTACAGATTCCTGGGGAACGCCATTTGTCACATTTCGCCAATCAGAATTACATTCCCTTTATCCCTACTCTCTCTCCTACCTCCCAACCAATTATGAACCCATGTCCCAAGGCTACCTCCAATTCCATGCATTAATATTTTTGCTAATAATCCCTTGTACGGGATCTTATCAAATACTTTCTGAAGTCCATATAGACACTCCCCTGTCCACCTTGTTAGTGAGCTCTGTATTAAAAAAAAATTCAGCTGGATTGTCAGACATGACCAACCTAGCTCAAATCCATATTAATTTTCTCTGATCAGCTCATACTTGCTCAAAAGCTCAGTCATTCTGTCTCTAATGATAGATTTCAGTAACTTCCCCACAACTGATGTTAAACTGTCAGAAACATAAAAAATCATGCAAAAATAGGAGCAGGAGTAGGCCATTCGGCCCTTCGAGCCTGTTCCGCCATTCAATATGATCATGGCTGATCCTCTATCTCAATACAGTACCATATTCCTGCTCTCTCCCCATACCCCTTGATGCCTTTTGTGTCTAGAAATCTATCTCTCTCCTTAAATATGTTTTTATGACTTGGCCTCCACAGCCTTCTGTGGTAGAGAATTCCACAAGTTCACCAACCTCTGAGTGAAGAAATATAGAATGAGTGAAGAACTATAGGTCAGATCTGTAGTTTTCTAGTATCTCCCTCTCCTTCTGTCTTAAGTAATGCAGTGACATTTGCAATTTTCCAATCCAAGGGCACAATTCCTGAATCTAGAGAGCTTTGGAAAATTATAACTAACACATCTGCAATTTTCCCACCTGTTTTTTTAATAGCCTAAGGTCAAAACCATCAGGTTCTGGAGATTTGTCTACCTTAAGTCCCATTATTTTCTCCATTACCATTTTTAAACATTAAATCCAATAAGTTCCTCCCCTTGACTTTTTAGGCTCCCTTTTATCGCTGGTATTTTGTCCTCTTTCTCCACTGAAAACTGATGCAAAGAATTCATCTTGCAAGTCTGCCATTTCCTTATAGTCTATTATAATCTCACTTACATCTGTCTCTAATGGGCCCACATTCCCCCTTGCCACTCTGTTTCTCTATATATTAAAACCTTTACTGTTAGCTTTGATAGCTCTTGCAAGTTTTTGATCATACTCCCTTTTTGAACCTCATTACTTTCTTTGTATCCCATTGTTGTTTTTATATCTCTCCCAGTCTGCTGGATTTCCACTTTTTCTTGCATTTCTGTAAGTTTTTTCTTTTAGCTTTCAGCTTACCTTTTTTGCAGACCCATGGGGAGTGTTTGCTAGTGCTCTGGGGGAGGGTTTAAACTAAAATGGCAGGGGGTTGGGAACCTGAGCAGGGAGACAGAGGAAAGGGAAACAAGGATAGAAGCAAAAGACAGGAAGGAGAAAAGCAAAGGTGACAGTCAGAGAAATCAAGAGTTTAAATCAAACATGGCCACAGTAAATAATAATTCTAAAAGGACTGAGAGTGTTAAAAAAAAACAAGCCTGAAGGCTTTATGTCTTAATGCGAGGAGCATTTGTAATAAGGTGGATGAATTAGCTGCGCTAATAGAGGTAAACAGATATGATATGATTGGGATTACGGAGACATGGCTCCAGGGTGACCAAGGCTGGGAATTCAACATCCAGGGGTATTCGATATTCAGGAAAGACGGGCAAAAAGGAAAAGGAGGTGGGGTAGCATTGCTGGTTAAAGAGGGGATTAACACAATTGCAAGGAAGGATATTAGCTCTGATGATGTGGAATCTGTATGGGTAGAACTGAGAAATACCAAGGGGCAGAAAACGTTCGTGGGAGTGGTACACAGACCCCCAAACAGTAATGCAGAGGTTGGGGATGGCATTAAACAGGAAATTAGAGACGCGTGCATTAAGGGCACAGCAGTTATCATGGGTGACTTTAATCTACATATAGATTGGGCTAACCAAATTAGTAACAATACTGTGGAGGAGGAATTCCTGGAGTGTATACGGGATGGTTTCCTGGACCAATATGTCGAGGAACCAACTAGAGACCAGGCCATCTTAGACTGGGTATTATGTAATGAGAAAGGATTAATTAGCAATCTTGTTGTGCGGGGCCCCTTGGGGCGGAGCGATCATAATATGATAGAATTCTTCATTAAGATGCAGAATGAAATAGTTGACTCAGAGACTAGGGTCCTGGATTTAAAGAAAGGAAACTACGATGGTATGAGGCGTGAGTTGGGTAGCATAAATTGGGGAATGTTACTCAAAGGGTTGACGGTGGATAGGCAATGGCAAACATTCAAAGATCGCATGGATGAACTACAGAATTTGTTCATCCCTGACTGGCATAAAAATAAAACAAATAAGGTGACTCAACCATGGCTGACAAGGGAAATCAGAGATAGCATAAGATCCAAGGAGAGGACATATAAATTGGCCAGAAAAAGCAGTAAACCTGAGGATTGGGAGCAGTTTAGGATTCAGCAAAGGAGGACAAAGGGATTAATTAAGAGGGAGAAAATAGAGTACGAGCATAAGCTTGCAGGGAACATAAAAAGTGACTGTAAAGGCTTTTATAAATATGAAGAGAAAAAGATTGGTGAAGTCCTTGCAGTCAGAATCGGGGGAATTTATAATGGGGAACAAAGAAATGGCAGACCAATTAAATACATACTTTGGTTCTGTCTTCACAAAGGAGAACACAAATAACCTCCCAGAGATGTTGGGGAACATAGGGTCTAATGAGAGTGAGGAACTGAATGAAATCAGTATTTGTAGGTAAATGGTGTTAGGGAAATTGAAGGCATTAAAGGCCGATAAATCCCCAGGGCCTGATAATCTACATCCTAGGGTACTTAAGGAAGTGGCCCTAGAAATAGTAGATGCATTGCTGGTCATCTTCCAAAATTCTACAGACTCTGGAACAGTTCCCATGGATTGGAGGGTAGCTAATGTTACCCCACTGTTCAAAAAAGGTGGTAAAGAAAAAACGGGGAATTATAAGCCTGACATCAGTTGTGGGGAAAATGCTAGAGTCCATTATAAAAGATGTAATAGCAGAGCACTTGGAAAACAGTGACAGGATTGGACAAAGTCAACATGGATTTACAAAAGGTAAATCGTGCTTGACTAATCTACTGGAATTTTTTGAGGATGTAACTGATAGAATAGATAAGGGAGAACCAGTGGATGTGGTGTATTTGGACTTTCAGAAGGCTTTCGATAAGGTCCCGCATAAGAGATTAGCGTGTAAAGTTAAGGCACATGGGATTGGGGGCAAGGTACTGACATGGATAGAGAACTGGTTGGCAGACAGGAAGCAAAGAGTTGGAATAAACGGGTCTTTTTCCGAGTGGCAGGCAGTGACTAGTGGGGTTCCGCAGGGATTGGGCAGAAGCATGGCAGATGCAGTATAATGTGGATAAATGTGAGGTTATCCACTTTGGTGGCAAAAACAGAAAGGCAGATTATTATCTGAATGGCAATAGATTGGGAGAAGGGGAAGTGCAACGAGACTTGGGTGTCCTTGTGCACCAGTCACTGAAGGTAAGCATGCAGGTACAGCAGGCGGTTAAGAAGGCAAATGGTATGTTGGCCTTCGTAGCGAGAGGGTTTGAGTACAGGGACAAGGATGTCTTGCTGCAGCTGTACAGGGCCTTGGTGAGACCACACCTTGAGTATTGTGTGCAGTTTTGGTAGCCTTATCTGAGGAAGGATGTTCTTGCCATGGAGGATGTGCAGCGAAGATTTACCAGACTGATACCTGGGATGGCAGGAATGACGTACGAGGAGAGATTGGGTCGATTGGGCTTATACTCGCTGGAGTTTAGAAGAATGAGAGGAGATCTCATTGAAACTTATAAAATTCTAACAGGGCTAGACAGACTGGATGCAGGAAGGATGTTCCCGATGGCGGGTGAGTCCAGAACAAGAGGTCACTGTCTAAAGATAAGGGGTAAGCCATTTAGGACAGAGATGAGGAGGAATTTCTTCACCCAGAGAGTGGTGAACCTGTGGAATTCTCTACCACAGAAGGCAGTTGAGGCCAAGTCAGTAAATATATTCAAGAAGGAGTTAGATATATTTCTTAAGGCTAAAGGTATCAAGGGATATGGGGAGAAGGCAGGGACAGGGTACTGAGTTTGGATGATCAGCCATGATCTCATCGAATGGCGGAGCAGGCTCGAGGGGCCGAATGGCCTATTCCTGCTCCTATCTTCTATGTTTCTATGGTTGCTTAACTGCACAAGAGGAGTTTTTGCCCTTTAGGGTTAATATATTGGTTTTGTATTGTACCAAATCTTTGAATACTTCCCACAGTTTGACCATAGGTTTACCCATTAACAGCTCAACCCTGCTTACTGTGATCAATTTATTTCTCATCCCTTCGAAGTCTTGGTTTGTGACTCTTGCTTCTCCCTCTCAAATTTAGTATCATTCAATCATATTATGGTCACTATTCGCAAGATGTTCTCTTACAGTCAGATTGGTAACTAATTCTGGTTTGTTACTCATCAGTAAATCTAGAATGGCCTTATCCCTGGTTCTAAAACAATATTGTTCCAGAAAACTATCTCAAATATATTTCAGAAATTCTGGACAGGATCAGTTTCTGCAGTTTCTCCTTTCCTGCCTCCACTAGATTCCCCCAACCCTCGTCCTGTACCTGTATCTCTCTACATGGTGTGACTGTGTTCTGGAGTAAACTAGATATTCTTCCCCCTCTCTTGTGTGTCGGAGTGTCTCTAACGCGCTCTAGCTCAACAACTGAGCTGGAGTGACTCAAAGCAGAGACACTTTCCACAGGTGTGCTTATCTTTCTGTTGTAATTAGTCTTCAATTTTATATAAAATGCTTACCTATTTTATCACTGTCAAAATTTTTCTTAATGGGTTCAATTGTACAAATTTCACTGTGGTACATAAGAAATAGGCCCCTTGAGCCTGCTCCACCATTCAATAAAATCATGGCCGATCTTCTACCTCAACTCCACTTTCCTGCGCTATCCCCAAATCCCTTGATTCCCTTAATATCCAAAAATCTATTGATCTCTGTCTTGAATATACTCAGTGACTGAGGCTCCACAGCCCTCTAGGGTAGAGAATTCCAAAGATTCACCACCCTCTGAGTGAAGAAATTTCTCCTCATCTCAGTCCTAAATGGCCAACCCCTTATTCTGAGTCTGTGACCCCTGGTTCTAGACTCCCCAGCCAGGGGAAACATCCTCCCTGCATCTACCTTGTCAAGCCCTGTAAGAATTTTGTATGTTTCAATGAGATCACCTTTATCCTCTCCTTTATTATCAGGGCTACCCCATCTCCTTTTCCATTTTGCCTATCCTAAAAGTTAAATATCCTGGAATATTTAGTTCCCAACAGTACAGTAGGTACATTTGTTTAGATTCAAGGCTGCTGATATAATTCCACTGGATGAACACTCATTTCTAAACTTTATGATGTAAAAAATTCAGGTGTATATAATAGGTAATCTGAACAAGGACTTGTTGAGAAACATATCTCATCCAAGTTGATGTCTGTATAAATCTTGTTTGAGGTTTATTCAGTTACCAGTGCTTAGACTAATCCTGTATCTGAGCAAAATGCATACTTAGCAATGAAAAGAGCATTTTAAGGTTTTGTAACCATTAAAGTTCAATGCTGTTGCCGAATGCATAGTTTAGAGATTGTTTTCACTGTTCTCTCCAAACCTTGTTTGTACTGAGAATTGGTACTGTAATCCAAGCTTCGTAATCAAATCTCTGGGGATGGATTGAGTGGTGGTGCTGCTGTGTGTTCAAACCTGCTGACTTGCAACAGAGCAGCGCCATGGTTGTAGTTTTCTCTGACGTCCCCCTGCGTGCATGTGTCAGAAATTTGGTCTAATGACCCACATCTAGTTATTTGTTTCAGGAAATGAATTCAGGGTGAAGTTTGTAACAACTGTTTCTAAAATTTAAAACCTTTTAGAACTTGCTCACTGAAAATTATTAGTTTGCTCCAAGAATGTTTATCAAAAATCTTATTAAAACACACTCCTGTTTTATGATTCAGAGAGCTTTGCTGTGATCTGTTTATACTTCATTAACCTGATGTTTTATCGTTTCTGACAACATCTGTAGTATGCTGCTTAACTGCTTCAACACAACTTGGCAGTCTGCACTGATTCCACATAACAGACAGATTCTTGTGCTGTACTGGATTGGCAAGCATACAGCAGTGATAATTATCCTTAAAAATGCTAGTGTTTCACTTCTCCATCTACATGCATAGCATGTCAGATCTTACTTGCCTGTCTGCATGATAATGATGTAGTGAATGAAAGAGCTGTCTTTATGGTAGAATTGCTCAGACTATTTTTATTCATTTTATAGCTAATCACAATCTTTGTAGTACAGAACTCTTTTAATAAGTGGTGCTTTTTTGCTACAGTACATTGGCCTTTGAGACCATTTCGCCAGGATTTAAACAGTTTCTTGGATTGGAAATCCTAGTAATATGGGAGTTGTCCACCATCTTTAATAAATTGATATACTATAGCATTTGGTTTTAGCACTTATTAAGCACAGTTAATCAATTAGAGTCTAATAACAGTATATCTCGTGTGTATTTCTTATCTGTCGCACTTGAAGCGTCACACTCAATTTTGTCATACTTTAGTAAAAATATATTAAACAAAAGTGAGTATTTCACACAGGAGCCATAATTCCTGTAAGTGACCTAACTAAACACACTTTATTTAGGAAGAAAGCCAAGCTTATGAGCTACAGTTTGTAATGATTAAACACTAACCTCATCCATTGTTTACACAATAGTAATTTCCTTTGTGTCCTTAAAGGAACACAACATTGCATTACAAAATATATCCTGGTCCTTCTCAAATAATGTCATCCAACTTGCGTGAGTGATGCCACAGGTGATCTGTTGTTGTTCACAATACCCCAGGTTATTTCTAACTATGACCTTCACTCTATTGTACATTGTGCCGAAGATCTGTATGTGTTAATATACTATGGATTAAGCGATTGAGTTGGATGTATTTAAAATGAAACATTTTGCAATAGTATGAATAGATTTGGCCTGTTTCTCAGGGTAGGAACTGGATTTTTACATTTAAAGGCGAACTGATACAGGACCAGGTAGCCAGAATTATTGTTGAAGAAGATGACGATTATCACAAGGCTTGTCCTTAGTAATATCAGTCTGTTGCAATTTGTAACCTTTTGTCACGTTTGTTCTGGTTTTCCTTTGTGTCCTACAGGCTGATAGAATTCCATTCTGAGCCCCACTTGGAGAACGGGAGGGGGATTTGTATGCTTTTTCCAAAAATTGATCTTGATCCAATTTGTTTCCTAACTGAATTAAGTGACAACAACTAAATTTGTTTTCTTTTTTCTTAATTTGTGAGCACAACTTGGAAATTTTGGTTTCCGAATGAGGCCATTTGTCCAAAGGTTCCTATCGGCGCCCTCACTGGAGCTATCTACTCTAATCCCATTTCCCTGCTCGTTCCCTGTACCCTTTAATATCTCTCCGCCAAATGTTTAATTCCCCTTTAAATGTTGTAGTTAACTTCGCTTCAGTAGCCACCTGTGGCAAAGCTCTTTGTCTGAAAAAATTCCCTCTAACCTCCCCCTTTATGCTTTTGGAGGTAATCCTGAGCTTATGTCTGTTTGTATGAAGTATACCACATTGCTTGTAATTACAATTATACCTGGAACCTTTATTGTGAATTTTTCAATCGATAGCAAAAATTACATCTTAGGAAGCATACTGTTGGCTCATATCACTTTGAAGTAATTATTTGTTTCCTGCTATAATAAGAAGCAATTCATCAAACTACTACGTTGTGGTTATGAAGTTGAGCAGACTTGTAGCAATCTTCTGTTTTACACGTAAACTGTCAATTAAGGTGTTTTTTTTTTAAGATCCCGTGAGCATCACTGCACAGTTCTGTGGAGTAAAATGACCTAGGTTTAGTTTCCCTCTTGTTCCACACATTTGTATTCATGGAAAAGTTTGAGGTATTCTGTCCCTTATTGAAATGCACAGCGTTATGACCTGTACATTTTTGGGCTGTATGATCTTTGTAGATGTAATGAAATCATTCTCTTGCATTCTAATCTGTTTAACCTCTGTATTTCTTAATTGAATAGAAATTCATTCCATGTCACAGCAAAATTGCATACAGGCGCACCCTGATAAATTTTCAGTTTTTTCAGGAGATCTTCCCATAGTTTTGCTGATCCATTGGCTCATTCTGAGCAGATCCTTTGTTTTACCCCCAAGAATTGTGCAGGTAGTTTAACTGTTGTGCTTCTATGCCAAGGAAGATTTATGTTTGATATTCCTGCAATCCCAGGATCAGACTTTGTTGCACTCCAAAAGTTGTTATGGTTATTCTCCAACTCTGTCTTCCAGCTTTTTCTTGTATTTTTGAAGCTTGGGTGACACCCATTGGTGCCTTTTGTGACTTGGCCTTAATTATGGTAATCCTCTTATGAATTTGGCATGCTAGTTCAGCGTGCATTTGGTTTTAAAATTTGAGTGTTGTGGAGCCTTTCCATTATTGGATGGCTACAACTTTTATCTACTTGAGATTAGTGCATGTTAAACTTACTCAGCTCTGCTCCCAACATTATCAAAGATCGCAATACATGTTGGAAAACGTTGTTGGCCTCTGATGTTCACGCTTGACTTGCTATGGCACTGGGAGACTTTTGGTGTACCGCTCAATAATATCCGCTTCAACAACAACTTGGATTTATATAGCACCTTTAATGTAGTAAAATGTCCCATGGCGCTTCACAGGATTATTATCAGACAAAATTTGACACCGAGCCACATAGAGATAGTAGGGCAGGTGCCCAAAAGTTTGGCCAAAGAGGTAGATTTTAAGGAGCATCTTAAAGGAGGAGAGAGCGTCCGAGAAGTGGCGAGGTTTGGAGGAGGAATTCCAGAGCTTAGAACCTAGGCAGCTGAAGGCACAGCTTTTGAGTGGTGGAGCGAAGGGAATCGGAGATGATCAAGAGGCCAGAATTGGAGGAACGCAGAGTTCTCAGAGGGTTGTAGGGCTGAAGGAGGTTAGAGATAGAGAGGGCTGAGGCCATGGAGGGATTTGAGCACAAGGACGAGAATTTTAAATTTGAGGTGTTGCTGGACTGGGAGCCAATGTAGGTCAGCGAGCACAGGTGTGATGAGTAAATGAGACTTGGTGTGAGTTAGGATACGGGTGGCAGAATGTTGGATGAGTTGGAATTTAGAGGATGGAAGATGGGATACAGGGCAGGAGAGCATTGAAATAGTCGAGTCTAAAGGTAACAAAAGCATGTATGTGGGTTTTGACAGCAGCTGAGCTGAGGCAGTGGTGGAAACGGGTGGAAGTAGGCAGTCTTTGTGATGGAGAGATTATGGGGTTGGAAGCTCAGCTCAGGGTCAAATAGGATGCCGAAGTTGCGAACAGTCTGGTTCAGCCTCAGACAGTGGCCAGTGAGGGGGATGGAGTCGGTGGCTAGGGGGCTTTGGTCTTCCCAATATTTAATTGGAGGAAATTTCTGCTCCTCCAGTACTGAATGTTGAGCAAGCAGCGTGACAAAGTCCAGATTTGGTCGACTTGGCACAGCACAGCCACGACAACGTCCTCCAGAGCTGCGTTGCTGTTCACCTCAGACTCAAAATCGCAATGCGGAATATAAAAATTGAATGCATTATTTGTAGTCAGTTTTGGAATTCGCTGACTTCAAATTGATTAGGATGGGGTCATGACCCCCACTAGCTCCACCACTGTTTTTGATTCAACTGCTAGATGTGGGAGGGTAGTTCAAGATGATCTCCCTTCCTTTGGGGGAGTGCCCAGTTGCCACTCAAAATAGTAACATCCATATTTCTTGAAAATACCCTGCCATTTGCTTGAAAGACTACTGGATATTAATTGTTTTAAATTATATCTATATTTAACAGGCCCCAACATGAAAGATAGAGATGCACACTTGTAGATTATCATAATTTTAGACAACAGAGTTACAAAGATTTCTGATGGTTAAACATTCATAGAATCATAGAGCACAGGAGGAGGCCATTTGGCCCATTGTGCCTGTGCCAGCTCTTTGAAAGAGTTGTCCAATTAGTCCCACTCTCCCACTTTTTCCCCATAGTCCTGCAAATTTCCCCCTTCAAGTATTTATCCAATTTCCTTTTGAAAGTTACTGTTGAATCTGCTTCCACTGCCCTTTCAGGCAGTGCATTCCAGATCATCATATCTTGGTGCCCTAAAAAAAAAATCTCCTCCCTTTTGCCAATTATTTAAAAAATGCGTCCTCTGGTTACTGACCCGTCTGCCAGTAGAAACAGTTTCTCATTTATTCTTGAAAATCCCGTCCTGATTTTGCACACTTCTATTGCATCTCTCCTTAACCTACTATGTAAGTTTGAAACAAAAAGAAAATACTGCAGATGCTGGAAATCTTACATAAAAACAGAAAATGCTGGTGACACTCAGCAGGTCAGGCAGCATCTGTGAAGAGAGAAACAGAGTTAACGTTTCAGGTCGATGACCTTTCGTTAGAACTGGAAAAAACAGGAAATGGAACAGATTTTAAAGCAAGTTTAGGGGCTGGGAAATTGGGGAGGGGATGAAAGAACAAAAGGGGAGGTCTGTGATAGGATGGAAGGCGGAAGAGGTTAAGAGACATTAAGAGATGGTGCAAGGCAAAAGGAGATGGTAATGGGACAGGTTAAGAAACAAAGGATGGCTCTAGATGAAGTGTGAATTGCGCTGGCAGAATGAAAGACAGCTGCCATGTGGGAGAGAACAAAAGGCACAAACAAAGTGTGGAATCGGGTCAATTCAAGTGCCAAGTTTCTTCCTCCTTTTCTGTATTTAAGAAGGGAGTGTGAGTTGATGGTCTGTCTAATACCATCATCTCCTTGATCATCTTTTTTGTCTGTTATTTTGAATAAAACTGTTGATTAATTTGGAGAGCTGACACCACAATATTGATTCTGTTTTTTCAGCGTCAAACAAATATCGTATCCAGGTAGCTAAAAAATGTGCCGTGCTCCTCTTAGATCCTGGGGGGTCACACAGAAACCACCATCATAGTTTTTAAGCATGTTCCTATGAAGCGCCTTGGGACATTTTTATTATGTTAAAGGAGCTATATAAATGCAAATTGTTGCTGTTATACGGCTTGGTATTCAGTGCATCAAGATACAGTCTGGGTCGGGGGGTGGGGGGGGAATATTTATTTTCTGTGATGTGAAGCATAAGGATAATATTTAAGTGAAACCTGAAAAGGATACAAGTAATAAAATCCAAGGGGAACTAAGATGCAGGAGTAACAATAAAATCCATAGGGAGCTAAGGTATGGGAGTAACAGTGAAATCGAGGGGAAACCAAGGTACAGGAGTAACAAAATCCATAGGGAACTAAGATATGTTAAATAATACTCTAAAGTGGGTCATACTTTTCTGTACTGCTTATGTAATTAAAGTTCGGGAGCAAATGTTTAGATAATTCCTACCACTAACAACTCCGGAGAGGAAAATTGCAAACCACTATGCATGTACTGGACTGTGCATTCCACGCAGTTCCATTTGAAAATGTTAGTTTAATTTCACTTTGATAGTACAGTAAACTCTTTCTTATCCGGCACCTATGGGACCAGGATGGTGCCGGTTGATGTAAAATTCTGGATAACAGAGATGTATACCTACCAAGGCAATTTTTAACACAAACAAAAATAAAAAATCAAGAAATGTACTGTATAATTGGGTACTCACTTACAGAATGTTCCGTTAAATGTATGTAGAATTGGCAAGATTACCGGTTATTGAGGTGTTGTTTTGTATTGAGATATATCTATTTTGCCGGTTATTAAAGTATTCCGGATGATAAAGTGCCGTTTAAACAAGAGTTTACTGTATAAAGAAATCAGCAGGCACGTGCAGTTGATTAGCTGTTTGTGTTTTCTTTGATGCTAATTGTTGTATCATCAAAGGACATAAAATTATAGCCTAGGCCAGTTCATGGCTGCTAGGCAAACAACAATGCTTGGAAGAAACTATTAATTGCAGGTGGAGCTATTGCCAAAATCAAGTCTCTGTTAGACAATGGGCTTGCTCTAAATCTAAAGGCAGAAGTTTGTGCTTTTTTGATCTTTAGAACTCTAAAATGGACACCAATGAATAGCAGGATGACATCAGTGTTCTTTATTAAAGTCCCTTACTTTCTCTAGTTCCAACAATAAAGATTCCAATGTTTGAAGGTCATTTACAGTTATGAATGTGCCTAGAACATCTCCATATAGAAGCTGCCAAAGGGCAACGTTTCAGATGTGGGGAAAATTGTTGTGGCAAATTGCTTCCAGTAAATCTGTAACTCTGGTCTCGGGACTGCACAAATGGGTCAGCCCTTGTTGAGAGATGTCCTGTAATTGTGCTACAAGTTTGCTGTCTCCTTAGGATCAGCATCACTAAATCAGCTTTTGGAAATGGAAATTGTTTTATTCTTGGCATAGTATTGCAAAATATTTCAAATCTTTACCCCATCTTTTCATCAGGGAAAAATTGTGTGAAAGCTAAAGGACGTGATTGTTCAAATCTCATGCATACAAACATTTTTCAAACGACAATCTTAAGAACCTTGAAGAAATATAGGCCCAGAATTTGCTGGGAAAATAATGGCGAGTTTAATGCACACACCATTATTAGTGTGTAAAGAGCCCAGTAATTTGTGACGCAGAAGAGATGCGCTGTGAGTTGCGAATAGCCACAAATTGCTGGACGATTTCCGCCGCTCCACTGTTAGCCTCTCAAAAATAGGAGCCCATTGTCCACCTCCCTGTGAGTGTGAAGAAATTGCTGCCTTTGTGCTGTTGGAACGAATTAAACTCACCTCAAAAATTAGGGCTGGTGCTTAATGACGTAAGGACCCTATAATAACTAGATTTACGTTCCTGCAATGTCACTCAACCTCTCCGGCTCAGAAAGGAAATAATTGAAACTGGAGTCTCACTCCTAGAACCTTAGAATAGTTACAGCACAGAAGGTGGTCATTCGGCCCATCGAGCCCGTGCTGGCTCTCTGCAAGAGCACTTCAGCTAGTCCCTTTCCCCGTAGCTCTGCAATTTTTTTCCTTCAGGTACTTATCCAACTCCCTTTTGAAAGACACGATTGAGTCTGCCTCCACCACCCTTTCGGGCAGTGCATTCCAGATCCTAACCACTTGCTGCATAAAGTTTTTCCTAATGTCGCCTTTGGTTCTTTTGCAATCACCGTAAATCTGAGTCCTCTGGTTCTCGACCCTTCCGCCTGTAGGAACAGATTCTCTCTACTCTGTCTAGACCCCTCATGATTTTGAACACCTCTATCAAATCTCCTCTCAACCTTCTCCACTCAAAGGAGAACAACCCCAGCTTCTCTAGTCTAACCGCCTAACTTAAGTCCCTCATCCCTGGAATCATTCTTGTAAATCTTTTCTGCACCCTCTGTAAGGCCTTCACATCCTTCTTAAAGTGCGGCGCCCAGAATTGGGCACACTACTCCAGTTGAGGCCGAACCAGTGTTTTATAAAGGTTCATCATAACTTCCTTGTTTTGCACTCTATGCCTCTAGTTATGAAGCCCAGTATTCCGTAAGCTTTTTTAACCGCTTTCTCAACCTGTCCTGCCACCTTCAACGATTTGTGCACATATACCCCCAGGTCTCTCTGTTCATGCACCCCCTTTAGGATCACTATCCTCCTCACTGTTCACTATACTTTCAAGTTTTTTGTCATCTGCAAATTTTGAAATTGTGCCCTGTACTCCCAAGCCCAAGTCATTAATATATATCAAGAAAAGCAGTGGTCCTAGTTCCGACCCCTGGGGAACACCACTGTGTACCTTCCTCGAGTCCGAAAAACAACCGTTCACCGCTACTCTGTTTCTTGTCACTTAGCCAATTTCGTATCCATGCTGCCACTGTCCCTTTTATTCCATGGGCTTTAACTTTGCTGGCAAGCCTATTATGTGGTACTTTATCAAACGCCTTTTGGAAATCCATGTACACCACGTCAACTGCATTGCCCTCATCAACCCTCTCTGTTACCTCATCAAAAATCTCGATCAAGTTAGTTAAACACGATTTGTATTTAACACATCCTTGCTGGCTTTCCTTAATTAATCCACACTTGTCCAAATGACTTAACGGTCCCTGATTATCATTTCTAAAAGCTTCCCCACTATTGAGGTTAAACTGACTGGCCTGTAGATGGCCTGGGTTTATCCTTGCACCCCTTTTTGAACAAGGGTGTAACATTTGCAATTCTCTAGTCCTCTGACACCTCCCCGTATCTAAGGAGGATTGGAAGATTATGGCCAGTACCTCCACGATTTCCTCCTTAACTTCGCTCAGCATCCTACGTAAACTTGAGGTCATCAAAACCTACGTAAACTTGAGGTGATCCAAAACTTGGCTGCCCGTGTCCTAACTCGCACCAAGTCCCGTTCGCCCATCACCCCTGTGCTCGCTGACCTACATTGGCTCCTGGTTAAGCAACGCATTGATTTCAAAATTCTCATCCTTGTTTTCAAATCCCTCCATGGCCTCGCCCCTCCCTATCTCTCTCTCTAATCTCCTCCAGCCCCTCCCCCCCCCCCCCCCCTCTCCCCCCCCCCCCCCCCCCCCCCACCCCGAGATATCTGCGCTCCTCTAATTCTGCCCACTTGAGCGTCCCTAATTATAATTGCTCAACCATTGGTGGCTGTGCCTTCTGTTGCCTAGGCCCTAAGCTCTGGAATTCCCTGCCTAAACCTCTCTACCTCCTTTTAAGATGGTACCTCTGACCAAGCTTTTGGTCACCTGCCCTAATTTCTTCTTATGTGGCTCGGTGTCAAATTTTTTGTCTTGTAATACTCCTGTGAAGCGCTTTGGAACATATTACTACGTTAAAGGCGCTATATAAATACAAGTTGTTGTAGGATGCATCTCTTCCGGTCCTGGTGACTTATCAACTTCAAGTACAAGACAGCCTTTCTAGTACCTCTATCAATTTTTATCTCATCCAGTATCTCCACTACTTCCTCTTTCACTGACTTTAGCAGCATCTTCTTCCTTGGTGAAGACAGATGCAAAGTACTCATTTAGTACCTCAGCCATGCCCTCTGCCTCCATGCGTAGGTCTCCTTTTTGGTCCCTAATTGGCCCCACCCCTCCTTACTACCCATTTATTATTTATATGCCTATAGAATACTACTCCTGCATGTAATAAATTGTTCCAGAGGTTTTTAAAATTTAAAATGTTTACATTTTTTCTTTCTTTTCTGTCTCTCTCTTTCTCTCTCTTAATCCAATCTTTCTTTCCCTCTCTTTATTTCTTTTTCTGTATCTAATTTGACTCTCATTCACTATTTTTTCCATCTGTCATTCCTGTTTCTTTCTCAATCCTTAGATCTCATTGGTTAAGGAGATAGACTGTTGGTCCCGTCGTTCACCAAGGTCCCAGATACCTCGTTGCCCTCGTTATCAGCTTGCACTTCCAGCAATTTGCAGCGTAAAATTATTTTGAGCTGAAGAATGAGGAGAAAAAAAAGCTCACAAACTGGGCATGCTGCAAGATACCCCAATCCATCAAATTCTGGGCCATTATTTCTCCTTTCCATGCTGTTCACATAGTACTGGGTATTAGTGCAGGTCACCAATTGTGAGAGTTATGAGGGTGATGCACTTACAAGAAATTTTAAACTTAATGTCAAAGTGACTCTCCCTTCCCATACTCTGTTAATGGCCATCCTGCATGCAGTGTTGATTCCTATTCCCATTAGCAGCTTCAAACCTCATGTTTGCTCAGGTTTAAATCTCCAGTTTTATCCTCTGTACCCATCTCCACTCCTGAAGTAAGGTTCCACAGGTCCTTCAGTGTCTTGCCCAAGTGGCTATTTTTTCATGTGAGCCTAGATGACTAGTTTGGCAGGATGTTTTGTGAGGAGCACCAGGGGAGCATCCCATCCTGTTCTCACCCAATGTCCACATAGAACATAGAACAGTACAGCACAGTACAGGCCCTTCGGCCCTCGATGTTGTGCTGAGCATTGTCCGAGACCAAGATCAAGCTATCACACTCCCTATCACTCTGGTGTGCTCCATGTGCTTATCCAATAACCGCTTGAAAGTTCCTAAAGTGTCCGACTCCACTATCACAGCAGGCAGTCCATTCCACACCCCAACCACTCTCTGAGTAAAGAATCTACCTCGGACATCCCTTCTATATCTCCCCCCATGCACCTTATAGTTATGTCCCCTTGTAACAGCTGCCTCTACCCGAGGAAATAGTCTCTGAACATCCACTCTATCTATCCCCCTCATCATCTTATAAACCTCTATTAAGTCGCCTCTCATCCTCCTCCGCTCTAAAGAGAAAAGCCCCAACTCCCTCAATCTTTCCTCATAAGACCTCCCCCCCCCCCCCCCCCCCAAACCAGGCAGCATCCTGGTAAATCTCCTTTGCACTCTTTCCAATGCTTCCACGTCCTTCCTATAGTGAGGTGACCAGAACTGCACACAATATTCCAAATGTGGTCTCACCAAGGTCCTGTACAGTTGCAGCATAACCTCACGGTTCTTAAACTCAAACCCTCTGTTAATAAACGCCAACACACCATAGGCCTTCTTTACTGCTCTATCCACTTGAGTGGCAACCTTCAGAGATCTGTGGATATGAACCCCCAGATCCCTCTGCTCCTCCACGTTCCTCAGAACCCTGCCGTTGACCCTGTAATCCTTATTCAAATTTGCCCTACCAAAATGAATCACCTCGCACTTATCAGGGTTAAATTCCATCTGCCATTTTTCGGCCCAGCTCTGCATCCTATCAATGTCTCTTTGCAGCCTACAACTGCCCTCCACCTCATCCACTACTCCACCAATCTTGGTGTCATCAGCAAATTTACTGATCCACCCTTCAGTCCCCTCCTCCAAGTCATTGATAAAAATCACAAACAGCAGAGGACCCAGCACCGACCCCTGTGGCACACCGCTGGTAACTGGTCTCCAGTCCGAAAATGTTCCATCCACCACCACCCTCTGCCTTCTATGAGATAGCCAGTTACTTATCCAATAGGCCAAATTTCCCTCTATCCCACAACTCCTTACTTTCTTCATGAGACAACCATGGGGAACCTTGTCAAATGCCTTACTAAAATCCATGTATACGACATCAACTGCTCTACCTTCATCTACACACTTAGTTACCTCCTCAAAGAATTCAATCAAATTTGTTAGGCAAGACTTACCCTTCACGAATCCGTGTTGACTATCCCTGATTAAGTTGCCCCTTTCCAAATGGTCATAAATCCTATCCCTCGGGACCTTTTCCATTATCTTACCAACCACCGAAGTAAGACTAACCGGCCTATAATTACCAGGGTCATTCCTATTTCCTTTCTTGAAGAGAGGAACGACATTCGCCACTCTCCAGTCCTCTGGCACCATCCCCGTGGACAGTGAGGACCCAAAGATCAAAGCCAGAGGCTCTGCAATCTCCTCCCTTGCCTCCCAAAGAATCCTAGGATATATCCCATCTGGCCCAGGGGACTTATCGACCCACAGGTTCTTCAAAATTGCTAAAACATCTTCCCTCAGAACATCTACCACCTCCAGCCTATCCACCTTTATCACACTCTCATCCTCAAGAACATGGCCCCTCTCCTCGGTGAACACTGACGAAAAGTATTCATTCATCACCTCTCCTATCTCTTCTGACTCCATGCACAAGTTCCCACTACTGTCCTTGACCGGCCCTACCCTCACCCTGGTCATTCTTTTATTTCTCACATAAGAGTAAAAAGCCTTGGGGGTTTTTCTTGATCTGACCCGCCAAGGACTTCTCATGCCCCCTCCTAGCTCTCCTAAGCTCTTTTTTTAGCTCATTCCTTGCTACCTTGTACCCCTCAATCGACCCAACTGAACCTTGTTTTCTCATCCTTACATACGCTTCCTTTTTCCTCTTGACTAGACATTCAACCTCTTTTGTGAACCATGGTTCTCTCACTCGGCCATTTCCTCCCTGCCTGACAGGGACATACCTATCAAGGACACGCAGTAATTGCTCCATGAAAAAGCTCCACTTTTCGTTTGTGCCTTTCCCTGATAGTTTCTGTTCCCATCTTATACTCCCTAATTCTTGCCTAATTGCATCATAATTACCCCTCCCCCAATTATAAACCCTGCCCTGCCGTATGGTCCTATCCCTCTCCATTGCAATAGTGAAAGTTACCGAATTGTGGTCACTATCTCCAAAGTGCTCTCCCACATACAAATCAAACACTTGGCCCGGTTCATTACCCAGTACCAAATCCAACGTGGCCCCACCTCTTGTCGGCCTATCCACATATTGTGTCAGGAAACCCTCCTGCACACACTGCAAAAACTATCCCATCTGAACTGTTTGACCTATAAAGGTTTCAATCAATATTTGGAAAGTTGAAGTCACCCATGACAACTAATCTGTGACCTCCACACCTATTCATAATCTGCTTTGCAATTTCTTCCTCCACATCTTTATTACTATTTGGGGGCCTGTAGAAAACTCCTAACAACGTGACCGCTCCTTTCCTATTTCTAACTTCAGCCCATATTACCTCAGACGGCAGATCCCCCTCGAACTGCCTTTCTGCCGCTGTTAAACTATCCTTGATTAACAATGCTACTCCTCCACCTTTCTTACCAACTTCCCTACTCTTACTGAAACATCTATACCCCAGAACATGTGCATTTGCAGCAGGAGAATCCTGGCTGATTTTTTTTTCCCTTTGCTAACTCTGGCACTGAGGCTAATTGTAGCTCCCATACTGCCCCACCAGTAGAGATGGGCTAACTTGGCACAGACTGGCACCTTCTTGGTTCATATGGCTCAGCTGTTTTGTTGATGCCAACCCTGGTTTTGTCCCTTGTTGAAATTGTCACTAGGTGTTTTCAGTATTGCACAGTGCATGTTTGGACCTACCATCTCTGCACTGAAGCATGACATGGCTGCCTGCTTTATCTGTTTGAAATTTCCCCCAGTAATTTGATGAGATTCATAATTAGGAAGCGATCCTGAAAGCCGATTGACAAACTAATAGACATAGGAGAACCATCAGGTGAGCTCGTCCTTCCCTAAACCTAGATGCAGCTAGTCTGCACCTGCAGCTCTGAAACTTGTACAGACTTGAAATTGACCTGTACACTACAGTTGAGTTCTGCACCTCCAGTTACAAGCCATCAGTTCACATTGGCTTTGAAGACTTTGTTTAAGTCATCAGCATGGACTCCAATTCCATATTGTTGCTGACGTTCTAAATCTTATTGAAGATTTCTTTGGTTTTGAGCAGAGATCCTTCACACCAAGTATTAAGATTGAGTTTAATGTTGAACAATGACAAACTTTTGTTGCTGCTAACTGTCAGTGATCCTATGCTGTTCATCTTTCAGTCCATGCTGTTCATCTGAGTATTACATGCTTGGTGCCAGTCATCATTGCCAAGGTGCAATCCTCTGTGCACTTGGGGCCAGGAGCATTCACAGCTCCCTGCCTTGTGGGCATGCAACATGTCACAGTGCAACATCCTACATCAAATTGCATGTTTTTTTTTTACCTTTTTAACTTCCCCAGTCTGTTTCTTCCCTCATTCGCATTTGAATTTTAGAGCAGCATTTGACAGTGCTGGTTTTCTGGCTCCCTGACTGTAAGAAGTTCTGCTCAAGTACTGTTTAAAATTAATCTGAATTAAAGTGATGGGGTGGGGATGCAGACCTAAGTGTATGTTGAGTCTGTAAGGCCACCTGGCTACTGTAATCGTAAACCATGCATTTTGCCCATAATGTATTATGCTAAGATGACATTTTCAGGTAAACTCTGTATTGTAGTTGCCAGTCTGTCCAGTTACAGCTATCTGAAATATTTGGCAGAGCTGTTGTATGGAATGGTAATGGTGCATTTTTAACGCTATGCAAAATTAGTTCTCCAAGTTGAGGTAAGAAAAGGAAAATCTATGAATATTACTGTACCACCCAGGTAGGTACTTCAACGGCTTATGGATTTAAAGAAGTATTGGTGTGCTTTGCCATCTAGTGGTGGATCTTTTTAAACTGTTATGCAGCTATATTTTTCTATGTTCAACAAGCTTTATTTTGCCTTTCTTGCAATGCTTGCCTTCTTCTCGACTTGCAACTCAACTATATCTTACAAGTCTATTATGTTTAATTTATGTACATGTGGAATTTCCTGGGAATCATTTGAACATCACTGCTACTAATCTTCTCGACAATATTTTCATATTCACGGACATGGAGCACACTGATCATCTGTCTGTGTGGAAAGCTACTGCTGCAAATAATGTTCTTCATGGCCTTGCCCCTCCCTTTCTTTGTAACCTTCTCCAGCCTTACAACCCTCTGAGAACTTTGCGTTCCTTGAACTCTGGCATCTTGCGCATTCCCCACTCGCTTCACCCCACCATTGGCAGCTGTGCCTTCAGCCATTTAAGCTCTGGTATTCCCTCCTTAAACCTCTCCTCTCTACATCTCTCTCCTACCTAAAACCTACCACTTTGACCAAACTTATAGTCGCCCCTCCCAATAGCTCCTTCTTTGGCTTGGTGTCAATTTTTGTCTGAGTACGCTTCATTTCAACACCTAATGATGTTTTCCTACGTTAAAGGTGATATATAAATGCAAGTTATTGTGTACCATCGAAATATGTGCTTACAGGATCCAGTAATACTAATGGCAGTCAGGAACACTGTCTTTTAAAAAAAAAATCTAGTATGCTTCTCTTCAGGTGGCCATCAGCTTCACAAGCCCTGTGCTAAGGGGCCTGGTGGATGAAGGACAATATAAAAGTAGTTCATCTATCTATAGTGACCACTTCAAAGCCTAAGAACTATAGGTGGCTTCATTTCCTTTGAATTTTTAAGCACCTTGGGATGTTTTTCTGTGTTAAACGTGCTATGTAGATACAAGGTTTTGTTGCTTACTTTAATATTGTGCTATACAATATGGTATCTCCTACCTGGGTCATTGCTGTATGTAGCTGTAAGCATTGTTTTAAGGGCTTGACATTTAAAGTAGAAGTACTAGCCCTCGGGTCAGTGGCTTATGTGAGTTACAGGTCTGCAGTTAACGAAATTATCTTTTATGTCGCACTGTTTCAGTTCACATTTCATAGATGTCCAGGTTCTCTCTTCTGATCATAGCCAGCGAACCAGTGGCCAGGGCAAAGAGACAGCATTATTTGGGCTCTTGGAGAGCGAACATTGTGTGCACCTTGAGGTTGGCATACAGAATTTCAATCTATTCCTGTGCCCAGACTTCATTGTCTTGACTGCAGAAGTCCTATGATGCCTGACTAAATGTTCCTTCTGGATCAAGGGTAAATATCAGAAAAGGGTGCAAGTAAGTATTTGGTGAGGTGCCTCATTTGCACACCAATACAATTTGTGCTTGATCTGGGTGAACTAGTCTGGGACTGGGATCATATCTGATATTAAAGCCGTGTTTTAGCCAGTACTTTGTAGATGAGTTTGTAGGCTGTGCAGGAAGTGAAGTCTTTACCTTGACTGTTTATTATGATTTTAGCTGTTGGTGGATTAAAGGTTTTCAGCAAGAGTTGAGAGAGGAGGAGGTCTGCTGTATATTCAGTTTTATGTTGGTGGGTTAGGCTTCAGAGGTGTATAGTGAGACACAGAAATCTAAAATTCTCAACTGATTTTGGTAGGAATGGAGGTGAGCTATCTCTCATTGACTGCATCCCTGGGTCTGGGTCTAATTGTTTTAGCTGTAATTTGTTTGAGTGGGTTAGCTTCAAAAGTACTTAATATGAGTAGTTTCAAAGTCTGGTGTATTGCAGTTAAGTCTCTGCATTTAGCTGTTGTGAACAGTCGCCTGGGTACCCATGAAAATTATGAGTAGTCTCCCAATCCTGAAGACCCAGCAGCCTATCAATTTGGTTTGCAAACTGGAGAATGAGGTTTACCAATACAAAAACAGTGTATCTCTGACAAAAGTTATGCATTTTTGTCTATGATGTATTATGTTGTTGGCTTCTTTCTATTTGTCGTGGTCCATATAGAAGTTAAAAATAGGTTCATTTACAGAAATTAGCCAGTTTATTTTGGTAATGACCACTTGTTATTGTCTGAGTCAGGTATCTGAAAGAGCTTCCAAACTATTCAGTTCAAATGCAAGAATCTGTGGGCATGGTTTGTATATATGTTTGGCAGCTCTTTTTGAGTTTATCAGATACCTTGTTTAAATTTGCTTTGACCCAGTCATTTTTTGAAAAGTATTTCCTGGCTAGTCCACCAGAAACTATCAGAGATGGGTAGGGTGCAGCGACTTGGTGGCTGGTTAGCAAAAAAAAGCCACGGAAGGTTAATTTTTACATTATAGTTATGGCAGCATACGTGGCTGTATTCTACTAACTAGAAGATAAATAGTTAAGCTATAACCACAGGTCCATTGTGCCTGTGAAAGAGCTATCCAATTTAGTCCCGCAGCTTCTTCCCCATAACCCTGCAAATTAGTCCTCTCAGTCCAAGTACATGTCCAATTGCCTTTTGAAAGTTACTATGGAATCTGATTCCACCACACTTCCAGATCTTAACCCTCTGTGAAGCAATTTTTTCTCTCGTTCTTTTGCCAATTATTTTAAATCTGCGATTTCTGGTTACCAACCCACTTGCCAGAGGAAATAGTTTCTCCTTACTTCCTCTATCAAAACCCCATATAATTTTGAATATCTCTGTTAGGTCCTTCTTAACCTTCTCTGCATTAAGGAGAACGATCCCAGCTTCTCCAATCTGCCCACAACTGAACTCCCTCATCCCTGATATCCTGGTAAACCTCCTCTATACCCTCTCCAAGGCCTTGACATCCTTCCTAAAGTGTGGTGCCCAGAATTGTGTACACTACTCCAGCTGAGGCCTAACTAATGATTTGTAAAGGTTTAGCATGTCTTGCTTGTTTTTGTATTCAATGCCTCTATTTACCAAGCCAAGTATCCCATACACTTTCTCAACTGCCTTATCAACTTGCCCTGCCACCCTCAAGGATTTCTGAATATGCACCCCCAGGTCCCTCTGCTCTTGCACCCCCTCAAAATAGTGCCATTTAGATTATACTGCCTCTCCATGTAGTTTTTGCAAAGTGCAGTGCTTCACACTTATCTGCATTAAATTGTATCTGCCCATTACACCAGTATGTCAATGTCCTCCTGAAACTTGCTACTATCCTGTTCACTATTTACTCCATTGCCAAGTTTTGTATCATCTGCAAACTTCAAAATTGTACTCTCTTTACCCAAGTCTAGGTCATTTATATATAACAAGAAAAGCAATGGTCCTAATACTGGCTCCTGGGGGACCCCACTGCATACTTCCCTCCAGTCAGAAAAACATCTGTTCACCACTACTCTGCTTAGCCAATTGCGTACCCATGTTACCACCATGTGCTTCTATTTTCCGAATAAATCTGTTATGTGGTACTTTATCAAAGGCCTTTTGAAAGTCCATATATATACAACATCCATTGCACTACCTTCATCAACCCTCTCTGTTACTTCATCAAGTCTAGTTTGTCATTGCAACTGTTCAATTACCTGTTTGCTGCATAATAAATATATTGGGCAGTTTAACCTAAGCCAGTCTGATGAAATATTTAATCTATTGCCTCTGAACTTAGATCATGAGGGTATATAATGTGACCAGTAGCTGCATGTTTCTGTTTAGTCTCTGAGTAAGCTACAAATAACCTAGATATTGGGTAGATAAAGGCACAATCCTGGTCACAGAGAGCCAAGTTCACCTCTGGGAGTGATCTGAACAACGAACCCAAGAGAAATATCAAGTTAACATCCAAAACTGCAACAATTCTCTTGTATTGAAGTGCAGCCCCTATCCCCTCAAACATGGGTGAAATATCTGGGTTGTATGCCAGTTGCACAGCTTTTGCTTAGCGGTAAGGAAATACCAAGTAATGTAGCTCTCTTTCTGGGGGTCTGCACAATGCAACTATCCATAAATGGGCAGCATACCACCATGTGAGGAATGAGAAAGGAAACAGCAGTGATGGAGTACAGGATGTTTCAACATTCTTCCTCATGAGAAGGGAATTCCCAGTGTGTAATAGCCATCCCAACTAACTTCTGTCAGTACATTATGTACAAAACGAGCAATGAGTAAAATGAATGCATGTAGGCTTTTTGAAGTTCTTATTTAAAAATATAAAGAAACTTAAACCTCATGCACTGCACTTTCACAAACCAATGATGCTGCTCGAGACTTTGACTCCACAAGAAGCTTCCTTTCTATGACAACACAGCAAGGAGAATGCACAGATGTTAAAATGCGCTTACTGGCTTGTTGCTAAACTGATTGGTCTTGGCTTAGTTTTCCAGCATTAATAACGTACTGCTCTTGGGCTAGTTTAGTGGATCACTATTAATCTCATCCTACTCTTGGGCTAGTTTAGTGGATCACTATTAATCTCATCCTACTCTTGGGCTAGTTTAGTGGATCACTATTAATCTCATCCTACTCTTGGGCTAGTTTAGTGGATCACTATTAATCTCATCCTACTCTTGGGCTAGTTTAGTAGGCCAGCATTAATGGGCAGGAATTTGTTGACAACTTCTGACGTATGCCATTGTTACGGTGCATAAATTCCAGGGCATTATGGCGAGTGACTTGTGCTATTCCGTGCGCCATGCCATAGTTTGTTGGGACCTTTGCGCTGCTCCACAGAGACCCTCGCTGATCAAGTTGAACAGCTAATTATCATAGCTCCACCTCCCCCCCCCCCCCCCCCCCCCCAAATTAAAATCAATGGCGAGATTGAGTTAGCTGAATTAAGGCCACTGTTATCACCACATCCTCATGGACCATTATGGAATGACGCTGGAGGGCTCAGAAACAGTATTTAATTGCTCAGCAAGTTTTGACACAGCTTGCATGAAGTTCTCACTAAATAAAATTCTCTGGGTCAAAATTGTTGGAAAGTTGTACACTCAACTATTTTGGAACGACATGTCGAGGGATTGTACAGATTTATTTAAAAATATAAGTCTAGTAACGGGAGATGCAAGAACTTCCTAATGTTCGGTGTGGGTTAGAGGAATCTCCTTTCGTACTAGTCCATGTTATTAGGAAAGGAAATATAAACAATTTTAGAAAATATATTTGATCTCTGTTAGAAGTGTAGTTTATAAATAATTGAGCCACCTCCCACATTCGGCCAATAAAGCGGTTGACACCCTATAAATCCGAGTCAAGTTGATGGGGTAGAATAGGAGTGAAATAAACTGGTATTATATGGAGTTGGGGGTTGTGTGTGTGAGGAGACAACAGCTTCAGTCTTTCTCTATCAAACCAGCCTTACTTTAATGTCAATATTTTGTTTAATATAAAGCAACCAGCCACTTGCTGATGAGAGACTGTCAGAAGTGAAATTAACCAGACAACAACAAGGAGCGGCCCTTGCTTTGACAGACTAGTGCCCTTATGCACCATGCTTAATATAGAATCATGCAGCACAGAAGGAGTCCATTCGGTTCATCGTACCTGTGCCGGCTATTTGAAAGAGCTACCAATTGGCCCCGCTCTTTCCCTTTTTAAGTATATATCCTTTTCAAAGTTACTGTTGAATCTGCTTCCACCACCCTTTCAGGCAATGCATTCCATAATCATCATAACTCAGTTTAAAAAAAAAAAAAAAAATTCTCCTCATTTCCCCCCCTGGCTTTTTTGCCAATTATCTTAAATCTGTATTCTCTAGTTACTGATCCTACTGCCAGTGGAAACCGTTTCTCCCTATCTACTTTATCCAGACCCCTCATCATTTTGAACACCTCTCTCTTAAATCTCATCTTAACCTTCTTTGATCTAAGGAGAACAACCCCAGTTTCTCTAGTCTCTCTACATAACTGAATTCCCTCATCCCTGGTACCATTCTGGTGTAGGGGGTGGTGGTTTGTGTCAGCTTCACCTCTGACTTCTGAGCGGTTCGAACCGCTCCCACTCCCTTGATTCTAGACCTTGGACTTATTTGGGGGTTGTGACAAAAGTGCAGCAGACAACTGGTTTGGTGCAAGAACTTTTGATCTTTATTCAAGAGAGTAAATATAACACAACAATCTTAACACTCTAATAAAATGGGGAACACTTCGGTACATACGAGGGAAATCACATTAGAAGAATACCTCACCCCTCCCAATCCCACTTCACTAGCTAGGTTGGACTCCAGAGAACCAGGGATAATGCTCACCAAACGAATCCTTGACAGTTGAGCTGGTTCGCGGTTTCGGGGTTCGCTGGATTGGATTTATCGGGTGAGTACCCACTTTTCCTTGGTTAGAGGTAGGGTTTAGAGTCTTTTGAGTAAAAAGTTTCTGATGGTCACTGAGGCTGCTGCTCTGGTTTCTTCTTGTGGGTCGGCCTGCTTCTAGAGCTGCTGGCCTTCTCGGTTGAATTTCTTTCTGTTGCCCCCTCGCCTTGTTGAACGGTCTTGTTCCGAGCTGTGGAACTGCCTTCTTGCAGAACTGTGGAACTGCCTTCTGCTGGACTGCTTGCTGAACTCCCTGCTGCTTGCTTGTTGAACTTGTTTCTGTTGAACTGTGTAACTGTACTGGAGAACTCCTTTCTGTTGTAACTGTGTAACTGCTCCACCCTTGAACTTGTAGAGAACTTGTTGTAACTGCTGAACTGACTGTATGACTCCTGTGCTTCTGCTGTCCTGCTTGAACTTGAGAAAAGCAGTCCTTCAATTATACTAATTGAAGCTTCCTTATCTGTGCACCAAATCAAATCCCGGTCATTGTAAGATTTTGGAGGGCTCGTTAACAGTAACTGGTTTGTAAATGTGTGAAGTAGTTTCAGGATGGCTCCATCCTGTCGATTTGTTGTTTAATTGTAGTTGAATTGTTCCCAGGTTTTGAGTTTCTTGACTGGGTCTGGGATTTCTATAGAGTGGGTCAAAGTGATCTGTTTTATGCATGTTTGGATGGGTTCTGTAAATTTGGGTGGAGACTGTTTTTCCTCTTTTGTTAGGATGTTAATGTCTGATAGGGGCCGATTTAATTCCAAGCGAGGTCATGCGGTTCCCCAGACAGTCCCCATTAACTCCAATATCCAAACTGTCTTTGCAGAGGTTGAGCCCACCTTCCTTTACAGCCTTTTCTCCCTTACAAGTCCAGACATGTCTTTTAAAATACCAAATCTTGGTTTTTGCTCTAAAATGTCTTTCTGTTAGGCCCAATGCATTTCACCACCCTGAAATAGTTAGAAAAGAGTCCAAAGTCTTTTTCCTTGGGGTTTGTTTTCGAGTTTTGGGGGATCTGTGAATTTTGAGAATCTTACACTGGTAAAGCTCCTCTGTACCCTCTCCAAGGTCTTGACATTCTTTCTAAAATGTGGTGCCCAGAATTGGACACACTACTCCAGCTGAGGTCTAACCAGTTATTTATAAAGGTTTAGCATAGCTTCTTTGCTTTTGTACTCTATGCCTCTATTTATAAAACCAAGCATCCCATATGCTTTTTTAACAGCTTTATCAACTTGTCCTGCCATCTTCAAAGATTTGTGTATGTGAACCCTTGGGTCTCTCTGTTCCTGCATCCCCTTTAAAATTGTACCCTTTACTTTATAGTGCCTCTCCTCATTCTTCCTACCAAAATGCATCACTTAACATTTCTCTGCATTAAATTTCTACTGCCACGTGTCTGCTGATTTCACCAGTCACAACTCTGTCCTCCTGAAGTCTGCTACTATTCACTTCACTGTTTACTACTATTCCAAGCTTTGAAATTATGCCCTGTATACCCAAGTCCAGGTCCTTAATATATATCAAAGAGCAGTGGTCCTAATACCGACCCCTGGGGGGGATACCACAGCACTCTTTCCTCCGGTCTGAAAACCAACCACTCACTACTACTTTGTTTTCTGTCTCTCAGCCAGTTTTGTAACCACGCTGACACTGCCCCTTTAATCCCATGGGCTTCAATTTTGCTAACAACAAAAATTGATTATATGCAACGAGAATTAATTACAAAGTGAGAAAACTAACCCCATTGATGCATGAAAATGGGTGATCTGCACATTGATTAGCTCCTTTACTGTTATGGAATCATTAAATAACCTGTTGTTCCTTTCTGTGCCGGACCACGGTACCATGTATGGGCATCAAACATTGGCTGCTGCCCTCCCGATCCACAGCTATGCTTGCTGCGGCGTATTCGAATTCTTTTTTTCCAGCAAATTCGCCACTGGAGCGTTGGGGAGCACAACAGTTTAACTTATGGCGCGTCCCCAATATCGCAGTGAATTCCGTCCCAATATCCTGCTGCTGTCAGGCTAATTTAGTGGGACAGCATTAATATCATGCTCCTGTCGGGAGTAATTTAATGGGCCAGCATTAATATCATGCTGCTCTTGGGCAGGGAGAAAAGCTGTTCATCTCCTTTTAAGGTTCTCCACACTGCACCCTATCTAAGAGGAGGAGTAAGCAGGCAGTTTGTCAGCCAGCCAGACTCTTCTGGGATATTCTTGGATATCCTTGCATCTTTTATCAGTGCTGGATACACATCAAAGTGGCTCACATACATTCCTGAGTATTCCCTTCCCATGTGACATGACTTGCCTCTACTCCACATCTCCCCACTCTCCCCATAAAATCGTTAGTGCAGCGAGTACACTAATTATAGGGTTTTACCACATTTAGATACTAATTTAGGCTACCTCTGAACTTGGAACATCTCTTTAGAAGTTTGTGAACACAGAGGCACATGTCGCTGTGGTGCCACACCAGGGAGCCCCACCCATCTGTCATCTTCCCCCCCATCATCAATAGTATGTCACAGAACTTGGGTTAACGGAGTTGAAAAATGAAGGCAGTCAGCATGGCAATATGTCTGTTCTTGTCAAGCCATCCATTATTTTTAAAAGCATAAGAAACCATGTTACCGACCCCGGGCAAACGGCATCAAGTTGACCGGATTTGTGTTGGTTTGCTATTCGTCTGGCTGTGTAACAATGCACATTTTCCATTGGCCGTAAATGACTTGTAATGAGTTTGTATGCCTGGATCAACTGAAGCTGTGGTAGTGCTTGTATCAGAGGTAAGGGATATGGGGAAAGAGCGGGGGGAGTGTCTGAGGCTGAACCAGACTGCTCGAACCTTGGTGTCATATTTGGCCCCGAGATGAACTTCCTACTACATATCCACGCCATCACTAAGACCGCCTACTTCCACCTCTGTAACATTGCCTGACTCCGCCCCTGCCTCAGCTCATCTGCTGCTGAAACCCTCATCCGTGTCTTTAGACTCCAGACTTGACTATTCCAACGCACTCCTGGCCGGCCTCCCATCTTCCACCCTCCATAAATTTAAGATCATCCAAAACTCTGCTGCCCAGATCCTAACTTGCACCAAGTTCCATTCACCCATTACCCATGTGCTCGCTGACCTACATTTAAGCAACGCCTCAATTTTAAAATTCTGATCCTTGTTTTCAAATCACTCCATGGCCTCGCCCCTCCCTATCTCTGTAATCTCCTCCAGCCCTACAATCCTTTGTGATATCTGCGCTCCTTCAATTCTGGCTTCTTGCGCATCCCCAATTTTAATCACTCCACCATTGGTGGCCATGCTTTCAGCTGCCTAGTCCCCAAGCTCTTGAATTCCCTCCCTAAACCTCTCCGCCCTCTATCCCTCTTTCCTTCTTTAAGATGCTCTTTAAAACCTACCTCATTGACCAAGCTTTTGGTCATCTGCCTTAATATCTCCTTATGTGGCTCAATGTCAAATTTTGTTTTGATAATGCTCCTGTGACACACCTTAGGATGTTTTACTACATTAAAGGTGCTATATAAATGCAAGTTGTTGTTGAGTTGGACTAACTGGATTGCTCTTCGAAAGAGCCAGCGCCGACTCCGTGGGCTGAATGGCCTCCTTCTGTGCTGTATTATACTATGATTCTAACTGGCTGATATATCGGCAAAGGGTCACTTTGGTGTCTATTTTGAATTTTGTGGCAGTGTTGCGTTTAGTTTGCCCATGTATCTTAAGTGTGATATGTAAGTGAAAACCATTAAATTCATTTGTTAGTTAAATTCAGTCTAGGAAAAATGTCTTTTGTTTTCTATTCTACAGGCAGTGCTAGGTCTGAAGTAAGGTTCCTTTAACTGCACATCATATCTTTCTATCGCATGACTTTCCATGTCCAGCAACATAGCCGTACCATATCACCTATATTTTTTCTTGTTGCTATCGATTGCCGATCTCATGACTGGAAGTTTCTCAAAACCATATTTACTTTTTGGTTTGTGGGGTCAGAATTTAGGACCAGTTTCTCTGTTAATTATTAACAGTTACACTGTTAGAATGTATAACATTTTGACTTAAATATGACTGACTGGAAATGTATTTTCATCAGTCAGGGCTGACGATATGCCACAGATTCCAAGGTCCCCAAACCGCTTGAAGTGCTAGAACTGATAAAGTAAGTCGGTTGGTGGTGCAGGGTGCTCATTGCCATTATATCATCTTCATCTTCTGCATCTCTTGAGGCTACACTCCAAAAAAAAATTAGAATCATCGGATCTCACAGAAGGAGGCCATTCGGCCCGTTGTCTGTGCCAGCTCTTTGAAAGAGCTGTCCAATTTAGTCCCACACCCCAGCATTTTTCCCATAACCCTGCAAATGAGTCCTCTTCCAGTACATGTCCAGTTGCCTTTTGAAAATTCCGACAGAATCTGCTTCCACCACACTTTCAGGTATTGCGTTCCAAATCTTAACAATCCTCTGGAAAAAATTTCTCCTCATTTTCCCTCTAATTCTTTTGCCAATTCTTTTAAATCTATGACCTTTTTGGTTATTGACCCACTTGCCTGAGGAAACAATTTTTCCCTACTTTCTCTATCAAAACCCCTCATTATTTTGAATGGTGGCCCACTAATTTAGCACCATGGGAAATGGATTCTCACTCTTGAACCAGATCATTGTCCGTGCTGAGCAGAGACTGGAGTGTCCGCTCCCAAACCAGCATCTTCCCTGAGTATCTGTACCTCGGGATTGACTCCTGTTAAAATGACTGAGGCATGTTGGCCATGCAGACTCGTTGCAATGAACTGAGGGTCACGAAGATTTGTTTCAGGTAAACAGCAAACAAATGGCTCCCTTACCACGATCGGGTCACAAGGGCAGCACGGTGGCATAGTGGTTTGCACTGGTGCCTCACAGCGCCAGAGACCCGGGTTCGAATCTGACCTCGGGTGACTGTCTGTGTGGAGTTTGCACATTCTCCCCGTGTCTGCGTGGGTTTCCTCCGGGTGCTCCGGTTTCCTCCCACAGTCCAAAAATGTGCGGGTTAGGTTGATTTGGCTATGATAAATTGACCCTAAGTGTTAGGGGGGGATTAAATATGTGGGGTTATGGGGATAGGATGGGATATGTTAGGGGGAATTAAATACGTGGGGTTACGGGGGTAGGGTGGGATATGTGTACTGTGGGGATTAAAGCAGGGACAGGGTACTGGATTTGGATGATCAGCCATGATCGTATTGAATGGTGGAGCAGGCTCGACGGGCCGAATGGCCTACTCCTGCTCCTGGATTCTATGTTTCTATGTTTCTATGTTTCTCACTGACCGAAAAGTCAAATTCCACTTTTGTTACATAAGCTTCTGGGATGTTTACTGGTGGATTGCATTGTGCAATTCTGTCCATCTTTTTGGTGGAAAACACAAATCAGTGGCCTTGATCATTATGAACAGGGTGAGAGAATTGCCAAGTCCAATATTTGAATTGTTGACCGGGGAGAGTTCACTGCTCCACTCTGGTACCAGGTAATGATTAGACTGTGGGCAATAAACCGGGGGAACTGGAAGCAATTATTTTACAGGAAGTTAAAGACTTAATAATATTAACAGAAACCTGGCTGCAAACTGTGCAAGGATGGAAAATAAAGATATTGGGTTCCAATATATTTAGGAGGGATAGAAAAGATAACAAAGGAGGCAGAGTGGCAGTAATGGCAAAAGAGGGAATACATGCTGTAGGGAGGGTTGATGTAGACACGGAAGGGGACAAAGAGTGAAGATGGTTGGAGCTGAAAGATTCAAACAAAGGGATTGTTGGGGGTGTACTATAGAACTCCAAATTGTGGGAAGGAAATCAAAGAGGAAGGCGGCAGTTAGATTAGAGAGATGAGTGCATTGGTACTGCAACAGATTTCAGAGGGTATTCGCCACATCTAGTAACTGAGCATTATCAGAGTCAAATTGATGTTAAACACAAGCTGTGATGGATTGGTTTCATCAGGGCAGTTGCTGTATGTAATAATGTGCAACATTTTCTGGGGTTTTATCGGCTCCCTGCGAGTTCACACAGGATCAGCACCTTGTAATGGTCTTGGTAGAATCAGTGCAGTTAAGAATGGGCCAATACAGGCAGCTGTCTTTGCATTTTACTCTGTAGTGTGAATGTCCAAGTATAGTGGAAAATAACTGAGGGACAGAAACCTAGACAAATGCCTGCAAATGGATTTAGTCTTCCACTTGATGAATGTAAGGCCTGTAATTTATGAGGAATAATCACTTCCTAGGAGCAATTACAAAGTAGTAGTCTCCAAAAGGTGTTCACATTAGGTGAAAACATAACAAATCTCAAAAAGATAACCATTAATGGACATGCTATGTCTCGCTCACTTTGGTTTAAAATGCAATCTTTTTAATCTACTCTCTGAAAAGTAAATGTTTAAATGGATTTGCAGATGGTTTTGCTCTTTTTATCACAACTCACGCCTAATATTCCCCCTATGATGACCACTCTGAATAGTATTTAGATTGCTGCCTTGAAATCATTTCAGGATGTGCATTATCTTTGTCCTTAAGTATTGATGTGGGTGGCGGAGGGTCATTGGATCAGTCTTTCAGTTAGAAGACTCCATATATGACTGTACCAAAGTGAAGGATTAAAAATTGATCTGAATCGAGGGATTAATTGTTGATTACTGGAAAATCACAAGCCAGTGTGTTTGTTGGGAATGCGCTGCATTGAACAAAAGGCCAAATGGCCACGAATGGAAATTGCCAGAGTGCAAGTTTCAAGTGACATTCTGAAAAACTGCCACTGGGGGGCAGCACAGGATTTCCTTTCAGTCAGTATGATCTTGTTGCTGTGGCACTAACCAAGTTCATCCACAGCATAATGTGGGTGTCCTCAGAGCTCTAGGAATTTGTCAGGTCTTTTCTTAAAAGAATCTTCTTGGGTGGAGGTTAAATTCAGATTCAAATTGGTAATGGTAACAAGTCTGCCAATGTCATCAGTAGTTTTGTCTTTACTGCTCAAATTGCTTTGTAAGATAACACCGCGAGTAGATTGCATCCACAGTGTGTTACTCCACTATGTTCCTCTTGCCTAGACTGTCGCACATAATATATTTCTTTACTACTTCACCTGAGGAAGGGGCGATCGATAGCTCCGAAAGCTTGTGATTTCAAATAAAACTGTTGGACTATAACCTGGTGTTGTGCGACCTCTCAATTTTGCACATAATATAGCCATACAGTGGATTTTTTTAAAATTTCCCAGTGACAATTCTGGCAATACTTGCTGAAAACATTGCCTTAAAGTGCCTTAAGTCATTTAATAGAGGGAGTGTGTTCATGTCATAAGGCTCTTATTCATTGTATTGGGCTTCCTGATTGTGAAAATCACAGCACAATTCCAATCATTTCCATACAATACACGGCAACAATTTGTTTAACTTTGTATTGATATCTTTGCAGTGATGCCAACCTCTCAAAGTTGGCAAGTGTGAAATTTTCAAAGATGCCAATTCCCCAGGCACAAGTCCAAGCAGCAGTCGTTGTTAGTTCAGTTGAAACGGCACTGTAAAGTTGGAAAATGTGTTTTCTTAATTTTAGCGTCAATTTTGTGCTCATTTAGACCCAGGAATGTCTGTATTGGGAAATGGCGACATGAAAATATTTGACTTTCTACTCCCATTGCCAGCATCAAGCACTCCCAAGGTCAGGTTTTGCATGGCCGATTGTATAAAGCTGCCTCCCACTGCAACCTCCAGAAGACCAGTGAATTATTTTCCCTTTCCAGCACCAGCCATTCGAGCAGGTGCCTTGGGTCCACATCTCTGAAGGGAAGAGAGAGTGTGTTGAGGTGGTGCCAGTGAATGGCACATTGAGTGTTTGCTCAGTACTGATTGATGCTCCAGTTAGCTTGTCTCTTTCGGTTGGTATAGACTAGTTGTATGGTTTGGATTCCAAGTGGTGCCAATGGACTGTCTGCGGCCTTGCTTTGTTGGTTACCAAGCAGCTGGCCTAGGTTTTGGTAACGACTGAAGGCCTGAGGCAAAATATTCCTCGTTAACAAGACTTTAGACACAAAGAATTGGTTATCTTTGCTTGATGCTGACCTTCCTCTTGGAAGTAAGACCCCATCTTACTCTGACCCACTTGCTACATCATTGCCAAGTCTCGAGTTGGTTTGTGAGGCATTGCGAATTGAGTTTGGACTAGTTCCTCGTCCTTTAGACTCTAGGTTGCTGCAGTGATTGGATATGGGATAGTAGTGGGAGTGAAATTTATTTCTCCTTCCACCAGACACAAGCTAAAGGTTGTTATTTGGCTTGCCCCCCCCCCCCCCGCATTGCATTCAGAATCTGGTGAATCCTCTACCTGTCGAGTACCAGTGGTACCTGCTGAGATTTTGCAATTTGAATCAAATTTCAAAAAAGGTGAAAGGAGGAATGGCCTTCTCTTCAGACCTTATTCTCGTTTTAAGCCTTTTATTTGCAGCCTCAAGTCATTTGGTTTCACCAGGTCCTGCTCCAGGCTATGAACCCATACTATCTCCAACAAGTGCCCCTTGATTTTCAATGACGTTACCATCGCTGAATCCCCCAACATCAACATCCTGGGGGGTCACCATTGACCAGAAACTTAACTGGGCCAGCCACATAAATACTGTGGCTACAAGAGCAGGTCAGAGGCTAGGTATTCTACGGTGAGTGTCTCACCTCCTGACTCCCCAAAGCCTTCCACCATCTACAAGGCACAAGTCAGGAGTGTGATAGAATACTTTCCACTTGCCTGGATGAGTGCAGTTCCAACAACACTCCAGAAGCTCAACACCATCCAGGACAAAGCAGCCCGCTTGATTGGCACCCCATCCACCACCTTAAACATTCACTCCCTCTACCACCGGCGTACCGTGGCTGCAGTGTGCACCATCGACAAGATGCACTGCAGCAACTTGCCAAGGCTTCTTCGACAGCACCTCCAAAACCCACGACCTCTACCACCTAGAAGGACAAGGGCAGCAGGCACATGGGAACACCACCACCTCCAAGTTCCCCTCCAAGTCACACACCATCCTGACTTGGAAATATATCGTCGTTCCTTCATCATCACTGGGTCAAAATCCTGGAACGCCCTCCCTAACAGCACTGTGGAAGTACCTTCACCAGACGTACTGCACCAGTTCAAGAAGGCGGCTCAGCATCACCTTCTCAAGGGCGATTAGGGATGGGCAATAAATGCTGGCCTTGCCAGCGAAACCCACATCCCAGCAATCGAATTAAAAAAAAATACCAAGGTGGGACTCCACAGTTACTGATTCTCTTTTGCCAAAATGGTTGCTGGGTAGCTTTAAATGTCATCTATGTACTAAAAGCAGCCCAAAGAGGTGTGGAAAATGTTACAGTTGTGGTGCTACTTGCTTTGAAAAAGTTTATTTCATACCTTGGTTACTTCCAATTTATGTAGAGAAAACACCACATATCAAAACCATACACAAATTAAAAAACCCAAGTTGGAATGCTGTCTGCTAAAAGAATGCTGGGTGCCACAGGGTGAATGTAGTCACCGTAGACTACATGTTAAAACTTCGTATTTCTTTGCACATTGCACTTGCTGTGATAGTGAGATCCTTGAGCACCTCAGCCTCACCGGTAGATAATGTAACTGTTGTATGTCACAATCACAAGATACATGGGAGGACAGGTAGCTGCAATTAGAATATTGTTCCACTAGCAATTAGTGCATGCTTTTGGAATAGAGAGGTGGGCAGAGCCTGCACTCCAAGTTGAATGCCCTTCTCTTCTGTGCACTGGGAAGGATTCTTCCGCCAGTGTGTATTCCAGGGTTAGGAAGGCACAAGTGTCTTTTAAAAGCTCTTCCCTTCTGCTCCTGCAAGAACTCCTGCAGACTGTTTTTCTGCATCGGTGATCTGCAGTGGACATCTGTATTTGGGTGTGCAGTCTGTGATCCAAACATGCTTTGACACAGTTATGTTTTGCTGTGTTGAGAGAAATTTTATTTGCAGCCAAAGTGAGACCTTGTATTTAGAGGCTTTTTGTGTCTGAACAACCAAGTTCTTCCTTAGCAATATTATCTCAATAGATCGCATACTTGTGGTGGGCAAAAGATCAAAATGTGGAGCTTTTGAGTTAATGTTGCAGAAGTTTACATTGAAGTACACACTTCTGGGGTGGAGAAAGGGGAATTACTTACTTCAGGCCGACAGGGAAAGTCTAGGACCCATTGACCATCTGTGATGTTTAATTTCTATGTCTATGCTCCAGTTTAAGCCATATGAGATGAGCTTCCTGGTCAGGGCACAGATATAGGCAAGAGAGGCCCTGAGATTGCTGACAGCTCACCCCCCTGGTTCTGGGCACCAGAGACTTGGGATTGAATCACTGTTGTGTGCGGCTGCACTGAACTGCACACCAGACTTGTGCACTGGATGTTGCATGCTTCTCACTGCATTTTGCTAAATTCCTTTCAAACCTAAATGACAAGAGTGGAGCCTTTCCAAAGTCCATTGCATCACAAGGTCCCATGCGTTGTCCCAAATAAAACCTGACTTTTTTGTGATGCAAGAAAGGTTGAGTGAGTTGTGCTCAATGAATGTGGGAGGTGGCAGGAGGGATTCAGTGAAATGAGGCAGTAAGTAAGGAATGCCAAGAATTCCTTCTCTCTCTCCTCTCCATCTCTGCTACTCCCTCCCGCGCTCGCTCGCGCTCTCTCGCGCTCGCGCTCTCTCTCTCTCTCTCTCTCTCTCTCTCTCTCTCGCTTTCTCTCGCCTTCTCCCTCCCCCTCTCTCGCCTTCCCCCCCCTCGCCTTCCCCCCTTCGCCTTCTCCCTCGCCCTCCCCCGCCCTCTCCCTCCCCCCTCGCCCGCCCTCCCCCCCTCTCGCCCGCCCTCCCCCTCTCTCGCCCGCCCTCCCCCTCTCTCGCCCGCCCTCCCCCTCTCTCGCCCGCCCTCCCCCTCTCTCGCCCGCCCTCCCCCTCTCTCGCCCGCCCTCCCCCCTCTCTCGCCCGCCCTCCCCCTCTCTCGCCCGCCCTCCCCCTCTCTCGCCCGCCCTCCCCCTCTCTCGCCCGCCCTCCCCCTCTCTCTCGCGCGCCCTCCCCCTCTCTCGCCCGCCCTCCCCCTCTCTCGCCCGCCCTCCCCCTCTCTCGCCCGCCCTCCCCCTCTCTCGCCCGCCCTCCCCCTCTCTCGCCCGCCCTCCCCCTCTCTCGCCCGCCCTCCCCCTCTCTCGCCCGCCCTCCCCCTCTCTCGCCCGCCCTCCCCCTCTCTCGCCCGCCCTCCCCCTCTCTCGCCCGCCCTCCCCCTCTCTCGCCCGCCCTCCCCCTCTCTCGCCCGCCCTCCCCCTCTCTCGCCCGCCCTCCCCCTCTCTCGCCCGCCCTCCCCCTCTCTCGCCCGCCCTCCCCCTCTCTCGCCCGCCCTCCCCCTCTCTCGCCCGCCGCCTCCTCCTCCTCCCCCCCCCCTCTCCTCCTCCTCCCCCCCCCCTCCCCCCCCCCCTCTCCTCCTCCTCCCCCCCCCCTCTCTCTCCTCCCTTCTTTCTTTCATCTTTCTTCTCTGCCCCCTTCCTTCCCTCCCCTCCCCTTAACAATATGCAAGAAGAAAAATAAGAGCTTGCAAGGAGAAGTAAATCGTATAAACCAGTAGTTGTACTTGTTTCATTAAAAAAAATTAAAAGCCTGTCTCTTTACTCGTGGACATGTAAAGTGACAGTATGAAAATTGTTTTATTTCTGTAACTTTTTCGTTGCTTGGTGCATTTGTACCTGAAGTATACAGGACAAACAAAGGGAAAGATAGATGGCCCCTGGGACATGTGTGATGGGGATTTTAGAATGCTAGCAGGTTGGGTGGTATTGGAAGGATTTGGTCACTTCAGTGCTGGTATTTAATCAGCCAATGTATATATAATTAGTGTTGTGAATCTTTGGAATTCAACCCAGAGGTCTATGGATGCTCAGTTGTTGAGTATATTGAAGACAGAGATTGATAGATTTTGGATATTAAGGGATATGGGGATAGTGCAGGACAGTGGAGTTGAGGTAAAAGATCAGCCATGATATTGAATGGCGGAGCAGGCTCGAAGGGCCGAATGGCCTACTTATTGTATAAGCCAGTGTAAAATTCTGTTAAAGCTCTTATTGAAAGGAGTGGAAAACATATTCGAGTGCCTGAGCCATTGAAGGCACTACTCCAGCACACAGAGGCCCTTTGATCCTGTCACTAATTTACGTAAAGGAGACTGGCATTTTAACGGTGGGAAATTCTTCTTGGCTGGTTCTAAGCAGGAAATGAGCTTTCTGCACAGTTTTTTGAGCAGGTGCAGTGTTTCTTATCTCTCTAAAAAGGCTTGGTTTCCTTGATTGAAAATGGTCTTTTCCCAGTGGTGTGATTGTTAAGATTAGGATAGCTACTGTGCTCAGTCGCTGTTGCATTGGCTGCAGCCCCAGTCGGCGTTGAATCATCTGGAGACTTGTAAATCCTCCTGCAAAGCAAAACAATCTCTTTAGTCTGCGTGTTATTCTGTATGCCATATTGTGAGTCAAATTTTTGGCAAAAAAACACACTTCAAATTTGGGCAGTCATAATGTCTTGGATCAAATATATGAAAATGTTGTGTCTCTCAGATGGTTCAGTTGTTTCGTTCATTGCCTGGTGTTGAGCTAATCCATACAGGCCAGAAAGGCCTTTGTTTAGCCCCAGTTTTATGCTGATCGTAACTGGCAGTGAGGCCGTCAACACCCTCTGGGCAGGGAGGAGGAAAAGTCAGCCAAGTTCTTGCTCTAGATCGCTATCCAGCCGGCCTTGTTACAAGGTGTGTGAACCTTGGGTGAGAACAGGACCAGGCTTGGCTGTGATTGCCTGTCAACTAGCCTGCTAATTCTCATTGTTCCAGCTCATACACGAAGAGTAGCAACTTGATCAAAATCCTTCTGTGCAACCAGAATGAGCCAGCATCTTCAGGAGAGACGGGAGAGAAATAAACTCGCCCCAAAAGAAAATCTGTATAATTACCACTTTATATCAAAAACAAAGTTCATATTTACACACAATTATTAAATAGAGCTGGTGATAATTGCCAACAGCGTCACAGTATAGTGGTGCCCCAGCCTGCTGTGGCCGAGAGTGCGGCAGGTATTATGCCTGTGGCTCTCAGTTATGTTATTGTGTGGGGGGGAGTAAGCAATTACCAGACATTTGCTGTAGGAGGTGTGGGGGGACAAGTCATCCTGGGTTACCTTTCCATACCTTCAAACTGAATACTGAACAGTATTGTCACTTTTCTCCATTTTAATGCTTTATGGCTAATGTTCCAAGTTTGGTGTAATCTTTAATATTTGTAATCTGCAGCATGATTCTCTCCCTTTGTGTCCACTCAATCTACTGGACAGCTGCTAATAAGATCACTTTTAATGGGGGTTGGGGGGGTGGGTGGAAACAGGGACTACTCAAGAATTTAATGGTAACGCTTTTCCTTTCAGCTAGGATTTAGGGGATTGTCAATGGTGATTTTTGTAATAAAAGCTTCATTTTCTACGAGGAAGCTGCAGTAAAACTCAAATAAGCAAATAAAAACTGAACATGCTGGAAATACACAGTAGGCTCATTACCATCAGTGAAGAGAAACAGGCGACTGGTTAACGTTTCAGGTAGAATGGGTCAGGATGGGTTTGAACCAGTTCTAAAGCTGCCAAGCATTAACATGGCTCTTTTCAAGGAGCTGTTGGACTTGCTGTGTAATCTGTTTTTATTTCATTTGCATTTGCAGTCTTTAGTCCAAGTGAGTAATTTTCAGAAATAAAGCTCGATTAAATAGACTGTTGTTCAACAATACGAGTGACTTTTTGTTAGCTTCCCTACTTAAAAAAAAAATGATTTGGTGTTACTCTGACGCAATGTAGAAATGTTATTTTAGACCCAGCTTCTGAGACCACCAGTATCACCAGATAAAGCCAGCATTGTTGTCAGGTGTCCAACACGTTGGCGGTTTTGTATTGGGAGGGAGTGAAGCTGTATAAAATGGTTTCTTTGAAAAGTGCACAGGGTGAAGTGCAGACAGACAAGTACACAAGATTTATTTGTTTTATTTTAATGCTATTTACGTTCTCCTTGCTGAAATCTTTATATACTTAAATGGTTATTAAATTGAATTAACGAGATAACCCAGGAGCGAGAGCATGATGGTTTATCCCCCCCCTTCCAAATGATCGGGTGCGGATCTGAATCCCTGATTACAGCTGAGAAATGGCTACCTGGCACCTACCCGTGAGATGCGGTGTTAAAGCTGGCTCCATCACTTATGAGTGTAAAAAAACAACACTTGGTTTGTAGGAAACGTTGATCATTCAGATTTTGAGAGCTGCTTTTTCTTCCCGACTTGCATGCTGAAAAAGCAGAGGGCCCCGTCACAGACATTTGGCTGATGTCACTGAGTCATTGTGATGTAGCAGCTGTAGAAATGCTTGTTTCTCCAGTTTTCTTCCCTTTTTCCCCCTCCTCTCGTCAAGGTCCTGACGAATGTTGACTGTCAGCGCCACGGGTGACAGTAGTCCTCCTGTACCATTCTCAAGGGACTTTTCTTCATGCCTTAGCCTAGACAGTGAGTGTTGGCTGACTGCGCAACCCATTTTTTATGGTGTACAGTGTCCTGTATAATTATTTTCTTCCTGTACTCCAAGTGGGAAGCTTGTGCCTTATAGGAGTTGACTAGTTTGTATGTGATTTCTTTTAAAAGGACTGTGAGTTAACTGATACTTTTAGAAATGAGGTTAATTGCTGCTCTGTTCTCGGAGAGTGGCAAGCGTTTGAGATTTAGAGCAAGCCTTTAATTCTGTTTTTTCTCTCTCCTTTTTCCTGTGGTCTGCTCTGTGGGGAAACATGATGACCTTTCTAACCTTCCTTCGATCCTGTATCAGGTAAGAAACGAAGCTTTGATATTTTGAAAGCCTTTGCGAAAGGAATCATTTTTTACTGTGTGGTCCAATGGAATGGTGTGCTGAGCCCAAGATCTCTCAGGTTCCCTTGTTTTTCACTAAAATAAATAAGCTATACCTCATTATCAAATTATATTTGAAAAAATGCAAGATCATTTATGTAATAATCGTGATCAATGTTGGTGGGAGGTGTTTGGACTTCACAGTCTTGAAACAAAATCTAATCAATGAGTTCAGATTAACATTCTTTTTTGGATTCTCCTTCTCCCCCCCCACCCCCCAAACTCCTGTCGCTTTCTGTATGTGTTTTATTTAAATGTAACCTGCATTCAATGCTTAAAGGAAAATGACAGGTGAGTTGCCCCGAGGAACATCTGTGCTGGCCAGAATGAGGAAGCCGAATGGATGGCATTATGCCAGTGTGTATTGGAGAAATGCTCCATTTATTTTGTGTTCAATTTCTTCCCACTCTTGCAGTCGGTAATTATTCACCTAGTCGTCAATGAAAATACACGGGAGGGGGAAGGATGTTGTGCGCAACGTCTTTGTCTGATTTTATTTAAGGGTGATGTTCTCCAAGAAAACTGACAATTAGGACCAATAAAGCACAGATAAAGCAATCAATGATTGAAATAGACACACAAAAATACCAATAATAGTGGGGAACCCAGGGTCTAATGAGAGTGAGGAACTTAAAATAATTAATATTAGTAAAGAAAACGTACTGGAGAAATTAATGGGACTAAAAGCAGACAAATCCCCTGGGCCTGATTGATGACATCCTAGGGTTCTAAAAGAAGTGGCTGCAGAGATAGTGGATGCATTGGTTGTGATCTTCCAAAATTTCCTAGATTCTAGAACGGTTTCAGTGAATTGGAAGGTAGCAAATGCTGCTATTCAAGAAAGGAGGGGGAGAGAAAACCGGGAAATACAGGCCAGTTAGTCTGACATCAGTCGTCAGGAAAATGCTGGAATCCATTATTAAGGAAGTAGTAACAGGGCACTTCGAAAATCATAATCTGATTAGGCAGAGTCAACACGGATTTATGAAAGGGAAATCGTATTTGACAATCTGTTGAAGTTTTTTGAGGGTAGCAGGGTAGATAAAGGGGAACCAGTGGATGTAGTATATTTGGATTTTCAAAAAGCATTTGATAAGGTGCCACATGAAAGCTTTTTACACAAGATAAGGGCACGTGGGGTTGGGATAATATATTAGCATGAATAGAGGATTGGTTAAAGGACACAAAACAGAGAGTAGGAATAAACGGATCATTTTTCAGGTTGGCAGGTTGTTGCTAGTGGGGTGCCGCAGGATCAGTGCTGGGGCCTCAGCTATTTACAATCTATATTAATGACTTAGATGAAGGGACCGAGTGTAATGTATCCAAGTTTGCTGATGATACAAAACCAGGTGGGAAAGTAAGCTGTGAGGAGGACACCGATGCTGCAAAGGGATATAGTGATTGGGCTAGAAAGGGGCATGTGGGGAAATGTGAGGTTATTCACTTTGGTAGGAAGAATAGAAAAACAGAATATTTTTTAAATGGTGAGAAACTGTTAAATGTTGATGTTCAGAGGGATTTGGGTGTCCTTGTAAATTAAACAGTCAATGTGCCAGGTACAGCAAGCAATTAGGAAGGCCAATGGTATGTTGGCCTTTATTGCAAGGGGATTGGAGTATAAGAGTAAGGAAGTCTTGCTACAATTGTACAGGGCTTTGGTGAGACCACACCTGGAGTACTGTGTACAGTTTTGGTCTCCATACCTAAGGAAGGATATACTTGCCTTACAGGCGGTGCAACAAAGGTTCACCAGATTGATTCCTGGGATGAGAGGATTGTCCTATAAGGAGAGAGTGAGAGAATGGGCCTATACTCTCTGGCGTTAGGAAGAATGAGGTGATCTCATTGAAACATATAAGATTCTGAGGGGGTTTGACAGGGTAGATGCTGAGAGGTTGTTTCCCCTGGCTGGTGAGTCTAGAACTAGGGGGCATAGTCTCAGGATAAGGGGTCGGCCATTTAGGACTGAGATGAGGAGGAATTTCTTCACTCAGAGGGAGGTGCATCTTTGGAATTCTCTGCTCCAAAGGGCTGTGGATGCTCAGTCATTGAGTATATTCAAGGCTGAGATCGATGGATTTTTGTACTCTAGTGGAATCAAGGGATATGGGGATAGGCTGGAAAGTGGAGTTGAGGCCGAAAGATCAGCCATGATCTTATTGAATGGCAGAGCAGGTTCGAGGGGCCGTATGGCCTATACCTGTTCCTATTTATGTTCAACATGTTGTACTGTACTCCCAAGTTGCTTTAAAAGCCTGTGACTGATTCACCACTCCATGCAAGGCTTGAGCTAGCTATTAATATGGGAAATTTATCATCATCATTCCTATTGGTTTCAATGTTTAAAAAAATCTATGCCCCCCCCATAACCCATCTCCTGTGGATTACATTGTTCTGATCTGAGAGGGTGGCCATGCAGCCTGCTTCTAGGCTTCTGCCAGTGTGCTGCTGAAATGGCTGCCGGGGCTGTGCACAAGTGGCTAATTCATTTTGTTTTTCTTCTCTTCCTGTACAATAACAGCTAGCCTGTACTTGATCCTCCCGCCTATTGTATAATTGAGATGGAAGCTTACCTTGAGGTGAAGCAGAAGCATAAAGCCATGTACTATCACTCCATAGTACATTGCATCGGTGCTTGCTGTTCGGAGGAGTCTGTTGTAATACAGCGTAGTTTAATCTTGCTTAACAAACTTGTTACAAGTCTGTGCTTGTAACCAGGGTTGCTGAGGCAACTGCAGTTAGATTCATGAGACTGCCATCTCTAGCTCCAGCATTAGTATATATAAAAATATCCTGATAAGTACTGATTTGTTGGTCCAGTCAAGTGTGCTGCATTAAACTTGACCTGAGCTGCGTTGCTCCATTTTGTAACTTGGGTAATAGAATTTCAGATTATATATGTTGGTGGTGATGAAGCAGTGAACTTGGAAGCAAAAATGTGTTTGTGTGTGAATGCTGCAGGTGCGTATGTGCTACCTTCAGTGTTTTGAAATCAGTAATGATTGCAGTGCCCTGAAATGCTGTCTGCCCCTGAAGAGATTTTATCCCAGGCCAAGTGTTTGCTCAGTAATGGTACTGAGAGTAACGGTCACTTTGAGGAACCAGTTACCTGTGACTAATCATCACAATGTAACCAACGCAGTTAGAATGCGAGTGAGTTTAAATATTGTACTGTTTTTCAGTGTTTTTAAATTTGAAAAGTAATTGCTACTGTACCACATTAAAGTGATAAATTAAATTACCAGGTACATTCACTGCAGTCATATGACTAGTAGATATCTGCTATTTTAACATTACTGACCGAATACAGTAATGTACTTGTTTTGAGCGACAAAATATTTTTTGAGAGCGCATTTGTTGCTCTAACTCTTAGTCTAGCATCACATTAATGTAGACAATTTGAAGTAGGGTGTGTTTACTTTAACCTTAGAAACTGGCAGTCCAAAGTGACTGCTTTGAGGTACAGTCCAAGTATAAGGATGTTGGTGTGGTTTTTGTTTTACAAGTGTGTGTTGATTGCAGTCAAATAACTTGTCAAAATCTATTTAAGTTCACTGCTAGAGTACCAGAATATACTTGTTTCTAATGGTCTCTAAAATAAAAGCGGTATGAAATTCATAATCTACTTTCTCTTAATTTTGAATCTTGCAGGTGGACATACATTACTGCCTCAGGGTTAAGTAGCTGAAATTTTCACCATTTAAATAAATGTGCTGTATTCGTGCTGGGAGTTGGGGTTTGGAGTAGTGATAGAAGTTTATTGGAATAGTTTGTACTTGTTGATCTAAACTGTAAGCAGGCCTTTCCTCTATAAACATAAAAGCACCATGGGTATTCATCAAAAAGGATGACCTCTAGAGGTTTCTGAGTTTGATTCTAGTCTGTTCTTATTAGCATAAAGGTTAATTATCTTAAATTTCTAACTTTCCACATCACTGGATACTCCATCCAGCGTTCTGTACATAGGTCAACGCTGGTACTCGGTGCCTAATGCAGATAAACCCAGATTATAAAAAAAACCACAGTGACTTTCAAGGTCCATGTGCTTAGTCTGTGCCTTTTATTCCAGGGTCGCTAGTAATGGGACAGAGTCTTTAGTGTGGGGAAGTGTGAGGTCATCCACTTGGGATCCAAGAAAGACAAATCAGAATATTTTCTTAATGGCGAGAGAGGAGGAAAGAGATTTGGGTGTCCATGTGCACAGATCACTAAAAGCAAGAGCACAAGCAAATCCGAAAAGGATAATGGAATGTTGATTTTAATATCAAGGAGGCTGGAATTCAAAGAGGAGTAACTGATGCTTCAGTTGTACAGAGCCTTGGTAAGACCCCATCTGGAGTACTGACTTGGCCTTGGAGAGGTTACAGCGCAGATTCGCAAGAATGATACCAGAGCTTAAGAGTTAAGTTATGAGGGCAGGTTGCATAAACTTGGCTTCTATTCCTTTAAGTTTAGAAGGATGATGTGTTATTTAGTTGAGGTGATTAAAATGATAAGATCTGATAGGGTAGGTACAGAGAAGCTGTTTCCTCTGGTGGGGAAATCCAGAACAAAGGGGCACAATCTTAAAATTAAGCCATTCAGGAGTGAAATCAAGTAGCACTTTTTCCACACAAAGGAAATCTGGAATTCTCTTACAGGTTGATGCTAGGTCAGTTGAAATTTTCAAGACTGAGATCGACATTTTTATTGGGTAAGGGTATCGAGTTGCATCGAGTCTACAGCACAGAAACAGGCCATTCGGCCAACTGGTCTATGCCGGCGTTTTTTGGCCTTCACGAGCCTCCTCCCACCCCTCTTCATTTCACCCTATCAGCATATCCGTCGAGTCCTTTCTCCCTCATGTGCTTATCCTTCCCCTTAAATGTATCTGTGCTATTTGCCTCAACTGCTCCTTTTAGTAGCGCGTCCTACATTCTTACCACTCCTTGGGTAAAGAAGTTTCTCCTGAATTCCCTATTGGATTTATTAGTTACTATCTTATATTTATGACCTCTAGTTTTGGACTCCCCACAAGTGGAAGTATTTTCTCTGTCTACCCTATCAAACCTTTTCATCATCTTAAAGACCTCTATCGGGTCACTCTCCAGTCTTCTTGTTTTTCGAGAAAAGAGCCCCAGCCTGTTCAGCCTTTCCTGATGAGTATCAAGTGATGTGGATCAAAGGCGGGTAAATGAAGTTGAGATACAGATACCTGACAAAGGAGCAGAGCTCCGAAAGCTCGTAATTTCAAATAAAACTGTTGGACTATAACCTGGTGTTGTGCGACTTCTCATGATCTAATTGAATGGTGGAACAGGCTCCAGCAGCTGAATGGTCTACTCCTGTTCCAAAGTTCCTAATGCTAAATGTGTTATTCCATTATATGTATTTTGAATTAGCTAATCTCCGACGAATTGTTAGAAGAAGGAATATTTTGTTCCGTCATTCAAACAATGTCCTTGTAAAATGGTGGCAGATTATCCCTGGCTTCTTTTCTCCACTACAAACCCCTCTCTCCTGCCCCCTACACCCTCCCGTTAACAACAAGTGTAAGGAGCTCATTGACCTCTGTCACCAAGGTAAAGTCCATTTGTTCAGCTGTCCCCTTCCCCTACCCTAGCCCTGAACCCTCATCATTCCTTTGTCACCTCCAGACTTGACTAATACAATACTCTAGCATGCGCTGCCACAAGCAAGCTCTCGACCTTTCTCTCCAGCAGCACCGACTCACTCTATCTCAAAGCTGTCCTGGTCCGCAGTCCATTTCATCCTTCGCCTCATTCGGCGCTTCAAGAAAAACTTTTTTTCTTCCTTTCCGGTGTCAAGGATCGCAAGCTTCAACAGCTCCTGGATATCAACAGCCCTCTGGAACCGTATTCCCTTTTACTTTCCTCTGATCCCCAACCCTTCTTCCAATCTCACCCTCTGCCATGTTTTCACTATCCCCTCTACCGCCCCGAATGATCAGTCCTCAGCAAAGGCCTGAGCTTCATCCCCTTATGCCCCCACCCCAATGAATTTCAAGCTCGGCACGATGCTGAGCTCTCTTCCTGCCACCTTCGTTCCCCTCACTCACTCCAACCTACGTCTCTATGAACTTGCAGCACTCTATTCTCTCAGATCCAACCCTAACATTGTTATTAAACCTACTGACCAGGGTGGCGCTGTTGTTGTTTGGTGAACCGATCTCTACCTTGCGGAGGCTGAATGCCAACTCTGACACCTCCTCCTACCTACCCCTGGCCCATGACCCCACTACTGAACATCAAGCCATTATTTCCAAGACTGTCACTGACCTCTTCTCCTCTGGAGATCTTCCTTCCACAGCCCCCAAACCTGCACAGCCCGCTTCTACCTCCTTCCCAAGATTTCCTGGCAGACCCATAATTTCAGCCTGTTCTCGTCCCACGTAACTGATTTCTTCCTATCTCGACTCTCTCTTCTCCCCTTGTTCAGTCTCTTCCGTGACTCTTCCGACGTCCTCCGCCACTTCAACAGTTTCCAGTTTCCTGGCCCTAACCAGCTCCTTTTCACGATGGATGTCCAATCCCTCTACACCCCCACCCCCACCAGGAGGGCCTGAGGGCGTTCCGCTCCTTCCTTGACCAGTGGCCCAACCAATCCCCATCCACCACCATCCTCCTCTGCCTGGCTGAACTTGTTCTCACATTGAACAACTTCTCCTTTGACTCCACTCACTTCCTTCAAGTAAAAGTTGTTGCTATGGGAACCTGCATGGATCCTAGCTATGCCTGCCTGAGATATGTAGAACATTCTTTGTTCCAGTCCTACTCCGGTCCCCTTCCTCACCTCTTTTTCTGGTACATTGATGACTGTATCGGTGCCGTTTCCTGCTCTCGCCCTGAACTGGAAAATTTCATTCACTTTGCTTCCAATTTCCACCCTTCCCTCACCTTCACATGGTCCATCTCTGACTCTTCCCTTCCCTTCCTCAACTTTTCTGTCTCCATTTCTGGGGATAGGCTATCGACCAACATCCACTATAAGCCCATTGACTCCCACAGCTACCTTGACTACACTTCCTCCAACCCCGCTTCCTGTAAGGACTCTATTCCATTCTCCCAGTTTCTCCGTCTACGTCACATCTGTTCTGACGATGCCACCTTCCATACTAGTGGTTCCGATATGCCTTCCTATTTCCTCAACTGAGGATTCCCCTCTACCGTGGTTGACCGGGCCCTCGACCATGTCCATTCTATTTCCTGCACTTCTGCTCTCACCCCTTCCCCCTCCCTCCCAGCACCATGATAGGGTTCCCCTTGTCCTCACCATTCACCCCCCAGCCTTCACATTCAACGGATCATCCTCCACCATTTCCGTCACTTCCAGTGTGATCTCGCCAACAAACACATCTTTCCCTCCTCTCCCCATTCAGCATTCCGAAGGGACCGTTCCTTCTGCGACACCCTGGTCCATTCCTCAATCACCCCCAACACTCCCTTCCCTTCCCACGGCATCTTCCTGTGCAAGCGCAGGAGATGCAGCACCTACCCTTTTACCTCCTCCCTTCCCACTGTTCAGGGCCCCAAATGCTCCTTTCGAGTGAAACAGCGATTTACTTGTACTTTTTTCAATTTAGTATACTATATTCGCTGCTCACGATGCAGTCTCCTTTACATTGAGGAGACCAAACGCAGATTGGATGGCCGCTTTGCGGAACACCTCTGTTCAATCTGCAGGTGTGACCCCGATTTCCAGTCGCCTGTCACTTTAATTCTCTGCTCCACTCCCACTCTGACCTCTCCATCCTCCGCCTCCTACACTGTTTCAATGAAGCTCAAGGAACAGCACCTCATCTTTCTATTAGACACTTTACAGCCTTCTGGACTCAACATCGAGTTCAACAATTTCAGATCAAAACCTCTGCCTGCATTTTTTCAGATGGCAGCTGTTGATGATTCTGTCATTCCCATTTACACCTCTTGTAGACCCACCTTTGTTTCTTCACTTGTTCCATTACCATCTTTTTGCTTTGTACAATCACACCTTTTGTCATTTAATTTCTCCTGCCTTCCACCCCATCACAGACCTTCCCTTTTGTTCTTTCCTCCCCGTCCCACTTTCCGTGACTCTGCACTTGCTTAAAATCTGTTACATCTCTAACTTTTTCCAGTTCTGACGAAAGGTCATTGACCTGCAAGATTAACTCTCTCTCTCCACAGTTGCTGCCTGACCTGAGTATTTCCAGCATTTTCTGTTTTTATTCCAATACTCTCCTGGCCGACCTCTGATCCTCCACTCTCTCTAAACTTCAGCTCATCCAAAATGCTGCCCGTATGCTATCCCACACCAAGTTCCATTCACCCATCACTCCTGTGCTCGCTGACCTACATTGGCTACCAGTCTTCTAACGCCTCAAATTTAAAGTTCTCATCTTCATGTTCAAATCCCTTCATGACAGTGCCCTGGCCTCGTGCATCCCCAACTCTGCTCCACCATTGGCGGCTGTGCCCTCAGCTGTCTAGGCCCCACTCTCGAGTTCCCTCCATAAACCCCTCTGCTTCTCCACTTCTCTCTCCTCCTTAAGACCCTCCTTAAAACCTACCTGTTTGACCAAGCTTTTCGTCACCCTTTGTAACCTTTCCTTCGGCTCGGTGTCAATTTCTATCTAATTCGGCTCAAGTGCCTTTGGGATGTTTTTCTACGTAAAAGGCACTATATAAATGCAAATTGTTCTTATCCATATCTGCAGTTATTCATGTAGCTGGGGTGTTCCAGATCGATTATACTCCAGGCTAAACTTGGAAGTTATGCTGTGTCTTGCTTCCCACATCTCTTACATTCCATGTGCAATCTCAATTTTGTGGCTAGTTGGCATTTGATTTTTGTGTTTTTGAAGCTGAGTTTTTTTTTTAAGTATTCTGAAAAATGCAGTGCTCCCAAATAGTGTGTGTGCATTAATTTCAGCCTGCATTTCGTCTAATTGATTGTTCCCTGCCGCCATAGCTTTTATATGCAAGATTAAAAACAAGTTGTTAAACTACTGCATATTGTCTGAACTAGCATTTATTTGTGACTTCTCATGTAGGTACTGTTTATTTTGAAGTATCCATTGACTGGGAAATGGGGCGAAGTGGTGTAGATCAGTCTAAAGGGAAGGACTTGCATTTATGTAGTGCCTTAACATGTCCTCGGGATATCCCAAAGTGCTTCACAATCCGTGCAGTCTGTATTGCGTAGGAAAACATAGTAGCCAATTTGTGCACAGCAAGATCTCACAATCAGCAAATAAAATGAAGATAATGTTGATCTGTTTTTGGTGGTTGAGGGAAGAATGTAAACCAGGATCTCTGCTGCTTTTGGGTGCCATGGGATCTGAACAGGCAGACCTCAGACGGTATCTTAGTTACTGTTTGATTCGAAAGATAGCAGCTTCAGCAATGCAGCACACCCTCAGTACAATACAATGGAGTGTTGGCCTAGATTGTGTGCTCAAACCCTGGAGTTTCCAAATTTTAGATAGTGTGAGCTGGCCATTTTTTTTGGCAGCAGTAATACAAATACAGATTATTCAAAAAATAACACTGGAATCTTGGACTTTGCATTATTACTGTTAAGATAATTTGGTGTGATAAACACTGGTGTACTGTATGAATGTCATTTATCTAGAAGGCGTAATTATTTTAATTTTGACAAAGTAAAGGTGACTGGTGATGTCTTGGAAGAAATTAGTATTATACATTTGAAAATATAATATGGGTTGCTGCTTAAGAAGTCTGATTGTCATCTCTACAATAGAAATACTGCACCACGATTAAAGCCAACAAAGCATCTGTGCATTTGGTATGTCTTTTCTTAAAAAAAAACTGGACAAGTTTTTATGTTTACACTGTTGGATATTTATCATGGGTGCAGAGGAATTTAATTTAACACCTGAAGAGCTGGCCAAACGTTAATGTGAAAGCTTGCTTTTTAAGCTAGCTCCATGCAAGTGGATAGAAAGCCTAGCTTGACTGGTAAAACTACATGCTTAGCACATGCATAAAAATGTCATCACGACCAATGTTCCCTCTAAGCTGCGCAGCAATCAGCAAGGTCCTGCGCAGGCCGCTCACTGGCTTTTCCACCCGCATCCGCAGAAATTTACAGGGACCGCGCATTAAAAGAAACCGGCCATGCAGAACATAGTGCAGCTTACAGGGAACATTGATCATGACATAGGTAGATGGTCCCTCATTTAGTCTCTAGCTTTCACATGCTACTAAGCCCCAGAACTTTCATCATTCTGCCATTTCATTTCTTCTGCTAAATAAGTTACATTTTCTGCTCCTCTTGCTGCTGAATTGGGACAAAGCCTTCAGTCTCTTCACAGGAGTAGGTTATATTTGATTGTCCCTCTAGTCGTTTCAAATGTATTTTGTTCCTCAAATGGTCCTCTGTGCTTCCTTTTTCAGGTTTTCTTTAAATCTCCGGGATCGTCAGCACAGGCTGATGAGCCCCTAGAGCAAATATCATTTAAAAAAATTGCTGCACTCATTAGGACACACATACCAATGAAACAAAGACGAACCAAATTGAATCAGTGCTGCCACCCTATTTACAGACTCAGCTGCATTCAGTGCATTTCCTAGGTTGTATAGCAACAGCCATTGACCAACCACTTGCTCTCCAGGCAACCATTGAATTAGGCATTGAGTTTAGAGTGTGTACCCCCTCAGCTGGGCTGTTGTCCTTTGGTAAGTGTCTGCACTGACTATGGAGTATACAATTCTGTAATCGGGCACGCAGCGACATGTCTATAATTCTGCAATCAGGTATGCGATGTGTCGTTCACATGCCTAATAGATTTCTCAAAGCCGTCTTCTACGGTGAGCTGCAGTCCAGATAAGGCAAGAGGTGGGCAGATGAAATGCTATAAAGACACACCAACAGCCACCTTAAAATCTTGCAATAGTAACCCCAATACCTGGGAAGACATAGCCACTGACAGACCACGATGGCAACATGTCTGACGGGTCGGTTTGAATGTATTTGAGACTGCAAGGTCTGGCTGCCGAGTGTCTGGCACGCAAGCCAACTCGTCAATCTGCCTCATCTGGCATTCAATGCGACAATGTGCGGCTGCACTCATAACAACGGAGACTCGTCTGTCAATTCGACGGAAGACTCCATCATGCAGTATACAGCCTGCATCAATATAAACCTAGTGGGCCCACAGTTTAGACAATATGTCTCCAACTTTTGCCAAAGCGGCAAGTATTCTGCAAAACACATTAGCGCATTCACAAAGAATGCATATAATATTTGTCCCTAAAAGATGACACGCTTGGCTGCCACATTTGTCTCAAGTTCTCAATGTGCACTTGTAAAGAGAGACAAGAATGGCATTTGTTAGCAATAATTGAGAAACTGGAAAAACAAAGCAAAAACGCAGCCACTCCAAGTTGAAATTTTTTGAACTTGATCTATCTGGCCACTTCTAGTTGGGTGTTGCCAACCACTCACTGATTAGTCATCGTTGGGAACTCATCAGTACAAGTTGGTCCTAAGCACTTAGTTGCCAAGTATCATATAGGACAAAGACATAACATCTCCACCCTTTCAAAAATAGGTTAGTGATTCAGCAGTTTGGAGCTTCACTCTGGCAGACTCCACAAAATTATTCTGATGACACCCAGAGAGGTGTTAGAGGCTTAATTGCTACCAGTCGATACTGAATACATTTCAGACTCTAAACCCAAAGAGCCAGTCTAAGTACAACATAAAAGCAAATGTAAATATGTATCTAAGGAAGGTACCCATAGGGCTACCAAAACCAACAGTAATAAGCTGTATTCAATATCTACTTTTAGTATGTGCTTTTTGGGGGAAGGTATCTTGAAATGAATCTGGTTTGTACTCTAACCATCATGGGGGTGGGTACCCAAGAGAAACTATGCAGGTCTGGGCCAGTCCCAATCTGTGGGAGGCCTCATGCAGAGGCATATGTCGATTATTTCCTAGCAGGTTGTTTTGGGGAAGACTATGGTACCTCAGCATCCTTTCCAGAAAATGCAGACTATGGTTGTGACTTGTCTACCCATTCCCAGTATTGACTTGATTCCAATAGCTATTTACTGGAATCGAGGCACAGATGAACTTCTCTGCTTTGCAATAATAGTAGAATGCCTTGCGTTCAACTCTCAACAAATCCACTTATATTCTGGCTGATTCTGATTTAAACTTCTCATCCTTGTTTTCAAATCCCTCCATGATCTTGTGCCTTCCTGTCTCTGTAACCTCCTCCAACCCTCCAACCCTTCCAGAACTCTGCGTTCCTCCAATTCTGGACTGTTGTGCATCCCCAATTTCCTTCGCCCCTCCATTGGTGGCCGTGACTGACTTCAGCTGTCTAGACCCTAAGTTCTGGAATTCCCTCTCTAAACCTTTCTGCCTCTCCATCTTTCTTTCCTCCTTTTATGATGCTCCTTAAAATCTACCACTTTGACCAGGATTTTGGTCACCTGTCCTAATATCTGTCAAATTTTGTCTGATGATGCTCCTGTGAAACACCTTTGAACGTTTTACTACATTAATGGTGCAATATAAATGCTAGTTGTTGTTGAATTCAGTTAAAGCCTTCTCCCCAGATAGTAGAACATCAGAGGTCCCTTGGAAACTTCCACGATAGTGCACAGGAAACAACCAACAGGATATTTGGAAGAGGACTCACTTTGGGAGGAGGAAGAAGACAGCGACTAAATAGAAAGAAAGACTTGCATTTATGTAGTGCCTTTCACGACCTCAGGATGTCCCAAAGTGCTTTACCGCCAATGAAGTACTTTTGAATTGTAGTCACTGTTGTAATGTAGGAAACACGGCAGACAACTTATGCACAGCAAGGCCCCACAAATAGCGATGTGATAATGTTGGTTGAAGAATACATTTTGGCCAGGACACTAGGGATAACTCCCCTGCTCCTCTTCAAAATAGTGCCATGGGATCTTTTATGTCCACCTGAGATTGCAGACAGGGTCTCTGTTTATTGTCACATCTGAAAGATGGCACCTCCGACAGTGCCGTACTGTGCTGAAGTGTCGGCCTATATTTTGTGCTCAGGTCCCCGGAGTGGGGCTTGAACCTACAACCTTTTGACTCCGAGGTGAGTGCGCTACCATTGAGCCACGGCTGCCGCCTACTTGAATGTGATTTCAGATTTAGAGATGTTCAACCTGCAGGTCAGTCAAAGCCTCAATGTGCTTGCCTGCAGAAATTTGCACTGAAATGTGGAAGAACCATTATTGAAGCATGGATCTTAAGGATTATCAGAGCTGGTTAGCTCATTCATTTGACAATCATATGTCTGAGCTTTCATGGTTAATCAAATCTGATCAGTTATAGGACCTGATCATGAATAGTGGCTTTGTTAGTGTCAGGTAGAATGGAAAAGAATCGCCTTATACTTCAAATAATTTATAGTTCCTAAAATTATTTTTAGTGCTTCCACCCAGTATTATTTCTCAACAGCAAAAGTTCAACATGGTCTCTGCCCATTTGGGCAGTATGGCTAGGGTATTAGTTATTATCCATAGACTTGAAAGTTGCCTACTTCTATAATCAAGTTTCTCTGATTCAATTTCAAAGTGCAAAGCTATCAATAGAAAGAGAGGCTTGACTTCTCATTGGCAACTAGGGTTTCTGCAAAATGCCTGTCCATGGTCACAGTGCATCTTTAGGATGCTGCGTCTACATGCCAATCTGTATCTAGTCAACTGGCTTGTCAAGAGCCTTGTCTGGAGTTTGCTTGCATAAGTGTATAGCAGAAATTAATGCTGTTCAGAAGCTAGGTTTCAAAGGTCTTTGTGAGAAGTCTCCATCCAAGAGCTAACATTCTTAAGGATGCTATTCTGAACTACCAAGTAAATCTTCTGCCTCTAGACTGGTTTGTGGTGCTTCGGGACATTATATACCCCTCACCCTCACAGGAGTAGTCATGGATCCCAGCCAAAAGGTAACTACAGATATTCAACCTGATGCAGCAACCACCATTTCTGTGGGACTGCTTCAAAGGAATTCAGCCAGTAGTCTCCTTGTAGGATTGACTAAGCAGTGACCCTGAATCTCATGTGGTCAGGAGAGCAATGTTCTGCAGAGGAGTCCTCTGAGGGCTTTCCCCCACAGTTGATGGTAATAGATTTGACCCACTTGGAGTAGGGCACTCGCCTCTACAGTGCCTGGACTCTGGGCAGATGGACCTTAACACAGGGAAATCCATGTGTGTATGAACAGATGGACAGGTAATGCTAAAGTAATCTGCGACATCAAGCAGAGAGGGGCTTGCTTGTGATCCCTTTTGGCGGGATTGTTCCAACTGCCCTCTGGATGCCTAAATCATGAGGTAATACTCCTGACTGCATTTAGCCAGGGCAGACAACTTAGCGGCAGACATTTTGTCGAGTGAATTTTGAGATTAGTGGAAGATTCACCTGGAAGTTGTTCAAGAAGTATTCAGAATTTGGGTTGCCTGGTTGTAGATCCCTTCATCTCCTCCTTAAGGCAGTCACCATCACCCATATTTATGCTCAAATACAGACGTCGAGGCAACCTGGAGGCTGAACAGTGTTCTAGTATTGCATGTGGGTTGAGTGTGGTGTGTGGGTCACTGTAATCGCAGTAGAGAAATTTAACTAAATAAGGGATAAACAAAAATGAAATGTTCAATATTTCTAGCCTGTAGCTTGATCGAACCAATTTTGTGTATTGCATATTCATAATGTATACAATCATGCATGATTTATTTGAAAGCGACATTGTTTTGAACGTGCAATTAAATACTTTGTGGTGAGTCACTGTCCAAGCATGATTTTGTTGAATTGAAACTTATCCGTGTCTTAAAGTTGTGCAATACTACCAAAAAGGCCAACTGACTCAGCAGGTCAGTTATAGAACGGTAAGCAAATAACAAGTGTAACGTAGTAGTCAACCCAAAGAAAACGCAATTAGTGTCACCCTTGGATTTAATGATAACTGATGTCCAAATGCAGTAAGTCACAAGAATGCAATTGTTGGCACCCAGTGATTTTAAAACGTGATGTTTATGGAAACTTTGTTTACAGAAAGGCAAACAAAAGACATCATCTTGAAGAGAGTAGGGTTGAGTGCCAACGACCCAATCATTGTATATACACTCATGCTTGAGTACACTTTCCAAGTATGGTGTATTGGTTTGTCAACTCTTGATCATGATGAGCTTCGATCTGTTCAAGAAAAGATCTGTAGGGATAACAAATTATGGGGTTAGATTTGTCTTTAACTTGAATTTGAGAGAGAATTTTTAAAAGAAAGAAGTGAGGATCTATATTATGTGCAAACTTGCTACCACATAGGGGGGTTGAGGCAAATTGCATAGATGCATTTAAAGAAAGCTAGATAAGTACATGAGGGAGAAAGGAATAGAAGAATATGCTGATCAGTTTAGATGAAGTCAATTACACAGATTTAATTTAAGTAGAATTTACAGCACAGAAACAGGCCATTCGGCCCAACTGGTCTGTGCTGGTGTTTATGCTCCACTGGAGCCTCCTCCCATCTTACTTTATCTAACCCTATCTGCATATCTTTCTATTCCTTTCACCCTCCCTGGGTTAAGAAGTTTCTCCTGAACTCCCGATTGGAATTATTAGTGACCATGCTTTTACAGTCCCAGTGCCAGCAATGTTAATTGAATAATTAATAGTTTCAATCGATCAAATAGGAAAAAAATCCAGTCATCTGAATATTTTGAATCTAAAAAGGGTGCTTTACACTTAGCTGTTGTGTGTATGAACTGGCAATTATGGAAATGAGATCCAGCCCATAAACTGTCTGATATGAAAAGTTATGCAGTCAGCATCAATGTAGGTTCAGAAAGAAACTACTAGAAGAATTCATTAGATGCTACCAAGTTGTTGAAGGTGTGTGAGATTTTAGCAGTACCATTCGCCGTGTTGGACTATTCGACTTTGGTTTGAGGCACAACTTGAGCTTGGATTCAGGAAAAGGTCATTTGGCCCATCAAGCCCATTCTTTCCACTCTGGACGGACAACAACGAGATAGTCAGCTTTATCAAAAGTGGGAGCTTCAAATGCTTTGCATGACTTATCTGAATTGAATCTGTTTTAAAGAGTGACCAAACAGCTTTTTTACTGCTGCTTGAGAATGGGAATCTATTCCTTTTACCCTCCCTGGGTAAAGCAGTTTCTCCTGAACTCCCAATTGGAATTATTAGCGACCACACTTTTATAGTCCCAGTGCCAGCAAGAGTTTCTCTGCACAGCCCCCATCTTCCCCGCCACCACCTCTTCCTCCCCAGTACCTTTCCTGGACTCCAAGAGTGCTTTAATATAAATGGGTAAGGAATTCAACATTCTGATAACCTGTGGAAGTTGTAATACATGGATATCCTTTTGCTGAGCAGTGCTGATCTGATGTCCGTTTCAAAGGGTGGGGGAGGAGAGAGGGAAATTGAAGTAGGGATCTTATTGTCTGTTATCGGGTCAGAGGTCAGAATTTCCATCTAGAGCCAGCTGTCCTCTCTTTGATCCAGTTATTGAAAAGGAGCATTAATCTGCATGGTGACATTTTAATTGCTCTCAGAAAACCTTCCACGAAAAAGCATATAATGCAAAGTGAGAAACAAATTAATATTTTACCAGAAGTGCAGACTCCTAAGTTAATGTGAAAGTTCTGTTATTTAGGAATATCTCCAGTGTTCACTGAACTTTGGTTTGATACTGAGGACTCCTTCCCACCCCACCTCTCTCCTGTGATGGCTGTGACTTGTGGTAGGACACAATTCCAGAGGTGCCAGTGGCCCTCTGGTACCTCTCGCAAATGACCATTCTTCATGTATAAGCTCAGCAGTGTGCATTGGTTAGCTATACGACTATGGGGGCATCACAGTTAAATTTAGACCTATCCTGTTCATTGCCCATAAGGGCAAACTTTCCAGTAGGGATCACTGAATAACCACCGGGAGTAGGAACCTTGTGTTTTTCTTTTGCTTTGGTTGAGATTCCTATCTCCGCACAGACCAGGGTATCAAAACTGTATGGATCCATACCACATCACAGTTCATGTCGGGGTAGCCATCTTTCAGACAATCTTTGTTTCTCTCCAATTGCTCATTGTGATTTTAACTTGGCATTTCACAAACTTATGTACTCTCCATTTTAACCAACGCATTCTTGCAACTTCAAATTTCTTTCATCAGAGACCATCATACTTGAAAACTCTTCACAAATCAGTTGGGCGGTGATTCCACTATGGGTATGCTTAAGAAAAACCAGTAATGTGTTTCTTATAGGACAGGCATTTCAACACGTGTTAAATGATTGGCTGTATCTAGCACGTTGGCCTAGTGAACTTAAGTCAAGCGTTTCCAACGTCTGCCACATGGGTAAATCGTAAATGGCTTATGTCGTGTGGTCACTTTACTAAATTGCTGGCTTTGAATCTATTGGCCACATCTCATCTGCATATTTATAAGGCCTGTCTTAGAGGGTTCTGTCATCCTTCACCACCTCATTTTTGTACTAACAAGCTAGTCTCCTGCAACACTAAGTCCACCTGAGAGAGCAGATGGGGCCTCAGTTTAACATCTCATCCGAAAGACGGCACCTTCGACAGTGCAGCGCTCCCTCAGTACTGCCTTGGAGTCTCAGCCTATATTGTTGTGCTCAAGTCTCTGGAGTGGGATTTGAACCCACAAACTATGATTAGCACTACATTTAAATTTCTAAATAAATGAAACCAAAAAAAGACAAGCATTCTGGTCCATCTACACATGGTGCAGCTTACATACATTATTTCTCTCCAAACTCCCCGCCCGCCCCGCACGCAATCTCCTAGGAGAGGCAAAGAAAAGAGAGCATAGGCCAATTAAGCAGTTAAAAAATATTCGAGGAAATTCCTCTCTACCCTCTAAAGGCAATCAAGCTAGTTCCAAGAGACTGCAGTAACACATCAACAATTAGTTAGCCCACACCTACCTTCTACGTCCTTGATTCATGGGAACTCATCCAGCTCCCTTTTAAAGGAGTGCAGTCAATTCTTTCTTACTGCACAATTTGGTAATCTATTCCAGAGGTCAAGGACTCTCTAAAGCATTACTTCCTTGCATTTAACAACTCTGTTTCTGTATTTTATACTGATGCCTCCAGTCATCTCCTCCCTATCTAGTTCAAGTAACATATCCACTTAAACAGAATGTATTACCTTTTGTCATTTTCAAAACCTCAATCAGATCACCTTGAAGTCTACACTTCCCCAATGAATAACACCTAATTCCCTGATCCTATCCTGACAAATAAGAGCGCCAAGACTAGGTGTCATTCTGGTAGCCCTCCTCTGGCTTCTCCAGGGCCTTAATGTCCTCCGCCATGTTAGGGGACCAAAACTGAACATGGTATTCTAGATGCAGCTTTATTATATTCCTAGTTTTATATTGCACATTCTAGCTACACCCTAACACACTATTCTCTTTCCCTTTCGACAGCTAATACCCTCCGGTCTCTCTCCTGCTCTACTGACTTAAGTGGATAATCCTGCATTGTATACAAGTGCCTGGAATTACCCTGACTCAAGTGTATCACAGTACATTTATTTACCCACATTGAAGGGCATCTGCACATTCCTTCAGTAGATCTAGAACAGTCTACAGGCTATTCATTTTTTAAATTAATTCATGGGATGTGGGCGTCGCTGGCAAGGCCTGCATTTATTGCCCATCCATAATTGCCTTCGAGAAGGAGGTGGTGAGCTGCCACCTTGAAGTGCATCTTGTAGATGGTACACACTGCAGCCACAGTGCGCCAGTGGTGGAGAGAGAATGTTTAAGGTGGCGGATGGGGTGCCAATCAGGCGGGCTGCTTTGTCCTGGATGGTGTCGAGCTTCTTGAGTGTTGTTGGAACTGCACTCATCCAGGCAAGTGGAGAGTGTGCCATCACACTCCTGACTTGTGCCTTGTAGATGGTGGAAAGGCTTCGGAGAGTCAGGAGGTGAGTCACTGGCTGCAGAGTACCCAGTCTATGACCTGTCTTGTAGCTACAGTATTTATGTGGTTGGTCCAGTTAAGTTTCTGATCAATGGTGACCCCCAGGATGTTGATGGTGGGGGATTCGGTAATTGTAATGCCATTGAATTTAAAAGGGAGGTGGCTAGACTCCTCTATATTCTTAACTTTTGGTGCACATCTTTGTGTCATCAGTAAATTTAAGAACTGTTCCCTCAATGCCTTCATCCAAATCATTGATGAAGATGCTGAAGCGCAACGGTCCTAACACGGATCCATGCAGAGCTACTTTCGTTAATTACTGCCCTCTGCCTACATGAAAGCAGCTAATTCTGCATACAAGAAGTAGGGTTCCAGGCAACAGCAATGTCTGGGACACTTTTGGGAGAATCGTGCATGGAGCTTCAGTGATGGTATTTAGTGCAAACTGTGGATACGTAATCACGGCCAAGTGCAGCTGCGGCAGCTTTTGTATTTCTCACATCAGCTACTGGTGCTGTTATGGTCACGATCTTGTTTAGGACTGGACAGCTTGGAAACACCTTTTACAATGGTAATGGTGGAATGACTATGACCTGGAGTAAGCCAACCTCAAGTCCACTATCCTCCCTGATTTTGGACTATTGTGTTCAACATGAAGATTTTTTTTCTACAGCTTGTCACACAGGGCTATAATATTCCATCCCTTGATAAATATGAGCTTTAGTGTACTATAATAGTACACTAAAGGTTGAGCCAAGCTTTTGGAGAATTCTATCTCTTTAGTCATTTTTTTACCATCCTGTGCTATTCAGATGTGATTCCCAAGCCAAGGAGCTGGATGTTTGTAACTGAAAAAAATCGTGGTATCCACGAATACAAAAAGGTAGGCGGGTGGTATTGTAGTTTTTACAGTGTTATTAATTACAGCATCGAGATGAACAACTTAATAACCAATTTTTCAGCCCACTATTGGGTTTTATCGGCCGTGTTTCAATTCAACTATATAAAGATGTGTGTCATCAACAAGAAGATAACTTTTGATGGCATTGACTTAGTGGTTGCTTTAGGCAAGGAGCAGAATAAGACCCCCACATAGGTGTGATAAGAAGGCAAAAGCTATTGTGAGCATTTGAGGAGGTCATTTTCATAGTGATTGGTAAGCGATGTGCTGCGAACAGGTCAGTAATGTAGAAGGAAAACGGAAGTAGTATTCTGTCTTTTAAATTTGGGGGCAATTCGAGTCTAGAGTCACGGTAAATAATTTAAAGCAGAGTCTTTGTTTCATCTGTCCAATTTGCATTGAAAAAGCATGGGTCCTTTAATCTAAACTAGCTTCAGTCTTGTACAGGGTTTGAAATTCAAATGTGTTAAATCCTTTTATCATTGGAGATGCACCTGGGGCGATGATGCATCAGAATGTGGAGATGAGGCATTTTAGTGAATCTATTTAAAATATAAGCAAAATGCCACAGATGCTGGAAATCTGAAATAAAAACAAAATGCTGTAAACACTCAGCAGGTCAGGCAGCATCTGTGGAGAGAGAAACAGAGTTAACATTTGAGGTCAATGATCTTTCATTTAAAATATGGTGATTTGTGATGAAATAAACAGAATTTTTGATTAATCTAGTACTAATGAATATGCAACTAAGTTCTACTGTAAATTGAAAAGTGTAGTGGGCAAGTGATTATTCTTTAACACAAGAGTTTCCCATTCTGTGTAGCGCCTGCATTCCTAACTATTTGGCAGACTTACCTTTACATTTGAGAACACGCTGAAGGGATTGCTCAAATGTTTACAGAATTTTACTGTGTCGAACAACTGGAAGATCTTTAACTCTTTTCAAATCACAGGATTGCAGTTTGTTGTCGATAAATAACTGTCCTCAAAATAAGGTTCTTCTGAAAATAATTTGATTAAAGAATATATTGAACAGGCCCACTTGAGTGTATTCTTTGCACTTTTGCGTGCAATATCTCTGGGAGAAAGCAACTGGTGCATCTCTACCAAGATAGAAGGCTAAATCCGCGCACATTTTGTTGTGAGCTAATTATTTTAGTGGTGCCCTCCTTGTAAAAGGGGGCACTTGTTAGAAATTGACTAATATTTTGGTTCAAAGGAAACAAAATAGCCCTAGAATGATACTTCTGCCTGACTTTCTACAGTATTCTGCCTTGACTCCACAGGCGCTATGTCCGTGATCCCAGAGCTGATATAATGTCTTTGCAGGGCGGAAGTTTGTTCATTTGTGCTCACTCATAATCACAGTTCTGTTCTTAACCAAATATTTGTACAGTTGTTTCATAAAGGAGTTAATGAGCGTAAATTTTGTCTATGCCAAGTATCGACTGCAGCAGTGGGGAGCTTCTTAGTTCTGGCCTCATTTGTATTTGTATGTTTCTTGCCTCTCAGTATTTGAACTAGCTAATGAGGGACATAGCCCAAGAACACCAGGGATAACTTACTACTCTTGATTAATTTTCTAAACATTTCCCTTGATCTTTTAAAGCTATTTTCTTAACTGGTCCAACCATCGCACCAGTATGCCAGCCCAAATAGGGAGGTGGTATTGCTTATTTTTCTGTCGCTTGCGGTTGCATCAGTTTTCAGTGTTTTTTTCCTTCTCTCACTGTTTCTCGTAGGATAACTGTGGAATGCTGTTCAGAGGCAGGTCCCAAGCATCCATAGTGTAATTGAAGAGGCATACAGTGAGAGAGTGAGCGAAAAGTGATCTTCCAAAGCCATTTCTGCTCCATCACCAAGTCCACCTACTTCCACCTCCATAACACCGCCCATTTCCGCCCCTGCCTCAGCTCATCTGCTGCTGCAACCCTCATCCATGCCTTTGTTAGACTCGACTATTCCAACGCTCTCTTGGCTGGCCCCCCACCTTGCATCCTCCAGAGCTCGTCGAAAACTCTGCTGTCCGTATCCTAACTCGCACCAAGTCCCATTCACCCATCACCCTTGTGCTTGCTGACCTACATTGGCTCCCGGTCAAGCAATGCCTCGATTTATAAAAATTCTCATCCTGGTTTTCAAATCCCTCCATGGCCTCGCCATTCCCCATCTCTCTAACCTACTCCAGCCCCACAACCCTCCGAGATCTGTGAAGCGCCTTGAAACGTTTTACCACGTTAAAGGTGCTAGATAAATGCAAGTTGTGGTTGTTGGAAAAAGTGATTGTCTGAGAGAACAGGGAATTCTGGGTTTAGTGGGGAAAAGTAATTTTTTCCACCACTTGATGCAGGTTACTTGTGGGCAATCAAGGACAGTAGTAATGTGTTCAAAATGTTTTATTTTTATGTATAAAGTTGTGTTTTGATGTTTGAATAGTTTATGGTTAGTATTGTAATAATAAAGCTATTTCTGATTCTGGGTATTGCTGTTTTTTTAGTGTTGCATTATGGGAGCTACTATAAACAAAATCCATTGGGCAAAGGAGACGGGAGTTTCCGGAACTTTCTGATCTATCATTCTTGTTGCTTTATTACTGACTTGTTCTTAGGTTGTGGGCAATGTATTTATAGCCCGTCCTGAGTTGCCCTAAGCACATTGAGTCAGTCACATAGTGTGGGATTGGAGTCTGGTGTAGAGCAGACGAGATGGAGCTGGCAGTTTCCCTTCTCTGATATTAGTGAACCAGTTGTTTTTTATGACAAACTGGCAGCTTTCACGGTCACTTATCTGGCAAAAGCCCACAAATTAACCAGATTTATTGAATTCACTTTCATAACTTGTGTTGGGATTTAAACTCCTGACTGGGCTGCTAACCCAGCACCATAACCACTAAGCTACCATACTCTTTTCTGTGAACGCTCTCTATTTAAATATAATTCACCGTAATGGCTGTTCAACATGGTCATAAAATTTATTTCTGGATTCCTACCGTAGCCCATCAGCCATGAGGTCTTTGCGCTTCATGTCTATGATCAATGCTAACATTTAAAGAAACTATATCCAGGTCACAGATTCTAATTTATTTTGTGTCCTGTCTAAAGCAGCACTTTGATAGTTTTAAAGGGGAAAAGAAAAATGTCCTGCTGCAAACATCTAATGTTTTGAAGATGGTATAATATCTCATACCAATCTGCTTTGTGATGAGGTATTACAGTGTGGGTTTCCCTTGGCTGTGTCACTGAACAGGCACTTCCTTCAGAGAGAGAGAGAGAGAGGAGGAAAAATTGGAAGCGGTTCCCGAGGCCCCTTTCATTCACGTTCTCATGGACAAAATATGAATGGCTTTCACGGTCACTTTAAGAAAGACCAGAGAACAGGCTGCCTGTCAGCCCTATTAGGTAGGGAATGGTGCATAATGGGAGAAAAAGATTAAAGAAGCTTGTTGACTGATTTCAGTTAAAAACATCTTCTCAACATGGAGGAATAATTTGATTTAAAGGGGAAGAGTGGGAATGTAAAGTTTTTAATAACCCTTTTCAGTTTTAAGCTGCGTTTTGATATGAATCTCACAAAAATACTATTAGTCTCTAAATGTCAAGTCTTGAATGTCTGAAATTCAGTACATTTCTTCAATTCTATTTCAGTATTTCATGCCAATATTTAAAATAAAAAAAAGTACTGCTATGTTCTCCATTCATGTGTGGAAATGTTTCTGCCACTCTTAAGTCTGTGATTTCTCAAACTTTTTTGGTATTGGGTCAATTTAGCCTCCGAGTTGCCAGTCTATATCTCTGTTATTTCTACTGTTTCAGACTTGAGCTTGTGAATGGGAGAGGTCTGATGTCAGCAACAACTAAGCTAAGTGCTCTGACCAACTACGGAGTTGCAGAGATTGTTCTCCATGGCAACTGCTGCCTGCACAGTGTTCTGTATAATTCAGATTCATTGCCAGTACTTTTGCGCACGGATTACCAGTGGATTGCATAAAGTAGTTGGAAGTCTCTTCCGTTTACGGGGAATGGCATGAAAGGAAACTCTTTTAAAAATGTTAACTCGGTGCATATTCGTACTTAAGTGAAGCTTTGGATTTTTGTTTCCCTTGTTTCAAGAATTATCATGATTATGAACATTTCCCCCACCCCTCACCGTGCCCCACAGTTTGAGAGCTGCTGTTTTAAAGTATTAAGGTTCTCCAGCTTTCGAAGGGCACGCAGTGTGGCCTGCCCCAGCAAGTTAATTCACGTACCCAGCAACTTTGGGCCTCTGCATAAAGATCTTAAATAATAGGCGAATTTCACAAGCTGCAGTTATCCAGCAACATGATTATTAAGCACAATAATTGAGTGCCTCCTTCTTCCTCCCACAGAGAGCTTACTGGGTAAATGTGCTGTAAGGTGTGGTGCTAAGCTTCCTCTTTTTAATAATTGGTGTATGATCTTACATTCTGCTGTTGTAGCAATTTTATTATTTTTAAATTTTTCCTTTTTGTTTGGTCTGAATTAGGCAAAGATCTGTCCCGTGGTCTGAGTACTTAAGCCGTATCGGGGTAGCTTGGTATGTGTTTTGTGTCCATTGTAACCAAAATACACAGGATTTGTGTACATTTTAACAGTGTGTTTGAGGCAGGCTGAGTAAGTGAGACCTTAGTGAATAATTACAATACACTTTGTTTCAAAGTATGCCCAGTCACCTAAAATTGTGAAGTGAGGGGGAAGGGAAAGGTATTAGCACTGTTGCGACAAAAATGTTTTTGTGTTGTTGGGGAGCTGTGATTTTGGTTGGAATGAAAGGCCTGTTTATATTGTTAAATAGCTTTGACTGGTGAGATGGAGTGAGCAAATCTGGCTCATTTAAAACTAAATAGTTAATGGTTTTGCTACGTCTTTTCAGCCCAGTGGTACAATTAGTCTCTTGTCTGAACCTGAGGGAGCTAGCGTGCTTGGGGTGGGGAGCAATGTACCCTTTAAGCGCACGGCTGTGCGGCGCTCTCGGTCCCGCGCAGCCGGCTCACCGGCTTCTGAAAGGAAAACAACGCATGTGCAGAGAGTGGGCCGTGCGGCCCCAAAAAAATTAGAGGTAACATTGGCGGGGAGGTACTGGTACCAATACAAAGGCACCTGTGTGTGACTAGAAATCACTATTGGTGTTACTTGCAGGCTGTATGGTTAAAAACTGTATACATTTAAAAAAAAATGGAAAATTACAAGGCCTCTGTTAAACTGCAAAGCTTCAGTGCAGTGGTTTTCTAGTACATTAAATTATGTAGTCACCACTGATCACGGACATACTTTTTTTTTTAAAGTTATCTGGAAGAATCCAGAGGAGAGAACAAATTAAACAGTAACCATCCATAATAGTTGGACGTGTGCCAGTAAGACACCATCACTCTTCATCCAAACAGCGCTGAGGCTATAAGGAGTTTCAGATCTAATGGGTCATGCCTCACAAGGCTGCTGGAATTCTTTGAGGAGGTAACCAAATAAATAGAAAAGGTTATCCAGTAGATATAATAACTTACTTGGATTTTCAGAAGGCACATGTGTGGTTTGCAGAGTAAATTAAGGCTTATGGAATGAATGACAAGTAGCTCAGCACTCTGAAAATTGCCGTAACAATAGAATGGAAAAGGCTTTGTCAGGGGGTGGGGGGAAAAGGGGCATGGCCAGTAGAATTCCATAGAGTTTGGTTCTAGAGCAAAAGTTCTTGCTGCTATTCATAAATGCTGTGCAGGAAGGTTCTAAGAGTGGTGTAACATTTGCTGATGACAGCAATCTATGATAGTATTCATAATGATCTGGGCAAATTAAGCAGATTAAGACTAAGGAATTATAGGTAAGTTTTAATCCTTAAATATAAGAATATAAGATGATGCACATTAGATCGGGAAACATAAATGGACACCATTGAATTGGTATCCATAAACAAAAAGCAGAAGATGCTTCAGCTGTGATAATTGACTGTTCATTGAGATTATTCGGTTATCGTAGGGCAGTAATGAGCAAGGTTATTCATTAAGCATGGCATGCATCTCAAGGGATCTATATTTCAAGACAAAACAGGTTAGTTAATTAAAATCCCAATCTTTGCCACTTTTTTCTTCCCTCCTCTTGACGCTGCTGACTCATGTGTATGGTGGAATCCAGCAACCCTCGGGTATCGTATCCAAGTGGTGGCTATTCATGTCAGCTCAGATGGTGAGTACGAGCAGGCTGCTGGGCATGCATCAGAGCTGAGCCCAAAGCTGTCCTTATCTGGCATCCTCCGGCTCACCATTGCCAGCACTGGTCTTTGGCTAGAGATCAGGAGCGGGAATGTACAGTATTTAAAAAAAAAAACACATTTTCCCTTTGCTAACTCAATGTGCTGAATCATAGAAATATTAGTAAAGGAGGAGGCCATTTGGCCCATTGTGCCAATGCTAGCTTCTTCACCAGATCTATTTACTCTAGTCCTATTTCCCGTGTTTGTCTAAGTCCATTTTAAATATTGCGATTGACTTGGTTTCAGTAGCCATTTATGGTAAAACATTCTATATCCTAATAATCCTTTGTATGAAAAGAAATGACTCTAACTTTCCCTTTTATTCCTCTGGTACTAATCCCGTGTTTATGCTCAGTTGTTAATGATTCACTGATCAGTGGAAATTATTCACTCTTTACCCTGAAACCCCTTTGTCATTTTGAAAATGCCTATTATATTCCTCTTGACCTTCCCTGCTACAATAAACACAGCCAGGTTTTTTTTTAAAGCCTGTCATCATATCGATAATCCTCTCATCCCTGGTATTATCCTAGTGAATGTAAGTTGCACCTTTTCTGTAACTCCCAATATCCTTCCCATAATAGTGCCCAAAACTCTGTACACTGTTACAGCTGTAGCCTACCGAATGTCTTGTATAGATTTGTCATCAACTCCTTGCTTTTTGTATTTCTTGATAAATTATACCCAGAATCCATCTTTTTTTTAATGGCCTGAATTCTCTACCTGAAATCCTGCTGCCTCAGGTGAGATCAGTTAACTCGGCATAGACTGGGGATTGAGCCTTCCTGGTCTGTATGACTTGGTACTCATGATGTTTTTGTGTTTACATTGGGGAACTCAAAATCAGGCTATTTTAATCTACTATGAATTACTGGTGAGGTTGCATTAGAACCAAATAAATGGATGAAAGCTATCCAGTATGCTGGGATTTTTCAGATGGATTTGATACTGCGCCATATGCAGTTTGTGCAGCTTTCCTTCAAAAGGAACTTGAAATTTCATTGGGGAGACTTTAGAGCAAGGCACCACGGTTGAATCTGGGACTTAAAGTTAATAGTGTACCAATATTCACCATTTGGGGAGTGGTCCAAGCAGACAGTGTGAAGTCTTAAAGTCCATGCACAGAGTTCCGACTAGCCTCCAACTACCAGTGAAAGAGTGGTCCACTCTTTCCTAACATTAAAACCATAACATTCCTCTTTAGTTCAGTGCGTGACTACACCTCGTACGCTATTGGTCAACCAAATTCTGAAACTGGAACTGCAGTTTGTCTGCTTTCCATTTCACACCAATAAGGGATGTGCGGAACCTGTCTTACAAATATGAAGAGCTTTTACTCATTGGAGAAGAATAAGGTTTAGAGGTGGCTTGGGCTTGTCTTTCAAATGTTGATGGACATTGATGGTGATCCTAAGATAGGTACAGACGAATAAGGCCATTTGGCCCATTTTAGCTCATCTATCAAGAACAAACCTGCAGTACCCAACTGTTAAATAATTCCAAGGTGTTTTTCCTTCCTTCAACAACAACAGCAACAACTTGTATTTATATCGCACCTTTAACGTAGTAAAACATCCCAAGGTGCTTCACGGGAGTGTTATAAGATAAAAAAAAAAGTTGACACCGAGCCACATAAGGAGAAATTAGGGCAGATGATGAGGTAGGTTTTAAGGAGCGTCTTAAAGGAGGATAGAGAGGCGGAGAGGTTTAGGGAGGGAATTAAAGAACTTAGGACCTAGGCAGCTGAAGGCACGGCCACCAATGGTTGAACAATTAAAATTGGGGCTGCGCAAGAGGGCAGAATTAGAGGAGCACAGATATCTCGTGGGGGAGGGGGGTTGTGGGGCTGGAGAAGATTACAGAGATGGGAGGGGCGAGGCCATGAAGGGATTTGGAAACCAGGATGAGAATTTTAAAATCGAGGCGTTGTTTAACTGGGAGCCAATATGGGTCAGCGAGCACGGGGGTGATGGGTGAACGGGACTTGGTGCAAGTTAGCACACAGGCAGCCGAGTTTTGGATGACCTCAAGTTTAAGTAGAGTAGGATGTGGGAGGCCGGCCAGGAGTGCGTTGGAATAGTCAAGTCTAGAGGTAATAATGGCATGAATGAGGGGTTCAGCAGCAGATGAGCTGAGGCAGGGGTGGAGTCGGGCGATGTTACAGATGTGGAATAACAACAGAAAACGCTGGAAAAACTCAGCAGGCCAGGCAGCATCCGTGGAGAGAGAAAGAGAGTTAACGTTTCAGGTCGATGACCTTTCATCAGAACTGTGAAGAGCCGGAAATCAAATAGATTTAAGGCCAGAGTAAAGCTGGGAAAAGGGGGAGGGGATAAAAGAACAAAGGGGGAGATGAAGAGACATTAAGAGACATTAAGAGATATGCAAGGCTAGAGGTGGTGTAAATGTGACAGATTAAGGCTGAAAGAAGTGTGAAATCCACTGGCAGAATGAAGGACAGCTGCCAGCTTCTAGGAGAAAAAAAAAAGGTGGGGGGGGGGGCAAATAAAAGGGTGGAAAAAAAAAATATATAAATGTGACTGGAGCTGAGGTTATGATCTAAAATTGTTGAACTCGATATTGAGTCCAGAGGGCTGTAGCGTGCCTAAACGAAAGATGAGGTGCTGTTCCTCGAGCTTACGCTGCGCTTCTGTGGAACAGTGTAATAGGCCGAGGACGGTGAGGTCAGAGTGGGAGTGAAGCGGTGAATTAAAGTGACAGGCCACCGGGAGCTCGGGGTCCCCCTTACGGACTGAACGGAGGTGTTCCGCAAAGCGGTCACCCAATCTGCGTTTGGTCTCCCCAATGTAGAGGAGACCACATCGTGAGCAGCGAATATAGTATACTAAATTGCAGGAAGTACAAGTAAATCGCTGTTTCACCTGGAAGGGGTGTTTGGGGCCCTGGACAGTGGGAAGAGGGGAGGTGTAAGGGCATGTGTAGCATCTCCTGCGCGTGCACGGGAAGGTGCCGGGCGAAGGGGAAGGGGTGCTGGGGGTGGTAGAGGAGTGGACTAGGGTGTCGCGGAGGGAGCGGTCCCTGCGGAATGCTGAAAGGGGAGGTGAGGGGAAGATGTGTTTGGTGGTGGGATCACGCTGGAGGTGGCGGAAATGGCGGAGGATGATCCGTTGAATGTGGAGGCTGGTGGGGTGAAAGGTGAGGACAAGGGGAACCCTATCGTGGTTCCGGGAGGGAGGGGCAGGGGTGAGGGCAGAAGTGCGGGAGATAGAACGGACACGGTCGAGGGCCGTGTCGACCACGGTAGAGGGGAATCCTCGGTTGAGGAAAAAGGAAGACATGTCAGAAGCACTGGTATGGAAGGTGGCATCATCAGAGCAGATGCGGCGGAGACGGAGAAACTGGGAGAATGGAATAGAGTCCTTACAGGAGGCGGGGTGGGAGGAAGTGTAGTCCAGGTAGCTGTGGGAGTCAGTGGGCTTGTAGTGAATGTTAGTCAATAACCTATCCCCAGAGATGGAGATGGAGAAGTCGAGGAAGGGAAGGGAAGAGTCGGAGATGGACCATGTGAAGGTGAGGGAAGGGTGGAAATTGGAAGCATAGTGAATGAAATGTTCTAGTTCAGGGCGAGAGCAGGAGACGGCACCGATACAGTCATCAATGTACCGGAAAAAGAGGTGAGGGAGGGGACCCGAGTAGGACTGGAACAAAGAGTGTTCCACATATCCCACGAAAAGGCAGGCATAGCTAGGACCCATGCGGGTACCCATAGCAACAGATGTGGAAATAGGTGGTCTTAGTTATGGCGCGGATATGTGGTTGGAAGCTCATTTCAGGGTCATATATGACACCAAGGTTGCGAACAGTCTGGTTCAGCTTCAGATAGATGCTCGGGAGAGGATTGAGTCGGTGGCTAGGGAACGGAGTTTGTGGCGGAAACGGAAGACAATGGCTTTTGGTCTTCCCAATATTTAATTGGAGAAAATTTCTGCTCATCCAGTACTGGATGTCGGGCAAGCAGTCTGACAATTTAGAGACCATGGAGGGGTCGAGAGAAGTGGTGCTGAGGTAGAGCTGGGTGTCATCAGCGTACATGTGGAAAGTGACCTCGTGTTTTTAGATGATGTCGCCGAGGGGCAGCATGTAGATGAGAAATAGGAGGGGGCCAAGGATATATCCTTGGGGGACCCCAGAGGTAACGATGCAGGAGCGGGATGGGAAGCCATTGCAGGTGATTCTCTGGCTGCGATTTGATAGATAAGAATGGAATCAGATGAGTGCAGTCCCACCCAGCTGGACGATGGTGGAGAGGCGTTGGAGGAGGATGGCGTGGTCAACCGTTTTTCAAATTTTCTCCAATTAAATATTGGAAAGACCGAAGCCATTGTTTTCGGTCCCCACTACAAACTCCATTCCCTAGCCACTGACTCCATCCCTCTCCCTAACATGTGTCTTGAGGCTGAACCACTGTTCGCAACCATGGTGTCATATTTGACTCTGGAGTGAGCTTCTGATCACATATCCGCAGCATAACTAAGACTGCCTATTTCCACCTCCGTAACATCGCCTGTCTCCGCCCTTGTCTCAGCTCATCTGCTGCTGAAACTTTCATCCATTCCTTTGTTACTTCTAGACTTGACTATTCCAACGCACTCCTGGTTGGCCTCCCACATTCTGCCCTACGTAAACTTGAGGTGATCCAAAACTCGGCTGCCCGTGTCCTAACTCGCACCAAGTCCCGTTCACCCATCACCCCTGTGCTCGCTGACCTACATTGGCTCCCGGTTAAGCAACGCCTCGATTTCAAAATTCTCATCCTTGTTTTCAAATCCCTCCATGGCCTCGCCCCTCCCTATCTCTGTAATCTCCTTCAGCCCCACAACCCCCTGAGATATCTGCACTCCTCTAATTCTGGCCTCTTGAGCATCCCCTGATTATAATCGCTCAACCATTGGTGGCCATGCCTTCAGCTGCTTAGGCTCTAAGCTCTTGAATTCCCTCCCTAAACCTCTCCACCTCTCTACCTTTCCTCCTTTTAAGACACTCCTTAAAACCTACCTCTTTGACCAAGCTTTTGGTCACCTGCCCTAATTTCTCCTTGTGTGCCTCGGTGTCAAATCTTTTGTCTTCTAATACTCCTGTGAAGCGCCTTGGGACGTTTTACTACATTAAAGACGCTATATAAATACAAGTTGTTGTTGTTGCTGCTGCTGTTACCACCACCACCACCTGATTGGAGGGATTCAAACATGGAGTTCTGGGAAAGATGGACACGGATTTGGGAGGCGACAACACATTCAAGGACTTTGGAGAGGAAAGGGAGGCTAGAGATGGGACGGTAGTTTGCAAGGACTACCTGGAAGTTTCCACACTACCTGGAAGTTTGTTCCATTTATTGGCCACTTTGTGTGAAGAACTTGCTAACAATCTTAAATTTGTCTTTAGCCAGTTTGAAACTGCACTTCTTATCCTTTACTAATGGTACTGTTCTGGAGTTCAATACTGTTGTCTTGTATACCTCGGAGGTCCCTTTCTAGTTGCCTACATTTAATGTTGAAAAGCTCAAGTTTCTCCAGTTTTTCTTCTAACTCGGTCTTCGGGTGCTTATGGCTCAGTAATTACTTCTAAATAAAGTCTGAATATGAGTATTTGTCTTTAGTCAGTTTGAAACTGCAAATATGAGTATTTCTTTGAAGGTTTTTATTTGAAATTGAAGCTGAGGATAGATATGTGCTGGAGAGTGCGCAAGTCCCTGAGCACCCTTCATGTGCTGCCCTTTCTTCTACCAGCAGCCTTTCTAGTGATGCTGCCAGTGCTGTCCCACAGCTCCGCTGCCAGTGCTGTCCCACAGCAGACAGTGGTAGCCTTTTGCCTAGAAAGAACCTGTTTAATCCACTCAAAAGCTCCCCAGCAGAAATCAAATCAATTGTCTTGATCAACCCAGTCCTGCATCAGATGTAAGCAGGCTTTTTAAATTTACTGTAAATGTATTCCGAGAGAATATTCACTTAAGGCATGAGCTTGGGTTGTCGAGAGCAGAATCTCGGGCTCTGGTGAGAGTTAGAGTCTTCTGTGCCTAGTAGCACGTGAAGCAACCCACATCTTCCACTGCTGTCTGTCTAGAGTAAGATATTTGACTCCATCAGAGTTTCATCCTGCCTTACATCCAGCAGATTGTGGCTCTCCATGGTTGATGTTTATTTGCAAGTCTGTAACAAGCTTGTCTTGTCTTTGTAACAAAAGGTATTTTTATGTGCACATTAGTTTCACTCACAACCACCTACCAGGAGGACCAGTGGACTGTCTTTAGTCTGGCTCCTACTTTTGAACCTGTCTTGCTTGGGTGGCCCTAACCAAAGAGTTGTACTCCTCCAAGCATAGTTCTAAGGTCATAGAAGCATGCAAGTCTTCCCCCATGTCATGGTGCAGTTCCGTGTGAAGACCTCGTGAGAGGTCTACTCCTCCATGTTCCATTTGTTCAATCAATAATAGTGCTCCAGAGTACTGCAGACCTGCATGTCTCCGGTATTGCCAACCGCAGCAGTTGACTTAATTCTAAACTTCCATGTTGGAGCCACCTCGATCCTAAAGAGACCTCTTGGCTCTGGCTAACTCGAGGATAGTCACCTCTTGGCCCTTATATGACTGACAACTGCAGGTTTGAGTACTCACTCAGTGGACAACAGGTACTATGACTATCTCAGGAGTGGCATGGTGAGCAGCACAACTCACAAAATATGTAAATGCATTACTGCCATCCTCCTGACCAGAACGTGAACACACACTGTGGTTCCACCAGTTAAATGTACAAAGCTTCAGCAGCTGCTTGCCTCTCTGCAGACTAATCATAGTAGACACTGAGCCCTGGATAGCTGAGCATATGTTCTCGTACTTGACTCAAATAAGCATTTCCAGCAGCTGTCTTCCCAAGGCTTGAGTTTTCTCACCTGCTTTCAGCGTCCTTTTGGCTGATGACACCTGTATGCAATGCAAAAACAGGAGCTGAGCACAGCCTCACATGCTGGCATCCATCAGAATGGAAATGAAAGGACCTGCACAGGGCAGCCTGCATCGTGCTAACTACCTTGATGTTCTAGACGATGAAATTCTGTGCTGCTTAATCATCACCAACTGTTTAATCAGCATGTAAGGGGCATTGGCAAAGAGCTTGTGTCTGCAAGAGACTGACCGAGTCCCCTTCCTGGGTCTTCAGTGACTTTTAATTTAAGAGTGGAATTGGAGATTATAAGGATTAATGTAAACTTTTAGTGGATCCCTTCTGTAGAATGCAACTGACCAGAGTTAAATAATGTTTGTAATGTTTATCTTTTGGAATTTTGTAAGATTACATTAGAGAGCTAGTAGTTTGTCATGTTGGACATTTTGCTTGTGATTGATCACCTCTATCAGGTAATGGAGTCTTATGACCAGGTTCTGCACGGCCTGTGAGAAGACTAGGCTTGATGGGCAAAGTGGCCTTTTCTTATTTAATATCCGATATTCTCATTTCATTCATATTCTGATCCGAATGAATCCTCCATACTTGTTAAATTCAAGGCATGTACGCTCATTGGGTCAGAAGCAATTGGGTAATGTTCTTATCAGTCTTGAATATGTCACAACAGCTTTAACAAATAGTAGTCTGCAAAACATAATTATGGTGCAAATATTTTCAGAAAGGGACTATAGGGGCTCAGTGTTAATATCCGTTTTACTGATTATTCATGGGTTTGTGTAGGTCTTTGTTTTCTCCAGGGATTGACTGGTAGCAGTAAGTCCTTTTACCAGATGCTTGTAGTGTTGCACAAGAACTAGAAATGTAATTTTGGGCCTCCATATTTGACAAATGTTACAGCAAGTGGTTTATATTCAGTGCTAAAAAACTACTGGGTAAAATGCTGTCCAGACTCTCCCAGCAAATGTGTACTCTTCGTTTCCCATCTTTAAATTGATTTTGCTGATCCCTTCCCACGTTAGGTCCCTCATATCGTGTAGCGTTCTCCATCTAGGAGAGTGGGTGCACACATTAGTCACAATGTTTGCTGCTGCTCTGGAAATAGTTAAGTGAGAACGGAATGGGGCAACTCCCGAACTTGTTCCCCCTCCTATCCACCGAGGATGCACCTTGTGTGCATGCAGAATCTCCACCTAATGCTTTAGCTGAAATCAGGAGCTTGTCATTTCAAAGAACAACGTGTATTAATTTGAACATTCCCTGTTCTTTTCTGAGAGCACTGTCAATTCCAAGCTGGATATACATGTGCAGGGCTGCACACACCTCTTTAATTGGACACCCTTACCAAAGATATTCTCACTGTTGCTCAGTGGTTAAACACTTGAAATTTTATTCCTCATTACTTCAAAATTGCATTTATCTGAAAATGAAACTTTTAGTGAAGCGATTTTATAGTATCAAATAGAGGTAAAATTGACTGAAATTTAACCCTGTTTGCTGCTCAAATTACCAGAACTAAACGTGCTGAACTGGTCTCAACTCAAACTAGAGCACCAAAACAATTGCATTCCGACCCCTACCCCCCCACCCCCCAAAGATTCTTTATATTGTAGTTGGCACGTAGCAGTACAATTGTTGATATTGTGGGCTAATACATCGTGAATCAAGGAACTAGGCAACGAAAGAAATAGAAAGGGAAAGTCTTGTGGCACGGCACAATATCCCACGCAGTGAGCTCCCAAACTCTGCAGTAATGGGATGTATGGGACATACATTTCATGCAAGGAGGGAATAGGGTAGAAATGAGATGAAATACATGGCACCATTGCACATTTCATAACACGTCCTGAGCCATTGACCGAGCTCAGAGAACATCATGGCCCAGAACTTAATGCACACGCTGTTATTAGTTTGTAAATAGCCCAGCAACTTGTGGCGAGGAAAAGATATGCCGTGAGTTACGAATCGCCACATATTGCTGGACGATTTGCGCCGCTCCGTCGTTGGCCTCGCAAGAACAGGAACTCAGTCAACCTCCCTATGAGTGTCAAGGAATTGCTGCATTTGCATTGTGAAAGCAAATTAAACTCGCTACAGAAAGTTAGGGCTGGTACTTAATGACGCAAGGACCTTTTTAATGACTCGTTTTATGTTTCTGCAATGCTACTCAAAATCTCCGGTCCAGCAAGTGAACAATTGAAACTGTGGATTTGCTACTAGAGGTTATTTTAAATGAAAAAAATTTTCTTTTTACTTTTCCTTTGTCACTCTTCTCTTTCTCTTAATCCAATCTTTCTTTTCTTCTCTTTGGGGGCGATTTTCCCAGCCCTGAGGAGGCGGGTTTGGAGGCGGGACAGTTGGGAAAATCGCAAAAATTGAAGGCGGGTTCAGAACCCGCCTCCACGCAATTTTGCCGGAGGCGGGCTTCATGGGTGCGATTTGGTCCCGCCTCCAAGAGGCAGAATAGGCAGTTAAGACCCTTAAGAAGCGCTTAAGAGCCTCTATAATCCAATTTTGCCAGGCCTTTGTTATTTTGCCACATTTACAGCATGTTGCACGCTACTCCTAAACCACGCCAGCTAATCCTGGCGGGTTGACAAGTGGCTGGCCTCCTCACAGCTGCAGCTCCACCATAAAAACGGAGCTTTCAACAGGGATGAGTTGCAGGTGGCAGAACTTTTTCCCCTACAGGTCTTTGAGCACTTTTTCCAGGCCTACTGAAGTCGGAGGCGGTGCAGCTGAGATCTTTCTACTTTGGGACTTCCTGGGAAAACCCTCTCCCCACTTGGACTGAGCGCTTCCCCAACGGAGGTAACTACCAGCAGCATGGGAAACATTTATTTCCTTTCATCACGGACCTCAGATTCGGACGAGGAGCAGCCACGGAGCAGCAGAACCAAGCAGAACAGCAGCAGGAGTGCCAATCTGCTGCTCACCCACCTGATGGTGCACAGGGCAGAAGGCGCCAGCGCATGGCAACACGTCGCCGCAAGAGATACCCTCCTCTCGGTTTACAGACAGAGAATGAGCTTCCTCAACGCAGCAGTGCCAAAGGAGGCTGAGACTTTCGCGAGAGGTTGTCGGAGACAACTGTGCAATGCTGCACCAACACTTGGAGCCCAGAGGATCCGGTGGACACCCCTTAACAGTGGCTGTCAAAGTCACCACCGCACTCAACTTTTTTGCTTCAGGCTCCTTCCAGGGGTCATCAGCAGCATCTCCCAGTCGGCCGCCCACAGTTGCATCACGCAGTTTACCGATGCCCTCTTTGCAAAGGCCCACAATTACATCAACTTTTCAATGGAATCAAGCAAGTATAACCGCATGTGCGGTTGGATTCACAAATATGGCAGGCTTGCCAATGGTGCAGGGTGTCATAGACTGCACATATGTGGCCCTGAGGGCACCCCATCACAACCCAGCTATTTTTGTCAACCGCAAGGGCTTCCACTCCCTCAATGTACAGCTGGTGTGTAACCACAAAAAGGAGATCTTGCATGTTTGCACCAAGTACTGTGGCAGTTGCCATGACTCGTTCATCCTGCGACAGTCTAGTGTGCCTCCGCTCTTCCAGCCGCCAAACCAACTTAATGGATGGCTACTTGGAGACCAGGGCTAAACCCCGAAGACATAGCTAATGACGCCGATCAGGAGGCCAGCGAACGAAGTTGAGGCACTACAACGCCAGCCACATTTCGACCCGGTCCATCATCGAACAAACCATCGGCTTGCTGAAGATGCGATTCAGATGCTTTGACTGATTAGGTGGAGCCCTGCAGTACTCGGCAGCCAGGGTCTCCAGAATGGTCGTGGTCTGCTGTGCACTGCACAACATCGCACAGCATCGTGGCTTGCAGCTTCCTGAGGAACAAGTGGCTCAGTGCATAGCCTCCTCAGATGAAGAGGAGGAGGAGGAGGATGATGATGACCGAGCAGAGGCGCATCAACCAGCAGCAGCATGCGAGCACATTGCTGGCCGGAATGCAAGGGTTGCACTCATCTTGGCCAGATTTGCTTAGGCTGCTCATTCTAGCACATGTGCTTGGCACCTTCTTAGCACAAGATACACAATGGACATGACTCTCTGGCTTCCTCTCACTCTGACCACCAACCTGACCAAGCAAGTCTCACTGAGGCCGCAATGTGGAACTTCCAAAACCGAAATCAGAGAGGCCATAACGTCAACAGTTTGCCATCACCAGAGTTTAATACATTCACAAAGGGATGGAATTTAATTATTAAACACAAAAAAACACCCAAGTGACTGCCCGTGTGACTAATTGTGCTTAATCTTCCTCTTGCACGTGTTCCTACGTGGTGCTTCCCCTGTGGCTTCAGCAGAAGTGGAGGCCCCTTGCTCACTTTCATGCTGCTCTTGCTTGGACACCTTTGGCGGGCGTCCTCTGGGTTTGTGAGCCTGTGAGGGTTCGACAAAAGTCTGCTCCTCCTGCGTCTGTGCAGGGGCTGAGACGCCCATCTCAGTTGGTTGAGGACTCTGGTGGGGCTCTGACCGAGGGCAACGCAGTGGCATGGAAGTGTGAGCACTTGGAGAGGAGGCCCCCACTTCCTTGTTCTCTGCCACCAACATCCCTCTCATGGGTCAGCCCCACCTCAGCGCTAGCAAGTGGCTTGACAGCACCTTGCTGCACATCAGGGGGGCCATGAGGACCCGTGTCTGCACTGGCAGTTCTACTGCTGAGGACTTCCATGAAGCTCTGGTCTCTCTGATCAATAGCTGGCCATCGCTCCTCCAGAGATGCCAGTCTATTCTGAACATTGACCATGTTTTCAACACTCTGGTGACTTATCTCCTCCATGGCCCTGGCCATCGTCTGCAGAGAGGCAGCCATGGATACCACGGAGGTAGACATCACTTCCACGGAGGTAGCCAACCTTTCCGAGGAGATGCGCTCATGCGCCAATGACTCCACAAAGGCTCTGCTCATATTTGAGTTGGACTCCTCCATCCTCGCCACACACACAGTGACCCTGGAGACAAAACCTGCCAGAGACTCCTGCACCTGTTCCTGGAGTTCCAGCACGGCTCTCCTTCTGGATGGACCCGGAGGCACAGGGTCCACATGCAGCTGAGCAGAGCTAGGAGAGTCCTGCGACCTCCAACGAGGACTCTTCACTGCTGTCCCTGTCTCCACCACCTGCTGATGCTCTCTTGTGAGCTGTGATCCACCAGGTGACAACACTACTCTATCTCCCGAAGGTCCCACCGAGGTGTGCATCTCTGCACTGGTGCTGGGTGTGCCTATATCTGCTGACGCTGCGTCCTCAGAGGTTGCAGGTTCCTCTGAGGAGTCTTCCGCCTCAGGCTCTTCCTCCTGGACATTGGGGAGGGGGGTTGTCGATGGTCCTGTGGGGGAGTAAAGGAATGAGTTCGAGATGTGACGGTAGTGTGGCATGCACTTGCAATAGCGCAGATGATCAATTGCCATTCTGTAAATGTACATTCACAGCCATTCTAGTGACTCCTGCAATGTAAAAGAGAGAGAAGCAAAACTATTCTGTCACCAGCTTGCTCTGCTGCGCCCGTCTGTCCGTCCCCCCACTTCCACCTCCGCGCCAACGATTTCCAGGGCTGCCTCTTCAGCATTGGTCAAATGGGCGAGGGAAGGTGGCCCTCCTCCAGTCTTTGCCATTTCCCTTTTATTGTGGACTCTCTCTTCCTGCAATGAGGGAGACAAGTGGAGTTTGAGTGAGAATGATGGAGTGAGTGTAGAGAGTCCAGAGCATAGATGCTTAGAAGGAGACAAAGATGGCGTGAGGTTCCATTTCCAAGGGCCCTCCCTGTGTAGTGTTAGTCGTTGTCTTTGCATAACATTGATAGGGAGTGTGAGGGCAGCATAGTCGAATAGTGAAGTGATTGTGTTCATAGAGTGAGAGGGATGGTTAAGGTTGTAAGGGTAAAGTGTGATGTGTAGGAGGAAGTTGACAATGCAGAGTTCTGGTGATGAGAGGAGAAGGGGAGCAGAAGGAGGGTCAAGCTGATGGTATACTCACTTTGGCTGATCTTACAAGGTCATTGAACCTCTTGCGGCACTGCAGCCATGTTCTGCTGCACACAGATCTGGAGGTTACATCCCGTGCCAGCTGCACCCACACAGCCTTGGTTTGTTTGGGAGGCTTCTTCCTCCCAGATGAGGGGAAGAGCACCTCCTTGCTAGCTCTCACCCCCTGAACCAGAATACTCAGAGACTCATCGGAGAACCTCGGGGAGGCCTTGGCTCTCAAGTTGGCCATCTCTTCTCGACGTGTTCAGCAGTGAAATGAGCCAAGGCAGCAAGCAGCCCTTAAATGAAGCTGCATAAGTGGAGTCAGCAGAGGCGAGTTTCAGTCCAAAAAGAGTAATTAGCCCAGGGGAACCCACACACCCGGAATTAATTGGGCAATTAGGGAAAATCGCAACCTTTTCCCACCTGACAGCAGAGGCGGGTTCGGAACCCGCCCGCTCCCAACCCGCCTCCAATGGGAAAATCGCCCCCTTTATTTCTCTTTCTGTATCTAATTTGGCTCTTAATTCACCATGTTTCCATCTCAGTCGTTGCTTTCTCTATCCTGAAATCTCGTTGGTTAAGGAGGTAGACTGTTGGTCCCATCGTTCACCAAGGTCCCAGATGCCTTGTTGCCCCCATTATCTGCTCATACTTCCAGCAATTGCAGCGCAAAAAACATTTCGAGCTGAAGGGTGAGGAAAACATCTAATTAACAGGACACACCATGAGATGCCCTGCTCCTGCAAATTCTGGGCCATCGTCTGCTTGCCACTTTGTCTCGGTAACAGTGAGTGTTATGGGGATGATCTACAAAATTGCAGAAAAATAAAAAGAAAATAGAAACGCATACCCTTAAACAAAAAACAGACCACAGGCTCTGTGTCAAACGTAGAAAGTTGGGATTAGATCAAACTGAATAAATGTCAGACTGACTAGTTTTGCTGCAAGCTGATTATTTTTGATGCAGTAAGGCTGCAATAATACTAAAAGAATTACTTGATGAGGAACCATATGAGAAACCTTGAACTTTGTGATTTATACTGCAGAATTGATTCTTTCAATGTTTATGTAAAAGGTTTTGTAATCCTGTAAGATTCCATCACTGGATGTTGCAACACTTTCCGTAGGATGCAATATTAGTCTATTCCTGATGATGTTTTCAATACCTAAACAAATGAATTATCCAATAATTTGAATGAAGCAATATAAATACACAGCAAAGTGGGAATTTGGTGCTTAAAAGTGAATTATCAGATAGTTTGAATTATGAGTAGACTGCAGTTTGGCCAGTCAGTTGGTGACTGCTTTTCTTCAAGTCTGTTGACTGTGCTTGTATTTGCCATCGGTGTATAATCTGGGTGCAGTATATTAAATCTGTGGTGTTGGATTGGGGAGCTGTTCCCTTTACCATACTGGCTCTGTCTGGTAGCTGTACTGCCATAAATTTTGTCGGGCACTGCATGCATATGTGAACAATTTCTTTTCTGCATCTGTTATATAGACAGTGTAAAGAACAGACTGAATGTGATCTAACACCAGGAACCATTTATACTATATAGTGCACATTTTGCAAGGTACAAAAGCTACCTTCAACTAACTTTTTTGAGTGCATGGCAGTGTCTTGCACATTCATTCTGTGTTTACTGATGAAAAAGAATTGAATGTTTTATCAGTGTTCTATTAGTTAAAAACTCCTCAATATGAATTGATCAGCAACACACCCTACATACATTTGTGCTTGCACAGAACTTTATCGGCTCTATTCCACAGTAGGCAGTATAACTGTGGCTCCCTGTACCACTGCTCAAATATAGTCAGCACTGCTCTGGCTTGTGCATTGTTAACATAGTGCATTGCACCTTCTCTGACTTGGCATAAAACCGATACCTGAGGTAGGTATACTCTGTGGTGAGACTGATTCAGAGCACGGGCAGTCAGAAGTGTTGTGTTAGCAGCTGTTGGACTTGTAATCTCCAATTGACCCATGGCATTGCAAAATCTTAAATTCTGCTTTTGTTGCATTTTGCACTGAGACTCTGGTGTCTAAATTAGGTGTAAACAGCATTATTAATGGTTAGAAGTCAAAGGTGTGCTTGCATAAACTGACCTGGAGGCTGCTAATATATTTTAAACAGTCATGAATTCTGCTTCCCCAAAGGTAGATATAAATGTAAGAAGCCATTCTAGCTCCTCCTCCTTATGTGGAAACCTACGGTCCCCTCTTCAAAGCTCCCTATGATCCCTGCATCATACCACCCAACTGCCTGTGAATAATTCCACAGCTATTGCCCTACCTGGAAGGCCATCCCAGATATTACTCTTGCTCTGTGTGAAGAAGTACTTCCTGTCATCAGTCCTGAACTTGCATTTTACCAGCTTGTGGCAGATTTCACTTTGTTTCTACCAGTTTTCTCCCCTTCACTACTCTCTCGAAGTCATTGAATCCTTGCAGTGATCCTTACTGGAAAAGAACATTTATGGGTGCCAGGTGGTTGGCAGAACAACTAATTTACGGTGACTTGCATAAAGAAAATTCCTTTTTATAATGTAATGCTCCTGGAGTTAAGTAGCTGCCTGCACCCCCAATCCAGTGGCATTTGCTGCCGGGAGTGAAGGAGAAAGGGATACATTTGGAGGAAGTGGGCAGGTGGAATTCTCCTTCATTTGGAGCCATGTGATTTGTGGAAGTTGATCAGTTATCAGCTATGACATCTGTCAGCAAACCAACTTGACAAACTCAGGCCTACAAATTCCACCTGTAGATAAGTACTGTTTAAAATGATACACATGCTCTCCCCGGAGGCTTGGTGGGCTAAATTATTGTGTGATGTGAGTGCGGTTGAATCCTTGGTTTGTATTGAGTTAGCCAATGTCCGTTTGTGAGGCAGTGATGCTGCAGCATTTGGCCTCATGACATATCTGCCCTCGGGACTGGTGGAGTAAAGTATGAAAATAAGGAAGAAAGACAAAGCTCTACATTTTGGACTGTGTTTTAAGAAAGGTAGTATCTCGAGATTGGTTTGGAATTGATAAGCTGCCTTGGGACAAACTCCAGTGTATGTGTTACCCTAATGCAGTTTAAAACGAATTCTGTTCTGGGATGCACTTTACTAAAGCCGAGATAAACATTAATAGATATTTTGGATTTGAAAAGACAGTTATTTCCTTTTGAGTTACAGAATGTTCTAGAAAATATTCCCGAGTTATAAGCCAGATGCACAGAAAATCATTCATCGGTTCTTTCTACTTTTAATTTCTTTGCACTTAGTCAGCCAGATCTTTGGTCCAAATAACTTGCCTGTTAACTTATTAAACGTGGTTTTTCTTTGCCCTGTGGCCTCAGTTGATGCATCTCAAACGTGTGTCACTTTTGAGGTGTGACGGTTCTGAGATCACACTTTCAGGTGTGACACGCCTTTGACTGCTGGGAGGCTGCGGGTGCTCGCTAGATGCAAGGCTTTCAATTATATACGTAGGTAGATGAACTGCTGAACAGTCCCTGACAGTCTTGACTCTGTCAGAACCATTGTACAGTGAGCTAAGTTTTATTTGGAATAATAGAGCAGTGAGAATTGCTTAAAATCTTGCGGGTAAACAGGCAGTTATATAGTCACTGCACTGCAGACCTTGTTTTCCTTTGTAGCTCTCTTGTACCAAACCAACAGCTTTATGTATGTATATTTACACATTGGGCTAATAGATTCATCACATGCATCAAAGTTGAAAGTAATCATTACCATCTAAATATTCCCCACATTGCTACTCTGATTGCTTTACCAGAATGTAAAGCTCAAGAACGACAGATTTCAAATTATACTTCGATCTGCAGTCAACCAGAAACTTGGCTTCATTTAATAGCTGAAAAAAAAGGCTGGTTATTGCAGTTCAATTAGTCCAGTGCAGCTTTCGATGCTACACGGATCTGCTTTTATTCTAAATGGGATTTTTGCACTTGTGTAAACCTTAACTGAGAAATATGATGACAGAAATGTTCTGTTAATAGTTTGCACGGTTATAGAAAACAATTGTAAGAACCAGAGCATGCAGTGAATTATCTGATCACATTGTGTGCAGTTAATTGTGGAAAGTAATAAAAGACACTGCTAACAGATGGCCTGGCCACAATCCTTATTAAGACTTTAATTGCACCCTGCTACTCAATTTCTACTTTTGCAAAAAAAAAAGTTTTTGTGGTGGTTGGTGAGCAAATTGAGTAGTGGATATATTTGCAAGTTCTGTGCTGCCCGTAAAGTGCTTAATTAAAAATAATCTATTTGTGAATTATCTTCCTGTTTGATTTCCTAAATTGTTTGTTTTTAATTAATCCATGTAACTGAACATGAATATGACAACGTTTTCAAAGTTCTGTCTTCTGTTTGCGTGACTGTACATCAGGATGTGGGGTGGCATAATGTCTGCAGCAATGAAATAGCTTGTTTTATAACCAATAAACTGACCGCCAAGGGCACCAGATAATTAGGAGGTTGCTGAAAAGCTTTGAAATTTGTCTTATCAAAATAACACGTCTTATGAGCTGAGACAGCTCACTTGTTCAAACAGTTATGTCTGGATGAACAAATCATCACTAACATATTGACTGGTCAGCTGTCTGGGAGCTGAACACTTGTCTCTGTTATTTGTATTTGCAATAAGTTTTATATCTACCCAGATGTCAGCACTGTTTCAAAAAATAAGACCCATATTGCTCTCTAAATCAAAAAATTAAGGAAGTATGTTAGGTTGTACAAAATAGATCTTCATTTTTTTTTCAAGCTGGGACACCTTGCGTACACTAGCACCTTGTTAAGAACTAATTGTAGGTGTCAATCTCGGCACAGTGGTTACACTCCTGAGACTTGAGCACATAATCTAGGCTGGCACTTCTGTGTAGTACTGAGGGAGTGCTGCACTATGGGAGCTGCTGTCTTTCGGATGACATGTTAAACTGAGGCCCTGTCTGCCGCCTCAGGTGGACGTAAAAGATCGCACAGCACTTGGAACAAAAGCAGCGAAGTTCTCCCCGGTGTCCTGGGCAATATTTATCCCTCAACCAACATCGTTTAAACAGAAGATTTGGTTATTTATTTAATTGCTGTTTGTGGGAGCTTGCTGAGTGGAAATTGGCTGCTGCGTTTCTTATATTACAGCATTGACTCATTTCATTGGCTATAAAGTGCTTTGGGACATTCTGAGGCTGTGACAAGCGCCATTTAAATGCAAGTTATTTATTTCTAGTCTTCTGGCATTCATGTAGGTAGATTAGAATACTGGCCATGACTCCTACTCCCATCATGTGAGGAAGGGAGTATGTGATCTTGATTACTTAACGCTCATTTTAACTCTTCATGCTCTATTCCTGATGTTGAACAAAACTGGTCATTTATGTTTCATGCATAATTTAAATTGTAAGAACCTGTTTTGATCAAATTTTGACATTAACCACACAATGAGTAGAATTGTTCTCAATGTGCATAATGAGCCAAAAGAGGGAAACCTGTGAGGTTTATGTTTTTGTATTTATCCGCCCCCCCCCCAAACCCCTATCTCACTCCACCAACATTCACCATTTTCAGTTAGTTTTCTTTTCCATAGGTTCTCTCCATAACTTTTCCATTGGTTCTTTCCATGACTTTAACACCAGGCAGGCAAATGTGCTTCCTGGCAGTCAGTGCTGCTAACTCCATCCCCTTGCATGTTAGCCAGTCTGTTGCTGTACTAATGTAGTGCTCCATTGAGTGATGAAACCTGTATTTGCTTCATGAGTAAATCAGAACGTTAATTTAAGAAATTATGTCTGAACATGTTTGGAAAAACGTCCAATCTTTAATGCTATCTGTGGTTAGACTAAAATTGGTTCTTTATTTACTTACAAGTCTTCTCATATCCTGTTGTACAACAAGATGTGCAAACACTCTTGGAGTGGTACGGAATGTAATTACACACTATACTATCATTTAGAGTTACGCTCCATCCCTGAGTACTGTAAATCAGACCTGTTCAGATATGTTGCAGCAGTAGTGCAGTCTGTATGGGATTGAAGCGGCAAGTGTGGTTTTCTGTGTGATGGCTAATTGCAAACTTGATGGCGTGTTCTAATTGAAACCACAACCTTCTGACTCAGGCGAGAGTGCTACCATTGAACCAAAGCTGACACGCAAAAGGTGCACAGATAGTTTAGATGTAACTATTGTATGCAGAGGGTGGTGAATGTGTGGAATGGGCTGCCCAGGGAAGCAGACAGTGTGGAAAAATTTAGGCGGGAATTAGATAAATATTTGAGTGAATAAGCGAATGAGGGGTATTTGGACCCAGACAGATGAACGCAGAGTTTTTTCACATCCTATACCCTCCTATGTCACGCACATGGTGAACAGGACTGGAATTTCAGGATATTCTCTGCAGTCTATTCAAACAACCCCACCATCTTTACATTTTATATTGGCAGTTATACCAGGAATGTGGTGTACAAAATCAAGCAATGAAGCTTCATATTGTACCTTGTATCTCTCCAGATAAAAGTCTAATCCTGTTAAAGAAATATACATGCAGTGAATTATAAATCAGCAACCTCCTGTTGCATTGTCCTACGTTATCAAAGCTAAACCCATGGAGAATGTTTTACACAAGACCTTGCTCCCTCAATCTGCCTATTTTCTGTTTTTGAACTCCTTTTTCAGTGCCTATATTTTTTTTAAAAAGGCAACAAAAGGCAATGTTGATACGCATTAATGGGATTTATGATGCCTTCCAATTTAACAGTCAGCTGCAGATTGCCTTTTCCAGCAGATAGGAGGTATTTTAGAATTTAAGTCCTAGTTTACGCATAATGTTTGATAACATCACCACTTTCAAGAGATAATGGCTGCATTTTTATATCAATGTGCCTTGCTCGGTTGCAACAGCTCAAAGCATTTCATGGAGTTAGTTGCGACTTTATGTAACTAACTGTTGTGGGCAAAACTAACTAACAGCCTTCCTGCATCAGTCATGGTTTAGCTTAAATGTTAGCGCCCAGTACAGATTGTCACTGTTCTTCCATCGCTCTACATAGTGCCCCTCGCTGCAAGTTCATTGTGTCCATGTGCACTGACTCAACAAAGAGGCTGCTAGAAACTTAATTACCATTATCTAACCCTGCCCACATGTCACCATACTCTTGCAGTGACTTTAACTATACCACCAGTTCCTAACCAGTTACATAGTAGAAACTTCATTGACACAAGAAAAACTGTAACCTGTACGCTGGTGTGTAAACTGCTAGTTAGAGCTCACCCAGTGGCTTAGTGTGTAAAGGCGCGAGTTCCTGAGATAATGAGCCACACAGACTAGGTTTAATCTGCGGTGGGTGCTCAGTTAGTTATCAACTACAATTGGCTTTAGCACCTTTTGGGTAAAGGAGGGGAGGGAAAAAGTCAGCCAGGATTCTTGCCATTAAGTGCTCATGTTTTAGATGCTCATCACTGTCAAAGAGTTTTACTATCTACCTACTGTTTGGTGGGCAATTGGCAGTCATCATCTGTGTAGCTGTACCTCAATTATAGTTAGTGCTTTCAGGAGAGGAGGGAGAAAAATAGGGGGAAATGGTGGTGCCCAAGTCACCAGTAGTATATAGGATTCATAAAACGCCACAGATAATACATCTCAGCTATGTATTGTACTGTAATCTGTATACAACAGTGGTATACTGTGCCTATTGTACATTGGTACAACACAAAAGTTGTTTTTTTTAAATACCAGGATCAAAAAATATTGAGATAGATTGGCTTGGAGTCGACACTGAAGTAAAAACTGTGATGCCTCCATATTCAATGTAAAACTACTTGGAATTTATCCAAAGATTGTTCCTATCACGGGTATGAATTGGAGGGGAGAGACTTATAATGTGCACATTGTGCTGAATTTGTGGAGATGCCAGTTTCTGTCCAGCACAGAGGTCCCAATATAAACCGGGTATTAAAGACTCTTCGTTTCTAGGAAGTTAATGGGAGTGTCAGTTGCTTTCCATGAAGGATGTGCTTTATTGCTTTGAATTCGGTGTCATTCACATCACGAGCAGCTAATATGTTTATTTTCTTTCCTTGCTTTTTATGTGGTTCTGCCTGTATCCTAACTCTCACCAAGTCCCGTTCATCCATCACCCCTGTGCTCGCTGACCTACATTGGCTCCCGGTCCGGCAATGCCTCAACTTTAAAATTCTCATCCACTTTTTCAAATCCCTCCATGTCCTCGCCCTTCCATATCTCTGTAATCTCTATCAGCACTACAACCCTCCGAGATCTCTGCGTTCCTCCAATTCTGGCCTCTTGCGCATCCCTGATTTTAATTGTTCCACCATTAGTGGCTGTGCCTTCAGTTACCTCGGCCCTAAGCTCTGGAATTCCCTCCCTACACCTTTCTGCCTCTCTACCTTTCCTCCTTTAAGACGCTCCTTAAAACTTAAATCTTTGACCAAGCTTTTAGTCACCTGCCCTAATATCTCCTTAAGTGGTTCGGTGTCAATTTTTGTTTGATAATGCTCCTGTGAAGCGCCTTGGAATGTTTTATTACGTTAAAGGTGCCATATAAATGCAAGTTGTTTTGTGCATAAATGAAGATATTTGCAGTAATGCCACATTTCTTATTGTTCAAATTGCAAGTGGTCTGTTTGCATGCGTTCCAGTTACAATATGTTTAATGGTTTGAAAAATATAAGAAATTAGAATTGAAAACTATTACTGGACCTGTTAAGCTAACTAATAACAAATGGTTGCCTATCTATCTAATAAGCAGTGGAAAGATATTTTTGATCATGATTTTTCACTCGGTGCAGATTTGCTTCTCCACCTGGGAATTTTTTTTATATTAGTGAGGCACGAAAGCGCTCTGCTAAACTTCCCCACTACATCACTGTGTCTGTCAGTTAGCACCTCAAGCATTTTGCTTATAGTACCCAACAGAAAAGGGTCTGGTTTCATATATTTTAAATATTTCCAATTTCAAGAAAAGCTGGAATTAAACATTTTATTAAGTAATTAATTTTTTTCCCCTGACTTCTAGAGTCACCTTTCCTCCTCACAGTGTCGCTTTGGTCCCAAATGTATCTAAAGCCATCTTGCAGTTGTAAATGTTGTCTTGGTCCCAAATACATCTCGAGTCACAATATCATTAGGTTTAGAGTAGTTATGGAAAAGGACGAGGAACAATCAAACGTGAAAATACTCAACTGGAGGAGGGCTCATTTCAGTGAGTTGAAAGGGGATCTGGCCCAGGTGGATGGAATCAAAAATTGGCAGGTAAAACGGTAAATGAGCAATGGGAGGCCTTCAAAGAGGGGAGAGATAGAGTAGACACATTCCCACAAGGGGGAAAGGAAGGGCATCCAAAGCTAGAGCTCCCTGGATGACTAAAGATATAGAGGTAAAAATTAAACAGAAAAAGGAGGCTTGTGATAAATGTCAGGCTCATAATTCAGTAGAGAATCAAGCAGAATACAGAGAGTACAGAGGAGAACTAAAAAATGAAATAAAAGGGACAAAGAGAGAGTATGAGAATAGTTTAGCGGGTAACATAAAAGGGGACTTAAAGTCCTAATAAATAGGAAAAGTGTAGTCAAAGAAAGGGTGAGACCGATTAGCGACCAAAAAGTATATCTTGTGAAGGCAGAGGGCATGGCTGAGGTACTAAATGAGTATATGGATTTTCAAAAGGCGCCTGATAAAGTACCACATAATAGACTTACTAGCAAAATTGAAGCCCATGGGATTAAAGGGGCAGTGGCTGCATGGATACGAAACTGGCTAGAGACAGAAAACAGAGCGTAGTGCTGAACAGTTTTTCAGACTGGAGGGAAGTTTACAGTCGTGTCCCCCAGGTGTCGGTATTCGGACCACTGCTCTTTTTGGTGTATATTATTGACCTGGACTTGGGTATACAGGGCATAATTTAAAAGTTTGCAGATGACATGAAATTTGGAAATGCAGTAAACAATGAGAAGGATAGTGACAGACTTCAGGAGGACGTAGACTGGTGAAATGGGCAGACACATGGCAGAGAAGTGTGGAGTGATTCATTTTGGTAGGAAGAATGAGGAGAGATGATATAAACTAAATGGGGCAATTTTAAAGGGGGGGCAGGGACAGAGAGACCTGGGAATGTATGTACAATATTTTGAAGGTGACAGAACAAGTTAAGAAGGCTGTTAAAAATGCATAAACAGAGGCATAGCGTACAAAAGCAAAGAAATTATGCTAAACTTTTATAAATCACTGGTTAGGCCCCAGCTGGAGTATTGTGTGCAATTCTGGGCACCACACTTTTGGAATGATGTCAAGGCCTTGGAGAGGTTGCAGAGGAGATTTACTGGAATGGTACCAGGGATGTGGGACTTTAGTTATGTGGAGAGACTGGAGAAGCTGGGGTTGTTCTCCTTGGAGCAGAAACGGTTAAGAGAAGATTTGATAGAAGTGTTCAAAATCATGAATGGTTTTGATAGAGTAAATAAGGAGAAACGGTTTCCAGTGGCGCAAGAGTGGGTAACTAGAGGACACAGATTTAAGGTAATTGGAAAAAGAACCAGAGGCGACATGAGAGATTTTTTTTTACGCAACGAGTTATGATCTGCAATGCACTCCCTGAAAAGGTGGTAGAAGTGGATTCAATAATAACTTGCAAAAGGGAATTGGATAAATACTTGAAAGGAAAAATTTGCAGGGCTATAAGGAAAGAACAGGGGAATGGGACTACTTGGACAGCTCTTTCAAAGAGCTGGCACAGGCACGATGGGCCGAATGGTCTCCTTCTGTGTTGTATCATTCTATTATTCTGTGAGTCACCCTGCCTCTCTGCAGTTGTAACACTGTTGTCTCGGTCCCAAATGCATTTAGACCCTACAAAACACTTTGAGCTAAAAAGCATCCATGACGGAGCAGCTTGCCATTGTGCTGTTTGCTGTAGGAATTCCTGCCGAGAGGGCTGAAACTCTCCTCGGCCTTTCCGAGAAATGAAATAAACAGTGAATGTATTGTGCTCGAGTAGATGTCTCACAAGGAGGAGCCCCTGAGCGCCCTTGTTCTCTGTCTCTCGTTTTGCTGATGGAGAGGTGATTACATCAGGTGGTAGGGATCTGTTTCAGAAGGGAACTGTTGTACAAGGAGTGGAGAATTGGCATCTTCCCAGATATTTGTGTGGAATTGTTGGAAGAAGCAGATGTTTGATCGCCTGAAGAATAGGCTTGTAATAAAAGAGATGTAGCTTTGGTTGTATTACTTAGCTTGTCTTCGAGTGGATGTTCTGGTCAAATCATTCTGCTTCCACAGGCAAAGGGGATAGATCTGAAACAGAAGCTGCTTGGCTGACCTTTCAGCCCAACCATGCAGATCAGCGATTTGTATCTGCCATTGCTAGATTGTACAGACCTTTCTGGGATATTGGGCAAGGTTTGAATCCAGAATGACATTTGCAAATGCAGCATCGTAATATCTACACATGAAGAAATCTGAACACACTTGTTCTTAAGTCCACCCCACAGTATAAATGGGAAGGATTTGTCAGCAAAGGAACTGTCACATATATTGGAAGTTTCATAGTAAAAAGGAGCATTATTACTGGAGAGTGGGATTGGCCAGTTACTTCGATTTTGTAGCACATTAACTTGGATATTATGATTTTAACATATTTATTGTTATGAGAATAGGGTTTTCCTTGTGAGACCTGTATATGCTTTTAAAGTTGTGGTAGCCGTTAACTTATGATGGACTGCGCTTCATTGGGCAAAAAAAATGGACCGACTGCCTGGAGACCAACTGTCTGAGTTCAGAGCCCGAGAGAGCTTTGATTGCAAATTAGTCAAGTTAAAGGTTACCTTTGAAGAAAAAGGGGTATTTTAAATGCTAATATTGTGAATGCATTTGTTGAGAGAAACTTCAAGAACTACAAACTCTCTTTAAAGCACCCCACCCTGTTTGTATGCTGTATAAGTTGTTTGTGCTAGATAGTATCTTCCTTATGGTTTTTGTTTTTTTTCCTTCCATGAATTATTTCATCAATAAATAAATTTGGACAGGTTTAGCCTGCCTGCAGTGGTCTGGCAATGTCAATTTTCTGTCATCTGAGGTGAGGTAAGAACATAGTGGGCATCCTATATATTCTCCAATAAGGGATTTAACATGTTTGGGGTTAATTGTTGTTTATAGGCAGGGTCTCTGTTTGAAGCAGCTCTGCTTTTGGAAATTGTAATCGGGTTGTTTGCATGTGGATGATGTGTTGAGTGTAAAAGCCTGAACTGCAACAACTAAATTTACTTCGAGAGGGACCAGTGTTGTATGCATTTTGATAAAGTGTAAAGGTATGCATAAAAGTTTCAGGCTATTGCTAGCCAGCTGTGAGCTCAATCAATGATGGTAAGACAATACGCTCACAAGCAAATTTTCACTTATGCAAAGTTTAATCCTCCAAATAAAGTGAAGTACTTGCAAATCAAGTGAATTCAATTCGGGGAAACGACGTGTATCACGTATACAGTTCTTGAGCTTAATCTTCTATGATTAAATCCAAAGTTCCATTACAATCCAACATCAACAACTTGTATTTATATAGCGCTTTTAACACCGTGAAACGTCCCAAGGCACTTCACAGAGGCGCTTTCAAACAAAATTTGACACTGAGCCACGTAAGGAGATATTAGGACTGATGACCAAAAGCTTGGTCAAAGAGGTAGGTTTTAAAGAGCGACTTAAAGTAGGAGAGAGAGGTAGAGAGGCGGAGAGGTTTAGGGAGGGAATTCCAGAGCTTGGGGCCTCGGCAGCTGAAGGCACGGCCACCAATGGTGGAGCGATTTAAAATCGGGGATGGGCAAGGGGCCAGAATTGGAGGAGCGCAGATATCTCGGAGGCTTGGAGGAGATTACAGAGATAGGGCAGGGTGGGGGAGGGATTTGCAAACCAGGATGAGAATTTTATAACCGAGGCGTTGCTGGACCGGGAGCCAATGTAGGTCAGCGAGCACAGGAATCATGCGTGAACGGGACTTGGTGAAAGTTAGGATACGGGCAGCAGAGTTTTGGATGAGCTCAAGTTTATGGAGGGTGGAAGATGGGAGGCTGGCCTTTGAGAGTATTGGAATAGTCAAGTCTAGAGGTAACAAAGGCATGGATGAAGGTCTCAGCAGCAGATGAGCTGAGGCAGGGGCGGAGTCAGGCGATGTTAGAAGTGGAAGTCGGTGGTCTTGGTGATGGAGTGGAGATGGCGCGGAAGCTCATCTTGAGGTGAAGACCTTGGTTTTGAATATTTCTTCAAAAAAAAAGTCATATCTCTCTCTCTCTCTCTCTCTCTTTCCCCTCCCCCCCACGCTCTCTTTCCCCCCCCCCACGCTCTCTTTCCCCCCCCCACGCTCTCTTCCCCCCCCACGCTCTCTTCCCCCCCCACGCTCTCTTCCCCCCCCACGCTCTCTTCCCCCCCCACGCTCTCTTCCCCCCCCACGCTCTCTTCCCCCCCCACGCTCTCTTCCCCCCCCACGCTCTCTTCCCCCCCCACGCTCTCTTCCCCCCCCACGCTCTCTTCCCCCCCCACGCTCTCTCTTCCCCCCCACGCTCTCTCTCCCCCCCCACGCTCTCTTCCCCCCCCCACGCTCTCTTTCCCCCCCACGCTCTCTTTCCCCCCCACGCTCTCTTTCCCCCCCACGCTCTCTCTTCCCCCCCACGCTCTCTTTCCCCCCCACGCTCTCTCTCCCCCCCCACGCTCTCTTCCCCCCCACGCTCTCTCTTCCCCCCCACGCTCTCTCTTCCCCCCCACGCTCTCTTCCCCCCCCACGCTCTCTTCCCCCCCCACGCTCTCTTCCCCCCCCACGCTCTCTTCCCCCCCCACGCTCTCTTCCCCCCCCACGCTCTCTTCCCCCCCCACGCTCTCTTCCCCCCCCACGCTCTCTTCCCCCCCCACGCTCTCTTCCCCCCCCACGCTCTCTTTCCCCCCCCACGCTCTCTTTCCCCCCCCACGCTCTCTTCCCCCCCCACGCTCTCTTCCCCCCCCACGCTCTCTTTCCCCCCC